>CM077509.1:20901619-22101619 GCA_039654745.1 Houttuynia cordata
CGAACAAATGCAACTTAAAGATGGGCAGGTACAAGCAAAGGATCACTCCAGCTGTAGCATGATTCCTATTTTCAGCTTGGTGCGTATAACATTAAATAATCATAGGACTTATTTCATATTGTTACCAAAATATCAAATATATGTGGCTTGTAGTTTGCTCTTATATTTACCAGATTGTTTACCATTTGTGTTATTTCATTTTGGTTCACGCTTAACTCCTGTTACACTGTCAGTTGGATCTATATGATACTTTGATTGGATTGCTGTCAGCTGAAATATAACTTTGGTGTTAATCTGAAGTATTGTTTTGTGCATTTTATTGAAACATGGTATGATATTTAACATACCCATTCATTTTTTTGTGCATTTTTATTGAATATCTAACCTCTACCCATTCCACCGTTTGCCTTCTGGTGAAAACTTCAATATCTTGGAAAGCTTACAGAACAGCAACATTTTTGGCCTCAGAATGGTAGAAACTGATTTCAGCTATGAGTTAGTGGTACTTGTTTCTTATAAAGAATGCCAATTTCTTTTGCAAACTATAAGATTGATAAATGGCTATTGTCCTAGCAACTGAGAGGGGAAAGCGATCTGAAGCCAGGATTCCTCAAACGGTCACAGACTAAAAGCTTTCATAATGAAATATACTATTAACATTACAACTGCAAAAATGTTGAAAAGGAATAATAGAGGAGTCAGCATTACTTGACTCAACCTAAGTTTGTGGGTTAGCTTGAGTCATCTTGTCTCAACTTTCATCCAATCCACTTGATGCTGACGTTTGCTTTCTCCTGTTTGTGTTGACATGACTCATTGTTTACTCATCTTGGTGACACTGTGATCATCCTCCTGACACTAATTGTTTCTTTTACTGTGTTGCATGCTAGGCTGATGAGAATGGGAAATTTTGGTGCCCCATATGCAAGAAGGGTGAGGTGCAAGAAAGTCAACACTTTATTCATTGTACTTGTTGCAATCTTCTTTTTGATAACCTAAGAGACCAGGTGCCTACCTTTCTCAACTTCAATCTCTCCAGTATTTTGTTTTATGCACAGGCTTTTATGTTAATATTGAATTCTTGTATAATCAGTTTCATGGTATATGTATTTTGAATGTTACATGGCTATAGGAGGAAAAAGAATAAAATTATTGTGGCTAAATTTATTAATGGATACATTGAACTGTGTTGTGCCAGGTAAATTTAAATGTTTTTCGCCTTTGAACTGTGTTGTGCCAGGTAAATTTAAATGTTTTTCGCCTTCGATTGGCTGATGCTCACATGGAGCATTTGGATCGAGGATGCCAAGCAACGCCTAAATTCTCTATGGAGACAAAATTTGGTATTACTGCATTGTACATAAATTGTGACGTTTGCAATACATTCGAAATTGTGTTGTGATCATAATTTTTCTTTTTACTGAATTTTTTATACTCCCTCCGTTCCAAATTACTGTACATTTCACAAAAAAAGTTTGTTTTATTGGGCTGTGCGGCCCATAAAAAAGTCACGTGACCTCCTCCTTTGCTGTAGTATTGTTCGAAATGGTTTATGGGTAAAATTAATATCTCACACTAGTTTATGCAACATGCATCAATGGAAGACAGGAAATACTCCACCAACTATTAGGATAAAAATTTTACCCTGTTAAAAATAAATTTTTCATTGTTGTATTTCATCAAACAAGTAATGAGCATATGATACAACTAGTTAGCTTCAATCAACTAAGACATTAATCAATCCACTGGAGGTGGAGAACTTACAAAGCAACACTGCTAGAGGTGGAGCACGAAGAGGAGGGGCTTCCGGCAGTTGGTCGACGACAGAGCTCATTAGCTTTGATTAATTGGGAAAAAGTAGAAAATTGGAGACGAGTCCTCTTGCAAGTTGAATTTCTTCGCATTGGAGAGGTGAATTGAACCCCCCCCCTTGGCTGCCAATTCAAACGCCTTCAGTGTAGCCGACAACTTCCAGAGTCCTTCAACCACTCTGAGCAAAATCTCCACCGCTAACCTCATCATGGTTGATGGCAGCGGAGAAGTACACCTTTATTGATTGGCCATCGGAAGTAAATTTTTCATGTTATTGTTTGGGTGTTTGTTTAAGTCCATATTGAGCCTTCACCAATTTGCACACTTTGCTTTCATCACTTGGAAGGACAAATCCTTCTGATTGTTCCATGTGCACTTCTTCAAGATCACCATTCAGAAATATAGTTTTAATATCTATTTGATGAATATGCAATTTAAATATGGATGCTAATACAAACAATATTCTAATGGAAGTAATTCTAGCAACAGGAACATACGTGTCAAAATAATCAATCCCTTCTTTTTGTCTATAACATTTTGCTACTAATCTAGCTTTGAAGGTGCACAATGAACCATCGGGATTGTATTTTCTTCTAAATACCCATTTGCAACCAATAGGTTTTGAACCCGGAGGTAAGTCTACTATGACCCAAGTGTTATTGGACATTATAGAGACCATCTTATCATTAATGGCATCTTTCCAAAAAGCAAAATCTCTAGAGGCCATAGCTTCATTATAAGTCTTAGGATCTCCCTCTAAATTAAGAATCATGAGCACTAGATTAACAACATGCTCTCTATCTCTTTCTATTAAAAAAATAATGTGCTTAGGGGATATGAAGTTTGCATCAAGTGATTTTTCTTTTCTAGGTCTTAGACTCCTTCGAAGTTCACTTGGAGGGTTAGAAACCTTCTCAATTTCAGTAGATTTATCTGCTTCCAATCTTTGAGGGTCTTGACATTTAGAATCTGAAATAAAAGTCGTTTCTAGAAATTCTACATCTCTAGATTCAACAATCACATTAGATTCTAAATCTAATAAACTGTGGACTTACTATGCTCAACATATCCTACGAAAACACATCTTAAGGCTCTTGGACCCAACTTGGTCCTTTTAGGATTAGGGACCCTATAATAAGCCATACACCCCCACACTTAAGATATGATAAATTAGGTTTTCTTCCCCTCCATAATTCATATAGACTTTTATGAGATTATTATATCTAAATCCACCCTTTAGCTAGGAGGCCGACGATCGGAAAGACACCATAGGTTTTGTTTGCTCTCAGCAGTTGAGGGAGTTCGGGAGCACGACAGAGAAGAAAGGAAAAGGGGAGAAGAAAAAGAGGAGGGAGATGAAATCACGTGACTTGGGCCAAATGCATATAATATTTTTGAACATTGATAATTTTTAAATATACACAGTATTTTGGAACGGAGGGAGTACAACTTTTTTGCGTCATAATTTCATAGTTTGCTAAAACTGTATTTTATAAAAAATGAAATAATAATGTTCTTGAAGTCAAATTACTTTATTCTCTTTTTCTGTTGAGAACTTCTTCAGGTTGGAGTGGGAGATTATTCTCTTCCTCTGATTGTAATTTTCTGGTTTTGAAAGTATGATATCTAATATTAACTGTCAATTTGATATGAGTTCAAATTGTCTTCATTGGTTACAAGCTCACATGCCCACATGTAGCACGACGCCGTCACACATCTCTTACCCATAAATATGCAACGGAATTGACAGGAGTGGTGTAGTGCAGTCACATGACTTGAATATTACACAATTAAAACCAGACAGGGAATAGTTGGTGCTCTTTCAAGGGAATGGTTGGAGCAAAAAGAATGACTTGGTTGCGACCACACGCTTCTTGAGCATGCCACATTGCCGCTGCTTTATTCAACATCTATTTGGTTTCTTAATTTTCAGTATCCCAATTATATTTGCTCCTCTTCAGGCTCTGGGTTTGGCATTTTTTTGTCAAGTTTCAGAAGCAACGCACTGGTTTTGACCAGAGACGATTCAAAGAATGTCAAGGACTTTTGACTTTTGTAAAAGAAGTTTGGAATTTCTCACCATTTTTTTATAAAGAAATTTCCATTAACACCACAAATCGATGCAAACATAGCTCGCTACACAAATGGCTCCAAGAAGCCATACATACATACATACAACCAGCATATAAACATAAAAATATACACTGACAGCCATACATAAAAATATACACTGACAACCAACATACTGTCACTAACACGTGAAAATAGGCTATTTGTGGGAATCCTTTCACCTGGCACTAGATACCCATCTCAATAACCCCCTGAATTTCAGAGATGCTCCCCTGGCAGCGCTCTGGGAAACCTCTAGTCCTTTCACTCTCTCATTCTGGTGTTGATTACACTACACACACACACACCAATTAAGATGGATTTATTCTGCATTAATTCTTATGCACCTGTTCCAAACACACTCTCGATTTTTAATAACAAAGTCTCATGCAACTTGCATGATAGACGCCAATTGTGAGGCTCAAAATCTGAATTCGGCTTCTTACCTATCTTTGGCAACTAATCCATGTCAATATAGACATATGAAAAACTTCTTTGAAGTTAAAAATTATTCACATAAAGGTGGAAGCTCAGACTGTTTTTGTGCTGTTCTATGAAAACAAACAAGAAACTCTGTGTTTCCCTCAACACCCTTTAGAGGAGATTCTACCCATCCTCTGTTGGAGAAACCAAAATCTTCAACACCCTTGATGATTTTCTCGAGAACCTGCAGAATAAAGGCAACCTCATAAGTGAAAACCTCATTACAGATGCAATTATATACTTAAATGTTTCCAGCAAACTCTTCCAAATGATGAGCTGCCAGTGATGGATGTTCCACAATCCTCAAGTAGTTAATGAACCACCAACACATACCAGTGAGCGAAGGGGGGAAAAGGCTGCCTAATTACATAGTTTTCAGATGATTTTCTTATTTTTTCCCGAAGTTAAACCTAAGAATGACAAAACCAACATAAAAGATTGGCATCTCCTGGTGCTGGGCTGTTGATTTTAGGAGTTCAGAGTTGCCTGACGCTGTCCATAATATATTTAACAAGCTGACCAAGCAGACCCAGTTTTCGTTTGTATTACACTCTTTTAAGCTGTACTCGACCCAAATTAATAGACAATGTGAATTTTACTTTCACTATGAAAGCAACTTAAACATAATAAATTAAGGGGCCTACCTAAAATTTTTACTTAAACAGAACAATTTAATGTTTTCATATTATTCAAATTTTGGATACTTTCTTTTTTTGATTTATTCATGTTTCTAGTATTACACCTTTTCCCATCATCTAGGTTTGTTTATGAAGAGATAAGCACTTAGGGAAATTTATAATCCTGGGCATAGTTGAATGACGACTATGATCACAATAGGCCTTGGCAATTATAATTTACCTCTAAAATAGTCACCTTTCTCTCGAAGTCACATATTTTGGTTTCTACAAAAAAAATTCCATGATATGTACGAAAATCACAAGCCAAATATGTGAATGAAAGATTTTCAACCAAGAGAACATCAAAAATTGCAAAACCAGTGGCATTATTTGCAAAAAGGATATATGCTGAACCATGATTTTATATTCTACACAAATATTGGCCATTGGTGATTTCTATCGAATGGCTTCAGTTCAACAAAGTAATGAAGTTAATAGCCTCCAAATGCTAGTTAAGGGAATGATACTATACCTCCTGATGGATAGCTGGATCCCGCACAATTCCTCCTTTTCCCACCTGGAAAGCAAAGGGCATTGCGTTCAGTTCTTAAATTTATATACAGAGTGTCTTAATCTATACTATTGCAAGGTAATACCATCTTTTATGCCAACGTAGAATTACATGCTGGAAGTAGCAATCAATTTTGGAGCCATAGCAGGTTAGAATATTAAGGTGGATGAGTGAGATAACTAGGAGAGATAAGATTAGAAATGAATATATTCGTGAGAGTTTAGAGGTAGCTCCTTCAAGGGAGAAGCTGAGGGAATGTAGGTTGCGTTGGTATGGGCATATGCAAAGAAGACCAATAAATGCTCCTACGAGAAGATTAGAAGTGATGCATGTAAACGATGCTAAAAGAGGGAGAAGGAGACCTAAGATAACTTGGATGGAGTTAATAAAAAAAGATTTGACTTTATTATCTTTTTCAAAAGAGGTAGCCCAAAAGAGGCCTGAATGGAGGAGTAAGATCCATGTTGCCGATCCAAATAGTTGGGAAAAGGCGCTACTTGATTATGATTATGATTATGAGCAAGTAATGCATGTAACTAAATAATCACAGGAAAAAAAATCCAAGGAAAAGATAGCTTATCACATGTCACAATTGAATGTTTGGACCACAGAATTGACTTAAAACCAAGAAATGCTTGCGATGGTGGATTTGGATGGCTAGGTAAGTCTAAATTGCTAAATTAAGATCTATAAACAGTATAACTGACAATTCCTACCCACTTTGTTGGTGCATAACATGAAACAAAATGACTAAATGCACCAAGATATGTTTCTTCCATGAAACATTATAGTTGCCTTATTCTTATTGTTAGTAGTTAAGTCAATCATGAAGTGCAAACAGGTAAAGGTAACAAGAAAAAATAAGGCACGTAAAACATCCTAGAAGGCTTACCTGAGATCTTCGAGCCTCAAATTGAGGTTTAACAAGTGTAACTAATGTAGATTCATCCGTCATGACCTTGATGACAGCAGGCATTACCTGTATGTAGTTTCAGAGTTACTACAAATATTGCACCAAATGGTACAAGCCTTGAAGAATTACAATGCAAACACCACTATCACTTTTATAGCACCTTTTTTTCATATTTATTCAAGTTATTACCACAACATTTTTTTAAATAAGGCATCAGTCAACTATTCTTTGTGCAGAAACTATCATTTGAATGGTCAGGCTACCGTATTTTCAATGTTCTAATCATATTACGCCAGTAATGAGTTCTCTGGTTCAACATCAAAAAGCATACCTTAAGTATTGAGATAAATGACAGGTCTAATGTCACCAGGTCCACTTTCTGAGGAAGTCCAGATAAATATCTCAAATTTGTGCGTTCTATAACGCATACACGATCATCATGGCGTATCTTATCAGCCACCTGCAAAAGTACTCAGATCAGCTTTTGAGTCCATTTTTTGACAACAAAAGATTATAATCAAGTAGCGTCTTTTCTCAACTAATTGGGTTCAGCGACATGGATCTTACGCCTCCATTCAGGCCTATTTTGTGCCAATTTTTTTTGTAAGAGATAGTAAAGTCATATCCTTTTTAATTAAATCAATCCAAGTTTTCTTAGGTCTCCCTCTCCCTTTTTTGGCATTATTTACATGCATCCCTTCTAATCTTCTCACAGGGGTATCTATTAGCCTTCTTTGTAGATGCCCATATCAATGCAACCTACATTCCCTCAGCTTCTCCCTTAAATGAGCAACCCCAAAACTCTCACGAATATATTCATTTCTAATCCTATATGTCCTAGTTATCCCACTCATCCACCTTAGCATTCTCATTTCGGCTACATTCAACTTATCTATATGACTTCTTTTTGATGCCCAACACTCCGCTGCATAGAGTATTGCAAGCCTAATGGTTGTCCTATAGAACTTGTCTTTAAGAATAATTTAAAAAAATTAAAATGTACAGATAAAAACATGAGATGCATTGAAGGTAACCCTAATAATTTTAAAGTTTAATTTTCCTATGACTTCAATAATATTCCAACAAGATAATTTAGAAAAATATGAAGTTTGACAAAGCCCAGGAAGCAAAACCTGTCCATATCCAACATCAACGCCATACACGAATGCTGCACCATGTTGCAGCAAGCAATCAGTAAATCCTCCGGTTGAAAGTCCAGAGTCTAAAACTACCTTTCCAGCAACATCCACTTTCAATTGTTCAATAGCAGCCTCTAACTTATGTCCTGCTCTGGTTTGGATACAATAAAATCAGACAATTTAGATGAACCTCATTTAAAGCATTACAGTGACACAAAACTATGCATTATGTAATAGATTTTCAAGCTTAATGTGCAAAATAGATAGTGTTTTGGGGACCATCACCTACATACATATCTTGGAACTTCAGCCAATATTTCTACAACGGCCTTCTCAGAAACTGAAGTTCCAGCCTTGTCTACCATTTTCCCATCCACAAAAACTTTTCCTGTAAAATACAGAATTTCCATTTTACCAAAAAAAAGCATGCAAACCACAAATGAAACAAAACAATGGTAGAAATAGTATCATAGGTCATGAATAAGTAGGAGATCTCAAAAATATTTTACACTCGAGAATATCTATTTCAAATGTTAATCACAGTACACAATTGCTTACAAATCCAAGGAGCAGTTTACCCTGTATAATCCAGGATTGAATGAAAGTTCGACTGTATTGTTGAAATCTTTCAAGACAAATCTCGTCCAGCCTCCTTTTTCTGAAAAAGCAAACCTAACCTCTGATCGATGAAAAGATTAAAAAAATGGCAAATATTGCAGTCGATATACATTAAGCAGTAAAGTTTAGAGATTTAAAATAGTTGTTCATTTACATTTGAAACACATTTTCCAACACATTCCAAAATATTGGTTGTGCAGTATGCACATATACGCCATTGTCTCTAAGTCTCAAAATGAACTGAAGTACAGACTGCAGATCAGCGAGTGCTTTCTTATTCTCTGCTAATTGTGAAATAACAAGACTGGACAAAATTCAAACATCTGCAGTATATGGGTATATGAATGCTAAAGCTGGAGCTGCAATTAGTAGTCTTTGTCACCAGCTAATGCGCATGTATAATGGTGCTAAAAGAAAGGTAATGACTCCAAGAGGAAGTTTAATCATACAGTTAAATCTTTTTTCACAAAATCACAGAAAAAGAAGACTCCAAACAAATCACAGAATGGACTGAATATGCAGATAGCTCACCTTTTTGGAGTCTGAATCTTTTGAGCTTTCGCAGTCGCAAACGTTCTGATTGGATACAAATGCAGACGAGTCTCAGTCCAGATTGCTGAAAAACGAGAACCTTCATAGCAGATACAAAAAAGCATAACAGATGAGAAAGGCGAAGACTTTTTCAGTAACTTATTCCTCCAAAACACCCAGATACCATAACTACAGTGAAGATTGTAAAAATGCAGGTCATTTCAATCAAAGTATGTTCCCACAAACGGAAAACCATGAAAGGATATGGCAATGGCAATGGCATTTTCGTCACTACAAAAAACCAACTGAAGAACTTGCAGAACAGAGAGAATGGGTAGTTGGGTACACTTGAAGCATACCAGAAGACGGTAACTTGATATCTCTGCGGAAGGAGAAGGCTGAAAGAGAACGAGCCAATGGTGACCGTACAGTCGCCATGGCCGCGCACTGGAGCTCACCGACTTCCCAATCTGCCAGGCCGTTCTTGGGCACAAGTCACCAGGGCCATGTGGATTACGGCTTGCAAGCTTCCAGTGAACGGCTAAACAGCTACTAATAATCCATATTTTATTAGCTACTCCCTCCGGTCAATTATCTATTTTTTTTAGCTACTCCCTCCGGTCATATTATCACTTTTAATATGCATACAAAAATTAGATGATATCATTTCCATGTTCTCAGATGTCTCCGGCCGCCCCGCAGCAATCCTATGTATGTCAAGGTCGATGTCAAGAGATCTCCACGGTGAACAGTCTGAATTAAAAGTGAGCGGAGAGAGTATCACTAATGAGCTCTTAATGGTTGGCCCAAGTGCTCAAAACTTTTTTTTTACACTAGCCAAAGTACTTAAAATTGGAACAAACAACGGAATCTGAATGGCTCTAGTCACAACATCTGTTTGCAAAATCCTTTTGTTTAATCCTAGAAATGTGAAAAATAAATTATTTCATTTTATGATTTTATTGATTATTGATACAAGGTCGTAATTCAGAGGTTTGGTTCTCACTAGGTTAGTTCCTCGGATAAGTTAGGAAAAATTAGGCACAATTTTTTTTTCATTAAATTTGACTACTAAATTAAGGTGTAAACAATGGGACTATTAGAGTTATTATTATCTTATCTTAGCTAAAGGGTAGTATTTTATTTCTTATTTGTAAGACTATTTAATCTCTATTGTATTTTGCCATTAAGTTATCATAATAAAAAAACCCTATTCTCCCTATTTGTTTCTTCAATATTCTCACGTGGCGACCGAAGCTTTGCTTATTTATGAAATTTTGATTTTTGCTCTTACAAAAAGAAGTTTAATCTTAACCACGAGTTTTTGCTTATCCAACAATAGACTCTTCCAAGAAAATTCGGGAATCAAAACCAATTCTAACAACGACTTTACAAGTCCCCATAACCTAATATGGAAGCAGTTGTACCACCATCAGACCCGTTTGGATTTGGAGTCACATCATCCTCTAATCCCACGGTAGTCGCTCTTGCTAAGCAATTTCATAAGTTTTTTTCCCATATAGCCACCTGCTATTCTGCCTTCGCTCCTATAAGTTTATCATCTCCTAATTCTTCATGTATGTTTTCCTCCATGTGGGTCTTAGACTCTGGAGCTTCCCATTATATGTCACCAAATTTGTAATCTTTTGTTTCTTTGTGTCTTACCTCATCTGTATCTGTCATGACTGTTGATGGTACTCCTATGTCCTTAGCAGGTGTTAGTTCTGTTGTCACCCCTAATTTATCACTTTATTATGTTTATAATATTCACAATCTTGCTTTGAATCTTGTTTATGTTGGTTAATTGTATGACTCTAGTTATTTAGTTTCTTTCTCTTCTACTTCTTGTCTTGTGTAGGATCCACAATCCCATAAGCTGATTAGGAAACAACGTAGGAAGGGGAGACTTTATATTTTGGATGAGCTAAGAATATCATAAGTTGCAACTTCTAGTATTGACTTGTCTTCATTTCGTCTAAGTCCTTCTAATTTTTATTTATGACATTCTCGTTTAGGTCATATTTTAGCATCTCATCTAAAATACTTAGCTTCTACATGAGCATTAGGAAATTTACAAACACATGATATTTCTGATTGTAGTGGTTGTAAACTAGCAAAATTTTCTATGTTACTTTTTAATTGAAGTATTTCTTCTTCTCTTGCCCCATTTGACTTGGTTCATTCTGATGTGTATGAACTTTCTCCTATTTTTCAATATTATGTTTCCTTCATTGATGATTACACTCGGTATTATTGGGGTTATCTTATGAAGCATCGTTATGATTTCTTGAGTATTTATACTATATTTTGTGCCCTTGTCAAAACTCAACATTTTGTTGTTATTAAATGTTTTAGATATAATTTGGGTGGTGAGTATACCTCTAATAAATTTTGTGAATTGCTTATTGATCGTTTAAAATTAAACCCTTGCAAGTGCACAAGGCAATTGTACTACAGCGAGTATAGAAAGGGTTGTCGAACCTCAGGGACGGTTAAATACTTTACCAAATTCAATAGAAAAGTTGCAGTTTTTTAGTTGTTATAAGGAAAGCAATGAACTTTAACTAAACTAAACTAAGATTAATCAATGGAGAGGAATATCAAGGCAATGAATCCACTACTAGACATGTAATTACTACTCTTGATTATTATTACACGCAGATTGACATGATATTGTAACTCGTGTTCTTGGTTGGACACACGAATCACTAATGACTTTACTAACGTTCTTGGTCGGATACGAAAGTTCATCCACTATTGTGTAATCAATCCTATCCTTGGTCGGGCATAGAATCAATCACAAACCTGTTCTTGATCAGACACAGGGATTAAAAAAGTCTAATCTTATTCATATCTATCAAGTCTATGGTCAAGCACTCAAAAGAAACTCATGAAATAGCATTGAGCATAAATTATAATCAACTTTATTAAATTAAACTAACAAGAGTAGCAATACACATATCTAGGGTTTCATCTAACCTTGATAAGGAATTTAGTTACACATAGGAAGAGAGAAAAGAAAAGCCTGTATTGATAGTTCAATTAGCATGGATTTCTTTTTCTTCTTCGGCTCCAAAAAACTCATTCTCGTGCTCTTCTCTAGCCTCCAAAATCTATTCTCTAATAGAACTCAAAACTCTATTCTCTAATGCCCAATACGTTCTCTTTTAAGGCCTATTTGTAAGAGTGAAGGAAAACTACGAAATCCCATTCGAAATCTGAGTCAAAATCGCATTTTCCGTATACGGCGATCGATCAACACTGTTCACCGATCGATCGATTACTGTTCATAAAAATTTTCCAGTAGATATGATCGATCGAACGGCTACGATCGATCACAAAAATTTCAATTTTTTTCTCAGGCGATCGATCACCTCATTTAGCCGATCGATCGGTTATTATTCATCCTACAGTATAATTTTCCAATAGTCATAACTTTTTGTTCCGAACTCCAAATTTTACGTGGTCAGTGGAGTTAGAAAGTTGACTTCTTGAACTTTAATATGAGACTTGAGTCAGTCAAATCAGAAATATACACACGAAGTTATGAAGGTTTAAACATTGGAGTAATGCTTCACCATATTTTTGCATCTTTCTCTCATTTTCCTACAAAAACCAAAAATTATATTAAATTAGTAGTAATTCTAATCAAATACTAGCATAAATATAAGTTTAGGAGATAATAAAATACATATTTTAAGTGTATATCACTTATTTTTTTATAAAACCCTCCATCAAACTTCATGAAGTGACACTCCATAGCAAAATGGAGTTGCTAAGAGAAAATATAGACATATTGTTGAAACTACTTGTTTTTACTTATTGTCTACCTATGTCCCTAGAGAATTTTGGAGATAAACAATTCTTATAGTTGTCCACTCAATCAATAAGATCATTTCATCTCACACCTTAGGTCTATCACCTTTTGAAAAGTTGTACGAACATGCTCCTGATTATTCATCGTTAAGAGTGTTTGATTGCACTTGTTTTGTTCTTCGACGTCATGTAGAGCGTAGCAAATTATCTTCCTACTATGTTATTTGTGTTTTTCTAGGTTATGGTGAGAGTGAAAATGCATACTGTTATTTTGATCCAGTCACAAAAAAATTATATGTCTCTCATCATGTTGTGTTCCTTGAGCATCTACACTTTTTTTCTATTCATGCTAGCTCTCATAACTTTACCAAGTCTGTTGTTATTCACCTTAGTTTTGGATAGTTTAGATATTGTCCTACCTCATAATTCTCATTCTCTTGTTCCTACTATTTCTAATACTGACGCTTTGGTTTCTAATGATTATGATGCTCTTGCTACTTCCTCTCCTTCATCTGAGATTGTGAATCCCATCCTCGCTATCCTCAACGCATTCATAAGTCAATTCAATTACCAGATTTTGCTTACTTTTGTTATTTTGGTTCTTTTGTTTCATTTTTGGTTTCTATTCAAAAACTTTCTCGGCCTCAATATTATAGAGAGGCAGTCCTTAACCCTCTTTGGCAATAAACTGAGAAACTTTCTGCTTTGCATAAGACAAATACTTGGGATTTGATATCTCTACTACATACTAAGAGTATAATTGGTTCACATTGGGTTTATAAAATAAAAATCAAGTCTGATGAGTCAATTGAGCGGTACAAGGGGATCTTCTCACCAGTATGGTTTGGATTATGAAGTGATTTTATTGTAGTTGACTTTGTTTGTCAATGGCATATATCTTCGATGGATGTTAAAAATACCTTCTTGAATGACAATATTCAAGAAGAAGTTTACCTTGTGCCCCCTCCTAGTGTTTCTCATAACCCTAGTGAAGTTTGTAAGCTTAAAAAAATTTTATATGGTCTCAAACAAGCACATCGGGCCTAGTTTCAAAAGTATTTCGCTGTCACCACTTTTCTTGGCTTTCGTCCAAGTGATCATGATTCCGCTATTTTTCTGAAGTACACTGTTGCTGGTGGTATTCTACTTTCTTTATATGTCGATGATATAATTATTAGTGGTGATGATGTTGATGGTATTACAGTATTAAAATCAAAATTAACACATCGTTTTGATATGAAGGATTTGAGATCTCTTCGTTATTTTTTGGGTATTGAATGAGCCCTCTCTCCCAAGGGTTATCTTCTCTCACAGTTCAAGTACACAACTGACATCCTTGAGCATGTTTGTCTTACTGATTATAGGATTGTCGGTACTCTTTTTGAACTTAATGTTCGGTATTCTCCTTTTGTTGGTACTTTATATCGCATTATTGCTGACATCTTGGTTTATCTCACTATTACACATCCGGATATTGTGTATGTAGTTCACATGTATTGTCAGTTTATTGTTTCCCCTACTATAGTTCATTAAGTTGTTGTTCTTCGTATTCTGCGATATCTTTGGGGCACTATATTTCAAAATCTTTTACTTCCATCTACCTCATCTTTGGAGTTGCGAGCATACTCTGATGCAGATTGGGCCAGTGATCCCGTCGATCGCAAATCTATCACTAGATTTTATATTTTTTTATGATTTTCTTAAGAGTAAGAAGCAGATTGTCGTTTACAGATCTTCCGCATAAGCCAAGTATCGTGTCATGGCTTCCATGTTTGGTTATGTTGGTTATTTGCCAATATTGGCGTTGCTCTTTCTCGTCTCACTCATGCTATTCAGATTGCTCTCAACTCTGTCTTTCGCGAAATAACCATGCATATCGAGATTGACTGTCACCTCACTCGTATCATTTGCAGTATGACACTATCACTTTGTCATTTGTTTCCTCTTCCATGCAGATTATAGATTTTTATACAAAGTCACATATTGTTCCGCATTTTCGTTTTTTAGTTAGCAAACTTTTGATGCATCTTGTAGCTGCATCATGAGTTTACGAGGGGGATAATAGAGTTATTATTATCTTATCTTAGTTATAAGGGTAGAATGATATTTTATTTCTTATTTGTAAGACTATTTAATCTCTATTGTTGTATTTTGCCATTAAACCATTATAATAAGAAATTCTAGTCTCCCTCTTTGTTTCTTCAATATTCTCATGGGGACAACAAGAAGTACAAAGAGTATCCAACCATATGCTTAAAAAACAATGGAAACTTCATTAGCTGAGGGAAGAACACAAGAGTTATACGATGGGTGCGTTTGGAAAGCTGAAAAACCAATATTTCAGCCCTGAAAGGTGAAAATTTTCACCTTTCAGGGTGAAAAGTGTTTGGAAGCTGAAAGGGTGAAAAATGGTCGGTGACGGTGATAGGTGAAAATTTTCACTCTTTCACTTTTCAGGCTTGAAAAGTTTTTGTTTGCTGAAAGGCCGAAAATTAGCCCTGAAAGGTGAAAGGTGATAATTTTTCACCTTTCACCCTGAAAGGCTGATTCTCACAAAGTGAGAATCAGGCTGACGAATCGATCGTCACACCTCTTCAAAGAAAAAAAAATCAACTATCTCCCTGAGGTTCGTCCCCCCGGTGAGTACCCCACCCAATGGTGCCCTGATCGTTTAAATATAAAACCCTTGCAAGTGCACAAGGCAATTGTACTACGGCGAGTATGGAAAGGGTTGTCGAACCTCAGGGACGGATTAATATTCTACCAAATTCAAGAGAAAAGTAGCAGTTTTTAATTAATCTAGAGAAAAACAATGAACTTTAACTAAACTAAACTGAGATTAATCAATAGGAGAAGTACCAAGGCTTCGAATCCACCACAATAGACTAGTGTATCGTCTCTCTCTCTCTTTTGAATTCAGATTTCCAGTTGGCTAGTGTATTCCTCTCGGACATACACTTGTCAATTCAACATATAGTGCTCTCCTCTCGGACGTAACACATAAATCAATTAAGCATATGGAATTGTGATCTATCTCTCTCGAGCATAAATCAATGAAACTTTATTGATATATAACAAATCAGAACACTCATATTCCTCTCAGACATGCAAGTAATCTTTCAGATTGAAATTCATAAAATCCACTCTTGTCTCTCTCAAGCACAAAGAATAGACTCAATGAATTAACTTTAATTGCATAACAAAGGTTCATACACCAACTAGAGTAAACACATAATATGAGAGAAAAGAAACAATACTACCAATCAATTGGGCTTCATCTACGCCTTGGAAGAGAGTCTAGCCAAGCATGGGAAGAGAATCCATCATCATGTTGTTCTTCATCTTCTTCTTCTTCCTTTGCTCTAGCCTCCAAGGTCTCAAAACTCTATTCTTGCATACCCAATACGTTCTCCCTTAAGGCATATATATAGGGGTGAAGGAAAGCCCTCAAATCCCCTTCCAAATCCGAGTCAAAATAGGGTTAAATTGCGTTTTCCGTATGCACCGATCGATCGCCCATATAACCCGATCGATCGCCTTGCGAACGCAGCCGAACGAAGCCGTTTTCCTTTGTTAATTGCTTCCGATCGATCGTATGGCGAACGACGCCGGACGAAGCCGATCGATCGTTTTTACTGTCTTCAAAATCTCGCGCAAGACCAAATATTCCAGTAGATACGATCGATCGTTTGGGTGTCCGATCGATCGTTTTCTTCAATGTAGTGTTTTTTAGCGGAAGACGTGATCGATCGCTTAAGGACGGGATCGATCGTTTCTACTGTCCGGAATCTTCAAATGGCTATAACTTTTTGCTCCGAACTCCGAATTGTGCGTGGTTGGTGGCGTTGGAAAGCTGACTTCTTGAACTTTAACATGAGACTTGAATCAGTCCAATCCGATATTTGTACACGGAGTTACGATAATTTGACCATTGAAGTCCGTTTTCTCTTCATTTTTGTATCTTCGCTCTCATTTCCTACAAAACTAAAAACTATATTAAAGTAGTAGTTATTCTAATCAAACACTAGCATAAACATAAGTTTTAGGAGATAATAAAATGCATATTTCATGTATAGATCATGCCCCATTGAGTTGAGAGAGTTTGTGCCCCCCGTCCCCGCCGTCGCTCGTTGAGTCCATCCCCCCCGGTCGCCGCCGCCGCTGATTGAGGCCCCTACCTTGTCGCCGCCACCCCGTTGAGCTGAGGGAACCCGTGCCCACCCCTCCCGGGCAACTGCTCGGGTCGTCCAATGCCGGTCACCCCGATATTTGCCCCGATGCCTCCGCCGCCGCACTGTGAAGCCGAGGGCCCCCCCTCCCTATCATATCTCCCTCATTTGTAGTCCACTTTTGAACATTTTTTCATCATTATAAGAAAGAACACTAAAAATGAAGAAGAATGAAAAAAAATGGGCCAAAACGGATCAGAAATGAGTAAGATATGCATCGTTGAAGTTTGTCCCATTAAAAAGTTATCGCATACTCGATTACTCGATAGCTAGTTTTATAGTGTAACCAGTTACTCGATAGGCAGTACTATAGTGTAACCAGTTACTCGATAAACAGTACTATAGTGTAACCAGTTACTTGATAGCCAGTGCTATAGTGTAACCAGTTACTCGATAAGCAGTACTATAGTGTAACTAGTTACTCGATGGGCAGTACTATAGTGTAACCAGTTACTCGATAGCCAGTGATATAGTGTAACCAGTTACTCGATAAGCAGTACTATAGTGTAACCAGTTACTCGATAGCCAGTCCTATAGTGTACCCAGTTACTCGATAGTGTAACTAGTTAATCGATAGTGTAACTAGTTACTCGATAGTGTAACCAGTTACTCAATAGTGTAACCAGTTACTCGATAACCAGTCCTATAGTGTAACCAGTTACTCGATAGTGTAACCAGTTACTCGATAGCCAGTCCTATAGTGTAACCAGTTACTCGATAGCCACCACTATAGTGTAACCAGTTACTCGATAGGCAGTACTATAGTATAACCAGTTACTCGATAGCCAGTACTATCGTGTAATCGATTGCACGATAACAAACTGGATCATGTAATTCTCTATTAAAATGGAACAAACTTCAACAGTTCATATCTCCCTCATTTTTGATCCGTTTT
The DNA here is from genome assembly GCA_039654745.1 of Houttuynia cordata. NCBI lineage: Eukaryota > Viridiplantae > Streptophyta > Magnoliopsida > Piperales > Saururaceae > Houttuynia > Houttuynia cordata. The sequence goes on from CM077509.1 coordinate 20,919,353, forward strand.
GGCCCATTTTTTTTTTCATTCTTCCTCATTTTTAGGGCTCTTTCTTATAATGATGAAAATAGTAAAAATGAATTAAATTTAAAGGAGATATGACCGGGGGGCTCCCTCGGCTCAACGGTACGGCGGCAGAGGGGTAGTCGTGCACGCACACACCGGGGTGAGGGCAGTGGTAGCGTTGAGGTGGGAGGCTCAACGAGGCAGCGGCGACAGCGACCGGGGGAGGGGGGCTCAACGAGGCCGCCGCCGCCATCACCACCGGGGAGGAAGAGGGCGACATCAACGTGATTTATTTTTAGTTTTCAAACATATTTCACCTTTCACAAATTAGGCCTGAAATTTTTCACCCTGACGCTTGTTTACTTTCAGGTTCCAAACGGATTGTCACCAATCATAAATTTTCAGTGTGATAATTTTCAGGATGATATAAATTTTCACTCTTTCACCTATCAGCTTCCAAACGCACCCGATATAAGAGGTAAAAGCTAATGAAATTTGCCCAATCTATGGTCAGAAAGTAAAGAGTGAAGGCGACTAAAGTATGCTGACCCTCCAGGCGGAGTAGGAAAATCCAAGCTTGATAGACTTGCCACTGTCAGCATTCCAAATAAGAGTAAGGTAAGAGAGTGGTTTATTGCATTGAAACTGGGGAATTTTACAGTTCATGTGGGAAAGAAGGAGTTCATTCCGATATTTGCACCAACCAGCATTCAATCCCACATTAAGTGTCTGCTTGGTTTTTCAAAATGAACTTTCTACACTAGAATATATACTCCAAAGCCCTACACTGGGTTTTAAATCAATAGCAAAAGGGAAACGATATTTGTACAACAGATTCCTACACATTTTCCATACACATCAGCTGTGTATGAAAATGTGTAAGAATCTGCTGTAGGGTTATCACTGCCCATAGCAGAAAGTGGACCCCCTATCGCCACGTTGAACCGGCTTTCCTCTGTCCAATAAAAAACGAGGGTCAAGTTTTGGAGTACAGATTCAGTGTAGACTCGGGCATGTTGAGAGTATGTGCAGGGGTGGCAACCGTCAGATCAGGTCGGGACTACATGATGTAACAGCTGCCATCATGCACACACTTGGAACACTTTCTCTTGAACACATTCTTTCCCATTTTTGTATAATTATTTCATTTTGCAAAATCAAATAGGACACTTATGTGGCACAAAGGGAGTATGTTCAGGGGCGGAGCTACGCTTCAGACTATGGGGGGCTCAGGCCCCTCCGTGATTTCCCAGTTTTATGGCAGTAGAAATACTGTATGGGGCCATGTGGCTCCCACATCCCTACAAACCATGGAAATAGGGCAGTCAGGACCCACAAGGATAAGGGTGTCTCTTGTTGATTGGCGATTGACACCACTCTAGCAGGCCAGCTTGGTGTCGTATTTACACCAAAAAATTTCTCCTAAAAGGCTTGGCTCTAATTTCCCGTAGTTGACGAGAAATTATTACCTGCGCGCCTCGTACGGGAACAGTGTGCTCATCACCAATGAGCCCATCACCTGCGCGGCGCGTATCTAATAATTTTTCATTGTTGACAATTGCCCCTCACGGACTCCGAATCTTCGCTAAACATACCTTTCCTTAGTCTAAATTGAAATATACAAGAAGTTTTCTACATTTCTCGGCCCCCCTGTAGTAGAAATCCTGGATCCGCCTGAGTATGTTAAAACTCCAAAATGGATTTGTTGCATCCAAATATCCAATGGTATACAAAAAGAATGATATAAGTAAATTGTTTCATCCATGCAGTGATGCACCGACGCCCTGACCCCACATTTTTCAAACCAGTGGCCATGAACCAAGAGCAGAAGTCCCTTTGCATGATTTGCATGAAAAGTCTCAGCGCGACCCGACCAACCCCAGCCATAAGTCCATAACAACCAGAACTCCAAACCCATCTCTCACATCTTCACCAGCTACGCCTTAGATTTGTCTCCTGCATGCACTATGCCCATTGCTAATTAAAAATCGACGTAAAAAATGGCATCTCAGAGCCTCCTCGAGTCTCCCATGTCCCCATTATTCAATCCCCCACTGTCAACAATGAACAACCAACCAACCCAGCCGACCCTCTCTGTAATCAAGCAACAAGAAAAGGACCCTCTCCCCAGCCTGCACCACTCTTTGATCATTCCAAATGCTCCCTTTTTTCCTTTGTAGCTGCACTCCAGATTTGCCATGGAGGGCTTCATCCCGCTGGTCTATAAGGCCATCAAGGGAAGCAAGACTCGCCACAAGTACAGGTGCTTGTCCCAGGGCCAGGTCCTCCACCACCACCAGGGTCTCGACGGTTCGCCGGAGAAAGCCAGCTATGATCATGAAGAATTTGCAGGTCACCGGCGCCACAAGTCCGTCGATGAATATTCCGGAGAGATGTTCTGCTCGGTGGAGATGATGACGGCGGGAGGAGGGGCGGCTCGTCTGTCCAAGTCGGACGGAGGTTCCAGGAGCCTCCGGGTGTTCTCTTGCATAATGTTGCCTAGCTAGTTCAGTGCTCTTCTCCTTTCATTTTTTTTTTCTTTGTGAATGTTAATTTACATGTTTTGTGTTTTCCCTTTTGTTGAAATAGAAGATTTTATCTATTGAATGAGTTCCACAATGTCCCCCAATGTGGGTTACGTCCCCTCAAATTTTGATTCAATGTTCATGTTTCTGTTGGATGGTAAGAAATCAGCATTTTTTGTCAAAAAAAAGAAAGGATCATTATCTTATGTTGGATGGTAATCATGTAATGTTGGATCCGTATTATCGACATCCATACGAGCTCCAATGGATGGAGGGAGTACAAGAAACTAGAAAAGATCATTATCTGTTGTAAAAAAGAAAAGAGCAGTACCTTTTTAGTGAACTTGAAGAAAATTTAATGTGATTAAAAATTGGCACTGACTGACGACCGAAAAAATTGAGCAAGTTTTCTCTACAGTTTGGGAAAAAGAGAACAGACACAAGCTGAGTAGCACTACCAAATACTGAGTACATAGTGTTCTTTGCATTAAAAAAAAGAATGCATAGTGTTCTACCAAAAAAAAAGAATAATGAATACTTAGTAAATGAAGATTATGGAATAGCGCCGTAGTTTTCTATAGAATCATAGAGAATACATTAGGACAGCAAATGTAAACTAGATGGCAGCTCTACCTCAAATGTATATTCCCTCCGAAGTTGTCATTATCTATTTTTCTTGATTTCTAGCGCTCATGCAAGTTCTTCCGGTGCTTAATGGAAGGGGACGCCCAACAACCCAAATTTCTACCGATAGAAAAAAACATGACGTGCCACAAGTACAGGTGCTTACTTCAAGGTCCATGACCAGGCCCTAGACCATCTATTTTGACAGCTTTCCTGTAAAAGTGTGAAGAAAATGGCAGCCATACTCCGATTGTAACAATGTAGATGGGCAAACCTGTAGCTTCCTAATTGCCACTTTCCACAATTGAACCTCTATCAAAAGCTCTCTTGTTTATTGAGTTTCTTTGAGTTATTTTCCTTTGTCCTTTCTGAAGCCCCCAAAAGGTAGAAAAAGTAATTTTTCATTCAGGGTTAAGATATTAATTCGTATAACTTTGAGTGTTTAATACAATTGAGCTAGAACTTAGAAGCAACTGTACTCCAGTTAACGCGAAGCTTGAAAGAAACTAAATGCCGAACAAAGATATTTCCATCTCACTCTCTCTCGCTACATGTGTGAAGAACTGATACAAGAGCAGCTTCCCTTCAGATACAAGAGGGCAGAACTCAAGTAATGGTGCTAACTGCTAACACTTATAGTTAGTCAGCTTCTCAGTATTTCGTTAGTGGCTTCTGCTCAAGATAAGCGGAGGGCCATCTGCTGAAGAAGCAACCGCTTCTGCTCTGCAGTGATCAGACCCTTGCTCTGTGCATTTATCAAAACCTCCGCCATGATAGCAGCTGCATGCCCTGTGGGCTCTTCGGATGCTCTCCGCAGCATGAACGTCTGGAATAGTAAGAATTACGTCAACCATCCCTCTCAACACTATTATGCTCTAAAAAATGTCTTACTGTTGACAAGTATTGGTTTTTAAAATGGGTTCATTTGGTATTATATGTTTTTCTTGTTGACTCCACTTACAAATTAAAAATTTCATGGATCCACAAAACATGTCACAATACCTGCCCATGATGTGTAATTTCTAAGCATCCAGGTTCTTGTATCCATGGTTCCCCATCAATTTGAACAGGAAATGGGGCATCTATGTGTATTTTAATCACCTTTCCTTGAGCCAGTCTCTTAGCTTGAGAAAGCCCCACCTGTGTGCAATTATTTAAAAACATAAAAAGATTGTTCAGAAGGATAAATAACCATACTTCAAAATATTAGTAAGAGTCCAATTTACATAGACACGGCTCATGCAGTCTGGCTCATGCAGTCTGCATGAGCCAAATCACCTTGAGCAGTCAGAATTCGATCTGATGGTGGCTGTCAAATCAGGGGGCAGTAGGGATGGAACCGGAGCGGGTTTGGGTCGGGTATTGGCATACCCCGCCCTGGAACCATTTTAATTCTTCAAATCCATAACCGTCCCAAACCCACCACGAGTCCGATTTCAAGGACCCGGAACCGCCCCGGTACCAGAACTTGAAACCCAGACCCGCACCGGTACCAGAACTTTTATATTTCTAATATCATATATATTAAACTATTAACTCCTTTAATTTTTTTTATTAATAATATATATATTCATATAAATCCAAACCATTCAACTTAAGAGATACGAGTGCTTTCGCCCAAAAAAATATTTATAAAAAAAATAGATACCAGTCCGAGTATATGATATATATATATACCCGACCCGATGGGTCGGTTCCTCTTTCAAACCCGGAACCGGAACTGGGTACTGCATAAGCAATCCCAGAACCGGCCCAATAAGGACAGGTCGGATAAAAACCCGGCCCAAGTTCCATCCCTAGGGGGCAGCGAGTGTGAATCACCACCCTCCCCTAGCATCACCCGATGAAGATCTGATGGCTCGAGGTGACTTGGCTCATGCAAATGGGCGTGAGCCATGTCTCATTTAAACTTTTTCCTATTAGTAACCTCCTACCTGAATAAGTTTATCAAAGCGGCAATATTCATAAGATAATTTACTTAGTGCAATGTGCAGTTATAAAAGTGGAAGGTTCTAAAAGAGAAATGTAATCGACATAACAGAATAAACAGCACATCATATCGCTTACAGATATAAGAGACGATAGATCTAAGTAGATGGGCAAACCTGTAGCTTTCCTAGATGCCATGTGCCACAAATACAAACAACTTCAAGCATTTTATCGTGCATTGATTGCAACTCAAAATCATCATCATGTTCATAGTCATTCTGCCAGAGATCTACTCCACCCATGTAGCTACCAATGTTAAGGACCAGTATACCTTCGGCATCCTACAGGACAGAAGTACAACCAGAATAAATCGATGAGAGCCAGCTTCTTCACTACAATTGAAGGACACTAAAAATTTGTTGCAGCATACCGAGGGAATTTCAATGTAGTTCCCATCTACACTGAGGCGGACTTGCCATGGCAAGTCAGCGCATGCTCTATCCACAATATCTTTAGCACCTTCTTTTGCATACCGCAACTTGTTCATAAACTGTAGAAAAGCACTGTCAGATTGCATTAAACATTCATATCTTGTAAACAATCAATTAGTTTTGCTTTCTACTTCAAAAATCTATATTACGATGAATAGTAGGGTGTTCATTGTTGGAAAACAAAAGTAATACAGAATTGTTTTCATCAGTGATAAAGAAGTACTAGGCTCTTTTATGTTGACAAATTATTCATTCATGAGATTGGCAACTTAGTCTAGAAAAATTTTAATCAAACAAATAGAGTTTCTGCCTAGCGTAAAACGAAATGTCACAAAGAAAGGTCTCAGCTCACAAATTATAGGCGCTTACCTGACTATAAAATTTCTCAGGGTTCTCTTCCCTAGTTGTATGAAAATCATATGCAACCTTTGCATCACATCCAATACCTAAATGGAAAATTATAATCAAAAGCCAGAAATTTGGCACTATTATTAAAACTGCCAATTTTATATTAAAATCCATATTCACATGTAAAAAGTAAAGACATGGAAAGGAAAATTAAGGAAATTTGGGTACATGTGGAAAAAGAGAACTATTTGGTGAAATGGAACTTGACAAAGGAATTGTACCTAAATAATTGGTCATATATTTCACATGCTCTCCTTTTTTACCGTGCTGCTGCAGGCTATGATCCTTAATAGTAACTCTCCATCGATCAAGCATTGTCACTGCTGCACGGTCAATGTCATGCAAAAGTGCATCCAAACCACCTTGGCCCTCAACAGATGACAACCCACCTCCCCACTGCAGAACCCTGGAAAGATCATTACCGGTCCCCAGGGGCAGTATAGCGACAGGTGGAGGAGAATCAAAGTTCAATCTCTCAATGACATCAAGCACCCATGCAGCAGTGCCATCCCCTCCACAGACAAGAACTCTAAAATATGGCACATGGCGAAACAACTCCAAGCCCACCTCTGGCCCCTGAGAAGGACTGAGCTCAAAAACCTGTAATTAAACACCGCACAACAAACTTAAATATCAGCCGAGTCACAAAGTTACGAGACTGAATAGGCAACGGTGAAGTCATAAAAAATAGCATGTATTTGGAACATTATCATACACAACTTTGCTAGCTTAAACAATATTCTCAAACAAGGAACTCGTCCAATAAACAGAAAAAGGAAAAGTTACCTGAAGAGGATTCAGTAACATATATAGTCTCCTCCGCAGAGAAGGCCCATACTGCGCTCCACTCTTGGCATTGACAAAAACAAGAAGTGGCCTACAATCTTGTGGCAAATCTAGAAGTGTGTACTTTTTAATTTTACAAAGAGCAGCACTGGTTTTGGTGCTATGAGCATATGCCTTTTGATCATTTTTGCTGATATGTGACCCATTAACCTTCCCATCACGGGAGTTGTTCAATTCAACGAGCCCATTAATCACATAACGAAGTGCTGTTGCTGCACTGGAATCATCCTGTGATGAACAACTAGTTCCATTTTTACTTCGATGCCGCCTTTTCCTTATTCTTTCCCGCACTGATGAGGCAATAATTTCCTCAGTAATTGAACTCAACATACGGCCATTTGCCTCTCCATTCTCAGCTTCTTTTACTGAAAGTGGTGAAAGAATAAGCCTTCTGAGAGGACCCAAATCACAAACATTCCCTGATTCTTTGCACATTTTGTCATGGCATTTGACATGGATATGGTGCTGACACCACAAGCAACGCCAAACAGGAGAAGCACCAAGAAAAGGAATACCACATAGTTCATCACAGTAGAAACAGAAAGGAGATATCTCGGGATTTTCATCCAAATCAATCCATCTCTCTGACCAGTGGTGCTGCAAGTCGTTTGAACCAGCTTGGGCTACACACTTGCAGTCCTTTACTGCAAAATGAGAACAATCGAAATGAGCTACAACACCACATACGGCACATCTGTGGAGCGGAAATCCGGTCCCTGACTTTGAACCAATAGGTTGAGGAGAATTCAGAGAAGTCAAGCAGACACAACAAGTGGATGGTTGTCTATCATGAGAAAAGTCTTCAATCCAAGTATGAGGTGACAGTGGAACCTTTAATTTCTTCCACACTTTCTTCTTTGCCACAGCAGCAGCTTTCACCCAATTCAAGGATTTCTTTCTCTGCCACTTCAAGAAAGAATATGCAATGAGGGCCAAAAGACCTAGGGATCCAGGAACCAGACACGCCAAAATCAATGGATCAAGCCCTCCTGAACCTGTAAGAAAGCCAAGGAGCCAAAAGGCCAAATCCAACATCTTCACCTTTTCCTTTGACTCTCACGGCCCCAATATTTCAACTCTTTCTTACATATTGAAAGTACTCACTTCTATTTAGATTTGAGCTGTAGAACCTGCAAAGGCAGCGCAGTATGAAACCCCGATCCAATTCTCCACAACTATTCATACAGAGAATTACAACCAATTTAAAATACTTCAGATAAGAAAATTCATGATCCACACCAGAATTTAAGGCACACTATTCACCAGTTAAGCCAGAATTAATCAGAAAAATCAACAAACATATCGAACAGAACATTTACCATAGTGCAATTCAGTATTTTTTTTTACAAAAAAATCAAAACATTAATGCTGCAAATCATATCATACAAAAAGAGAAAAGAATCAAATTAGCATGTTGCATAAGAAATACCTGATTAAATTCAATTCTTTTTAATTGTTTTTTCAAAGTTTCCAAATCATGCTTTTGGCTGCTGTTGTACGGAGAAACATCATCCCAGCGCACAAAGAAAAAATTACGGAAAAAATACAGATCACGATCCACCAACAACAACAGAAACAATCTAGCATAAAAAAACGTAAAGCAATTCAGAAAAAAAAATCTATAAAAATCAAGAAAGAGTACCCGGAAAAGGCGGAGGTCTCGGAATCCTGCCTTCCGGCGAAGGCGAAAGCACTAATGTGAATTCCATTTTCGATCCCCATCAAATCAGATTCGGAACCACTCTGCAATTTCTGGGGAGGACTTATATGGAAAGAGACCGAAGCGATCGGAAGAGGGGAGAAAATGAGATTAAAAAACGTAAAAAAAAAACAGGCAAAAGGGAGACACGGGGTTGGCGGGAGTTCATACGCGGCATGGCTTTCGGGAAGGTGGTACTTCTACATTCGCGTTTTGCCGATGTTACCCTTGGTAGTTTGGCTTGTTAGACGGTATTAGCCCTTTCACTGATGGAAATGACGGGACTGATCGTCGACTGAATTGACACGTATGACCAAACTGTTTGCACTCTGGAGTCTGATAATGCTTCTTCTCCCGCTTTATTTTCACGGCTACCTCACGTGCCCCTCGAAGAAAAATACTGTGTGGGTTTATATTTCATTTCCTTTAGCACGTGAGATTAGCCGTGATAAAAAAGCTGGAAGAATTGCACTATTCATGTTGATGGCATTAAGGAAGTAGGCGGGGCCCGCTGGGGCTTCTCCAATGATCCGCGGGCCAATTGAGTAGTATGTGCCCAGTGCCAGGTTTCGTATAAGGAATGGGCAGGTTTAAGGAATGCCATTAGGGTAAAATATCAGTCGGCCATACCCGAGGGCAAATGGAAAGGTAGCTAGAGTGCACATTTGCTGCATGTGGACTACCAATAGTCAATCTTGGTGATAAGCGGCCCATGTTAAGTGGAGGATGTAAGTGGGAGGATAAAAAACTTTTTCATTTGACTGAACCTTCTAATGGGGACAACGAAAATTAAAAATGTTTAATAAATAGTTATCCAAACGGCTGAAATAGTGGAAAAAAGATATAATTAAGAGATGAGTTTACATGAGATCGTTCTCATATAAGGAGTATGAGGCCAATCTTTATTGCTATTAGATTCCGATCGGAGGGTGGATATCAAATCAATGGGTAGGTGAGTGTGTCACATCAAATAGTGGGTGAGATCATTATGGATACTTGTAGCCGTCAGATCAAGATCCAACAGCTATGATTCAAAGTGGCCTCATATAAGCAATATGAGAGCGATCTCATTTAAACTTTTCCCTATAATTAAAAGTATCCATTGTTCTTTAAATATTTAATGGTTCCTCGTTCATTGGTCAATAAGTAGCAGACCAATAAATAAATGAGTAGGGCGCCTTGGGGTTACCTTTTTCCTTTTAAAAAGGGACTCTCCAAACGTTTTGATCTCAACCGTCAAATGAGATCCAACGGTTGAGGAGTCTCCCTCTCCCTCTTGCTCGACGGGGCGCCCGCCACCCCGGCGATCCCCCGCCACCCCGGTGAGTCGGTGACCCCCTCCCACTCCCCCCCTCTGCCCCATCGACCCCCTTCCCTCTCCCTTTTCCTCTCTCCCCCTCCTTATGGCCCCGTCGCCCCAGCGACCCCCTTCCTCTTGCCTTGCTACCACGGTGACAGGAGGAGGGTCACTGGGGCGGCGGGGGGATCACCGGAGTGGCAGGAGGGAGGGGGCGGCGCCGTCTGGATAGGGGCAGAGGGGGGTGGGTCCCTGGCGTGGCACCGAGCAAATGAGGGAGGGAGGGAGTGGCCTTGCAACCGTCAGATGCAAATAAGAGCGTCAAGAGAGAAGCTCTCTCGGGGCGCTCTGAGTCTACAGGCTCTGTTAAAAAAAGCGCCCACGTGAGTGGGTAAAGTGGGCTTGATTGTTTCGGCAAAATAATATCTTTTTTCCAAATTGTTTAATCACCCGTGTGTACAGTATCTAGAATATATTATTCCCTCTCGTTGCAGGGGATTAAGTAGTACTGTTTTAGGATAGAATTTATTCTAGGTGTAACAGATCGTGTCCTCGTACGGGAGAAATTATCTAGCAGAACAGTTCTACCACGTGGCCTGTCGTTCATTCACTTTTTGAGACATCACTCTAACAGTAAAATGACAGGATGCTCTTGAGACTTTTTAGTAGCAGCCCCTAAAATGTGTTAAACATCCAATGGCATAATTACGGTGGGCTAGGTTTGTTTTTCTCTTTTTTTTTTATCCAGAAAAACGTTAAGCGATCTGAAAGGAAGGATCAAACGCGATGTAATAAATTGGGCTGCAGGACTATAAATGATGCTGTCATGTGGCATGTATGTGACAAAGAAAATTTCTCATTCAACATACATTTCCGAGCAGAGCGCTTAGCTTGAATTATTTTATCCCTATCTAGCTTCATTATTTAAATGTAGAAAACCAAACTCTTTGCAGCCATGACAGATAGGAACCAGCATTCTCAAGTGAAAAAAGCTCATTGGTGTCATCGGAGCTATCTCTTATTGATCATCTGTTTGTTTAAAATATTAAAAGCAGAAATCATCAACTCATTGGCTCCTTACAATGCATGAAAAGGATATCATATCAATGCAGAAATGAAGTTAGTTTGGCGGTATCTCTACCATTGTTAGGAAATTTCAAGGAGATCTAAAGTCCTCCTTTTGGGTTTATGATAGGATAAGACAGGTCTGCTTTAATACAGGACCAAAACTTGAAGATATCATCACATATTCATAACATGATGTAAAAACAACAGAATTATTGTACAAAATACATGTTTATACTCCCTGTTGCCGATTCATGTAAAAAAGGTTCCAACCTGTGCAGATGAATCTGCATATGCAGTAAATTCAAGATTAAGGTCTTGAACCATGAACAACTAATATTTTTCACCTGCAGAAATAGTAAAACATCTGTTTGACATTTGGAATAAAAAGACAAGATTTACAGCAGAAAAGCAACTATATTGACAAAGAAAGTTGCTTTTCAAAGGTGGGAGCATTAGCTCTCAGACTTCAGGCATCTTTAAATGGACATAGCTGATTGACAAAGTAGGTTTTGTAATCAATCGCGTCCCAGTAACCGACCAAAATTTTTGGTTTTCTCCATCTATTTCACTATAATAAAGGTAAACAGCTGCACTGGCAAACCAAACAAATGCAGGCACTGTTTCATACAAATATTTGACATTAAATTTGGTACCTCATACTCGTAAGTGATAGGCTGAAATTGTTGACTGGGATTCTACTTCGATTTCTTTCCCACAATTTGAAAGCCACACAAGAAGAGTTTGACAGAAAAAAAGGTATACAAAAGCTTACTCAACTTGAAATGCATCTCATCTAAAAGTACAGTTCACAATAAGGCCAAGACCTGAAGAACAGATCATAGCACTAGCACAGAATACATGATGTGAAAATGGGAATCAGGAAAAGAAAACGCAATTTAAATTCCAAATAATTGGTTCTTGTAACAAAGGGTCCAATCTGAACTGTCAGATGCAATCAATCCGTTGCCATCTGTGCTTATGGATTCAGCACATGGAATAGATTCAAGAGTGCAAGTGACTTGCTTGTTTTCTCCAATCATTTGTTTATCGTACACCAAATCTAGAGTCCCACTACCTTTAGCTAAGTGAAAGTCATCATCAGCCTCATCTGCAATCAGGGTGGAGCTTTTTACAATTGGAGCAAAGCAGAGACGCAAATCAGATTTGAACTCATTAATTTCTTCTTCTTCTGATGACCATTGGCAGCAGTCTAATTCATCCATCTCATATATCATACTAACTAATCCTTCCCTCCATGAAATTCTTAATTCTGAAGCATCCTCAAAGGCGTTTTCAGACTTCATCTTTTGAACAGTAGATTTACCAATGGAGTTTAAAGATGTCTCTGGACATGGAAATTCATGACTCAGAGCAGGAGGCAGAAAAACATCAGTTGTTTCAATACTTGGAGGTGAAAACTTGATAGGTCCATCATATAAACCACTTGTATCCACAAAACTCTCGTACTCTGGTGATGTATTAGTAATGCTATGCATTTGATTTCCAGAACTAGGACTAGGGGTTGCCTTACCTGTGTTGAAATTTGACTTAAAATTAAACAAATTAGTTAAAAAATATAGCGATCGATCAGCAAAATAACGCGATCGATCGTGTAACGATCGACCGTGATAAACCGATCGTTCGTAGTTACTGTAATTTTCTGAAATTTGGTTTTCGTATTGGCCCGATCGATCGGTTTGAAAACGATCAATCGTAGTTACTGGAATTTTAGGATTTTTGCACCGCGATAAAATGATCGATCGTAATTTTAGGCTAAATAAGGCGATCCATCGCAAAGCGATCGATCGGCTTATAAAACGATCGATCGGCTAAGCGGTTAGAGAGAGTAAATAGCCGTTTCTCTGCGGAAAAGTGTGTCTCTTCTTCCAGAAAAGGTCCAACAGCGTTCTTCTATATATAGAGAACGATTTTCTGCAGAAAAAGGTTACAGACAACAAAGAAAAACTTGTCTTCTTCACTTTTAATTCATCATCCATCATTGAGCAATAGAGTCTCCTCTGATCGAGATCCAATCAGTTTGATTTGAAGTGCAACTTTAAACTGACGGTGTGGTTCGTTGTATCTCGGGAACGGAACGCTACTATTCGCTTGTGCACGGAGGGCGGCGTATCTGTTTCAAGGACAACGCATAGCGTGCCTCGAACCTGGTTCTAATTCTAAAACTCTTTCTTGTATTTTATAAGAATAATTGTCAATTGTATATGCATAATTTGGTAGTATTTTAGCCCTCTTTTATGTGACAATCCCAACAATCTTGAAACAGATAATCTTTGTTCTTGTTGATTGAATACTACTGCAATTATGGGTGTTGACAAATCATTGAAGCCTGAGAAATTTGATGGCAAGAATTTCATGCGATGACAAACAAAGATGAAATTTTGGTTGACTCAATTGAACATATTCTATGTTATTTCTGATGTTCATGTGGAAAAAACTGTATCTTCTGAATCTGACAAGACTGCTAGTTCATCTGATGTTGGAACTACTAAGCTTGTTGATAGTGATAAATTCAAACAAGATGATGACCTGTGCCATGGACAAATTTTGAGTGTCTTGAGCAATGAATTATATGATTTGCATGTGAATACTAAATCTGCTAAAGAACTATGGGATACCCTTGATAAAAAATTTAGAAAGGAGCATGAAGGGGAAGAAAAATATGTTGTAGGCGAGTATTTTGACTACAAGATGGTCGATAACAAATCTGTTAGAGACCAGGTTGTTGAGATACAGAATTTGGTAGCAAAGATCATTGGGAAAGGCATTCCCGTTGACGAGAGGCTCCAAGTTCTGGCGCTTATAGACAAGCTACCACCCTCATGGCAGGATTTCCAAGTTAACTTGAAGCACAAAAGGGACGCAATGTCCGTTGATGATCTTATGGTGGCCATACAAATTAAAGAAAAGCATAGAGGTAAGATGAAAATCTTACAAGGCTCATCTTCTAGGGTCAAAGATAGTGTTCAAGCAAATGTTGTCGAAGGGAAACTAAAGTTTCATGGCAATAAGAAGAACAACAAGAAGTTTAAGAATCGGTCTTTCAAACCTGGTTCAAATATCCATAAAGACAAGAAGTCGAAGGTTTGCTAGGTCTGTGGGAAACTGGGACATTTTGCAAACTAGTGCAAAGAGAAGAAAGGTCAGGACCATAGTCATGGTGGGGCTGCATCTTCTGCTCATGTTAATATGGTTACTTCAGATGACAGGTTAGTATTAACTAATTCTGAAATTAACTTGGCATGTGAATCTACCGATTGGTGGGTTGATACAGGGGCAACTGTTCACATCGGTGTTGATGTTTCTTCTTTTTCTTTCTATCAGGAAGTAAAGGATAGGACTGTGACGATGGGGAACTCCTCTGAGGCTAGAGTTTATGGAGTTGGAAATGTGGACATCCGGTTTACATCGGGGAACACGTTGACTCTTCGTAATGTGATGCATGTGCCTAGTGTGAGGAAGAACCTAGTTAGTGGAGCACTTCTTAGTCGAGAAGGATATAAATTAGTGTATGAGTCAAATAAAGTTGTAATAACTAGACATGGTATTTTTATTGGCAAAGGCTATGTGTGTGATGGCCTCTTTAAACTAAATTTAGTTTCTTGTAATAACTCTTTATTTCAAGTAGATGACTCTTTGATTTATCATGTTGATTCTTTTGATGTGTGGCATATGAGACTTGGACATGTGAATTCAAATACTATTAGAAGAATGATGAATCTTGATTTGATTCCGAAATTGCATGATGTAACTAGTGATAAATGTGAAATATGTGTTCAAGCAAAACAACCTAGGAGACCTTATAGGTCTATTGAAAGGTCTACATATTTGCTTGAATTAGTTCATTCGGATATATGTGAGTTGAATGGATTAATTACTAGGGGTGGTATGAGATATTTCATTACTTTTATTGATGATTACTCTAAGTTTTGTCATGTGTATTTGTTAAAGTCTAAAGATGAGGCTTTTGAGAAGTTTAAGGTCTATAAGATGGAGGTTGAGAATCAAACGGAGAGGTGGATTAAAAGACTAAGGTCTGATCGTGGTGGGGAGTATTGTTCCTTTGAATTTTACAAGTTTTGTGAAGATCAAGGAATAATATATGAGACCACAACGCCTTACTCTCCTCAATCTAATGGAGTGACAGAAAGAAAGAATAGAACTTTCATTGACATGATTAATTCTATGCTTTCGTCTTCCGGTCTACCGAAGAATTTATGGGGAGAAGCAATTCTTTCTGCTTGTATGATCTTAAACCGTGTGCCTCATAAAGGACAAAATACAACCCCTTATGAGTTAATAAAAGGAAGAAAACCGAGCTTAAAGTTCATTAAGGTTTGGGGATGTCTTGCCAAAGTGAAAATCCCAAACGTGAAAATGGATAAGCTAGGTTCAAAAACATATAATGCGGTGTTCATTGGTTATGCATAAAATAGTAGAGCATATCGGTTTTTAGTAATTGGGTCTGATCGATATGACTATGCACCTAATACTATTAAGGAGTCCGATGATGCAACATTCTTTGAGAATGTATTTCCTATGAAGGAAAAGAGTAAAGCTGTAGTGCATAAAGAAGATGGTTCATCATTTTCTTTTCCAAGAATTGAAGATTCGGATACCAATATAGAGGTTAGGAGATCTAAAAGAACCAGAATAGAGAAGAATTATGGAGATGACTTTTATACTTATATGGTGGAGAATGAGGATCCTTTAACTTTTAGTGAGGCTATGTCATCTAGTGAATCTCTTTTATGGAAGGAAGCGGTACAGAGTGAGATGGATTCAATTCTTGCACATAGGACGTGGGTTCTAACGAATCGACCTCCAGAGTTTAAACCTATTGAGTGCAAGTGGATTTTTAAAAGAAAATATTATCCTGATAGATCCATTGAAAAGTACAAAGCTAGATTAGTGGTTAAAGGGTATAGTCAAAAAGAAGGTCAAGATTTCTTTGACACGTATTCTCCTGTGAGCATGATAACTACAATTATAGTGCTTATTGCATTGGTAGCTCATTATAACCTAGAGATCCATCAAATGGATGTCAAAACATCATTTTTAAATGGTGAATTGGAGGAGGAAATCTATATTGAGCAGCCTGAAGGTTTTGCAGTTCCTGGTCAAGAAAGAAAAGTATGTAAGTTAGTGAGATCTCTCTATGGGTTAAAACAGGCTCCTAAATAATGGCATCAAAAGTTTGATGATGTACTTATCTCAAATAGTTTTATTGTGTGTACTTCTGATAAATGCTTATATTGGAAGTCCTTTGATTGTTCATTTGTAATGTTATGTTTGTATGTTGATGACATTTTGTTGTTTGGTGATAATGTGGATCATATCAATAAGGTTAAGGGTTTCCTTAACGAGAATTTTGATATGAAAGACTTGGGTCTTGCCAAAGTCATATTGGGCTTAAAGATTGATAGGACTTCTAATAGAATAGTTGTGAGTCAATCACACTATGTGGAGAAGATTCTAAAGAAGTATGATTACTTCGATAGAAAACCTGTCAGTACGCCGTATGATTCAAGTGTAAGACTAAAGAAAAATCTTGGGGAAAGTGTGTTACAACTTAGATATTCACAGCTGATAGGAAGTTTGAGTTATCTGGCAAACTGCAGTAGACCGGATATATCCTATGCTGTGGGAAGACTAAGTAGATACACTAAGAGCCCTAATGAGTCTCATTGGATTGCCATTGAGAGGGTGTTCAGATATCTGAAGGGAAGTGTAAATTTTGGTTTACATTATTCCGGGTTCCCTGCTGTATTAGAAGGATACAGTGATGCTAATTGGGTATCAGATTCTGATGAAACAAAGGCCACGAGTGGTTATGTATTTACACTTGGTGGTGGGGCAGTTGCATGGAAATCTTCAAAGCAAACTGTAATAACAAGGTCTACTATGGATGCTGAGATAGTAGCACTTGATAAAACTGGAGGAATGGCGGAATGGCTTAGGGATCTATTAATAGATATACCTTGGTTAAATAAGCCAATTCCTGGAATATTGATTCACTGTGATAGCCAATCAGCTCTTGATAAGGTTAAAAGTAAGAATCATAATAAGAGATCCTCTAGGCATATTGAACTAAGGTATAAAATCTTGTGCAAGTTGACTACATCAGGAGTCATTACCTTAAGTTTCATACGATCAGCGGATAACTTGGCTGATTCGTTTACTAAAGGATTGTCGGCAGGATAAGTCTTTAACTCATCTAGGGGAATGTGGCTTAAAGCCTATGATTTAAGTCATCGTTAGTAGCAACCCAATCTCTCTGAATGGAGATCCTACGACGAAGATTCAATGGTAACAACAAGCTAATGCGTGACTTGGAGAGCACTATTATAATAAATTGTATGCTCGTTCCCGTGTAATGATGAGAGTGCTCTACTGTATATAAAACAGGATGACGAAAGTCTTAATGAGGTCAAGGCTTAAAAAGTAGGGTATTGTTATGCAGATTACCCGTGGAGACTGTCACCTATATGAGTGTCACTGAGGTCGCAGTTAAGGAGAACGAGGGCTTGTTCTCTAATGTGCAACTCATGAAAAGATACAAGGCACATGGCCGTAAAACGCTACCCCGAATGATCTCGAAAAGGGAGTTACTCTAACTGTTAGCTTTGTCAAAGCTCTTGCTCTAAGGTTCAAGTTCAAAACTTAGTTCACTTCGAACTTGTGAGAGTGGTGGCTTACCAAACTAGGTGTAGGTTCAAACCCGCAAGATACCTATCGCCGAAAACTTAGAGTACTATTGCTCAATGTCTCATTCATGTGTCGTATGCATTTTAGTGTGTAGACTAGTTTAATATCAAGTCATGGAGGGGATTGTTGAAATTTGACTTGAAATTAAACAAATTAGTTAAAAAATGTAGCGATCGATCGACAAAATAACGCAATCAATCGTGTAATGATCGACCGTGATAAATCGATCGTTCGTAGTTACTGTAATTTTCTGAAATTTGGTTTTCATATTGGCCCGATCGATCGGTTTGAAAACGATCGATCGTAGTTAGTGGAATTTTAGGATTTTTGCACCACGATAAAATGATCGATCGTAATTTTAGGCTAAATAAGGCGATCGATCGGCTTATAAAACGATCGATTGGCTAAGCGGTTAGAGTGAGTAAATAGCCGTTTCTCTGCGGAAAAGTGTGTCTCTTCTTCCAGAAAAGGTCCAACAGCGTTCTTCTATATATAGAGAACGATTTTCTGCAGAAAAAGGTTACAGACAACAAAGAAAAACTTGTCTTCTTCACTTTTAATTCATCATCCATCATTGAGCAATAGAGTCTCCTCTGATCGAGATCCAATCAGTTTGATTTGAAGTGCAACTTTAAACTGACGATGTGGTTCGTTGTATCTCGGGAACGGAACGCTACTATTCGCTTGTGCACGGAGGGCGGCGTATCTGTTTCAAGGACAACGCATAGCGTGCCTCGAACCTGGTTCTAATTTTAAAACTCTTTCTTGTATTTTATAAGAATAATTGTCAATTGTATATGCATAATTTGGTAGTATTTTAGCCCTCTTTTATGTGACAATCCCAACAACCTGAGGGAATAAAAAATGGGCTATTTGAAACTCCAGAACTCAACTCAGTTGATCTACGTCGAACTGCATTTTCAGTGCTCTTCGCATGCCAGTAACCATGGCCAGACGAAAGTGGGGTAGCCTCTGAAATCAACTTGGTAGGTTCCACCAAACCTTCAAATCCAAGCGACCTTCTCCTTGGGACGGCCTTGGGGATGGATTGAACAGTTAAGGGAGTAAAGAGTCCTTCAGAAACAAATGCTTTAGTGATTCCAAATTCATCCAGTTCAGTGTAACCACTTTTCAAAGTTTCTTTCTTTTTATCATCATTTGGAGAAACTATCCAATTCATTGCAGCCTCAGCTGGGGCTGGCAAGAAAGAGAACCTAGCAACATCCCCAGAATCCTCACTTTTGCAAGTTCCTTGATTCTCTTGAACAGCCAACACACCCCTAGGCCTACATTTTGGCTTATCAGAGACGCCGGCTAGAACATAACCAGCTCCAAAACACGCCGGATTTACACTAGAATCTCCATTTGGCCAACTTGGGATTTCCGGTGACACAGAGGCCTGAAGTGGTGGGGTAGTAGTTTCCGGCGTTGAAACCACATTATTAGTCCCTGATCCCAGTTTAGCTGCAGGGGTATCAGTCACCTGAGGGACACGTTGAAAACCCGCAAGCGAAGAATCCAATTTTATCACAGAACATCCATTCTCAACCAAAACTGGCTTAAAACTGAATTCAGAACTCTTACCTCCATCTCCATCCAACGAAAAGCTCCGACCTTGCCGGCGCTGGGAGTGCGACGGATCGACCACGCAAAACCGATGAGGCCTTTTCCTATTCTTTTCATTGTGCGGAACAATCGAACGAGACAAAGAACTGATTTTTCTGGGAATCTCTAAACTTGGCTTCAGAGGCAGCTTCTTCTCGGATGGTCTGGATCTGGGTTTGGAAAGAGCTGAGACCGATCTGGGTGTTCTAGAAACAGCATTCATAAAGCGAAAACAGCCTCTGGGGGCCTCTGCGGAAGTAGAAGAAGCAGAAGAAGAAGATGAGGGAAGATTGAGCTCCGTCAACGGGTCCCTCGGCCTAATCATCTTCTTCTTCTTCTTCGAATCGACCTCATGATGATGGGACCTCACTTCCGGTGATCCCCTTCTTCTCTCTGGATGCACGGCTTTGCACATATCCGGCGAGTCTCCGGCAAGAGCTTGGGGAGAGGTGCGGCGGAGAGCAGAGATTTTTGAAATGGAAATGGAGGGACATGGACAGGGTAAGCCGAAGACTAGGGGCTATAATTTACCCCTGGAGTTTAGCATAATTACGGAACGACCATCGGATGTCTGCGCACGTGGATGGGAAGTGCGGAGCCCGCACCGCACGTGGGAGGTGATGTTTCAGTTTCAGAGGGTAGCTGCGGATGCCGGGGTTGCAGAGCATTGAATCAGCGACGGATTGAGAGATGGCCATGGAAGGTGAATTGAAGATCATTATCGATATTAATCCTGGTATCAGGGGCGGACGCAGAAATTTTTATCAATGGGGTCATAAGCTAACCCAATTCTAAAACATTCTTCTCTATAACAAAATAATTAGACTAACAACAAAGGTGTACTAAAGTGAAGAACACAGAAAAATTAGACAAATATAAGTAATTATGATAAATTATTAAAGTGAAGATTACCTGCGTTAAATGCAATACTATTATGTATCTTATTAACTTCACCTGCAAAAATTTCTACAAAAGATGTACCTCAACGTCAAAACATCAATTGCCTCCTGTTCAAAAAAATAGTAGGAGAAAAGAAAAAAAAGATAATGATTAATCAACATATCGAGTAAATTTGCCTTAACAAATAAAAAAACTACATTAATGCAACACAAAATTAGAAAATAGATTCATACAATTGAGAATAACTAATAATATAATGAAAATAGGAAGAAGAGAATTATATACCAAGATTTCATATTTTGGAAGCGTTCAATGATCTTCTCACATTTGATTCCTCGACAAGATTTCATATTTTGGAAGCGTTCAATGATCTTCTCATTGCCAATCTCTTTGAAAATGTCATTTTCAATGTATGTGATTAGATAATCACTCATCAACTCTTCTCCCATTTGATTCCGTACCTTGTTTTTCACAATATTCATTGCTAAAAATGCTCTCTCAACTGTTGCCCAACTTTAGAAGCAAATAAACCAACGGAAATCATAAGTTCTTTTTCTTCTCCACCATTTTTTTTGCAAGATTAGAAATCCCAATCAAGTTGGAGAATTCACTATCTGACCGCATGTCCACAATATAAACATCTAGCTGATCGTGAAGTCTTGAGATATCCATTGCAGAAAACTCACGTGGATAACTTTGAGCAAAGCTTAGTAATCTTTGTTTGTCATAGGAGGAGAAAGAATCCTTTGGATCAAGACATGTTATACATAGAAGCAATTCTGTACTCTCTTCCGTGACACGACTATTTAGCTCTTGGAGTTGCATATCAATAGCAGTGAAAAACAAGTCAACACGATAATAATGGAGGTTCGTAATTTGTTCTCCACGTCGTGGCCTTCCTAGCCCTATATACTTGTCATCCATAGAAGGAACATCTATATCATGCTTGTTACAAAATATAGAAATTTTTGTCATTATAGAGTCTCATCCATTGTTTCTTAGTTCTTGTAATGTTTCCCTAGATGATTTAACTAAAGTCATTACATTCACAATAGCTTGATCCTTTCGTTACAATACTTTTGATAAATCATCGGTAACCCCAAAAATCTTCTTTATAATGTGCAAAGTGAAAACAAATTCAAAAGATTGCATAAGATATATTAAAGAATTTACTTTGGCTCTCAATTGAGGCTCTCTAGCATCCTCATCAATAATCTGAAGCACTTGAATCACAGTAGAAAACATGGTTAGAAAACTTTGCAATGTACCATAATGCGAGCCTCAACGAATGTCACATGGCCTCCTCAAGCTAGTAAGTCTTTTTTTCAGTTGCTAAGTCACCACTCTCAACTGCTTTGGTAATAATACTAAATTGTTGCTCTCTAATATTATCTCTACGCTTACATGATGCTCCAATGACATTCATTATAGTAGAGAGCAAGTCAAAAAAATTACTTATTTGCTTGTGATTTTGTGATATGGCAACAAACGTCAATTGGAGACGATGCGCAAAATAATGAGTGTAATGTGCATATTCATTCTCATCCAAAATAAGTGTTTTTAATACATTAAACTCACCTTGCATATTACTTCCCCCATCGTAGCCTTGTCCACGCAATCTTTGTAAATTTAATCCATCCTTGGAAAATAGTTCTTCAACGGCCTTTTTAAGTGTTATAGCTGTTGTTTCTTTAACATGTATAAAACCAATAATTCGCTCTATCACACAACCTAGTTTATCCACATAACGTATAGCAACAACCTGTTGTTCCTTATGGATATATCACGAGACTCATCAACTAAAATAGAGAAGAAACCATCCTCAAGGTCATTGATGATGCTTGCTACAATCTCCAGTACAAATGAATTTATAATATCCCTTTGAATACTTGGTGCTATCACAATGTTATTCTGATGAGCATTTTTTAGCACAACCTGTCTCACATCTGCATTTTTATGTACAAGCCATTGTAGAAGTTAGAGAAAATTCCCTTGATTATTTGAACCTTCTGATTCATCCCGACCATGAAAAGGTAAACCTTGGTTTAGAAGATACCGAATACATTCAATTGATGCCTCCAACCGAGTAAGATATTCAAGCTTCTCTTGCTCTTCTTACTTCTTTATAAATGTCCTAATGTGTTGTTGTTGATTTAATAAGTCTTGACCCATCTGGTAAGCCTTATTGTGAGAGTTATCCACTCCTCCAATATGAGCATCAAATCTTTCATACTTCTTCCAATTTCTAAATTCTTTGGTTACAAAAGCATCATTACCTCTTGATTCTCCAAAAAGGTAACAGTACAAACAAAAGGCCGCATCTTTATCTATGCTATATTCTAGCCAAGCAGGATATTTATCAAACCAATTAGGATTAAATCGCCATGGCATTTTTGAAAAATCACTCCGAGGAAAAGAATGATTGCGAGGTTGATAGGGACCTTTATGCAAATAATGCCTCCTAACAATCTCTTGATCATTGAGATGAAAATCAGAAATTGAAGTTTGTAAACCAGGATCTGCTTTAAGTTCATCCACATTGACTATTGGCACATGCTTTTCAATTTTTTTACTTTAATCCTTAGAACCATTGGAAGTAGACGGTGTTGAACTAAGACACTCAGATTTTCTTTTAAGAAATTTATCCATTAAAAAGACCTGTTATGAGAAAAGAACAAACATTCAGGCACATAAGAATTTATACAGTACATTGTATTTTAACAATCAGGTTCACATTGGTACCTGGGTGACTCTTCAATCCAGATTAGAACCCACAATCCATTGTACTAAGGGAAATGGTTAGCAATCAGTTTTAGTCCAACTTGATCCCCCCAACTGACAGCCAAAGGACAACTTCTATCCCAATTTCATCAAAGCCTAGTATGCAATTCCAAAGAATATCAAATAAACACACTTATTCTATTTTATTTTATTTGTCTTCCATAAATTATTGAGACTTATCTTCAATGCCATTCACTACATTACTAGTCTATTAGATTGTTATCATCACCTACATCTATATCCAAGGAAACCACATAAACTTAGAAAAAAAAACGAAAAAGAAAATAACATCAAACTGTGCATGTTCCTAACCTAGTGGGTTCCATGGACTCGGCAAGGTTGATACACCTAGATGACAATTTCCCCCTTTTTAGTTCCCACCCCACAGCAGTAGGGACACCATTAGGATTCGCCCAGCCTAAACAAAGTTTTTCACAAGTTCAGTCAGTATCCAGTCTTAACCCGCATGCCAACTGTAATAAACAAGAGATACAAACAAACAGAAAATGTGCATTTACCCATTTCTTGAATCGCTACTACTTTTTTGAAGCAGAAATCAATGCTTCACCAACAAGAGATAACCCCAAATCTGCCAAACCATGTTTCTCACGATAGCACATGAAGCAAACTTTCTTGAGCTTCCTTCTTGAACAAATAAGTGCAAGAAAAGTGCAGCGTTGTAGATGAGATACGAAGAGTGCTTGGTCAAATTCAACACCAAGAAGTCAAAATTCAATTCGACGACACTTCGAACATCTACCCAAATCGAATTCTAGATAAAAAATCAATCAAACAAAATAAGAACAAGAAGAAAATAGGGGAGAGACTGGGAGACCCATATGAAAAGACAACAAAGATGCTACCTTTTTCCCTAGTAATTGAGAACTTCCTCTTGGAGAACATCTTCCAACGACAGCCAGCCCTAGACCTCACCTTCAACCTCCTTTCCCTGGTCAATCTCCGGCTGCAGCAACCACCTGACATAGCATTTAGGCAGGGACGGCCAATGGGTCATTAGGGTTTTTTGAGATGGGTCAGATTGGGGTCAGCCCATTTTAATCCAAAACCCATGTCCAACCCAATGGCCATTTTTCCATTGGGGTAGTGGAAAAACCCAAAATCCACTGGGGTCATCTAACCCCAGAGCCTTACACGTAGATCCGTCCCTGCCTGGTATCAGTGAGCTTCTGAGTTTGATCTTGTTCTTTTCTATTTGTTTGTATGTTTTTTTTTGGTTTTAACTTGAAATTTCATGGACTTTGAACTTCAAGACTTGTGAATTTGGACTTGTTTTCAATCCTTTTTAAGTCTATGCTGCTTCATTGGAGCTTCCTGGTGTCTTTAGGTAATGGGTTGATAGTGTCTGCTTCACTTGTACTTTATGGAACTTCTAATCTGTTATGGAATTTTGGTGAGGCAATTGTGACTCATGCATATTAGTTATATTGTATTTCTTTAGCTCTCTTGTTATTGTTCACGAATTATGAGCCATTATGATGTAAACTGGTTGGATCTTAAGACTTTAATGGTTGTAATTTCGTTATACTATCTACTCCCTCCGTCCAATGATGCTCGTCTGCATTGCAAAATGACTGAATTTTGGTAGACTCTAGGCCCTTCCGAAAAACTGAGTTTTCTTATTCGTCTTTCGTGTTTTTTTTTGCCTTGAGAGAGCAAACACAGCCATATAATGTTGGACCCGTATTTTTCCACATCAAGACAAACTTTAATGGACAGAGGGAGTAATTTTTTTCTTGTTTTGGATTTTAAATATCTGAAGAACAATAACTTTATCTCTTGATGCTTTCACTTGAGCATCTGTGAGTCTGAACTTTCTTTTTTCCTGTTTTTGACATTTTCAGATGATGCCATGGCAATTTTTTTGTCTCTCCAAATTCCGGAAGTTAATGTGATTGGGCTCACTACTATATTTGGAAATGTATCTACCACCCTGGCAAGCAGGAATGCGCTCCATTTGGTGGGTTTCTTTGAAATTCAGTTCAGGTGACTTTTATTTTGAGCATAAGACTTCCAGAAGAAAGAGTAATAGTGCAACTGAGAGTACGGACCCATTTTCGCAATGTTCCAATTTTCCCTTCAGAATTCAGTTTTTTCCAATGTTGAAACACCTTTGGGTGGGTTAGGGGTTACGGAAAATAAAATTTTTTCACGAAAATACTTTTTTCCAGAAAAAATGAACTTTCATGGAAAATGGATTTTTCCGTAAAAACCTGTTAGGGGTTATAGAAAATATTCATGAAAATTTCGTTGAAAATCAATTTTTCAGCCTAGTTAGGTGTTCTAGAAAATGTAAAAATGAAAATGTCCCAGAAAATCTGCTGCTAATCCATTAGAACTAACATGAAATTGAAAGGGCTCTATGTTCCAAAAAGACCAAAATTATGAGTCCAGTATTAATTATTCTATTTCACAAAAACATTCATATGTCAACTATTAGTTGGTGAAGTAAAAATGCTAGTTGTAAGGCTTCCTATAAATGTCACCTTTTTTAAAAAGAACAACTGACTAATTTCATAATCATATTTAATGGCATTTTACTTTTGTATAGGTCTTTTAATGGTATATGTCCCTGTTTACCAATGTAATATTTTTTCTCTCTTGTAGTTAGAGGTATCAGGGAGGACTGATATCCTAGTTGCTGAAGGGTCCCACGTTACATATATGGTATATAGCCCTGCCTTAGAATTTTTTTTTACATATTTATTTTCTCTTCTTCACGTGTGCAACATTACTTGTGTAATTATGCTGTATGACAAGACAAGTATATTAACTGTAAGTTTGTTCAAATTTAGATAAGTTTTTTGTGTCTTCTGAAAGAAATATATTAATTAAACTATTCGTTCATACACTAAATTATGCTCGTTGTATGTGTTTCAGGTAACTCATGAGTCTCATTTCTAAAGTTTGCTTGAAATTTTTTGTTCTTGCCAACGGAAAAGAAAGGAACAACGCTTCGAGATGCCGAGTGTGTTTGTTTGCTGAAAAATGAAAAATCGTCAAGGTGAAAGAAGCACCAAAACTTTGTAAAAACTGAAATATATTTGGATAACTTAAAATAAATGCACCCTAAAAGTACGTTTCAAGCCTTAAAAATTTTCAAACTAAAATTTTTTATACTTCTTTCACCTTGACGATTTTTCATTTTTCAGCAAACAAACACACCCTTTGTCCACGGAACTGACGAGCTTGGAAACCAAAATTTCCCTCCACCAAAAGGAAAGCCTACTGAACTAGATGCTGCTTCTTTTCTTGTTCAACAAGCAAATCAGAACCCGGGAAAAGTTGCAGTAGTTGTTTTGGGTCCTCTTACAAATATTGCATTGGTGAGTCTAGAACGTGAGCTTTAAATTTGGTCTTTCTTATAGATTGTTATTAAGGCCATATACCCATAATTTTACAGACAATTCAACTTGATGCTGAATTCCCAAAAAAGATTGGACAGATTGTTCTTCTAGGTGGTGCTTTTGCAGTTAATGGCAATGTCAATGCTGCAGCAGAAGCCAATGTAAGTGATTCAGTCTTTTCCTCCATATGGTATCAAAATTATTTAGTGGGGAAATTCTTTGCCAAGTGACTTGAGTTTGTGGAAGCTATTATACTACATCCAGTTTGTATTTTTGTTCTGACAATAGTAATTGTTGTTTCCTCTGTGTTTTGAGGTCTCTTCTTCACCTTTTTTCCGTTAGTTTTTTCAATTCAAATGCCTACACTCAAGTAGTTTAATATTATACATCTGATGAGCCCTAACCAAAGGGAGAAAAGAAAGCAAAATCACAATGTAAATTGCACTACGTAGAACTTTGAGGACCCAGATGCTGCAGATAATGTCTTCACCTGTGGAGCTGATGTTGTGGCCGTCGGAATTAAAGTGACTCATCAAGTTATTTTATCAGGTAGCCTCAAGAAGTTAAACATTGTACTCTCTCCGTCCAGTTTTACTTGTCTGGCTTCGAAAGTTAATGGAAACTTTTGTCAGCTCATTTTGGTTTTTAACCTAGACAGGTACTCTCGGATAGAGGGAGCATTTATTACATTAACTTCTATAATGTACAACTATCTTGATACATTTTAGCACCGGTAAATTCTTCTATCTGGAACCAACTCAATCATTTTCTCATTCAGGGGCGGGCGGAGCCAGGAATTTCGATGAAGTGGGGCATAAAATTTCCTCAAATTTTGCAAAACAAATGATGAAAATAAAGTATAACAAAATACAACATTTTAACTAAGACAAAGTATGTATTAAAATATGATTACATGTAATTTTTTAATCAAGACATACTATAAAAATAAAATGTCTACAATATCTTACACATCTACAACGATTTGTCATTTTTCAGATGTGTTAGATAACAACTTCATTTTCAAGCTCACTGAATACAACTTTTTCAAATAAGTGTAACTAGATAGTAATTTCAAGCTCATTAAACCTAACTTTTTCAACGGGTGAAACTAGGCAGTCATTCAAATATTTGTTATTTTTTTAATATCATACAAATAAATCGTGGTAGCAAGGAGGGAACATATGTGATCGGTCGGTAAATTATAGTAGCAAAAATGAAATTTACCAAAAATTGTAGTAGCAAAGATGGAGGAGGTGTGTGGCAATAACAAGAACGAAGGTAAGAACTAACAAAGTTGTATTTATATCCTAGAGGCCCTAAATTTTTACTACTAGGTAGAATAGATTCTTTTTATTTTTTAATATTTTTTAAGATATTTTGGAAAGTCAAGCCGATCTCTACTTCGATTTTTGTCTTCTTGCTAATTTATAGTCTAAATTTACTAAAACATTAGAAGATTAGTCATAAAAGGCCAATTTTTGTGGGTCAATAAGAAAATAGGAAAATTTGGGAACCAGGGAGGAGCAAGTCAATTACCTAAATACCATATAAAAGTAGTAATATACTACATTAATATGAAGGTCAGCTGGGGTAATTACCCCAGCTTAACCCCCCTGGCTCCGCCAGTGTTCTCATTCCATATTTTAACTTGTGATTGGGAAGGATTTCGAAGATGCATGAATTAGAGCTTCTTGGATTTGCCCATTCTACGTTTTTTCTATTATATGTAGCTGCTGATCGAGAGAAGCTTTATTGGTCCAATGCGGGCACGAGTGACAAATTTGTGAGAAGCAGTGGGATTGCGGGCAAAACAAAGACAACCAAAAACATGGAGATGAGATAAGACGGCGGGGTGCCAAGAAGAATCTCATGAGGGCACATCCTAGATGGTAAAACGAGTAGGAAGCTTGTTTATTAAATATGCCGGAGTGAGCACTCAATCCCCACAAAAAGATAAGGGGAGATGAGCTTGAAAACGCAATGCAAGAGCTACCTCAAGAAGGGGTCGATGATTTGCGTTCAACCACGCCAATTTTGTTGATATGAACGCATGTTCGTAGGTGACGCCATGGACTTTAAAAAGGACTGTAATTCTTTGCTAAGAAATTTGCTTCCATTATCGGTACGAATTACTTGAATAGAAATGTCAAATTGCGTATTTATGAGAGCAAGAAAATGAAGAATTGCGTTTCAGGTCAGTGCATCATCAAGAAAACCCAAGTGTACGAGAGAAATCATCAACAGTGGTTAAAAAATAATGAGCACCGCTTAAAAGGGAGTATGATACCCGCCCGGCCGCCCCAAATGTCATAATGAATTAAACTAAAAATGCGAGTACTAGAAGTATGACTTGCAGGAAATGGCAAACGAGTTTGTTTTGACCTTGGGCAAATTTCACAAGTACAATGCTGAAAAGAAATGTGGAAAAGACTTCGACAAAAACTACATTCGCTCAAAAGATAGGTGTCCTAGACGCCAATGCCATCGGTCAAAAATTGGTGACGGGGTTGCAAGGTTGGCTAGGGGCTTGTCCTCCACGAGGGAAGGGCCTGAATAAGACAATAATAAGGATAAAAAATAGCAACGCAAGGAACGGATTTAGTTAATAGGGGAATTGAATGATGGAACATAAAGAACATTTTCTAAGTGGAGGTTCTTGGGTAAGGTAACGGTGCCGGTATAGGAAATGGCGGCTGTTTGACCATTGGGTGAGCCTACAGGAGAGATAGAGGAGACATGGCACATGCTAGAGAATAAGGCTTGAGAACAAGCCATATGGTGCGTTGCTCCGGTGTCAATAATCCAATGAGAAGAGAAAAAAGCAGAGACAAGACACATTACAGGATACATTGGCGGTAGGCGGCGGCGAATTACCGTGGGCAACGGAGGCAAGCAAGGCAAGTACTTGGTTGTGTAAGAAATTTTGTATCTCAATTATTTATGGCTTATATGTAATGTATTTATTAATATAAAAAATTACCTCATTCATTAAATGTATGATAAAATAAAATTGGCGATAATAGTTAACTTCACCAATTTAAGGTTCAATGATGATAGTTATATTTACCAACTTAAGGTTTGGTGATGATAACTACATATACCAACCATAAAAGCTAGAAGAAGAAGTCCTCTCCTTGCCTATAAAAGAAACACATAGATATGTTCCATCAAGCAATGAATAGTAAGTTCTATGGAATAATAAGAGGCTAAGGGAGAAAAATATATTTCTATTCTCAAGCTTCAATCTCTTCTGCGGATCTCGACGACATCACCTCTCTCCGTCTTCTGCTTTCCCTATCTTACCTCAGTCAAAGCGAAGCGCAGAACGTCGACAAGCCTTTATTGCCCATCGACATCAGACATCGACCACCTCTAAGGTGTTGGAAGGCACTCCCTTGTATGTCCTAAAGAAGATATCAAAGTCCATCGTTCCGTGGATTCCATAAGCTTGGATCTCCTCTAATTTTTTTATCTGGCTCAAGGTATGTTATCTTATTTATTAGTGTACCATGAAGTCTTATATGTCATGAATTATAAATGTTATGGAATGTGATTTATGTTGAATTATGAAATTATGATTTGATGTTCATGAAGTGATGTTTATAAAATTCTATTATAAATCATGATGAAGTATTGTAATTAATGCTTATGAGTTGAGTGTTAAAAAAATATTAGCGATTGGTATTGGAGCGAGTTCCGATTCTGGGACATCGAGCGCTTTTGATAGAGACTCGTTGATGCGTCACTAACTGACTGCCAAACATGTCACAAACGACGTAGCCCACTGGTTGGTCCCGCTAGCTACTAGTATGCTAGCGGCAGCAAGCCGCTAGATTAGTATGAATAATAAATAAAATCCGGTTCGGGTAAATAATTGATTATGGTTCAACATTAATGATTCCGGTTCGATCCGGTTTTATAAATTATGGCTCATCTTTATAATTCATTTTTTTAGGATTATAAATGTTGGTTCACATTATACAATTTAAATTTACCTCATGTTGGTTTGTTAATCACTAAAGTGGTCAAACCATAAGGTCACGTAAAATTTAAAATTGTATAATTGATATTTTAATTACTTATAAGTATGCGATGCTTGAAATTTAAATGACCTTATGAGATATTATGGGTAATTAAAAATTCATAATTATAAAACATTTAGGGATCGCCCAAAGATTGATCAGTTGTCCTTATAATTTATGAATATGAAGGTGCCAATTTATATATTTCATTAGATTAGTTTTGTATATCCAAAGATAACAAACTAATTTAATTAGGATATATTCAATTACTAAATTAATGTAAAATTATAAGCATCATTATAGTTTTTTGTATGTCGTTGTATCACCCAAAGGAGAAC
This sequence comes from Houttuynia cordata, assembly GCA_039654745.1. Lineage (NCBI taxonomy): Eukaryota > Viridiplantae > Streptophyta > Magnoliopsida > Piperales > Saururaceae > Houttuynia > Houttuynia cordata. The sequence goes on from CM077509.1 coordinate 20,949,974, forward strand.
ACCGATATACATTTATTATTTTTTGAATTAGGTGTCTGAATATGTATTATATGTTTACGTGACAACTCAAGACGTTAATTGATCGTTTAAAATTAAACCCTTGCAAGTGCACAAGGCAATTGTACTACGGTGAGTATTAAAGGGTTGTCGAACCTCAGGGACGGATTAATCTTTTACCAAATTCAAGAGAAGAAAGTTGCAGTTTTTGTTTAATCTAAGTAAAGCTATGAACTTTAACTACTAGGCTGAGATTTAATCAATGTGGAGAAAACCAAGGCTTCGAATCCACCACAATAACTAGTGTATCGTTTCCCTCTCTCTTTTGAATAAAGATTTCTAATTGGCTAGCATATTCCTCTCGGACATACACTTGTCAACTCAAAATATAGTGCTCTCCTCTCGGATGTAACACATAAAACAATTAAAACATGGAATTGTGATCTATCTCTCTCGAGTATAAACCAATGAAACTTTATTGATATATAACACCTCAGTCTACTCACGTTCCTCTCGGATACGCAAGTATTCTTCGGATTGAAACTCACAAGAATTCACTCTTGCCTCTCTCGAGTACAAAGAACAAATCTTTATTGAATTAACGGTGATTACACAATAAAATCCATACACCAACTAGAATAAAAACATAAGATGAGAGAGAAGAAACTACACAACCAGATTATTGGGCTTCATCTACGCCTTGGATAGGAGTTTAGCCAAGTATTGGAAGAGAATCCATCATCTTCATCTTCATCATCTTCTTCTTCCTTTGCTCTAGCTTCCAAGGTCTCAAATTGCTCTCTAGGTTGAATATGTGGTGCCCAATACGTTCTCCCTTAAGGCATATATATAGGCGTGAAGGAAAACCCTCAAAATCCCTTCCAAATCCAAGTCGAAATAGGCCTTAATTCCGGTTTGCTGCATACGGCGATCGATCGTACGTATTGACGATCGTTCGCTGGCCGATCGATCGCTATTCCTTCGTTATTTTCCTCCGATCGATCGCTTGGCGATCGACGCCGTATGATACCGATCGATCGTAGTTACTGTCTTCGGCGGATCAAAAATTCTAGTAGATACGATCGATCGTTTTGATACCGATCGATCGTGTCCTTCAATACAGTACTTTTGCGGCTCTAGCGATCGATCGCCGTGATTCTCGATCGATCGTAGTTACTGTTTATAAACTTCAAATGGCTATAACTTTCTGTCCCAAACTCCGAATTGTGCGTGGTTGGTGGCGTTGGAAAGCTGACTTCTTGAACTTTAACATGAAGCTTGAATCAGTCCAATCCGACATTTGTACACGAAGTTATGATAATTTAACCATTCGAGTTACTTTTTCACCTCATTTCTGTGTATTACTCTTGTTTCCTACAAAAACCAAAAAACTATATTAAAGTAGTAGTTATTCTAATCAAACACTAGCATAATCATAAGCTTAGGAGATAATAAAATGTATATTTCATGTATAGATCACACCCCCAAACCTAGATTTTGCTAGTCCCTAGCAAAACAAAAACAAAACAAAATCAAACAATCGACTAAAAGAACTAATGCAGAAAATTAAACACCACTTTCGTAGGGAACACGATTGCATTGAGCGTATGCAACAAGCCGTTAAACCTCTAGGTGTCCCTAGTAGGACGAGTGTTGTCTCGTGAGGGTTTGCAGCCATGCTACCCACAAACATGTATTTATTAATCTAATTAACCTAAGTGCAAAAACAAAGCAAAAATTAAAAACATTACAAAACACACAACCTATTATCCCGACAAATACACACTACAATGCTTAAGAAAATCAACCACATGTACTTGGTTCATAATCAACAGGAATATAGAAGCCCTCAAGTAAGTGGTTTTATTCCACACTTTCATCTTGGAAATTTCTGCTCAATATTATATAGCATGATAATGGAAATAGTAGAAAGTGTAGAACATTGTAGCAATACATTCTAAATCTCTGTTTATACAGATCCAGTGTTACCCATTAACCAAAGAACATCAGAATCTACATAGTCATCGTAATCTTTAGGTTCATGATAGCACAAATCTGCGCGCCTCCTTCGGGTCCAACATTCTAGATTTGAGAGGATAATACACCATAGACTTTTTTTTTCTTTTCTTTTTCTGCTAGGACTGTGTAAGGCCTGACTTCAAGATGCTTAGGTTTAGCAATGACTCAGGCCAATGACTCCCAGCCAAATTAGCTTAGGGCATTAGGTTTTAAGAGACCGCTTCGGGCCCGAGCATCAGCCTAAGTTAATCCTATAAAGTCAAGCAGCCCCTTTCTTTCATTTTGTTTTCATTTTTTCACATTTTTTCATTTTCATCATTCATATTTTCAGCACATCTTTATTTTGTCCAGGCTGTATTATACTCTCAACCTATTTCCGGTTCCAATCCCTTGCCATAGCCAAGTAAATGGTCTATCATGATCTTTTAAGCTCAACAGACAACTACACATCATCCAATGACTATGACTAAAGACATCCCACTGTAAATTAGCATTCAACAAATCTCTAGATGGTATTACTTTATGTACTAGTGTGTGTGAGTGAATTTTCTTAGTTCAAGCACCTTTTCCAAGAGGACTATAATAGAAAGGTATGCTCAGTTAAGTGTATCTATCCTCCAGTATACTTACTCACACTTCCAATGCAAATTAATCTCCTAAGAATTGTAACATGCATTATTACGGGATAAACTATCAAAACCTAAGAAAAAGTACTAACAAACAACCTAAAAACTAATCAATTTTTTTTTTTTGATTTTTTAATTTTTAATTTTTTTCATACAAGTAATATTCCCTCCCCCAAACCTATTATGAACATTGTCCTCAATGTGAATAAAATATAGCATGACAATGAGCATATAATAAAGAAAATCAGATAAAGGAGAGAATACACCTGAATACGTGGGTTGCCTCCCACCAAGCGCTAAGTTTAACGTCTTCAGCCAGACTGGGCCACGATCACTCTGTAATTATTGGATCAATTAAATGCACCAACCCATCATCTAGGTCACCAGCAGCCTCGAGATAGGGTTTCAGACGATGGCCATTAACTTTGAATGTACTCCCATCTTTTGGATTTTGGATCTCAACAACACCATGTGGAAATACTTCTTTGACAATAAAAGGCCCAGACCACCGAGACCGGAGCTTCCCAGGAAATATGTGTAGCCTAGAGTTGTAGAGTAGTACCTTCTGATCAGGCTGAAAGGACTTTCTAAAGATCATCTTGTCATGCACCGCTTTGGTTCTCATCTTGTAAAGTTTGGCATTCTCATATGCATCAAAGCGCATCTCCTCTAACTCACTCAAGTGGAGTTTTCGCTGCTCACCGGCTGTATCCATATCAAAGTTGTACGCATTAATAGCCCAATACGCTCGATGTTCCAACTCAACAGGTAAATGACAAGCTTTTCCATATACCAATCGGTAGGGAGACATACCAATCGGGGTCTTGAAAGCTGTCCGGTAGGCCCATAATGCATCATTCAGTCTCAAGGACCAATCCTTTCTATCGGGGAGAACCGTCTTCTCCAGAATCTGCTTGATTTGGCGATTTGAAACCTCCACTTGGCCACTCGTCTGAGGATGATATGGTGTTGCAACCTTGTGGGTGACAGAATATTTCTTGAAAAGAGCTTCCAAAGACCTGTTACAAAAATGAGAACCTCCGTCACTAATGATAGCTCGAGGAGTTCCAAACCTGCTAAAAATGTTAGATTTAAGAAAGTTCAGCACAACTTTTTGGTCATTGGTCCTAGTGGCAATAGCTTCAATCCACTTAGACACATAATCAACAGCAACAAGATTATATGTATGACCAAAAGATGGTGGAAAAGGTCCCATAAAATCAATACCCCAAACATCAAATAAATCAACAATCAATATGGGTTGTAGGGGCATCATATTCCTTTTAGACAAAGCTCCCAGTTTTTGACACCGATCGCAAGATTGACAATAAGCATGAGCGTCTTTAAATAGAGTTGGCCAATAAAAACCGCTTTGAAGTACTTTGGCCGCAGTTTTCTTACCACCGAAATGTCCACCACAGGCCTGAGAGTGACAAAAAGATAAGATGCTATGAAACTCACTCTCGGGGACACATCGTCTTATGACTTGGTCAGCACATATCTTAAACAGGTCAGGGTCATCCCAATAGTAATGTTTGACTCGAGAGAAAAATAAGTCTTTGTCATGTTTAGACCAAAAGGTTGGAATTTGACCCACAGCAAGATAATTCACAATATGTGCAAACCAAGGTGGAGATGTAGTGGAGACAGCAAAGAGCTGCTCATCAGGGAATGAATCTCGTAGAGGGTCATGGCTGTGCAAATCAGGAATAGGAATTCTGGATAGATGATCAGCCACGACATTCTCAGAACCCTTTTTATCTTTAATTTCAAAGTCAAATTCCTGCAGGAGTAAGATCCAACGGATCAGCCTCGGCTTAGCATCCTTCTTGGAAAGAAGGTACCGCAAGGCTGCATGATCAGAGAAAATGATGATCTTACTACCCAAGAGATATGACCTGAACTTATCTAATGCAAACACAACAGCAAGCAACTCTTTTTCTGTGGTAGTATAATTCAATTGAGCATCAGTGAGTGTCTTGCTGGCATAGTATATAACATGAGGAATTTTATTGATGCGTTGGCCTAACACTGCCCCTACAGCAAAATTTGATGCATCACACATTATCTCGAAGGGCAGTGTATAGTCAGGAGGCTTAATGATAGGGGAGCTAGAGAGGAGGGTTTTGAGCTTTGTAAAAGCATCTTTGCACGAATCATCAAAGTCAAATGGCACGTCTTGACCGAGAAGGTGGCATAATGGACGTGATATCTTGCTAAAATCTTTGATGAATCGACGATAAAACCCTACATGGCCAAGGAAAGACCGTATTTGCTTAACTGATGTAGGTGGTGGTAAATTAGCAATCAGGTCAACCTTGGCCTTGTCAACCTCTATACCCCTTTTTGATATAACATGTTCAAGCACAATCCCCTGTTGAACCATGAAGTAGCTCTTTTCCCAACTTAACACTAAATTTGTTTCCTCACAGCGTTTTAAAACCAAAGTAAGGTTGTGCAAGCAGTCATCAAAACAAGTGCCAAATACTGAAAAATCGTCCATAAGAACTTCCAAAAATTTATCAATCATGTCGGAAAAAATGGACATCATGCATCGCTGAAATGTAGCAGGGGCATTGCAAAGACCAAAAGGCATTATTCGATACGCAAATGTACCGAAGGGGCATGTAAAAGTCGTCTTTTCCTGATCCCCTGGAAAAACTGGCACTTGATTATATCCTGAGTACCCATCTAAAAAGCAATAAAACTCCTGGCCCGCTAGTTTCTCTAGGATTTGGTCAATGAATGGGAGAGGGAAATGGTCCTTACGGGTATTGGAGTTCAGCTTCCTATAATCAATGCATACCCGCCAGCCCGTGGTCTCTCTTATTGGCACAAGTTCACCCTCTGAGTTTGGTTTCACCGTGATGCCTGATTTCTTAGGGACGACCTGGATGGGGCTCACCCACTCGCTGTCAGAGATAGGGTATATGATACCTGCGTCTAGGAGTTTCACTATCTCTTTCATCACCACCTCTCTCATGTGAGGGTTCAACCGTCTCTGCCCCTCCCTAGAAGGTTTAGCCTGGTCCTCCAGGTTTATGCGATGCATGCACACAGAGGGGTCTATACCCCAGAGGTCGGCTACTGTCCATCCTATAGCTCGCCGATGTGTGGTAAGGATCTCCAACAACTGCGCTTCCTGGTCAATAGATAGGCTAGATGAGATAATTACAGGAAGGGTGTTGTTGGGGCCGAGGAAGACGTATTTAAGAGAGCTAGGAAGGGTTTTTAGTTCAAGGTTGGGTGGGGCTTCGATGGAAGGTTTTAGTGGTGGGGCGGTAGACACAGGGAGAGGGTCAGGATGGGGTCTCCATGAGATATGTCCAGGGTATAGGGAAGCCACTAAATGGTGATGGACTTCCTCAAGGTCAGGTATGCGCTCATATTGATCGATCCAGTCATAGAAAAGGGTGTGCTCGAGGGCATCCTTAAGCACAGCAAATGGAAGGTATTCCTGGACGAGGTCATCTAAGTCGTCAACTACAAGGCACTCAGCTTCACTCGAGGGTTGTTGGGAAGCACTAAAGATGTTTAATTTAACTTTCATGTTCCCAAAGGAGACGTTCATAAGCCCTGACCTACAGTTAATGGTGGCATCGGCTGTGGCTAGGAAAGGGCGGCCAAGGATAACAGGAATTTGGGATTTGGAGTTGGCAACTGGTTCCATGTCTAAGACGACAAAATCAACAGGAAAGTAGAACCGGTCAACTCCAACGAGAACGTCTTTAATAACACCTCTAGGTCTACGAATTGATCGGTCTGCTAACTGAAGGGTGACTGTGGTGGGCTGCAACTCTCCTAGGCCAAGTTGTTCATACACTGAGTAAGGGAGGAGGTTGACACTAGCCCCTAAATCCAAGAGAGCTCGGCTAATGGTATGGTCACCTATGACAATGGATATAACAGGGACTCCTGGGTCCTTAAATTTAGGTGGCATATCACTGGTAAGTAAAGAGCTTACTTGGTTGGTTAAGAAGACCTTTTGGGTGACATGGGATTTGGTTTTCCTCTTTTGGGTACACAGGTCTTTCAGGAACTTGGCATAGGCAGGTACTTGTTTGATGGCATCTAAGAGGGGAAGATTGACCTTATCCTGCTTGAACACCTCTAACATTTCCTCCATTCGTTGGTGGGTCTTACTAAACGGGGAGGGTTGGTTGAGGCATTGAGGGAAAGGAGCTCTAGGGATATAGGATTTTTCATTGGTGGGCTCAGCTGGGACATCCTTCTGTGGTGGAAGACTAACAGGATCAGGCATAGTAGGAGTGGGTTGGTTCTGTTTCTCAAGGGGGGTGTCCTCACTCACAATGGTTGGGTCTTTAACCTGATTGTCAACTTGTTTTCCATTTCTTAGGGTAGTAACAGCTTGCACCTGCTCATTTGGATAATGGGAACCTTCAACGGCGAACTGGCCTCTAGGGTTCTGCTGTGGTTGGCTGGGCAAGGTTCTTACTTCCCTACGGTTCATAGATTGGGCCAACTGTCCTAATTGGGTTTCTATTTTGGCAATGGATTGTGTATGAGAATGGACAAGCTGGGCCTGGGATTTTTGATCGGTTTTCATCTCCGTTAGGGTGGCTAGTATTTGGCTCATCTGGTCTTCTAAGGATGGTTTCTTGTTTGATTGGCCAAATTGAGGAGCCGAGGATGGTTGATAGGATTGAGAGTTGGAATTCCTGTCTTGGGGCCTGGTTAAAGGCGGGCCCCTGGTTAGATTGTTTCCAGGCGAAATTTGGATGATTTCGCCACCCCGGGTTATAGGTATTTGAGTAGGGGTTATTAGCTCTAGGGCATCCTTGTGCAAAGTTGACATGCTCCTGTACAAGGTCTGGATACTGGGAGGCTGAAGGGCAGTCAACAATAGTGTGCATAGGGCTGGCACAGATGGCACAGGCATCTTGAGAGGTTGGGTTATAAGGTGGAGGCTGTGAGAAAAACCGGTCAAACCTCTCAGTAAGGGATGCCACTTGGTGTTCTAGGTTCGTGGTAGCTTTCACATCATACATGCCTCCCCTTGAGGCACTCCTGCCAGGCATATGGCCTTCCGATCTATAGAGGGTGGCACTGTGTAGAGAGTTTTCGCTCAGGTCCTCTAATAGATCCCAAGCATCATTCGGAGTCTTTTTCATAAATGTGCCTCCACAGGAGGCGTCTATTAAGGTCTTATGCTGATCGCACACACCCTCATGGAACCTCTATACTAATTGCCACTTGGGCACATCATGGTGGGGACAGGACCGGAGTAGGGCTTTCATCCTCTCCCAGCTTTCATGGAATTGTTCATTAGGTATCTGGGTGAAGGTGATGATTTCATGGCGGATCTTATTGGTCCGCCCCACAGGAAAGTATTTCTTGAGGAATTCGGCTTGAAGTTCCTCCCAAGTGGAAATAGAGTTATGCTCAAGGGAGTACAGCCATTCCTTGGCCCTATCTTTTAAGGTAAAGGGGAACAACCTAAGGCGCACCTGGTCATCAGATAGTGTAAGCTTAAAGGTTGTGTTAACCTCTAGGAAGTTTTGGAGGTGCCTATAGGGATTCTCATTTAATTGGCCATGGTATGTGGGCAGCATCTGGATGATGTTTGGCTTAATTTCAAAATTAGCCACGTTTGCAGGAAGTAGGATACAGGAAGGGGAGGTGTAGGCAATGGGACGGTAGTAGTCTTGCAGGGTACGGGCATGGGGCATTAACGGATTCTGGTTTAGACCATTCCCACCCCCAAGGTTCATGTTGTCCGCCATTGGATGAATTTCAGGGATCGGTTTGCTAGGAGTTCTACAGATTCTATATAGGCGCTCAGGATCAGGATCAAAGGCAAGGTCGGGGTTTAGGGAGCGACGACCATGCATGCACAATAAAAATCAAACAAAACCTGTGCAATCCTAATAGCGACAACTAGCAAGCATCAACCCTAGATAGCGACAACTAGCAACCTAATAGCGACAACTAGCACGTCATGCAATCCCACAAAGAAAAGAAAAAACACCAAGCACCCAAATTTACTTTAAAAGAGGGTTAAGAGAGTGCAAACAGTGGGAAGGGATGGCCCTTCCAACGATGACGAAAATCAACGTCCTCTCTTAATCCTGCAAAAGAAGAAGAACAAAATTAAGCGACTAAAAATAAATCTAAATTAAACTAAACTACTCTAAAACTAACTATGCTAAGAATTTAGTAAACTATTATGCCGTCCCCGGCAACGGTGCCAAAAACTTGATCATTTAAAATTAAACCCTTGCAAGTGCACAAGGCAATTGTACTACGGTGAGTATTAAAGGGTTGTCGAACCTCAAGGACGGATTAATCTTTTACCAAATTCAAGAGAAGAAAGTTGCAGTTTTTGTTTAATCTAAGTAAAGCTATGAACTTTAACTACTAGGCTGAGATTTAATCAATGTGGAGAAAACCAAGGCTTCGAATCCACCACAATAACTAGTGTATCGTTTCCCTCTCTCTTTTGAATAAAGATTTCCAATTGGCTAGCATATTCCTCTCGGACATACACTTGTCAACTCAAAATATAGTGCTCTCCTCTCGGATGTAACACATAAAACAATTAAAACATGGAATTGTGATCTATCTCTCTCGAGTATAAACCAATGAAACTTTATTGATATATAACACCTCAGTCTACTCACGTTCCTCTCGGATACGCAAGTATTCTTCGGATTGAAACTCACAAGAATTCACTCTTGTCTCTCTCGAGTACAAAGAACAAATCTTTATTGAATTAACGGTGATTACACAATAAAATCCATACACCAACTAGAATAAAAACATAAGATGAGAGAGAAGAAACTACACAACCAGATTATTGGGCTTCATCTACGCCTTGGATAGGAGTTTAGCTAAGCATGGGAAGAGAATTCATCATCTTCATCTTCATCATCTTCTTCTTCCTTTGCTCTAGCTTCCAAGGTCTCAAATTGCTCTTTAGGTTGAATATGTGGTGCCCAATATGTTCTCCCTTAAGGCATATATATAGGGGTGAAGGAAAACCCTCAAAATCCCTTCTAAATCTGTCACGCCCCGAAATCCCACACCTCGATCGGAGTGCGGAAGCCAATCAATGATATACATTTGGAGGTAGAGATCTCGGGCGCGAGACCGAACAGTCGATTTCACCACCAATTACGATCATCTCAAAAGGATGTGTAATCGGTCATGCCCATAATCAGTGCAATACAAATACAGACATCAATGAATACTATGAAATGAAATTTACTTAATAATACTGATAATAATCCATTTAAGAAAGTCAAATCAAATAAACCTATAAATCTATGGCACACAATTGCCATTAAATGTCATAAGCATCAAATAAGCAAAGCAAATAATATAAACTCTAAGTCTTCACGGCTCCTGCGACCGCTTCACTACTGCAACTTCCTGATCTCAAATTCCATTTGCGTCTGCATCAGAGGATGCATGAGTATTTCATAGAAACACTCAGTAGGATGTAAAAACCCACTGAATTAGGACAAAAGTATGAATAGGATAAGAATAACAAAGGTTTATGAAGATGCCGCAACATCTGGACTAAACCAAGGATTTATACACCTGAAAGGTTAGTCAATAATAATTCCAACCCGCAAGTAGGGAAAACAACAATAAGGCTCCTACTACACATATGAGTAAGGAGGGAATGATAATCATACTAAAAAGCTCCAGACATTAAAAGTGAAAGGAGTACAATTTCTGCTCGCTGAACCGATCACCCTCAAGTGACTATACCAGAACCACCCTAGGGGTCCTCTTTTTGGAACCCTGCCATGCGTCTAGGATGCTGGCCCCACCAGTGCTTACGGACACGATGGGCGGAGACTGAAGACCTTCCGTAATGTCAACAATCTAACGTACGTATGTTGCCTCTTTTTGGGCAGTGTGGAACCGCAGTACCACAAATATTAGTGACCCCGCAAGATCAAGCAATGGCATAATTTGAGCATACTATGAATCCACTTCCGGAGAGAGTCCCGCAAGACCTCAAGTTGAGGAATCAATCAAATAATCATGATGAATAATAATTCAAAGGAATAGAGGCCGCAACACTCTAACCACATAAGGTATCAATCACCGGAATAGACTCTCATACGGAGTATAAGTAGAAACGTCACACAAAGAGAATAACACAATCCATACATACGTTCATGCTCAGCCCTAGATGGAAATTCATATAGGTCTTATTGAAATATATATAAATCAGAGACAATGTGTTAATGAGTCCTAGATGATTTGGATTCCAAATGGAACCTCAAACCGACACAAACGCTTTATCTTCAAATACACGATTATGGTTTTCTTAACATAGGTATTACCCATCTATCATATTAACCATAACCCAACCTTACTGTAATAATCATAAGGATATAGTCTAGTATTAGTCACTAGCACGTCATACCATCTTCACATCTTATTAAATGGTTTTACTTAAGTACTTAGTATTTTCATTTAGATTCTGCTCACTGTCTTTTGCACAACAGTCCCCTTCCGGCGGCTCCCAGACACTGTACAGTTGATGTTCTCTTCTGAAATTTTTACTGAGAATACCCTTGTGGGTCTAGTTTCTAACCCCACCGGTTTTATATTTTTCTGATATCATATGAATTAGTTATGAATTATTTACTGTCGACTGTCCGTGCAGAAACAGTTCTGGCCGAAAGTGAAACACATGATTAAACTTTAATATTCTTATTCCGAACCACTTATAGATGATAATTTACTCATGATAGATGATAGTACTCCCCTCCTAGATTAATTACAGATCCTGGAATTAACTAGAATTACCAAAAGATTCCCTTTTATCATGTTTCTCCCCATATAACACAATCTTAGACCAAATATCTTTCAATTAAGTCGATTTAAGCAAACCGATCATTAAAGCATAAGACTCAATCATTAGACATCATAATCAAAGCAATATCAAAACTTTTATCTTCTGTAAAATTAATAAAGCATCCAACTTTGATCTGATTTACCATCTAGACATGAAGCATGAAGGCATATATGCATGTATCGCAATACACATGGAAAACAAGACATAAATCATTAATCCCGCAAGATTCAAAGCAATACTCCAAGGAAATCAGTAAGAACACTCATCATATAATGTGAGAAAAGAATAAGAAGAGAGGGAAAAACCATCCTACTCTTTATCACCAAAAGACGTCGCCTTTCTACGCGATGTTCGTCTCCTCCGCTTCCTTCAAAGCTTCCCGATCCAAGCTCTTGAGCAATTCCCACTAGAAGAGGTCTTCTAAGAGAGGGATGAACGTGGGAAGGAGAGGGGAAAGCCTCTGGACGTTCTAGGGTTTAGTTTTCAAAAGCACAAGCCTAGACTCTATGGGTTTATATAGAGTTTTTAGAAGATCTTTGCCCAATCAATTCTACCATATCTTGGGCACTTTCCACCAATGGGAGAGTCCCTAAATCACCCTAGGAACGTGCAATACAAGTCTAGTTAGGATATGACATCTTTCCCAATCAAATCCGCCTCAAAATTAGGTTAGAATTCGCCAAACCGCAACTGGCGATCGATCGTGCAATACGGCGATCGATCGTCCTGCGCTGTTTACAAATTGCGCGATGGCGCCAATCGTAGCCGATCGAAGCCGATCGATCGTGTTCCATAAGCCGATCGATCGTTTTTAGCGCGATCGATCGTGTTTATTCAATTTCCCATATCTTTTTACTCCGAACTCCAAATCACACAAAATTGGTGTCGTTGGAAAGCTCTTCTCACCAACTTTAATTTAAACAAAGCACCACACGGTCAAATCAATCATTAAGAGGGTCAAATTTCAGTTTTAAGATACTTACTAATTTTCCGGATGTTACAAAATCCAAGTCGAAATAGGCTTTAATTCCGGTTTGCCGCATACGGCGATCGATCGTACGTATTGACGATCGTTCGCTGGCCGATCGATCGCTATTCCTTCGTTATTTTCCTCCGATCGATCGCTTGGCGATCGACGCCGTATGATACCGATCGATCGTAGTTACTGTCTTCGACGGATCAAAAATTCCAGTAGATACGATCGATCGTTTTGATGCCTATCGATCGTGTCCTTCAATACAGTGCTTTTGCGGCTCTAGCGATCGATCGCCGTGATTCCCGATCGATCGTAGTTACTATTTATAAACTTCAAATAGCTATAACTTTCTGTCCTGAACTCCGAATTGCGCGTGGTTGGTGGCGTTGGAAAGCTGACTTCTTGAACTTTAACATGAAGCTTGAATCAGTCCAATCCGATATTTGTACACAAAGTTATGATAATTTAACCATTCGAGTTACTTTTTCACCTCATTTCTGTGTATTACTCTTGTTTCCTATAAAAACCAAAAAACTATATTAAAGTAGTAGTTATTCTAATCAAACACTAGCATAATCATAATCTTAGGAGATAATAAAATGCATATTTCATGTATAGATCATTAATCTATGAACATTCTTGAAGTATATGTTCATGTTTCTCTTCATTCGCATACTTTGTCTGTTCCAATGTTTAATGGGTTTAATTTTTTTGATTAGAGTGAACAAATCCAATTTCACCTAGGTTTTTGGATCATGATTTGTCACTTCAAGTTGAGAAGCCTCCTGCTATTACTGATACTAACATTGATAAAAAAAAAAACTTTCCATGATGCATGGGAAAGATCAAACACACTAAGCCTGATGTTTATGCAAATGAATATAGCAAACAACATTAAGCCTACTCTTCTCAAAATTGAAAATGCTAAGGAATTTATGAAATTTGTGAAAGAGCATTCCCAAATTGCTGATAAATTACTTGCTAGGACATTAATGACTACTTTAACCACCATGAAGTATGATAGTTCTCGTAGCATGCATGAGCACGTCATTGAAATAACAAATATTGTAGCAAGACTTAAGTCCTTTGGAATAAATGTAGATGGGAATTACCTCATGCAATTTATTGTAAATCACTTCTTTTTTAGTATGGTCCATTCCAAATGAACTATAACATCATGAAAAATAAATGGAATGTGAATGAATTTTATAGTATCCTTGTTTAGGAAGAAACGAGGCTTAAGAATCAAGATACTCATTCTATTCATTTCGTAAGTAATCAAAGAGCTAGAAAGTCGAATAGAAGCATGGAAAGGGCAAGCAAGAACAATTGAAAGTGAATCAGTCATCTGCCCAAATCCAGAAGAAGGAACACAAAAATGATAAGTGTAATTTTTGTGGGAAACATAGACACTTTCAGAAAGACTGCTTTCAATGAAGACAGTTCAAAAGAAAGGTAAGCCTAGTGCTTCGTTTTGAATCAAATTTAGCTTAAGTTCCTTATAATACTTAATGGCTTGTGATCTACACATTAAATATGCATTTTATTATCTCCTAAACTAATATTTATGTTAGTGTTAGATTAGAATTTTTACTACTTTAATATAATTTTTGGTTTTTGTAGGAAATAAGAGGCATACATAGAAATGAGGTGAAAAGTAACTTAAATGGTTAAATCATCATAACTTCGTGTGAACATCTCTGATGGAACTGATTCAAGCTTTATGTTAAATTTCAAGAAGTCAGCTTTCCAACGCCACCAACTACGCGCAATTCGGATCGAACCGGAGCATAAAGTTATAGCCATTTGAAATTCATGAATAGTAACTACGATCGATCAGACATTCAACGCGATCGATCGCCTGAGCCGCAAAATATTGTATTGAAGGAAGCGATCGATCGGCTATCAACACGATCGATCGTATCTACTAAAGTTTTTGATCCACAGAAGACATTAACAACGATCGATCGGAATCATACGGCGTCGATCGACAAAACGATCGATCGGCAGAAAATAACGAAGGAATTGTGATCGATCGGTAGGCGAACGATCGGCAATACGGAGCGATCGATCGCCGTGTGCGGAAAACCGAAATAAGCCCTATTTCGACTTGGATTTGGAAGGGAACTTTGTGGTTTCTCTTCAAACTTATAATAAGCTTTATGGGAGAACGTTTTGGGCAACCTTGGAGAATCTAGAGACCACCTTTGAGCAAAATTGGAGGCTAGAGCAAAGGAGAGAAGAAGATGAAGAACATGAAGAACATGATAGTGATTTTTTTTTCAATACGAGGCTAAACACTTTTCCAAGGCATAGATGAAGCCCAATAATCTAGTTGTGTAGTTTCTTTTCTCTGATCTTATATTTTTACTCTAGTTGGTGTATGGATTTTATTGTATAATCAATGTTAATTCATTAAAGGTTTGTTCTTTGTACTCGAAAGAGACAAGAGTGAATTCTTGTGAGTTTTAATTCGAGGAATAGTTGCGTATCCGAGAGGAACGTAAGTAGACTGAGGTGTTATATATCAATAAAGTTTCATTGGTTTATACTCGAGAGAGATAGATCACAATTCCATGTTTTAATCGTTTTATGTGTTACGTACGTCCGAGAGGATAGCACTATATTTTAAGTTGACAAGTGTATGTCCGAGAGGAATATGCTAGCTAATTAGAAATCCTTATTCAAAAGAGGGAGAGAAACAATACACTAGTTTATTGTGGTGGATTCGAAGCCTTGGTCTTCTCCATATTGATTAATTCTCACTTAGTTTAGTTAAAGTTCATTGCTTTCTTAGTCTAGAATCAACACTGTTGCTTTCTTTTGAATTTGGTAAAATATTAATCCGTCTCTGAGGTTCGACAACCCTTTCAATACTCGCCATAGTACAATTGCCTTGTGCACTTGCAAGGGTTTTATATTTAAACGATTAACTTGATTTTGGCTAAAGTAAATGAAAATTCATCTTACTTGTGGCATAAACAAAGAAAGATTGGTAAAGAATTAAATCCTTTCAAACTTGAATTTTACCGATCTTGGTATTTATGTGGATTGTATTAAGAAAACAAACAAAACACATACACAAGGAGCACACAACTCTTTAAAATAATACATACCAATATATGTGGGTCTTTTGATGTTTCATCTTTTAGTAGAGAAAAATATGGTATCACTCTTATTAATGACTTTTCACATTATTGTTGTACCTATTTGTTGTATGAAAAATCTCAATCAATAGATGCCTTCGAGGTATTTATTAATGATGTTGAAAGACAATTAGATAGAAATGTGAAAGTTCTCAGGACTAACAGAGGTGATGAATTTTATGGAAAATAAGATAAAACTGAGCAATACCTAGGCCCATTTGCTAAATTCCATGAAAAGCATGACATATGTGCTCAATACATGATGACTAATGAAATGATGTATATTGTAACATTTAATCTTGTACATGTTAGTATTTGACTTATCTTTTTAGTGTCTACTTAGTGTGTTTTGTGGTTTTTGTAGAAATGAAAGAACCACGATGAAAATGGTTGATAAAACGAGAAATATTGAAAATTTTGTGTGGTAATAGCTTTCTCTACAGATCATGGGTTATGATGATTCTAGTTGAATATTAAAATTCATTGAGATAGTTTTCCAACGCAACAAACGACATTTCAATGAGAGTTCAGAGCATAGAGTTATTACTGTTACAAATCATTGCATAGTGCAGGAAACACAGAACCGATTGATAAAAAATTAGTGGTGGTAAATCATCATCTAGAATGTGGAAGCAGATTGCATATTAGCTACTCAGATGAATAGATGGCACATACATACAGGAACTGCAGATCGTGATCTGACGGTGAGCGATTTGTCTATATGAGATTGCCTATTTTGAGCCCATTTTGAGTAATTTTTTAAGTCGATTTTCACCCAAACTTGAAATCATATTTAAGCAAACCATTGATCACTAAATAAAAAAACCTAATCTAATTTTTTGAAGAGAGAGGACTGGACATGTTGGAGAATGCAAATTTTAGAGAACCGGGCGGTGGAGCATCTTACCAATGAGAAGAGAAGGGACAATATATTTATTTTATAATTTTCTCTCGTCCCTTATACACTCAATGTTAAATATTGTCACGCCCCAAATTTCCAAGACCCGATTTACGCGGAAGCGACAACCAATGACGGTCATAGGGTAGGAAACCTGAGGCTGACCGAATACTCAAGACTTCTATTGTCCCATTTAAATATCATGGAACTTACAGGATCAATATGACTTAAACAATATTCACTTACAAAAATATAGATAACTGAAAAGGAATCTAATTAATTATTACATTAACGGAATTGTCTCAACAGAACTTAAAATAAAACGGCGCGTAGGCCGCGAGTTCAATCAACAAAACATAATAATAACATAATTAAAGAAATAAGTCTTCAGACTCCAGTATCCATCCACGTCGCTGCTCGCTATCATTTCTGTTCCTTCTTAAATCCTGCATCAGAGGATGCATGAGTATTCCATAGGAAATACCCAGTAGGATATAGAAAACCCACAATAGAGTAATAGAATAAGGTCAAAGACTCAAAGATAGATACAAGTCCAAAAACTCAGGTTCAGCAAATATCGTGTTCACTTATCTGGAAGCAACTGCCATCCGAAACACCATAGTTAAGGAAGGTTAAGATCAATATCAGAGACTCCAAACTTACGTAGAGTAAAGGAGGTACGGTAATAACATCTACTCCGGACATCCAAAGTGTCGGAGGTATCAATTTTTGCTCTCAGGTTTGTCCATTTCCTCTATGGACATCAGTTACCAGATCATCCTAGAGGTTCTACAGAGGAACCCGGTCATGCGTCTAGGGATGCTGGCACCATCGGTGCTTACGGGCACAATGGGCGGAGATTGCAGACCTTCCGTAATGTCGTACAATCTAATGCGCACGCGTTTGCCGTCATCGGCTGAACTACAGAGGTTCATCAATATCGGAGATCTCGCAAGATCTAGCGATGGCTCGTGAGCATACTATGATTCCGACTAAGAGCTCTCAAAAATGCTACTTAGCAGTGAAACCATTCTTAGAAACAGCTGGCCTTAACGACAAAAGGCTTAAATCACGACTTTCTAAATTTTAACTCTTCATAAGAGTAGAAAGCAATATCAGACTCAACCCGAATCGACTCACTAAGGAGTGTTACTAACTCAGAATGAATAGGTCTGGGAACTCGGCTGAGACCCGACTAAAATGACTCATCAATGAGACACACTACGAGATTCGCCAAAAGTCCATGTTCCGCCGTCTTCATCGTCATACCTAACCCTAGAGTTGACAATCCCCGACATAGAATAATTTGAATGACGTGTCTCAGATAGACCACGTCAGAGATCTCGAATAAGGTTCAAGCTTTGAATACTCTTGAGTCATGAATAACCCAAGAGAGGAAACAAAAAGGACAATTAATATGGGACACCCCATTCGGCTCTAGGACCCTTATTACACTTTTAGGGTTACTGATCCCAATGTCTTATAAGTATATTATACTTAATTAAAGTCTTAAGTATCATCTTAACTTAGGTTTCTTAACATTATTAGGGTTTTAGAGTTGATAAATGCAGGAACAGAGTTCTGTCCCAAACAGAACAGCCCATTTTCAAAGGCCACTACGCCCTGTACACAGTGAACCAACTTATGAAATTTTTATCTCAGATAGCCTCAGATGTCTATTTTACAGATTGACAAACGGCTTAATTTTTGGATTTTTCTGCAATTAGTTATCATTTTTAGAATAGGGTCTGCCTGCGCAGGATTACTCCTGGCCGAGACCAATTAATATAAGTTATATTAGTTAATTAATTGTATAAACTTTAGTAATTCCTTAATTACCCTCTCTGACACTAGTAACACTTTCCTAATGTCTTTTACAGAGCCCAAAGGTTCTGGAATTATTAGTTTTAATCCCATCAATTGGTTACATTTTATCACCCGATCACTATTCTTTTAATCTAATTCCAATAACCTAATGTATTAAACCGGCTAATTAAACCCGGACACCCCTTTGATCCAAAAAGCTCTGACATGACGTCAGACCCTTTCTAGGACTACAGAGAGTAATTCGAGTTCAATCAAAAATATTAGTCATATAATTAACCTAGAGTATACTTATATCCCTTACCCGATTGTGGAATATAAGTACTAGTGTAATACCCTTATGATATAACCAATAAGACACCTATTCTCGGACGCCACAGTGATCCATCATGTTGGACCACGACAAAAGCTTCAAGCTTTCTAACATCAGAGAGTGAATTAGTACTTTTAATGACATTTAAAAGAAGTATTACCAAGGATTACTCCAGAATTTGAATAACACATAGGATCGGCCAAGAATAGTTCAAACAATGAAGTATTCAATGATCAAACAAGACAACTAACTCTGGACAGTAGTCCGACATCAACTTCATGCAATAAATGTGACAACTTTATTAATTTGAAATAATGGGGAATGTCTATCTAGGCGTTAGGATGAAAATATGATCAAGCATGCCACACCGAATGGAGTACTTCAAATGAGATAGATAAATACACTATGGCATGGTCAATAATTCATGTCATTGAAATTTAAATCAGAGCATAGGATATACTAACACATTCATCAATGGACCACTCAAAAGCATGACAAATTTCGAAGATCACATTTGTGGTAAAAGAATCCTACCTGACTTGAAGGTACCGAATTTCGACGTGCAAGCTTGTCTCCGAATGCACCGCACCACCACCTTGCCGGTCCACCTCACTAGGGCCACCACGATCACCACCAAATTGGAAAATTGCTGGTCGGAAAAGGGGGAAGATGGGGTCGAGCAAAGGGGTGCACAAAAGCTGGTTCGATGGCCAAGGCACTAAAGAAAAACCGGTTCACTAGGGTGCCCTATTTATAGATCTTCTCGGCGAATCACCATCGTAGATCTACTCTCCAATCAAGGGCCTAGATTGCTCCCTCAAAAGAATATTCCAGAGCATCAGTCGATCCAAATTCTCTCAAATCCCATTTCGGTTTCAAAATGGTAAATTTTTTAATTAATGAGTTAATTGCCTAGGATTGATTGGATAACTCCCAATCAATCCTCCACTAATGCAAATTTCGATCTCCCCCTTCCAATTAGATTGATTGGAATATTCTACAGCATCTTCTATTAACCCTCCTTGATTGCCAATTAATATTCTCTACTTATTCCCCAATTAGCCCAAATCAAATCGGTTGAGATCCTCTCCTTGATTTCCAAAACTGTTTATGGCAGTTTTCACCTTCAATTGGGCGCCCAATCCAAGTGACACATCATTCCCAATTTGAAATGGCAATCCTTGGTAAGACCTTCCCCAAAAGCTGATTGGCCCTTACCAAATAGGTTACAATCCCATCAATTAGGGAGTTAGTTAGTGAGATAAATATCCATTAAGTCATTGTAACTTCCTTTCCCAAAATCCATCCCACGATTTGCTCCCTTAACAAATTGGCGCCCTTTTTGATTGAATGGAATATGCTATAGCATCTTCATTAAGTGCCAATCAAACCCCTCAATTAATCTCAATTAGCCAAAACTATAAATCCAATTTAAATAGATTGCCAATTAGGATAAGTGGTTTACTAGATAAGGTAAGATATTTAAATTCAAAAGGGATTTCAATCCCAAAAGCTTCCCACGATTTGGTCCTCCAAATCGTGGGCCCAAGGGTGTCCACATCCTCACGTGGTGACACACCACTACAGGGTACACGTGGCACTCTTTAAGTTCTCACGCGTCTTGGTATACAGTTTAAGATGACTTACACGCGTAAAGTGTAGTCCCACGCCTGGTAGCACGTTCTCTGGCTCCGCCACACGCATACTTGTACGCGTGACTAGCCCTAGCCCTGACACTCAAGTGGCCCTGGCATCAGGTGTACCCAACCCCTGACGTCAGATGGGTTACAGCACCAGGCCTAGTCCTCGCGCTCGGGAGAACCTGCCCAATCTGGTTAAACAATCTCATTGACTAACAAACAACAAGATAGGGTTCCACATAGCCAAAATGAGATACCAGACCAAAAATTATTACAGATACGAAAACTTTCCTATTTTAGACCAGTTTCCTAAAATAGCAGTTTCCAAAGACATACCGATTTTTCGGGTGTTACAAATATTGTGCTAACAATATTTTATTTTATAATTTTCCCTCATCCCTTATGTACTTAATGTTAAATATTGTGCTGAATACCTCCATGTGGTTCTAATCCTCTCTAGACTAGGGCTTGATGAAGTGTTGATGAAATATTTATTTAACTCCTAAATATTTATAATTTTAATTACTATTTATTTATTGATCTCTTTTAAATTCTACCTTCTAAGTTTTCTTTTAATTATTTTGTCATGCACAACGATTGATTAGATTATCATTAGGTGTGAATTTAGGCATTTGATTTATTGTTTAAAGTAATGATCTTTGATTGCGCGTGATTGTTAGATTCTTGTAATGCTTAGACAATCAACTTTCATGTCGAGATATTATGTATGAATTTGGATTAGGATTGAGATGCACGTATATTTAATATAGATTCAATGCCTATGCTATTAAAGTAGAAGTTCATAAAAAAATGTCAATTGAGTATATTAGCACTAATCTTATGATTGTAGATTTGTTGATTAAGAAATTGCTTCTAAAGACATTTAATGGACATGTTGAATGAATGACCATTATTGAAAAGTTTTAATGAGTTTATAATGTTTAATGTGTTTGACACTTTGAGATCATTTATATATTATTTCTAATATTTATTAATATGTTATTTTATTACTATTGATATATAGATGAATATTTGACATAATTTACTCCCTAAGAGAGACATTACAATGAACTATTATTAAGCTTTTCACTTATAGGTTATATTAAGTTGAAAATTAATATTGTAGTACATGGAATGAACTATGGCAATATAATGATGTGGAACCGTCATGACCCGTATTAGTCTATACTTAATTATGATATTATGGTATAACCAATGTATAAGAGATTTAATCTTTATGATGTGCACATTATGTTTTAGTTTATTAAACTAGAAAGATTAATTCTGTCACATGGGCCAAGTGGGAGAATGTAAGAAATTTTGTATCCCAATTATTTGTGGCCTATATATAATGGATTGGTTAATATAAAAATTTACCTCATTATAGATTTACACATTGATGGAATGCGTAGTAAAATGAAGTTGGTGATGATAGTTATCTTTACCAATTTAAGTGTTGGTGGTGATAGCTATATCTACCAACTTAAGGTTTGGTGATGATAGCTACATATACCAGCAATGAAAGCTAGAGTATAAGGTCTTCTACCTGCCTATAAAAGAAACATAGAGGTATGTTTCGATCAAGCAATGAATGGTAAGCTATGTGGAAGAATAAGTGGCTAAGGGAGAGAAACTTGTTTCCCAAAAAAGAAAAGAACCAGCAACTTCCAATAGGAATGGCTGCCTCCGGGTATTCGAGATTCTCATGAGACCTCACTCTATTTCAAGTACGAAATCATATTGTATCAGCTTATTTGAATCCTAAGGGTTTTTTATTACTCCGTCTGGTAACTTTTAATTGAGATTGTCACATAATTCGTCAATTTTATTGAGAAGTGGGTTCTATAAAAAAAACCTAGCTTTATGACCGGCCATCTCAGCCTCAACAACTATTTTCTTCATTGATCCCATTCGATCTGGGAGATGAGGCACCATTTCTACAGTCGCCATTGAATAGATAGACTGAGATCTGATAAGAGGATGCTTCTTGTTCATGCCACGGAACTGATAGGAAAAAAAATTGGTTACTCATCAAAAATGGGGATCGAACCCCAAACTATGGAGAACACGGGACAACCAAACTGAGAGGAGCAGCATTCTCGAACTGCCCCTGCATTTTGGATAAGCAATACCAGTAGCGGCGTCACAGTCTCCGGCATGACGGAGCAAGTGCATTTCATCGCGGAGGCATCTGACATTGATGTTGGCCTTGGGTTGCTGTCGAGCGGCCGTCATCACTGTCTCTGAAGAATAATTAAGGGACGCTATAATCTAATCTAATTTTGGTGCTTATACTTGTGCGAAATGTCTCTCGACTAGGCTTCAGATATTATCACATATAGTCCATTGTCCAGCAAGGCGTCCATGCGTGATGCGACCATGATACCATGGATGGTAGGATGTTTAGGTGGGGAGCATTTAAAAAGGGCCAAGCCTACCACCCTCTGGGCCAGTGGAAATCCGGGGTGGGCCGTCCTTGTAGAAAGGTATGGGGGCCCATGGGCAATTAAACCCTCCTGCACGCCTCCCGAAGTGTCCAGGGGAGGGGCCCTGACCAACATTATCACATGTCACAGTAACATGAACATGCTCTTTGCCCCTTAACCCAGTAACCAATGGCCAACCAAGTCAACCTGACAACCACACCACCGCGCCGGACCAAACCAGAACCGGACGAACCCAGAGGGAGGACCTCCACTGTTTGGGCCGGTCCGGCCGCCTGTTTCCCGGAGCCCTGCGCAAGTTTAGTCACTTCGAATGAGCTGAGGTGACTTGTCCCCGCATGTACGGACTGAACCGTCCACGGTTTGTCCGGACTAAGCGTGTGGAGCCCAGGCCCAGCCCATTGCTTTTGACTAGTGGCAATACCGTAAATTGAGTAAGTTGAGGAAGACTCCACCGGTTCAAGCAGAAATTGTGATTAATTGAAGATTAAACCAATAACCATGTTGAGGCCACCGGCAAGAGGCCGGTGGTGTGGGGATGATGGCCGGTGGAGGTAGAGAAATGAAAATGGTAAATAGTATGGATATTTACAAGGACTGGCGCAGGTGGTCGTTAACTCGCAATAGGATGTTTGTCGTTTGCATTCAATGTGCGAATTGAAAGGCAATCTGTTCTCTTCCTCTTCCACTATTTCTGTTGCGTGTTACTTGTGTGTGTCACATTTTTCTTTCTTTCTTTTCACTGTCTAGTCTCCCCATGGCCACTGCCTCGTTGTTTTCTTTCTTGAAGGCTCTCTTAATGGCTCTGATATCACATGTGTGTGTGTCTTTAGATTTGAGCATATTTCATTAACTCATTCAGCTTGCAGCACTGATTTATTGCTCATGATCAGTACTGTCATATATCTATGGTCTACTCCATTACCAAAATTCCCTACATATTACAGTTTTAGATGGGTAAAGGCCATCGTGTCTGAGTGATCTACATCTTCGAGGCTAGGACCACGAGAATTAAGATACAAGTAATCTTCCCATCATGCATAACTGTGTTGTATATTTGGGATTACAGACATCTCATATGGCTGCACCAATATGGCACCCATGTGAGCTTCTTATGGTAAGAAACACAAACTAACAATAATCTACAACTTTGTGCCATTTTAGTTCCATTGCACCAGCACAAGATAAGGGAGAACTCATAGAACAAAGATTTGTAACTTGCAAGCTAGTCTGGGCATGGAATTTCTTGCCCTTGCAAACACTGCAAAAAACCAGTGTGGCAGCACCCAACAGACACACAGCACGACCAATATGCCTGAAGGCTGAAGCTATGACAAGCATATATAAATTGGTGGGACTGACCTTAGACAGGCTCCCTGATATACTAGGTCGTATTCACGTGTCAAACAGAAGTATATTCGACACTTAAATCAGACAACTACGGTCCACTAATCCCAGGGCCAGTACTATTATACCACCAACCTCTTGGTCCACATTTTTTTAAATCGAACAGGTTGATAACTTTTATAAATTTTGTAGTTCCTGTGTGTATTTGATCGTACGTATTGCAAAAGATCCTGCATCATTCTTCTTCATGTAATAGATTGGTCACGGTAATTCACACTATATGTATACGACATTGGGTGTCCTTGAAGATCTATAATATCATTTCCAAATACTCCAAGTATATTTTTAATTAATTAAGTATACTGAGATTAAGAAACAAAACATAAAAAACGAGGACAATTTAATAATGAATTAAAATAGCTAGGTTTGTATAATCTACTCCTCTAGTTCATCATATACAATAGCCACATAGGTCCCGATCAGCTTAATAGCAAAATATTCAAAATTATACAAGGTTTTTAGTACTCCTCGTGTTTCCACAGCTATAAACTTCGCTGAATTAGTCGGCAGATATCTCGCCATTGCAATGCAAAATAATCAAAGTTTTTTTAATCAAGTTACTATCGACGTGGTCAAGACGAAAGGCTTAACGAAAATAAAAGTGGTCAATGATTCAGGAGGGATGAAGAGCTTATAATTGGAATCAGTTTGCCTTTCTAAGCTTCAATTCCCACCTCCAATTTGACTGAACTGAGTCAAACCCGCAAATCGAAAAACAACCCTCCTCCCCATGAATAATCAACTCATAGTTAATCCCTTGCTTGCCATGGAAAGCCTATAACACAAATCAATTCCCCATATTAAGCACGTATACTCCTTGATGGAGTACGTACAATGAAAATTAAGAAATAGGGAGATGTGGATATATATTAGAGTAAATCTCCAGCTGATCTATTAGCGCCACATATTTGAATTCAAATGAATGAGTAAAACTAGAAAATGACAGCTCTTCAATCCCATATTCTCTTCTTATGATTTATAAGTTTTGACATTCTATTTATAAAAAGTGATAAATTATTGATTGACAACTCTTCAATCTCATATTTTCCTTCTATGATTAATAAATGATATATTCTATGTTTAGAAAGTAGAATAAATCAATGAAATAAGATATCATCTAAATACATACACTTGTAATATTATAAATAAATAATAATCGATCAGAGAATCAGGGCCAAACTATGGAAGGTCTTGGCAGGTGAGAGGGGATGTTAGAATATACATTAAATAAATAAAGATTTCTATTTCCTAAAAGCTTTGGGAACCTTAGTTATCTTACCGTGGATGGCCGGTGTGGTCCGGGGGCGGGGCTATGTCAAGGGCATGCTCATGTGACCGGCCGGCCGAGCAATGTCGCAATAGGCGGGCAGAGTAATTTTTCGGTCAGATTTGTTATTTTTTTAACTCAACTCTCCTTCGTGTTCTCTTCCTACTCTTTTGATCGTCTAAACCAGACACCACTCCTATCATCATCATATCTGCAGCATATCTCTTACTAGTTACTACTATAAGATCAGAGACTGCCTGCTGCTGTGCTGTTGCCACTGCAGCTGCTGCAGCTGCTGTACTGAATAGTAGAATTAACACTAATTGGTTGTTGGATTCATTACATGACATTATTTTGGTATATGCTGCTGCTGCTGCTGAGAGAGTGTGAGTGTTTTTTTATAGAAAAGAGAGAGAAAGAAGAGAGGTGGAAACCCTAATTTTGCGCCGTCCATTTGCACCGCCATCTTTTCGTGCCATTGTGGGGGCTCTTTCAGTCTGCGCAGATCATCCTATTCTGCCTCCTCCGGCCAAGCGGAGAGATACCCGGAAGCCGCAAGGAACTCCCTCCCCCAGCGTGACTTACGTGATCACTTACACTTACACCAGAGTTAAAACCGGGCGAAGTTCACAATCATCATCATAGTACTTCAAGAGCAAGAAGAACAAAGTCCAAGAAGAAGAAGAAGAAGAAAGGTTTGCAAGCTGCAGGTGACTAGGTGAGTGTGGAAACCGAGGAGAAGAAAGGAATATTCAAGAGTATAGAAAGTTAAGCTACTGTGATTGGTGAGATTGTTTTGTGATCTCCAAGTCCTCGGATCGCTGCCTGTTTGCGACTTTTGAGGCGTCTCTTTGAGTTTAGAGTTGTTTATTCGGGTGGAGAAATGAGGAACACAGAGTTGGGCTCTTCTTTTAGTTGAAGGTCTTTGATCAGAGCTGGTGCAGATCCGATCAGGAAACTAATACAATAAACTGGTAAACCTCCCTCGTAATCCGTCTCAAGCCCACGTCTTAATTCTCTTCGAAACTCTCCCTAATCAGCGAGCTTAGCGTTTCAGCATTTAGACTTTTGTTCTTGTTCTTGTGAAAAAAGTCAGTCTGCTCGTCCCTCAATCAGGTGTTTGTTTTAAGTTTTCTTCTATTCCCTTTTTCAGCAGAAGGAGGAGATTCAAGCATATTCTCCTCAGTTGCTGTTAGAGCAAAAGGCCAAAGAGAAAGCTGTTCTCAAGATCACCAAAGAGTTCTGTTTGCATCAGATCAAAAGGAATCAAAAGGTTTGTGAAGTTCTTTATTGGCTTTCCTTTTAATTTTCTCATTTCAAACTTAACTTTCTTGCATACATTATACTCAAATACAAACTGCAATCTTTTCAAAAGATACACGAGGAAAATTTTCTCCACAAGCTTGTCGATTTCCACTTTGCAATTGACTTTTGATAAGGGAATTGTATCTGCATGCTAGCTTATTATGTCTTTTCTTGGTTATTTTTGTTTTGTCTTCTAATTAAATTTCAGTGTCAAAATACCGATATTCCAGCATCTTCTACGCGTGTATTCTGTCTCTTTTGTCATCTGATTTCAATCTTATTATCTTTTTTTTCACGTGTCTGAAAAGGATTGCCGACTGGGATTGTCTAATCTTATTTGCCATTTCCTTGCACCGACCTAAGTCAATGAAAAGCAAAATTTATCTGTGCCCTTCTACATTTCTACTTTCTTATGCTACTTCCCCCTCCTCCTGCAACCTGCTGTTCCTCCTCTTAACTTACATTTCTTCATAATTTTTCAATTAGCAAAATGTAGTCTTATTTACATATCAAACATTCATTCACAACAACAACAACGAAAAATAGATAAATAAATCACCCTCCCTTAAAAACCCACCCACCCTTTACCAAATATCGACCCATCAAACACTCTGCCTCAAACTCTTCATATTTTCCCATTTTTCCTCTTCTTTTCCATTACGAGCTTCACAGGAATTGATACAAGGTTCATTATTTAGTAAAAAGAACTACATAACCTCTCATCTCCCTGGTTCCAGCTGGAGACTGCAACAACATTACATCACCACCCCCCCATGCCAGTAAATCACTCACTCACTCACACATCACAAACACCAGCTAGCTTCCTCTCATCATGGGTTTTATCTCTTCATCAATCTGATTCTGTCCCAATAAATTTTTTGTTCATAAAGTGTATTGTAATTACCACATGAGAATCAAAAGCACTATTGTATAATTGCACCAGTGTCCAGGTGAGATCTATCAATGGCTTCCTCCTCCACCTCCCCTTGTGCTGCCTGCAAGTTCCTCCGGCGCAAGTGCCAGCCGGAGTGTGTATTTGCACCGTACTTCCCGCCGGACCAGCCGACCAAGTTCGCCAACGTGCACAGGGTATTTGGGGCGAGCAATGTGACGAAGCTTCTCAATGACCTGCACCCCCACCAGCGAGAGGACGCCGTCAACTCCCTCGCCTACGAGGCTGACATGCGCCTCCGTGACCCCGTCTACGGCTGTGTCGGCGTCATCTCCATCCTCCAGCACCAGCTCCGCCAGCTCCAGATGGATCTCACCTGCGCCAAGTCCGAGCTCTCCAAGTACCAGAACATCGGCCTTGCCAGTCCCCATGGTGCCCTCATAGGAAACTCACCCATGGGCCTCGGCCTGGGCCGTGACCAGTTTTTCGGTGTTAGCCGCGACCAGCAGCAGATGATGATCAGGAATTACGACGGTGAGGCGATGGCGAGGATCGGGGGCAGCGGGGCCTATGATGCTGGACTACTAGCCATGAATGTCTCGGCCAGCCTCGGCCAATTGGGTTCCTTCTCGCAGCAGCCGAGGGCGGCCGGAGATGAGCGGCGGAGTGTTGAACCATCTTAGGCCTGTGGAAATTTTGGCATATATTGGTCATATTTTATTCACCAACCAGGTACATTAGGATAATCATATGCTAGTTTTTTTTCAGTTGAAATATGCATATACTACTTTTCAAGAGTTTCTTTTATGTCTTCCCACTAAATGGCTATTTTGATAGTAAAAAAAATTCTCGCAAAAAAATATGCATTCTGAAGACTTAGCTAATTTTCTCCACATTTACTAGGTATGATATGATGAATATTAACATGTCATAATTTATAAATAATAATTGTCCATTGAAAAATGTGGAAATATTTAAGTGAGAACAAGTCTGAATATGGAAGATTTCGTAAAGAAAAAAGTGCCTAAGCTAGGGAACAAATGTCTGGGGAATGGTACAACTTATAAGCGTTCAGAAATTTGTGATAATCTAATCATGTGAGTCAGTGCCAAAGGATGTCTTAGTTGACTTAATCGCTTGGATTTCCGCAAACCCAGCTTTTGACTCTGCGTTCACCTGAGGGTGGTCTGGTTCATGGGTAGGGTTTTTTTTAACTTTTCATCTATTTCCCAGCCACTATGGCAAAATTTCCATGACGTTTAATCTAATTTCGTATGGAGTTTGCATGTATGTCATTGATGTTTTATTTGATTGATGCTGATATGATGGGTAGTCTCAAACAGATTTGAAAGAACGCTTTACACATGATGATTATGTCCAGTGTCTTTTAGGGACACTTCCTTGTACCCTGAATGACAGCCTCGGAAAGTTATAATATGCAAATATTAGCGTTGAATAGTGAGTATTCTTTTTTAAAGCTGAGAAAGCTGCTCTACATTGAGAAGGAGAAAAAGACAGCATAATTCATGCACTTCCGAATGATTTATCATTTGTTTGCTTTAATTAGTATGCATTTACTCAATGGAATGTATGTGTGCCAAAAAAAGGACTGTATATCTAACGTATTTCCTATGTCTTGCTACTTACGTCCATGATTATTTGCTGTCCAGGGGTTTAGGAGGATGGGAATTCAAGGCTGAAAACTAAAGGGAGTAAAAACAGAAGCAAGAGAAGGAGAAGTTCGATTAATTTTGTTCAAAATCCAAGAGGAAGTGAAAAATAGAAAGAGTTCCACGTTTTTATTTCTTCCTCTGTATCTTCTTTGCTTGTCCCCATCCTGCTGTCTGTTTCTCTCAAACCTGGGCTTGTGTCTCTCTCACACGGACAACTACAGTTACATAAGACGAATTTAGGCTCCGTTTGGTTGCCATTGAAAGAAGCTGGATTCTAAGAATCCAGCTTCTTTCAATGGCAACCAAACAGGGCCTTACTTGATAGTTGATATCCGTCTAATACGGTAACATAAAGGTTTTACCTGGCTCTCCTATAACCAAGCGAAATTAAACAAAATAAGAAATTGAAACTTGTGTCCATCAGGATAAGCTGCACCATAAATATATGAATAATATCAATGTTTTCTTCGTATAAATGTGCTTGATTAGATAATTACACTGTTGATCAAGAGATGTAAACGGTCTGCACTTGGGTTTGCTAATTAAGTAATTACCAAGCATGCAAGGGACAGTAACAATTCAGAAAGAAAAATGCAAAGGAAGCAAAGTACTGTCTAAGGCCTCAAAGGGTTTTGTTTGTAACTTGCATAAGTAGGCATAGCTGCCACTGCTTTTCCTGGTGGAAAGATTTGGGAACTTGTGGCTGTGTGTCAAAAACCAAAAGGCATTTTTGCCCACACAACAGTTAGGATGACAACACAGGGGGACAAAAGGTTTACTAAGAGGGGGAGCACTCTGCCACACTGTTTTGCATGAAGATTCCATATCTCTCACTTCTCTCTCTCTCTCAGCAGTACATTAAAAGATGAGGAGGACGTAGCAGGAAAGTTGTCATCAGCAATTAATACTTTACAGGGTGGGGGAAGGGAGCACAATCAAAATCCTCACGCACGGAAAAAAGAAACAAAGAGGAAGGAGGTAGAAGGAAGAAATGCCATTTGTTGGTATTCAAAGTTCGTCATGAAAAACCCAATGGGTGTAATGATAATGATGACGTACCGGAGATATTGTGATACTGTCTTTTAATGCACACTGGATGCCATCATGTTTGTGCGGATGTGTCCCCTGAATCAGAGAGTCTGGTCATGACTCATTAGTAAGCACATTCAGTCACTCGTTCATACATCCTTTCTATTCATACTCTCCAATCAATAGGCCCTCCAAAAGTGAAAGTTGATTTCAATGCTAAAGCAACTTGAGTGTTTGGATTTCAATTACTACTTGAGAGTTACTGAATCACTGAAATCCGAGCTCTCACTTTCAAAAAGGCCTTTCATATTAATTCGTCATTGTTTTCTGCTTAATGTCTCTCACTCTCGTTTTCATGGATTAGGAAAAACGTAGTCTATGGTGTCCTAATTCTCTCCTATGCACAGAAATGGCAATCTCTCCGTTCCATTTAGTAAACTGATTTGATTTCTTCAAAATGAACTAAATTTTGGAAAAGCAAATCAGATTATTAATCTGGAGCGGTGGGAATATCATGTTAGTAAGTACTCCCTCTTTCTCACATTAAAAGTCCAAGGCTCTTCAAAATGAATTTGTTATTAATATTACTTACTGCTATTGTCTTAAGGATGATCTGTGTACCTTTGTCAAAGATGATAATAAGTAATTAGAAGAATTTGATGATCGAATCAAGCGAAACACTTTGTCCTTAAGACAGAATTCGCCCTCCCTACGGTGCTTAGGACTCTTGGGCGTCTGCCTCCCAGGATAAGACGATCAACCACGCGCTGTAGGAGCACTCCAAACAGCACGCGCAGCGAACCACAGTGTGCAATGCAATCACAGAATGAAGAGGAGGAAGAAGAAGATGCAGGAAAAATTCCGTCCAGAAAAACCCGTTTTTCAAGCTTTTATAGAAATCCCGTTGAAACCACACCGTTTCCCGTTAAAGCCCGTTGAAACCCTTTCCCGTTAAACGGACGCGTCCGTCCGTTAACGGTCATAATAAAACGGACCCGTTTTGGTTGAACCAAAAAGAATAGAAAACCAAACCATTAAATTTGTCCCAAAATAATATTTTCTTGTTGACCCAACCCAACCGGCCGCGCGTGCGAACCGAACCGAGCCGGCCGGCGGCGCGCGTGTGGGTTAGCCCACCTAGGTGCATGGGTCCAACATCTCTCTCCCCCACAAAAGTGGGGTGGCCCTTGGGCCTAACTTATAAGGCCAATCTTGAGCCTTATATACCATCCACAACCCATCCTTGGTGTGGATGTGGGACTATTCATCCTTCACCCAATTCACTCATTCATCTCATAGTAAGTGGGTTTTAAACATGGGTTAGTTCACTCTCTTTAATACCCA
This sequence comes from Houttuynia cordata, assembly GCA_039654745.1. NCBI lineage: Eukaryota > Viridiplantae > Streptophyta > Magnoliopsida > Piperales > Saururaceae > Houttuynia > Houttuynia cordata. The sequence goes on from CM077509.1 coordinate 20,981,613, forward strand.
ATTATGGGTTACCACTAACACCCATTACTAACAGAATTTATTTTAGTTCATTTTAAAATTTAATTAGAATACTTTTCAAGTGTGACGGATTATGTATCAGTAGTTTATATTAAAGTACTTCAGTGTCCCAAAAAACCTGGTTGCATTGATAAAATTACAGATCCATTATTAGGTGACTGGATTTGCCCTAGAGGCCTATAGATCTTCACGAACGTACGTGCATGTGCAAGGGTAAGTGGAGGCTCAATTAAAATGTCGTGAGGCCTACATGCCAATAAATCTAATCATTTTCAAATGCTGCCAGGCTTTTTTGGACCGAAGGAGTACTAAGTTACTATTACACAGTAATATCTATGCTTAATTACACTGATAATTATCAGTGACATATTTATGGCCTCCGGATTTTTGTATGTTGCAGAGGGCTTACTATGGGAGATAGCGCAAACAAAGTACCCTCTTATGATCAGTAAGGCAAATGGTATATGTCATTAAGAGCTGAAATGGTTAGAAGAGCTAGATGCTTGGGTAGGAGAGCGATGGTCTATGTCATCAATTTTCATCAAGTGTGGAGGAGGAGGATTTGGTGAGGGGGTGTGGTGGAGTATTAGTGACATGAAAGGGACGGTGTATGGGCGTCTGGGGATATCCCGACATAAGCACGCCTATCGGGGACTCCCTTTGCATTTACTCATCACTGCAAACTCCTTGAACAATATTGTTCTGGAGAATAGTAATATACCATCTTCCTTCCCATTCTCCCCTCTCCTCTTCTCTCTCTTTTCCACTCCTTTCATCATACTCTTCTTTCACATTTAGTGCAGATTTTAGCATGGGACCAGTGAATATATTCAATATGACTCATTAATTTACTAGTGAATGTCAAGCACCGTTTGCATCACCGGAAAAGGGCATAGAGATTAGTGTGTTTTGAGCTAATTTTCTCGCTAGTTCACTGAGTTGGGTAGGTGTCATTTAATATCATTTGAGGTAGTTCAATATGATTAGGCGACATTGAGCCATTGGGTGGTCACTTGGTCAAAATGCACAGGGTAGGTCTGTCATGAGTTAACCACATTTTTTACTCTTTTTTGAACATGGAAGTTAGCTACATTTTATAACTCCAAAGTCTTATAGCAAAAAAAAAAAAAAAAAAAACTCCAAGTCCAAGGAGCAATGCATCAAATAGATGGATGGCTCAACGGCCCATAAGCCCAAGCGTTACAAGATTGTGTTGCTCAAGCCTAACTTGTTTTGACTCAAAAGGTGCGCAACCGGATTCAAGGATTCACAAGCGTTTCGCATAGTCAACTAACTAATATCGTTAAGAGTTTTTTTCTTCAATATACTAAAGACAAGTTTTTGTGAATCAAGAGAAGAAAATTGTATCAGTAGTAGGGCGAGTTCGGAGTGGTGGAGTTCGTACTGGTTCTTCCTCTTGATCGTCGAAGGCATCGTCTTCCTTAGTGGGAGTGCTCGAGCCGGTGGAGGAGACTGAAGCCGAAGCCAAGTGATGGGTTCTGGGCGTAGGTTTCTTGGAAATTAATGCATTGTAGTGGCGTAGATTGGTTGAGTAGCCTCCTCTAATCTCCTGCAAAATGACATTCCACAATTTCATTCCTATCATTGAAACAATAATGTCACATTGTATGCCATGCACACAGGTATCTTATATACGTATCATACAGTGAACCCTTCTCAGCCCCAAATACCGATGCCAGTTGAGTGCACAGTTATCTTTGCATTTCAAAAGGAAATTAAAGGAGGTCAAGTTGAACAGACATTCTGTTAACATAGAGGCTTGTTTGTTTTTCTAAATAGAGACGTTATATCCTAACTATCACATTCATGAATAACCATTTTACTACCTCCGTCCCATATTAATTGTCTGGATTACCAATCTAGCCAATTACTGTGGGATATCTGTAGAAGAATGTTGAAGTCTCGAGCATTAAAAAACACAAACGAATATTAGCATATCAAAATTTCAAAGTTAAGCTTTGAGTCAGCCTTACCATGTGTTTCAACGCCGTCTCTAGTGAACCTCTGGAAATGTTTCGCCCGAAACCCGCTCCATCGCCACCGGAATCACGGTACCTCTGTCTCGCGTTCTTTTCATCTTCCCCTCCCCCGGGCTTCCTAGCGTTCATCACCTTCTCCACCATCCTACTCCCAAACACCAGAGTACCATTTCCTCCCTGGCCTCTGCCTCTCCCTCTCCCATCTTCTTGCTTTATTTCAGGCTTCCGCCCTCTCATCACACTGGGCGAGCAAGACTGGCGTCTCGGTTTCGTCGGTTCAACTTTTGGATAGGCCGAAACGGGATTGCTGGCCCGACCCCTCGTGACTGACGGCGCCCGGTCCGTTCTCAGATTGGGCGGGGTTTCATTTGAGAAACCGGGGAGTGTGGCCGGGATCTTGGACCGGACCAGAGGGGACACCCCACGCTGTTTCGGTTTCGACTCCGAAACGGTTCGGGCGCTGCTCTTTGTTGTTTCAGTGCTGCTAATTTTTGGGACAATGTTTCGGGGAGTCACTGGCTTCGTACCGGCCGGTTTGGCGGTCCTGTCGTTGGTTGGAGGAGCCGGTTTGGAAGACGAATCCCCGAGTTTCGGGCCGGGTGTAATGGACCGGGAGCGAGCTGCAGGTTTCGGGTCCGGTCTGCCCTCTTGGGTTGGTCGTGTTGCACCTGACCTATTAGAGAACTGGAGGAAATAATTTCAGTTCTTTTGTAGAGTGTATTTACGACACATTTCTTCCTGTCGAGAAGAATGTTTACCACAATAATTGGGACTGTCGATGAGATCAATGTCTAAAGATTGAATGGTTCTGATTTACAAATACATGAAATTACTAAATGCTAGGTATATAAAGTTGTAGAAAAGAGTTATGCTAAGAGCGAGAAACTCGTGCCTCGGATGCTGCCACAATGAGAGGGCCCACATACAAGGTAACTAGGGGTGTTCAAAACCTTAGGACATAACCAGAAAGGGCTGTTCCAAAATACTGTGTACATTTATAAATATTTATTGTTCCAAAATATTATGTACATTTTGCCAAATAACATGACCTCCTCTTTTCAAAATTGGAGGAGACCGGAAGGATTGACTTGAACTTGGTTTGTAAATGAGCATATGAGGACAGGATATCAAGGAGAAAAAGTCATGTGATTTTATTGTGGACTTTATGGTTTAATAAAAGTGAGAATTTTCTCAAATGTACACAGTATTTTGGAATAGATGGATTAACATTTTCTTTTACCAAGAGCGATAGAGCATTTTCAAGTAGAAATTACCCGAGAAAATCGGATTGGTTGGAGGATGGGGATCTCTCTTTGGACCAGCAACTGGGGCCCGCCGGCGTCCATCTCCAGTGAGGGGAATAGAGGAGTTGCCGGAGGAGTTTTTAGCCTGAAGTTGGAAGCAAAAGTAATCACATTTCATTATCATGCATAAATCATATTCATGACTGATGGTTCTTCTGTATTTAGGAATAATCTGATTTACCAGTCATAATCATTCTTCTCACCCCCGCTGCTTAGCAGCTCATTTCCACCTCCCCCCTTCTTAGCTGATGGGATGCGATACAGCTGATAATTCCCTACATAATAGCACAAGGTTACAACTTACAATCATATCTATGTACCTTAGTTTTGCATATATACTATAAACCATTGATGTTGGCTGATAAATTAGCTAGCTTCGTTTGATAGGGAGGAGAACTGGAGAATTACCTGCAGGGTTTGGTTCAAACTCCTCCGAGACAGGCTGAAGGAGGCTGACCATCCGGTCCTTGTCCCGTTTGATCATCTCCCTAAAGAGTGCAAGATCCTCATCGCGGTCCCTGTCCCGCCGTGCATCTGTCGGTGGCCCTCCATTTTTCCGTCGATAAGTACCTTTCATCATCTCCGGCGAGGTCAATGGTGGCTGGTGCAAGGAGGCAGGGAGATAGACTAGAGAGGAGACTTGAGACCACGTCAAGAAATGGAGGTAGAGTAGTTTGAATTATATGGGGACAAAGAAGGGGTGCCAAAAGTTGCAACACTTGCCGGCAATTCCAAGGCCTTGATAAAGAGTTGGTAAACAACCAAATCTAAATATCAAAATCATCTTCTTGTTTTGACAATTGGCGTTTTGTTATGATATTCAACATATTTAAGCTTTGTAGTCTTTTACTTGGCATATTTTATGGTTCAGCAGTCTATCGGTTTGCAAATTACGTTGCAAAATCTGGTACTAGTGTACTACATTCTATAATGCACCTAATGCATTATGTTATCTCTCCGAAGACAGCTACGGATAGGAAACTGTCAACGGATTGAACATATTGAAATTGTTGGACTAGTTCCAACACAAAATGAAGTTTGGATGACCGGAGAATACAATTGGAAAATGATAATGCTAGACCAAACCCATACACACGTCATGGTGGGTTTTTGTTCCTCAGTGAAAGTTTAACAAAAACACGCTATGGACCATATATTGTCCTGAATAGGTTTATTATTTTTTTATAATCCGGGAGGTTCGAGTCCTTAGACCCAACATGAAGGAGCAGGGCAACCAGCCTCCTAGAGCACTGTATACAACCAACACTGGTTAAAGCGGGATATAATCCATAATCGGGATTTGGTTTATACTTTTCTTTGCAATTAACTAGAAGGCCGGTTAGGCTTCATGATCGGTAAGATCTTAGTCCGACTGTCCTCTCCTCTCCATAGGCCGGCTGGTGGCTACACACCGCTGTTGCCTCCGCCATTCAGGCCTTGAGCAGAAAGCATTCAAAACTCAAAACAAGGAATCATAGGTGGGAATTAAGGGGCTATTTGGGGCCTGATTATAAGCAAATATCCATAGTCGATTTTAAAGATCCACTGTAGCAAAACATCCACATGGTGTGGATGCTTTGCTTTTAATCACGCCCCAAACGGCCTCTTAACATTCAGGCCGGCCCAATGGCATGGCAGATGGGCCTAAAGGGCCGACACAAGTTCGAAAGTCTTCCAAACTCAGGTCCATGCCAGTAAACCCTTCTTGTCTCGTCAGTTCAGGAAGCCCTCTTGTCTCTCTGGGAGCTTTGAGCGCCATGCTCACCTCCCTGAGAAGCCTGCGCAAGCTCGCTCCTTTCCATCCACTTCTTCTCCGTTCGTCCATCTCTTCCAGGCTCATCGCGCGCCGCCCTTCCTCTCTCTCCCTGCCCGCCAGCTCCTTCATCTCTCGCTTCTGCCATTGCCCTTCCAATACCTCTCCCGCCATCACACTCTGCAATGGCGGCGGCACGCTCGTCTCCTCCGTTCCGGCAGAAGTGGCCGGTCATGTGGAGATTGAAGAAGATGTTCAGTGTGCTGCCGAGATTCCCAGCCGCTACGCCGACGCATACGCGGCTATCGAGCTGGCTCTGGATTCGGTGGTGAAGATATTTACGGTGTCTAGCAGTCCCAATTACTTCCTTCCATGGCAGAACAAGTCTCAGAAAGAATCCATGGGCTCTGGTACGGAAAAACCCACAATTCAAAAATTTCTCATTTACTTAACCAGCTTCTGTTGTTGCTCCATTCTTGGATAAACCCATTTTGGGGGTGAATTTGGTTTACCTTATGTTGTGTTTGTGTATTGAGTCGGAAAATGGAAAGAGAATGTCAGAAGTCAAATGGCTTAGAATCAATCATGGCTTTCTGGGGTTATGGGATGAATCTGAATTTAAATTTTTTTTGCCATTTTTCTGTATCCATATACAAATCTGTATCGTTTTCTATATCTGAAGAATGACTTCTGTATTGGATTCTATTTGCAACAAGGTCTGTCTTTAAAGTATTGGACAATGGTCATTTAAACATTCTCGCCTTATGCAGTTTCTTATGAGAACGAACTTTCTCAATTAACGAAACTGAAACTTTAGTTGCCTGTCTAATGGATGTTTTTTATGTAGGATTTGTTCTGCATGGCCGTAGAATTCTCACCAATGCTCATGTGGTTGCTGACTATACATTTGTTATGGTGAGAAAGCATGGTTCACCTACGAAATATAGAGCACAGGTTCAGGCTGTTGGGCATGAATGTGATTTAGCTATTCTCACGGTTGAAAATGAAGAATTTTGGGAAGGAATGCGCTTTCTAGAGCTCGGAGATGTTCCATATTTGCAAGAAGCTGTAGCTGTTGTTGGATATCCTCAAGGTAGCTATCTGATGATCAATTAAATACTCACTTTTTAGGTAAAGTGCTGTTTTTCTTTAGGTCTTTTTCTATACTGTGTATATCGTACTGGATGCAGGTGGAGATAATATATCTGTTACTAAAGGTGTGGTCTCCAGAGTGGAACCAACACAGTATGTTCATGGTGCAGCCCAGCTGATGGCCATACAAATAGATGCAGCCATAAATCCAGGAAACAGTGGCGGCCCTGCAATCATGGGTGAAAAAGTTGCTGGAGTGGCCTTTCAGAACCTTTCAGGTGCGGAGAATATTGGGTGAGTTAATGTGACTTCTATTTATAGTTATGTAATTGTAATTCTTTTGTCGGTGTAACGGCAATTTTTAAATTCATAAAAACATACATAAGATTTGCACCTATAATCGCTCAAAAAGATGACTCTATGAGTACTCTTCATGGGGCTCCACAGGTCCCCCATGGTGTTAGAACTGAGGGAATTGAAAGAGATTAAATAAATATCTGGCACATTCAATTTGGTCATTTTTACTTTTGGACCGCTTTAAATCAAGGTCCAACCTCGTTAGAATTTAAGCCATCAAATGGTGACAAAAAAGGCTAATATGGACAATTTCTAACTGTTGTGAATTTAATGTTTCTCCTATTTTAATGTAGGCATTGGTCTATAAGTAAATGTATGCACAACCTATTTATTCTATCTTATCAGGTTCAACCTAATCGCAGGTACATAATACCTGTTCCCATAATTAAGCACTTTATTGAAGGTGTGGAGTCAAGTGGGAAATATGTTGGATTTTGTTCTATGGGTTTGTCTTGCCAGCCAACTGAAAATATGCAATTGAGGCAGCATTTCCGTATGCATCCTGATATGACAGGTGTCCTTGTAAGCAAAATAAATCCTCTTTCCAATGCATATAGATTGCTCAAGAAGGATGACATTATCCTAGCATTTGATGGGGTGCCAATAGGAAATGATGGAACAGGTAAACTCATTTTCTTTTGTTTTTGGCAGGCACATGATTTTTTTTGTCATTTGGTTCATTGTAAAGACTGTTTTGACTTTACGACTCTTGTTGTGGATATTATTCATGTCATGTGTTATGGGCAGTCCCTTTCAGGAATAGAGAGCGGATAACATTTGATCACCTAGTTTCCATGAAGAAACCAAATGAAACAGCTCAAATTATAGTGCTCAGGGATGGGATGGAGCATCAATTTAATATTATTCTAGAACCTGTAAGTCTATTTCCTTCTTGTCATGTCTGTATCACGACATGCCTGATCACATATTCAACAATAGAACTCTTAATTTCTAGGTATAACCAAAGGCATAGTTCTATGAACAGTTCATAGATTTTACGTAAGTTTTTCTGTTTCCATGCTGCCTCTACAAATTTATACACGGTCACACAAAGTTTGTTGTTGAGTGTGATAGAATAGCCAAATAAATGTTTATGAAGGCGTCTACTTCTTACTAAAATGTGAACCACCTGCATATTTTCAGCTCCAGCCGTTGGTTCCAGTTCATCAATTCGATAAACTGCCCAGCTACTTAATTTTTGCTGGCTTGGTTTTTGTTCCTTTGACCCAACCATATCTTCATGAATATGGAGACGACTGGTACAATGCATCGCCGCGTCAATTGTGTGTACGTGCATTACGAGAACTTCCTAAGAAGGCTGGTGAACAACTTGTCATCCTTTCACAGGTAATCTTTTTTATATTTGCTCATGGTCTTTCTCTCCACCTTTTTTGTTTATGTTGGCTGTTCTTATGTTTGAGGATACACCAAACATATCTTTTTATGTTAATTATCATCAATAAGCTGTTATTAGGTAGTTGATTCGTACTTTTGAAACAACTTCTCAGTTTTGATTGATTTATTTTGGTTCAGGTGCTTATGGATGATATTAATGCTGGCTATGAGCGGCTGGCGGAGTTACAGGTAAGGATGCATATGATTCCAATAGTTAAAGTGTAGGTCATCCTGTGGAATTAGAATGGTTATTTGGAGCTAAAGTGAAAGAATCTAGTGATCAACATGGGTGCCCTATGATTTTTTTATGTTGTCGCAAGGCAGTGCCGAACCTAACTAACTCCTGTTTCTTCATGCACGTAATTTAATTTTCAATAGCAACATGGACAACCGAATTTTTTAGGGAAGGAAAAAAGCTGATTTGAACTTGATAAGCGTCTGGATGTTGGGCTAAAAATATACATTTTCCTCAGGTGAAAAAGGTTAATAATGTGGAAGTCGAGAATCTGAAACATTTACGAAGGCTTGTGGAGGACTGTAAGGAAGAGAGCTTGAGATTAGATTTGGATGACGAGCGAGTGATTGTGTTGAACTATGAATCTGCGAAAGTTGCCACCTCCAGAATTCTAAAGCGTCACAGAATACCATCAGCCATATCTTCTGACCTCATTGATGACCAGGATTCAAGCTCAGAAACTGAGGCGGCGGCATCTCCTGTTTGAGGTTGTTTATCTTAATTTGGTAAATTATTTGTATAAGTTATGATTAACAGGTTATAACTTACCAATTGATTTTTCATTTTTGTCTATTGTTTCACTGGAATTTGATTGCTTGCACTTTCAAATGCCTGCTGCTTGAATTTGACTAAAAAAGTATACAGAATAGTTGAGACAATTTTTGAGCCAAGCTGAGTCAAATGAAGGCAAAGGCTGAGCTTGATTTCAGTTCGACATTCTTAGCTCCACGAGCTGAACTGAAGCCATAGTTGGAGCTGAGTCGTTGAGCTGGTTCTGCTTGCTATCACCCATGTGGTAACTTTGTATTTGGAATCGAAGAGAATGAGTTTGTACTTGTACCCCCAAGGTGCATTCTGCATTCAGCTTTGATCTTCACTCGCATTGTTAGTATTCCAGTTACGTGGCATGAGGAAAAGCCACTGTACTACTTTCTGTTTCTACGAACTTATACGGATCTAAATGGAGGTTTTGTTGGACAGATTCGTTGGACCATTATCATTTTTCGATTTAATTATGTTTGTCTTCTGCTTGATGGGCAACTATCAAATTAATTGGCTCTTATGAAAAAAAATTGCTGTATGATTTCTCAACTCCGTGATTTAAAGGTAACAAAATGTCCAAGTGGTTTCGTTAAGACAAAAAAGATGGTAACAACAATTTTTTTTGGGTACAATTTTAAAGAAAAACAATTGAATGTATAGGTTGCGCCAAGGATATCCTCCATCAATGGACACTACAAGGGTATGCACCGTCGATCTTTATGGATCAACAACTCCCGTCCAATGGAGGATATCCTGGTGGAGTACATATAAATGGGGACTCATGTGGGGCCTATGTGCGGCCTACTAATCTCTGATCTGACGGCGCGCTGATCTACGGTTGCCAACACTACAGCGCATTGCGCTGCATCACGGACAAGACTAACTCTTCTTATAATCTATTTATGAGTCTACATGATCTAACGGTTGCCACCGTACCTAGATTTTTCCTATAAAGAAACACAAATACTCCGTCCGCCCAAAAAAAAAGCTTGCATTTTAAAAAAGAAAAACAGATCCATGATTAAGCGGCTGACTTTAGCTCCCCAATCACTTAGGGTGGGTTAGGGGTTATGGAAAATAAAAATTTTCCATGAAAATATTTTTCTCTAGAAAAATGAACTTTCATGGAAAATAGATTTTTCTGTAAAAAGTTGTTAGGGGTTATAGAAAATGTTCATGAAAATTTCACTGAAAATCAATTTTCAAGCCTAGTTAGGGGTTCTAGAAAATGTAAAAATGAAAATATCCTAAAAAAAATGATACTAATCCTTTAGAACTAACATGAAATTGAAATAGCCACTATGTTCCAAATCGATCAAAATGATGAGTCCCGTATTAATTACTCTATTTCACAAAAACAACTATTAGTTGGCCTGCTTTTTTGAAACCTCGTTCCATTTTCCCAGCAAAATGTAAGTGACAATTGGCAGTACAACCAAGACCTATAATAGAGCAGGTAAATCTGCTTCTCTTGGCTCAAGCATATCCCCTCCAACATACTCATCCAATGTCCTTGTTTCAGATCTGCCTACAGTTGGATCCCAACCATTTCTGCAGGCGATGCCATGTGAATTTGCAGCAAGCCTACAATGTTGGACAACTGAATGTAAGCGACATGCAATCTGAAGAACACAATTAATGTAGTAGTCGACGCACCCAGACCTTTGTTGGAGGCTCACGTGAGGTCGTTCAAAAGTACTATATATTTTTCATCACCCAGTACTTCAGACATACTAATGGCTGTGCTTAGTAAACAGAAACTAATCAAGAACTGCATGCTCTAGTTGCAAAGACCTGCCACATAGTGATTTCGATAAGATAATGCAGAAAAAAGAATAATTACTTCAATCAACTTACAAGCAAGAGGCATGTCCTATCATTCAGTATGTTGGTGAGGCTTTCAATATCCAAGTTCTGTAATGCTGTGTCTTCCTTTGTGGAGTCTTTTTTTGGTTTATTTGGCTTCCCACAGCCCTTGTGTTTGTACCCGGCACATATGTATTTTCCTTCTTACTTCATTTTAGTTAGCACCCTTTGAGGTCCATGCTTTTTAAAAAAAGGATTTCTCAATATATCACAAAGCACTAGAGATACTAACCAAATCACATTACTATTCAAAACATTGGCATAAGCCTCTGCTTTACGTAGGCCAAAAGACTCCAGTCCTAATGTCTTGAAAGGCCAAGACTAAAGCCGGTATGTTTTTCATCCCCAGAGAAGTAACATATTTAGCTAATTGAAGGATCCAGCTACGTGATAAAATCAAGCGCACACCCACCTTACATGGAATTATGCTCGATTTTGAAAATTAATTCCCTGATGGAAAATGACATCATTTGGCCGGAGTCGACATCGTCCAGACCCATGAAAGAAGAGCAGTTATTAAGTTTCAGAATAGCAATCACAACTACTATTTATTTGTCTATGTTCCTCAAGCTTCCTAGCAAAAATATGACTGGAGCCGATGAAGGACCAATTCCATGACCGCTAATATGACTCTGCTTTTGATACATAAATTAATGGCTACAACTGAAACTGATGTAGTTAAATCCGTAGTTTGAAACTACCTCTAGACAACACAAGCTTTCAAGACCGTGAACGAAGATACTATCAAACCCTAGCTTACTTGTTGCTGCCCATACAGTGGATAAGTTCCGTAGGCTGCAGCAGCATGCATGCCCATATTTTGGTGCGGCACTCCGTATCCGTATCCATCATTGACCTGCCCTCCATAATAAGCTCCATTCCAATAATTATCGGCTTCGGCGCTTGGCTGAGAAAGCAAATTTAACAATACTAATTAGAGAAGTACCCAGGCACGCACATGCAGGAATCATCTCATTAAGGGACTAAATTTGGTGTAATGACAAGGCATATGCTATTTTGATTATGATTTCTCACTTAAATAAGCTACTAAATCACTGTCATAAGGCAGATGCATAAATTCAAAATTTATGAAGAAATTTTGGCCCGAAGGTTGGCTAATTTGAATATAGAAAAATCAAAATCGAAATTAGAAGACAGCAGAAATCCGTTTAGTTCATTTTCTATATATGATAATGCTAAGAACATCAAGTAAAATACTTTCAATCACGATTGCACAAGCAGATTACATTCTACTCCTTACAACCGACGAAAATTTAATGCTAAAAACATATCAAGATGTAACCATATGAGACAACTTATCAAGACTACTCATCCAAAATTTGTTTCCTGTGACTTCAAACAAGCTCATCTAACATATGAAGCGATGAATGTGTTGTACACCAAGTATATACATGTGCTGATGCTTAGTTATTGAGCTACGACTCTTTTAATAAACGCATAACAAAGGGCCCTTTCATATGTTGACATAAATGCAAATCAAAATCCAAAGAAAACATGACAAGCCAGTTGTTAACAATGAATTCCAGAATGGACTGTCATAAGAGCAGGATAAAGTTGACAGGATAGCAATCATCTTTTTAAAGAAGACCAAATTGTATCAAACTTATCATCGGTCTGATTACCACATGGCCACAGTGGAATCCAACTATTCCATCTCATTCTGTTCTAACTAGCCAAATGAAAAATAATGTAAATGTTGGGGCAAAAGTAAATATAGACATTCTCCTAAAAAGAAAAAGTAAATATATAGACAAAAAACTGCAAATTAAAAAAACCAGCCAAATAGATCAAACATAATTATCCACATTTTATAAATAGGGTCCTGCTTCAAAATACCCAAACATAAATGCCGAGCTTACTAGGTTATCTAACATGGGCATATTAAATCTAAGAGCCATTTTCTAGATGTATATCAGATCTTTCAAAAGAATATAACTCATCTTATCAGCAAGTTTGCAATGCCTCTTCGGCATTGTTGCTGCCATTTGTGTTAAAAGGATAGTCAAAATGACATAAAGAAAGGAGAGATTTTTATTTGGAAGTAGTTTCTTATGCAACTATATTGAACAATAAGGCCCAAGGGCAATCTTATGATGTGTTTCAAGCTGGAGCAAGCTCATAAACATTAAACAAAATCTGGTAACCAAAACCATCAACGTAATGGGATTTGCATGTGGTCTAAGAACATGGAAGTAGATGAGCCGGTGAAGGACTATATGAGGGAAGATGCTGATGGATTTGAGGTTTACCTGGAATATGGAGAGAGGCGAGAGCCGAGCGAATGGAGGAATGCCTATAGGTAAGAGAAAGTCCGGCGATTGTCGCCGGACAAAACCCAGACGAGCTCGATTTGCCCTCTGAGGAGCGACGAGGGCAGGGAGGGAGGTCGATTCGCCCGAGCCCCCGACATTTTTTTCAGTCCGAAAAAACACTTTCATACCCTCCGATGTCTGAAAATTTTGGGCCATTTTTGGGCCCTTTTTCAGGGCTATTTTCGGGCCATCCGGAAAAGCAAATTTTCGTAACCCTGTTTTTCTTTAACCCCTAACCCTGTGAAAAACTATTTTCATGTAAAATGGTTTTCCATTTCTAATTTTCATTAACCCCTAACCCATCCTTAGAGAAAATTTTCAGTGTATTTACTAAGGGGCTGTTTGGATAGTGAAAAATCCAAAACATCATGAGGTGTTTCAGCTAGATGGTGGACAATCCCAAAATTCTACCTTAAGGTAGATTTTTCACGGTAGATGTTTTGGATTTTTCACGATCCAAACGGCCCTAAACAGGCTGTCTATCACTGGTTGACTAAGGGCTATGATAATTTTTATCAGGGCCCACATGCAATCCTTGCTCGCCAATATGTCAATCACTGAATGGTGATACACACGGCCAGCATGGTGTAGTATACACTGTACAACTTATCCAATTACTTCAACTCATTTTAAAATACAGACAGGCTATATTGAACCTTTGGAGAAATGGCATTTTCCGGTAATTCCGCTGAACCAGAGGGCGACTAATCAAGTCTCTCCAACTGGCGATCCCTCTATATAAGTCCCCTCACATCGCCTGCTTCGAACCGAGAATTCATCTCCCCCGGCCCGGGTCCGCAAAAGGTCAAAACCCTCTTTCTCTATCTTGACGTCGATCGCCTCAACTTTATCGAAAATGGCACACGGCTCCCTCGACCAAACCCTAGAATCCTCCGACGACCACCGCCAGCGCGGCCCCTCCTCCTCCTCCTCCGCCGCCAGCCGCCTCAACGCCCGCGCCCCCGAGTTCGTACCCCGCAATACCAACCACCACGGCCACCACCACCACCACTCTCATCAGCGGGGCGTGACGGTGTCCCCGGCGCCAGTGCCCGTACACGTCTTCCAGCCGCCCCCTTCGTCGCATAATTCTCACTTCCACGTCGGATCCCCGCAGTACTACGTGGGTTTGGCGGAGCAGGAGGCGGCTGCGCCGCCGGATCATGAGGCTGGGCCTGCCCGGGAGGGACTCGCCGATGAGGTCGTGCAGAAGGTTGTGAATCAGGTGGGACTTTCAGTCCTTTTTACTTCCTTTGATCTTACTGGTCTTTGATTGATTACGGATGAAATTGATCAAGTTCATTTTGATCAGTTACCAAAGAAAAAGTTGATTTTGAACAATTTAGCTAATTACTGACTTGTTTTACTGTGGATTCTTGCTTTACTTGCTTCCATTTGAGCTTGATTAAGTATGATTAAGTGATCCGGTCTGGACAGAATTTTGTGGACTGTTGAAGCAGTTTTTTTTATACTTCTAAGAAGTGATCGCATATGGGTTTAAGTTCTTTTAACAACTGTGCTTTTATTTTAAATTTTTTGCTAGGTGGAATATTACTTCAGCGATGTAAACCTTTCTACGACAGATCATTTGATGAGGTTTATCAATAAAGATCCGGAGGGATTCGGTAAGATGCAGTTACTTGTAAACATTATAAGCATGTTTTTTTGGTAATTATCATAAGCATCTTTTAGTTATTTATAAGAATTCGCAAACCCTTCACACGCGCCAATGGATTTAACCATTGGACCTCACATGCTACGCTAAGGTTAAATTGAGATGTTTGTCATCTGAGATGACATGTACGCATTCTAATGGTGGTGTATTTGAAGGAATACTGGGAGGATGAAAATCTATCCGGATTTAATACATGGAGAGATTTAACCAGGGCAACACAGGCTGGATAGGCAATATTATTAGAATGTTGTTTTTATTGCTATCGCTGGCTATGCTGTTTAGCCGTGCACTACAGTATTTCTGCAGCTGTAAAACACTGAACTATTGATTGTTTACTTCAGAAGACAAGATTGTGGGTTTTGATAATTTATACTTCCTTTGTCCGGAACTAGTAGTAACATATGGTTTTCCAAAATGAACTGATTTTAGTTCATATAAAAAAACTAGATGTTACTATTAATTCTGGACGGGTGGAGTATGTGCTCTTGACGTGGTTTAGGTTCATTAAAGAAGCTCTTTTTTTCCCAAATAAGGTTTTTTTGTGAGTGTCAGTTACAGTAAAAGAACAGTTTGCTGAATTATTGGAGGAAATAAAATCGTTCATAATTGAACTAAAGTTTGCAATGAGCATTTGTGGACAATGATTGAATCTGTATATTAGTACTGCAAGTGATAGTTCAGGGCGACAAGGAATAAATTTTTTGTTTCTATTTTCTTTCTGTGTGTGTGCTGGGGACGGGGGAGGAGTTGTGTGTTTTACTATTTGTAATGTTTTTTCAATTGCATATCATTAGGAAGTGTTTTTTTCCTGAACGAGTCAAATTAATCGATTGTTTTCAATGAACAGTGCCAATGTCAGTTGTTGCTGCTTTCAAGAAGATAAAATCCCTTGTTAACAGTCACACTCTTCTTGCTGATGCTCTTCGAACATCATCAAAGCTTGTAAGATTAGTTACTCTCTCGTTGGTTGATTTACTTTGTTTTGGCTGGTGTCATATGCATTATGTTTTCTTTTCTTGAGCAGGTTGTAAGTGATGATGGAAAAAAAGTTAGACGCCAACAGCCATTCACTGATGAAGATGCGGAAGAATTGCAGGTTGTATTATGCTTATATTTACTTTCCCTCCTCCAACCTTAGTAGCTATTCTGGCTTACTCTATTGTTTCTCTGCAGTCTCGTATTGTTGTAGCTGAAAATCTGCCTGAAGAACATAGTCACCAAAAGCTCATGAAGATTTTCTCATCAGTTGGGAGGTAAGTGAAGCATGGCTTCCGATGATTTATTAGGTGTTAGATTATTTTCTTATGGACTCTTCTCATGAACACTGTCCTGGCAGCGTGAAATCAATCCGCACCTGTCCTGCACAGCCTGTCAATGGTGCAACTCCTGCGGCTTCTAGATCGGGGAAAATGGATATGTTTTTCAGTCACAAGGTATGTTTGTCCAAGTCAATCCTCATGTTTTCTGCAAGTTCTTGTGGAGACTATATTGCACTGTTTATGTAGGTTTTGGTTTCAGTATGTGGGTTTTTTTTCTCTAGATGCCATTAAGATATGGCTTCTTTTACCTATGATGATTACGGTCTTTGTTTTGTTCACTTGCAGTTGCACGCCTTTGTGGAATATGAGACTGTTGAGCTTGCTGAGAAAGCTGTAAGCTGCCTTTGATTTTACGTGCCTTAGGACCCTGTTCTGTCAATTTGATGGGTTCTTTAATTGGCAGGTTGCTGAGCTAAATGACGAAAGGAATTGGAGAAGTGGCCTTAGAGTTCGGCTGTTACTTAAATGCATGGTACTCCATGATTCTGATTCATAAACTCTCTTTCTAAGCGTAGCTGGTTTTAGAAAGATCCATATTGGAGTTAGGTTTTTAGTTACCTTACTGTATTTTCATCTTTTTATGAAAGATGAAAAATTATAGTTGCAACTATAGGTGCTTAGTTTGATGCTTTATACCTTGGAGAGAGGCACTTGCTGTAGTAGTTCTAATTCTAGCGTAGGTAGATGCCTATTGGAATACTGCAATGCATATTCTTGAGTCTGGAAGTGCCTAAGGTACCTAACTCGTAATTTTAGGTCAGATGGGCGATGATTCTCCTGTTTATTGATTACGTAATTTATATGTGGCCATGGTAAGGGATCTGTACATAAGGGAATTTGTGAAGTTGGTGCTCAACTTTCATGAGGCAAAAATATGTCTTGAGCTATGTTTGCAAATTGATACTTTGTGCTGATGTCTTCTTATTGCATGGAGATATTTTTTTGTTTGGGTAACCTAATGCTTGGAGATGTAAGAATCAAATTTTTCTGCCCGCACCCACACTGCTTACGTGTCTGTGTGCGGGCTTAGCATTTCTCTTTCAAGCAATAAGATTAAGATTAAGAATTACATTTTCATAAAACAAGGAGATTACTATATGAACATTGTTGTAATTTTTCATGGCAGTCAAAACCTGCTCGAGGGAGGAGAGGAGGGCATGAGGGTGACTGGAATGGGGATGAAGAGGATGCCTCCACAGCCGAGCAGACAAATGATAAGCAGTTACAAGATGATTTTCAAGGACAAGAAATATTAGTTGATCACACGGTAAAGAGCCCCCTTTATTAGATTTGGATCTGAATTTTATTGTTCAAACATGTGTCGTGGGCTTTTGATTATGACTAGTCACCTGGTTGCTGATATGAACAGGGAGATGAAAACTTTAACGAGAGAGACGGTGGAGGCAGAAGAGGAGGGAGAGGCCGTGGCCGAGGCAAGGGTCGTGGAAGGGCTCAGCACCACAATAACAGAGGCGGTGGCAGTCATGCAATTGGTACTCCCCCTTCTTCTGGTAATTATATTCAGAATGATCAACCCAAGCAACCACCACCTGGTCCTCGTATGCCTGATGGAACCCGGGGCTTCACAGCTGGCCGTGGAAAGCCACTCTCTTCTGCTACTACAACTGCAGCAACTACTACTACGCCTACCTAGCGGTTCATATCAGTTATGCGATTATACATGTTGTGCATGTGCTGGACGATGTTTGATGGCAGAGCCTTCAAGGGTGTATCTATATATCTATATATAGCATACGAAGACGGTAGTGATATTAAAACGGCGAAGTAGTGTTTTTGGGGGGTGGCTTTTGTCAGGTCCTTTTTTGGCTGTATTGAATGAAAATTAAAATGGGGAGGATTTGTGTTCCCCTTTTTGGTATTCGTGTCTTCTGTAAACAAAATGAAAAGGCAAGAAAAAAGAGGTGTTGTAGTTAATAATATATCTTAATGTCTTATGGATGTATGAAAGAATGTAGACATAATTGTTCCTACCCCTGTTGGGGATTGCCGACCACTGTTGAGGAGGTGGCCGTTTGGGTAGTAGGCGTTTGGTTGATCATTTAGTAGGGTTTTAACTTTTAGGGGCTCTCAACAACTATATTGAAGGGAAGAGACGTTGCCCGCTCCCTTTCTGCGAACGTAATGTTTTATCTTGATTGTCTGTCAGGTAAAGCTTCTACTTGGAGATGTAGTGCTATATGAAAAGCTTCTAATTGAAGATGTAGTAGTGCTACATTCTCTGGTTGAGCCTCTGTAGTCTGTATTGTTCAAGATCGTCATTTTTTTAAAAAGAAAAGGCATAATTGTAGCTTAGGTACTAGTTTTATAGCTCAGTATAGACAATGTGGTATACGGAATGTACCCAATCTGGAGCCTTACATCTTCTGAGTTTTTATCCGTTTTTTTTCCTGTAATGCAGCTAGGTTATTTTGGACAGAGTATTTTTTTCTTTAGGCGGCCGTATGGAGTATAAAAAAAAACATCCATCCGTTTCACTTTCACTATTCATTTCCGGTTTTTTTTTCGCTTTCAACTGAAACACCTCTTGAGATTGAGATTAAGGGACCGTTTGGAGCGTGATTATAAGCAAATATCTACAGTGGATTTTTCAGATTCACTGTAGCATCCATATTTTTTCCATATCCAGCGTGAAACACGACCTGAGGTATTTGGGACGTGATTAAAAGCAAAATATCTACCGTAGATGTTTTGCTATACTTAGCATCCATGTTAGTATGGGTTAAAAATAGTGGGTTAAATCCACATCTACTATAGTATTCCGGTAGATGTGGGATGGGAAATTTAGTATGGGTTAAAAATAGTGATTTAATGAAGTAAAACAAGCCCATTAATCAAATGGCCTATTAGCTCAGTTGGTTAGAGCGTCGTGCTAATAACGCGAAGGTCGCAGGTTCGAGACCTGCATGGGCCAATCCTTTTACTTTTTACGTAAATCGCCTCAAAGGGCCGAACCCATGGGCCGGAAAACCAGGCCCAGACGAAATCCAAACGCCCTTTGATTTCGCCGTCCACACCGCAGATCATGGAATGCCAGCTCGCCGATATATCGGTTTCGGACCGATATATCGGCCTTTTTTGGAAAAAAAATTTATTTTTTTTTTAAAAAAATTTTTTGAAAAATTTTTTTTTTTTTTTTTTTGGGAAAAAAAAACTTTCATGTTTGTTTTCTATCCTTTTATGCATATTTTGAAATCTATTCTTTGTTTAAATTAGTATAACTCATTTTAGAAGTTAGATTTTGAAAATATATGATAAAAACTAGTTTTTGACGACCGATATTTTTTTACGCAATATCTCCGATATATCTCCGATATTTCGTCTCTTAGGCCGACCGATATTTTACCGATATCCGATACGACATTCCATGCCGCAGATTCCATTTTCCTCAAAATTTCGAAATCGAAAACTCCTCGCTCCACTGAGACAGCTCCCCCACCACCGCGCCGATGGCCATGGCCGAATCCGAAGAACCCCAACCCCAATCTCCCCCTCCCCCTTCCGACCACCTTCCCCCTCCCTCGGCTCCGCCTCCTCCGCCGCCGCCTTTGAGTCCCGGCGGCGAAAGTTTCTCCCTGCCGATCCCGGCAATCCGGGTGACCTCCGAGTACGACAGCGACAGCTCTATCTTCTCCCACAAGGTCTCCTGCAGATTCCTCGACCGCCTCGCCAAGCTCAAGTTCTCTTTCCAGAACAATCGCAACGGCGACATCGCCTCCCCCCAGCTCAGCTTCATCACCCAGTACCTCTCCGTCCTCTACGACTTCGAGGACAACAATGCGCTTGTTCGCGGCTCCGTCGACCTCGGCCCCAGCTTGCAGCTCCGCACTACCCATGATGTCAAGGTCTTGCTCCTTGTCCTTTCCCTTGCCATGTTCTTTCCTCTGTGAGCAATTAAATGTTCTTGCTTTTGCCTTGGTCAATCTATATGCTTGGTTGGATGGATGCCTTGATTGGAAATTGAGAATTCTGTTTAGGCGTTCACCATTAATTGTCTCTTTGATGTGCTGGGTTATTTGCTCGAGTCAATCTTCTTTCTTTCTCTTGATATTGATTTCTAAAAATATTGTGTTTAAGACATTTGGTCATCCGTTAAGATCTGCTGTTTTATTGTGATGCAACTTCGTGGTGCTTGAGCGGTCGAATACATTGTCGTTCTTAACGCTGTTACGTTAACTGATTTTCTGCTTTTATAATTGTCTAACTTGTTTTAAGAGCACTTAGGTATCTGAAAATGGTTCATCTTTTTGTGAGTTCTTAATAGCATTTCCGCATTTTTTACTCCCTCCGGCCACTTTTAATAGATACAGTTTTTTTTCAAATGTATGCATCCATTAAAAGTGGCCGGTGGGAGTATTATTTTCCGGTACATAGGAATCTACTTGCATGTGCACTTTTCTCTCTTTCAAAGGGCATAGTGTTGGATATTATTTTCATTTTTATTTTTTATTGATTATATGCTAGTTACTTGTGTTTAATGCTTGCTTCTAGACAAAGTGAACCTTTTTTTCTTCCAAAAAACATGTTTCAGAGTGGTCAGATTGGATAACAGAGTTGCTATAGTGTAGAATGTTTGACGAAATCAATGTCTATGTCATGTACTAGCACTGATAACGAGTCTCTAATGTCTTCCTTTAAGTTGGGTAGTATTAACCAATTCAAATATCATCATAGAAAGGTGCGTCCTCTCTATATTGTTATTTACTTCTTACAGAAAATTCTACTGAACTGAGTTCATGCATTCATGGTTGCTGTCTGGCACATTTTGGTGTTAAATGTGGTGGTTTTAGTTGGTCACAATGAGGATTCTGGTGTGAATACTGAAGGACATGAGATCTCTTGTTGATAAAAGAAAAAGCTCGTCCTGGACTCACTACAGAATGATATTTTGCATTCTTTAGTCGAACATTTAATTAGAACTGATCATCATATGGATGATGTGTGGCTCCAGCAAGTGATTCCTCATGGAAAATAGCAAAATGCATAAATAATATTCTGAATGTAATTTTATGTGCCTCAGTTTGTTCCACTCAGGTGTCTCATAGAGCCATGAGATGGCAAGCTTACCAAACTTAAGGTAAATCGGCAGACAGGCACTCTTACACCTTCAAATCTATGGTCTTCTGAATACACAATAAATTGTGACATCTTTCTGAAACCTTTATTATTTGATTGATCTATCTTACCAATCAATTTACAAAACCACGGACTCTTTATGTCATAAGCTGTTTGCTCTTTGAAGAGATAACCTGCTGAGGCAAAGACTAAAATGTCTAAATCATGCACATATCATGATGAGAAAGCGTAAGCTTGTGGCAGTCCTTTCAGACTAGACAACATTGACATATTAGATACACTTTCCCTCCGACTATTTGATAGAAGTCCAGATAGAATGGTTGTGAATACTAATTAGAAAAAAGACTGAAAACAAAATGAGTGATCTTGTTTATTGTGGTCTATCCCCAGGCAAACTTTTTGTTTGTCTTTTGCATTTTGTATATTTATGCCTTATATTTCGATTCTTTGTCCTTATTGTCAGTGTTTCCTATATCTCGATTTGATCTCTTTTTTAAAAAAAATTTCCTGCGCATTCTGTAGGCAAAAGTGGGAGAAGTGGCAATGGTTGCAACTCTTGTTGATTCATCATATAAACTGGAATTGGCTTCTACAGTTCCATCAGTTGGTCTGGTGCGTAAATTTTGAGCATACTTAATATGGATGTGCATCATTCTGCCAATTCGTTTTCAGAAACGATGAAAGCATTATTTGAAATAGTGTTATAGTCAAGTGAAACTCTTTGGCAAGTAGAAAATAATCACTTTGACGAATAATGAAACTTGTTATATTTGTTTGTGCAGCCAGGTGCAACCTTCAAATTCCCTGCAGGTGAAGTTACATTGGAAGAAAGAGAAGAGGAATTAAAAAGAGTTTTGTCCGTGAGTGGGATAGTGAAAAGCCAACTCTTGAATGGGCTTTGTACTGCACAATACAAGGATAATGACTTGAACCTCAGATATGCGTACAAGGTAGACTCAATTTTAGGTTAATGTTAAATCTTTTCTTTATGACCTATCACATGTCTTGTTTTCTGCCATATTTTTTAATCTATTCTCTTGGACTCAATCACTTGTCTGATTAGTAGGATGAGCAAATGTCAATTATTCCAAGCATATCTTTGCCATCAAATGTAGTTACTTGTGCTTTCAAGCGGCGATTCAGTCCTTCAGACAAGTTGAGGTAAACAACTTTTTATTTGTTATTCAAACTCTGTTTCTTGTTGTGAATGCTTGGGACTTGTTCAATAAAAACTGTAATAATTATATCCAAGTAATCTCTGATGTTGAAAATTAGTTACAGTAGTATTTACTCTGTCGCCTCTATAAAGTTTTTTTTTGCAGAATACTATGATTATGGCTTTGTTTTGTAATTTTTCAAGTACTTTCCATGGTTTGGTCGGTGTATACCGTTTTTGAATTCTTCATAACATGATCAGCTACTGGTACAACTTTGATTCCAACTATTGGAGTTCAGTTTACAAGCGCACCATTGGTAAAGACCTCAAATTGAAAGCTGGTTATGACTCAGAGGTCCGACTTGGTTGGGCATCCCTTTGGGTAAAGCTCTTTGTGCTTCATTTGTGTTTTCATGAATTAAAATATTAATCTAGGGCTAGTAAAGCTAATTTTTTTACAGGAGAAAGTGTAGTAGTAAATTGTCTTATACTTAAGTTAATAATTCCAGGTTGGAGAAGAAGATGGAAAAGCCAAGGCCGCCCCAATGAAGATGAAAGTTCAGTTCATGGTCCAAGTGCCACAAGATGATATTGCAGCCTCTGTTCTTATGTTCCAGGTGAAGAAACGGTGGGACTTCTGAGGAAAAATCGTGTGTTTTGAGTTCATATGTATGCCACAGAAGTCTACCTTCAATTGCCACTGGGCATGATCGTCCGTTATAATTTTGATGGCTAACTTGAAAATGCTCTTTACCCAAATTTGATATGAATGTTATAGTTAGATGGACCTGAATATGGATGTGGAATTTTTAGATGGAAAAAAAAGTCGGGTTGGCTGAGCAACTGGGAAGGTGTAAGCTTGTAGCTTTTGGGGGAAATAAGCTGGTCAAAGATTGAAGTTGCCATAGAAACAGCTGGAGTTCAACTTGCCTGAAACAATGCAGTCCCCGAAGTCTTCGTAGTTATGTTCATGAGTACAATTAACCTGTCTAAATAAGCTGATTTGAAAGGTGGACGAGATTTCATGTGTTAAGATCATAACTAATATAAACGTTATATTGGGTTAACAAGAAATTTCACTGTTTCAAATGCTTTTCTCAAATAATCATCTTTGCAGAATTTACTACATATGGGTATTATCGTGTGAAGGCATGCACTCCCTTCATTGCACTTTAATAGTCCCATTGTTTATTTTTTTTTTCCAAAATGAACTAATCTGTAAAAATTGCATTTAGTTCTTCAAAATGAACTAAAATTATTCATTTTGAAATAACAAACTGGACTATTTTTATGGGTCGGAGGGGAATGCAAAGTACTTCTAATTCTTTCTACAGCTTATTTCACAATTCTTTATTTCTTTCATGTTTGGTTAATGATTAAGTGGCTTCAAGCCAGAAAAAAGTGCACTCATCTCTATGCTCATTCGTTGTTACCACTTAGGTTATCATTTACGCGTCGCACCGAATTGTTTGCCACAATAGGTCAGAAGGGGATGACGGTAGTTATCAACTCAATCTATAGGGGAATTTATGCAAAAACAATGAAAAATTTAGTTGTTAAACTGCTAGTAATTAGTCTATCCCTCATTTTATGTGGCAACATTTGCATTAAATTTCTTTATAATTTGTTTTTGAATGATTCCCCACATCCTTTTGCTATATCCATTGCAGACCCCTAGCACTATTGTTCCGAACATTGGGGTGATGTTTAGCGCCCCTTTTAAGTCTATGTACATGTGTAATTCTATTAACAAAATTATGAAGGAATGAATACAAAACATTTTTTTCCGAAATTATTAATTTTTAATTCACTTGGGAAACCAAAATTTTAAGACATGAAAGTGGAACGTTCTAAAGTATAAGTTTGTAATTTGAAAATGCGATAATAGTTGAAAAGGTTGAAACACAAAAGAAGGTAGGGTTAGAAGGTATAGCAAATCTAATAAAGCTAACCTTAGCAAAATGCAAAAATTCTTTCATTGAGATGATTTTCCTTTTTAAATAACAATTGCTCTTTAACTTTTGTTTTAGTATAATGGACTTTTTTCCATTGTGGTAATCTATAGTTAGATTTTTAATATTAAAAAAAAAATCTATCGTCAGACTTTGAAAAAAAAAACAAGATAAGAGTCCTAACCAGAAAGTTTAATAGAATTAAGAATCCTATCTTAATTAGGAAGCATCAACTAATGAAGTCCTATTTGAAAGTGTAATAGTAGACCTTTCTTATGTTATAGGGATGTCATGTTTAAGTAAAGAAAATTAAAATCTGCATAGAAATAAAAATATGGTTAGTTATTATTTATGTGAAATTTTAGGGTTTACGGTTTAGCTATGGAAAATGTTAGTTAGTCATTTCCAATAAACTGTTAAAAATGATTAGGCATTTTAAGGAAAGATAAGTTGAAATGTGTAGCTGAAATTCTCGTTAACATCAAGTTGTAATATGACTGTTAAAAAACATTTTTAGGGTGGGCTATATTCATGGAGGCCATATACATGCACTCTGCCTTTTAGTTGGCCTTGGCATGAGAAGGCGGTCCATTCTTTTATAAGAGATTACATATTACCTGGCGCCAACTTTCGTTTTCCAATCGTTTTCTTTCTTCTATATGACCTAAAAATTATCGAAAATACCCTTCTTCCCAAATATAGCCCAAAATGCTTCATTCTTCCTAAAATTAGCGATTTACGGGAGCACCCAGTTGGGGAAGAAGACATTCTAGTGGCGAAGGACCGTCCATCATAGCAGTTCAAATCACCGTCGGCGCCGTCCAACCCAGAAAAAATAAAATTTTATGCCGAAAAACTGTAAAATCAGCGAAAAAGACGAGAAAAAATCTATGATGAAGGGATTTTGATATAAGAGTAGCGGGGAAGCCCTCTCAATTATAAAAATTAAGATCTACATGTAAAGAAACACATATAAAGGCCACCTATTAATGCTCGACCTTTTATGGATATCAAATAAGAGGATAAAAATGGGCAAAAATGTGAAATACTCGTCAACGAGCGACAAATTCAATTTATATATCTTTCTGTGATCCTAATAAAATGGAAGAGAAGGAAAAATAAGGAAGAACGAAAAAAAAGGCAAAACCAGATAAAAAATGAGCGAGTTATAGCATTTTGAAAAATGCAGTAAAATCGTGTTGTTGAAGACACGACTCGACAACACAATTTTATATATCTTTTTGTGATCCTAATGAAATAGAAGAGGAGAAAAAATAAGAAAAAAATGTAAAAAAAATGGGCAAAAATAGATAAAAAATGAACGAGTTTATGACATTTTGAAGAATGCAGTAAAATCATGTCGTCGAAGACACAACTTGAATTTTAGTCGTGTCTTCGACAACACGATGTTACTGCAATTTTTAAAATGTCATAACTCGCTCATTTTTTATCCGTTTTTACCCATTTTTTTATTCATCCTCATTTTTTCTCCTCTTCCACCTCATTAAGATACATTACGACAAGAAAATAAGAAAAGGTCACCCCGAATTTCAAAACCTCGAATAATGCGCGGAAGCACTAACTCAGTTAAGGTCATGAGGCTGAAACCCGGAACGCAACCGAATACTCGATCACATTTCATCAATTTCATCCCAGAATGCTTAAACAAATATCAATTTACAAAAATCTTAAATAATAAAACGCTAAATTTAACTAAGTTATTACAATAAATCAGTCTTCACAATCAACAAACATCAAAATAAATTCAACACACAGGCTGATCAGTTCTCACGAACAAAAAAATTAAAAATAATAAATAAATAAGTCCACTTCCCATCATCTTCCCACCATCGAGCTCCAAAACACGAACTTTGTCAGTTATTCTTTACTTTAATTCCTGCATCGAGAGATGTATGAGTATTTTGAAAGAAATACCCAGTAGGAGCCAAGAAAACCCACAACAGGTAATAATAATAGGAATACTATCAAAATAAGAATTAAAGACACATTTAAGAAGATCAGGTTGAGTAAATACAGAGTTCACTTACCTACACAATAATCATTATCAAGGACCATCAACGATCAAGAATGAATAACCATAACTCAGATCCCAAATGTACAGAGCATTTACTGTAGACCTTCTGTAATATCATACAGTCTAAAGCGCACACGTTGCCGTCATCGGCTGAACTACAGAGGTTCATATATAATCTGAGATCACAAAGGATCTAGCAATGGCTCGTGAGCATACTATGATTTCAATCTAAGAGCATTCATCAAACTCTTAGTGGAGAACCAGTTTACATAGAACTAAATTCATTTAGAATTAACAAGGGTTCTCTCAAACAGAGACCCAGACCATAATCATCAAGAAATAGACTCTTAGAGGAGTAAGACAATAACTTTGTCAAGGTCATCGGAATAGATTCACATCGAAAGTACTCAAAACTTTTAGAATGATCAACATCGAATGACTTCAATTAAGACTCATCAAGAATCGGAATACAGAATCACCTCATCGTACTTAGCCCCTAGATATAATAATTCCCATGCATAAGAATTGAAGGTCACCAATATCAGGAATGGGTCAAACATGGAGTACAAAGTTTTTTGGATTTGTACGAGAGAATTCCTTCAAACGATAGATCAATCAGGGACTTAGACTCAAAGAGACAATTAATTTCGGACAGAACCCATGATTCACTATTCATACTCATATAATATGATATTACTGTACCATGTACCCTCAAAGTCTTACAATATAATAATTAGGTCGTAATACTATGTATACGTATACTTATAGTGTATAGTATCTAGCCGATTTAGGGTTTTAACATGAACACAGTGTTCTGCCCCATGCAAAACAGCTGACTTCTAACCCTACCACTGCTTATCCAGTACATAATAAATTCTAAATTTTTTTATCTCAATTAGCCTGAGTCTAGTTTCTAACCCATCCAATTTCATAATTTTCTGAGTTGTATAGATTTACTTATGAATTTCCGATCACTGCTGGTCAGTGTAGAAACAATCCTGGCCGAGAGCAGTTATCTTAATCCACTTTAATTATCTGCTGATTAACTCATAATTAATTACTTAATACTACTTACTGACATAAAGAATCCACTCTCTAAGTATTTTATAGAACCTCTTCAACTCTGATTTCACATAATTTTCTTACCCTTGGTACATATCTTTTAAGATTATTAGAGTATATAACCATATCTTCACCAAAACCCGAAAGAATTCAAGTAAGATAATTAATCACAGACGTTGGTCGACACCAATACGTGCTGACACAAATTCCAGAAGGTAAACTGAAACATCAGAGGCAATATTATTTAATTTCATAAGAACTAGATCAAGAATTGTATAGGAATCTCAAGTCGATTATCAAAATTGGATCGAGAGTACTAATGTAGTATGAAATGACTCGATTGATCAATAAAGCTGCCATCTTTTTCTGAACAGAACACGAAATGAAAAACAACAGCAAGATATGACATAGATTGATTAGTATAACCTCATGGGAATGCATTCTAGGGCTTCGTACGTGAAGAACAAACATGTGATACACAAAAGAAACATTTTTTATCATTCATTAAGAATACGTGTATATTCAAAACACTCTTTGCATGGTATCATATTAATATCCATTCATCGACATCATACCATTATTTCAGCATGCAAGAAGTGTAACACCCGGAAAATTTGTACGTTAACTAAAGGTTTCTATTTTAGGTAATTGTTCTAAAATAGGAAAGTTCATTGCCTGATTTGATTTTCTGGTTGTGCAATGTGCTTTGATGTGTTATTTGATGTTTATGATGTGATATAATTTGTTAATCGCATGACTATTAGTAGTAGAAAACCAGGACACGAGGGTTGGTCCTGGCGCTGGGCACAACCTGGCGCTGAGGCCAGCCTGGCGCCAGGGTCTGAGAACACCTGACGCCAGGAGTGGGGCCAGGCGCCAGGGCATGTGTTCAAGTGGATGAGACCTATTTGAATTTCATAATTAATCAGTTAATTTTAGTTTTATACGTGGTCCGTGGTCTACACGAGATAGTGTAATGAGTAGTACAACCGCGGGACACCAGAGTCATGTGTGCGGAGGACTCTAGCTGTAGACACACAGACCTGGGCGCAGGGCCATGTGGCACAGGCCCAGGGAGTCATGTGAACGTGGGTAAGTAGCCACAAGGAGATCTTTAGAGGATTGGAGTGAATCTTGGAGCAAAATCTACGATTTGACCTAATAACGATAAATATGGTAAGTATCGCGGAGGATCGGGAAGTATCACTTCGGTTGAGATAATTAGGGAAGATAAATCTTAATTAAAAAGAGATAGATATTTCACTTTTAATCAACCACTAGGAAGGGGACGTCTAGTTGGTTGGCTTAGATATGGTAGTTTCTTAGTTTGGAACGAGATATGTAAAGTATGATTAAGATTGTAAGCTCGGCCAGTAATATTTCTGTGTCAATAGTCTGTAGTAAATAAATCATAACTAATTAAGTAAAAACTGGAAAAATATAAAATTAGTATGGTTAGAAACTAGACACATATGGCTAACTTCAATAAAAATTTCAGAGTCCATCTTCAATTGGACTGACCGTGGGAAGAGTCGGAAGTGGACTGTTATGCGTACGACAGTGTGCTGTAATTAGGATTAAGATAGTAAACGAATCTTATTAGAGATTTGAAATCCTAATTAAATAGGGAAAACACAATGGATTAACATGGCTGAACGTCCCTTACTAATGAGGGAGACCTTTTAATTGGTTAATTAGGATTTGGGATTAGGAAGGATCTAATTAGGAGATATCCTAGTTGGAGGAGGCTTTGGCTATAAAAGCCAAGGAGGAGGACGCCCATATGCTTCACTCCAAGCTTTGGACGCCCTGTGCTAAACCATAGCTCTTCTCCCTTTCCTTGACACCAATTCCAGCAACCTTCTACCTCTCCCCTCAACCTCTTTTCTCGTGCGATCGAAGGAGTGGAGGCGTCGTTGCGAAGAAGAAAGAACGAGCTACGCGTGGAGGTGTATTTCGCATACATCTAAGTGGTAGGATGGTTTTTCCCAACCAATTCAGTTTGCACTTCTTTGGTTCTTTCATATTGTGATTAATTTATGATCCTATTCATATTATCTCAGGGATAAGAGTGCCTAATGTTTGTTTCATGAGAGATTCCTTGTTGTTTGATGAATAAGAGTGCTCATAATGTCATACCTTGTTTAATGCTTCATGTTGATGCATATATGCCTATTTTTGATGGGAATATCTATAGGTCATGTCTCTTGAACGTGGATGGTCATGAAAGTTATCTTCTTTATTCTGATATGTCCTGATTTAATAGTTCAATATGGTTAAGGGATGTATTAATAATGTTAAAAGCTTAATTAGATCAAGGTTGATGCCTTGAATCTAGTTTAAGGTATTATCATCAATTAGAATCATTATAATCATTAAGTTCCAGAACATACCAGAGTCTAGAATTACTCTAGGAGGGGAGTAATTAAGGGTATTAATGTTATATTATCATGGTTAATGGGTATTAGTACATGATTACATATTATAAGTAAGTAATGTGCTCTCGGCCAGAACTGTTTTTGCGCCGACAGTGCTCAGTATAAAAATCGTAATTAAATGTATAAAAATCAGAAAAATATTCCGTCAGCGGTGTTATAAACTAGACTCATAGGGCTATCTTATGTTAAACTTTCAGAGTCAGAGTCCTTCTCTGTTGACGGTGGGGTCAGTCGAAAGTGGGCTGTACAGTATAAGACAGTTTACTAGAATTAGGGTTTTAAAGCACTAGTAAGTATTATTACTCATAATATGATATAATATGATTAAAATAATATTAATATAGTAAGATAAAACTACTTATGAGTCACTGTAATAAGTGAAGAAGTTTAAAAGATTAAGACTTTGGGACGAGTCAGCGTGCACAAGAGTCAATTTGGTCTTGTTTCTATGGTTCATCGTGGTGTTGGTTTGAGTATCCAATTGGAGATCAAACTTTCTTAGAAAAGTATCTTGAGATTAAAAGTAATACAATTCCATACTTAGAGATATCCCTATCAAAGGTAAGACATGATGCATGACGTGTACTCTAAGAGTGAAATTCATTATTCCTCAGATTGTGAGTCTTCATTATTCTCTTCATTATGCGAGATATGTGAATCTTCTTGTTACTCCTTGAGAGAGAGCCATATATTGTTGAGAAACCTTGATTATCTGTTTCATACTCCATGAGGGAGTCATTGCGGTAAGAGTTACCCTATTCTCAGAAAGTTGAGACCTTTGTTATTGTTAAATCATTGTCCAGTTTGACATTGACCCATTTCTCCACTTATTAAAAGGTGGAATCATAGTATGCTCACGAGCCATTGCTAGGTCATGAGTGACCTCCGATATTTATGGAACATGGGTTCCCTACTGCCCGAAAGGAGGCAAATACGTACGTTTAGGCTGTATGATATTACGGAAGGTCTGCAGTCTCCGCCCATTGTGCCCGTAAGCACCGATGGGGCCAGCATGTCTAGACGCGTGGCCGGGTTCCAAAAAGAGAACCTCTAGCATGATTCTGGTATAGTCACTTGCGGGTGATCGGTAAATTCAGCGAGCAGAAATTGTAACTCCTTGCACTTTAGATGCCTGGAGCCTTTGGTATTTTGACCATTCTCTCCTTACACCGATATTTGTTTGGAGTCATATTGAGATTATTCTTTCCGATACTTTTCCATTGGAACTGTTATCATCTGACCTTGCTATTCTTGCAACATAAACCTATGAGTGGTCTTTCAGAGAGTGTTTATTCCTGTTTATCCGAGTGATATATTCTTCATAACCTATTTTATCTTCCTGGTGGGTTTTTACATCCTACTGGGTATTTCTACGAAATACTCACGCATCCTCTGATGCAGGCCTCAAAGATCAGTAAGTCAGGATTTTGCAGTTCAGAAAGGCGTAGCAGATGCGTGGGAGATGTCTTGAAGAATTACTTTATTTACTCTATTGCATTTTGTTAGAACTTCTTTAGTGTTGGCCAGTGTGTGCCTAAATTTGATGTTTGCGTTATTTGATAGTTTTTATTTAATCTGCTGTAATAATCTCAGTAGGATCCATTTGCTACATTGACAATGTTATTTCAAATTTGATGAAGAAGTTCTTAGTTCTCAATTTCTAAGTTTCGTTATGAGTTCTTGGTGATGTCGATTACACGTTCTTTTGTAACGATGTAATTGACCCGAGTGATCGAGTATTCGGTCGCGTCCCAAGGTTCCTATCTCGGCTTTTATTTAGTTTACTTAAAGGCTTCCGCACTCCGATCGAGGTCAGGAATTATGGGGCGTGACAAGAAGAATCATTCTCATGAGGATTCAGATAATCAAATTGTGGTAAAAATAATGCATCCTACCTCATAGACGAATTAATGTCTTAACGCAAGTAGTCTTTTTCGATCACTCTCCCGTTGCTCTCGCAATTCCACATACCACGGTTCGTACCACCACCCAAATGGAATTCTGACTGAGAGGGAGAAGAGAGGGCGAGCTCTTGCTGGCTTGCACGATTCCCCAAAAATGTCCAAAAGGTTGCCGGCCCTGAGTTTAAATAGTAATTACCCTATTACCTTTAGAGGAATCACCACCGTGGATCCTTATATCATCCGAGGACCACAAATAGACCAAGATAAGGGGGATCTCCACTTTGAACGTGGTAACTCCTTAATTATTCATCAATTACGGTTCAAATTAGTTAGGAAATTAAGTGCAATTAGTTGGTTTCTATAACTAACCCACAATGTCCTCCTAATTGAATTCAAATTTGATACGGTTTTAATACTTACCTAGTCATGCTTTTAATTGGCTCAATCAACTCAATTCCAACCTTAATGACGTCCCAAATTTCAGCCCTTAGATATCTCCAATCTTATAATTAAGATTTTCCAAGAATAATTCCAAATTAAACCGGATTTGGAATATATTCAAAATTCCCTCTTCTCCTCGATTCTCTCTCCACCACAACTAACCAAACCCAAACCTTAACATGCCAACCACGTACACAATGCCAAGGGCGCTGTGTCCACGTGGCTCTGGCCCTCAGGTGTTCCTGCGTCTGGTGCATGGTACACAGATGGACGGCTCCGATGTCCCGCGGAGGAAGTGTGTCGTACCGTACTGCACAACTCTTGTACCACACCACTAATTCAATTTAATAACTCAAAATATGCAAATGAGTCTCTACACATTGGACTCACACCCCGGCGCCTGGTCCCCACTCCTGGCGTCAGGTGCACTCAGCCCCTGGTGCCAGGCCAGCCTCAGCGCCAGGTTGAGCCCAACGCCAGGGCTAGTCCTCGCACCCTGGTGTACAGCTCAATCATGTTTATCAATTTTACTCTTCTATATGCATCACAAAGCTAAATCAACACACCATATTATAAGATTTCAAAATAGGCAGCAAAGCTTCCCTATTTTAGAACAGTTTCCTAAAATAACAGTTTTGGTAAACTTACAGAATTTTTGGGTGTTACATAGGATGCCTTGCATCAGTCTGATTGCATTGAATGACTGGCCTGGCGTAAATTCCATTTTTCATTGAGGCATTCATCAAACAGTTATTATTCATATGACCACTTTCAGCATTGAAATTGCTCTGTTTTTCAATTCTAATAGTCTTTTGATGATCATTCATGCTACTTGAACGACGGGGAGTAACATCTTTGATGCGTCAATCTCAGGTTGTAGAAGAACACACATATTCAATGACATTGTGCTAATTCAGGGACCAAGATGCATTCAGCAAATCACTGGGGTGGCTCGTTCGAGATCCACTCGGAGTCAATAACCACCGATAACGAGAGGAGCCGCAACATGGACTTGGACAGGGCGGCCCTGTATCCCCATCTGGATGAGACACAACAAAGCTGGTTGCTAGGGCCTCCAGAGAAGAACAAGAACAAGTATGTGGACTTGGGCTGCATTGTTTGCAGCAAAAAGGCCCCGAGGTGGACCCTGTATGCAATTCTGGCGGCATTCCTTGTTATTGCTCTCCCAATCATCATTGTCAAATCTATCCCAAAGCACCACCCACGCCCTCCTCCTCCTGACAATTACACCCTGGCCCTTCAGAAGGTCCTCCAATTTTTCAATGCTCAAAAGTGTGAGTAAATATATGTTCTCCTTCATTCTCCTAGTTTCTATTTATCCTATTTGAGCTTTTGCTCATTGTTGGTGGGATGGCCATGGCTATGTCTCCTAAAGTGAAGGTTCGGAGTTCGAACTACCATTCTGTTGGCCATGAGGATTATATCCCGATTTACCTGGTGCGCATGATGTGAGGATTATTTTATCGATAGATGATACAATGTTGAGGCTGGTGCCCCACCCCATCTACTACTAAGGACTTGCATGCCCTTGATAAAAAAAGAAATGTTCATTCCACCATTAGAGTGGATTATTACTAAATATGAACATCTGGCTCATTTAGCCAGATAGGATTTCTGCTTAAGATCATGAGAAGTCATTAGTTTAAAAATGCACATATTCAGCTAGGTTTGAAGTCGGCATTTTCTGATGATTCTGAAACTGGGTCCTTCTGCAGCTGGGAAGCTTCCATGGGGTGCCATGGCGAGGTAACTCAGGATTGCAAGATGGATCGGATTTCACTGATGTGAAAGGGGGGCTTGTGGGAGGATATTATGATGCTGGAGACAACATCAAGTTCAATTTTCCAATGGCCTTCTCAATGAGCATGCTAAGCTGGACTGTAATTGAATACGGTGAAAAATACAAATCCATTGGCGAATACAATCACGTCTGGGAACTTATCAGATGGGGCACTGATTATCTCCTCCGTACTTTCAATTCCTCAGCAACAACCATCAACCAAATTCATTGCCAGGTTGAAACTCTCCAAATTCTTCGATTGTCTTCTCCAAATTCACTGAAAACATAGGTTTTAAGATCAGACAATTAATTTTACTCTAAATTATTGTTAGTTTCCTCTAAGTTCAAATTAAGAACATGCCACTTATGTGTGCAACAGCTCACTTAGTAAATGGTAACAGGTGGGGTCTGCACAAAATGGTTCAAGTACCCCAGATGATCACTATTGTTGGGAACGGCCAGAGGACATGAACTACAAGCGGCAGGTCCAGACCGTCGTTTCGGGGCCCGATCTCGCAGGTGAGATGGCTGCGGCCCTTGCCTCCGCATCCATAGTCTTCCACGATGATGGGCCCGACTCGCAGAAGCTCCTTAAAGGGGCCACTGCATTGTACAAATTTGCAAGGGATAATGGAAAGCGATCAAAGTACAGCCAGGGGAACATGGCCATTGCCCAATTCTACAACTCCACAGGTTACTACGACGAGTACATGTGGGCAGCAGCATGGATGTATTATGCTACTGGAAACAGTAGCTACCTCTCATTAGCAACAAATCCAGGAATACCAAGGAATTCACATGCCTTCCTCAGCATTCCTGACTGGGTGTGTTGAGCTGGGGACAACAAGCTTCCTGCAGCTCAGCTACTGCTGACAAGGCTGAGGATCTTTCTCAACCCCTGGCTACCCTTACGAAGAGACTCTGATGATGTACCACAATGTCACAGGGCTGAACATGTGCTCCTATCTTGAGCAGTTCAATGTCTTCAATTGGACCCGAGGTATGTACAAGTGTCTTACAATTCGACAAACAATCTAATTAAACATGTTCCCTAACTTAAGCTATTGAGAAACAACAGTTATTTAACATAATGGTTCCTCGTTGCAATGTATAGTTGTTGCAATGTTGGTTTATATGCAGGGGGGATGATCCAGCTCAATCATGGCCGGCCACAGCCACTGCAACATGTAGCAAATGCAGCCTTCTTGGCATCTCTCTAACGCTGATTACCTGAATGCAACAGGCGTCCCTGGCTGGTACTGTGTGGCCAAACTACTTCCCTGCCAGCCAACTCCGACACTTTGCCACTTCTCAGGTTTGCACTCCGTTGTGTATCATATTGGCCATCCTTGAAGACCGGCCCAAAAGAAAATGAGTCTTATGATTTGTATTGGTATTGGGCTTGTTCCAACATAGGTGAATTACATACTGGGGGCCAACCCGATGAAGATGAGCTATGTGGTGGGATATGGGGCGAAGTACCCAAAGCATGTGCACCACCGAGGCGCCTCCATCCCCCATGACGGCAAGAAGTACTCGTGCACCGGAGGGTGGAAGTGCGAGATGCAAGGGTTCCCAACCCTAACATCGTCACCGGCGCCATGGTTGGCAGGCCGGACAAGTTTGATGGGTTCAAGGATGTTCGAAACCATGGAATGTCGTATCGGATATCGGTAAAACATCGGTCGGCCAAAGAGATGAAATATCGGAGATATATCGGAGATATTTGTATATAAAAAAATATCGATAGTCAAAAACTAGTTTTTACCATATATTTTTACAATCTAACTTCTAAAATGAGTTATACTAATTGAAACAAAGAATATATTTCAAAATATGCATATTTGGATAGAAAGCAAACATGAAAGGTTTTTTTTTTTAAAAAAAAAAATACCGATATATCGGTCCGAAACTGATATATCGCCGATACTAATTGGTATCGATGTATCGGTTTATGACCGATACCGATATATTGGCGAAACGATTTTCCATGGTTCGAACCAATTACAACTACACAGAGCCCACTTGGCAGGCAATGCTGGCCTAGCTGCTGCACTCATCTCACTAACAAATGGTGGTGGTACTTGAATCATTGACAAGAACTCAATCTTCTCGGCGGTGCCACCCCTCTACCCGATGTCACTGCCCCATGCCCCCCGCCATGGAGACCTTGAAATCCATCGCTACGAAATCAATCGCTCACATACCCATCTTTGTATGGAGGTCCTTTGCTTTCTCTACTGTACAAATTGAGGGCATCAATGTATTTTTTTGGAAGGGCCATAGTTGGAGATAGTACTTATTGTCCTCCGTTCCAAAATACTATGTACATTTGGATATATTCACCGTTCCAAAATACTAATGTACTTTTTGCCAAATCACTTAGACTTCATCTTTTCAAAATTAGAAGAGATTAGAGGGATTGACTTGAACTTGGTTTGTGAATGAGCATATGAGTTGGATGGGATATCTGGGAGAAGAAGTCGCGTGACTTCCTTGTGGGCTTCATGATCCAATAAAAATGAGATATTTTCTCAAATGTACACAATATTTTGAAACGGAGGGAGTATGATTGTTTGGTGGATTGGGATTTATGGGAGATTTATCAGGTTCGTTCCAATAATTCCTTTTTTGTTTTCTGATGGACAAAAGCTGTGACGCACTGCTGATCATTGAAGAAGAATATATATTCTCACAGAGTCACCAATCGACAGGAACAGTAACTATCCACTTTTTTTTATATCTATTCTATTTTCATATCAACTTCCTTTTTTAGGCAGCTGTAGTTTCATGCCAACTTAACATAAGGGAGTCATGTACCCAAAGAAAAACAGCAACACTTGGAAAGAAATGTATTGATTTTGTTTAAGTGGATCTAAACACTTCCACAGTTTCTAACCGAACACTGTAAATCGTCTTCCAGATCGAGGTGTGGACAGGAGCATTCGTTGCTTCCTTCTTTTGGTGTAATTCAATTGCAGTCCCTATCTTTAACATGGCTGCCAAACTCCCAGCTAAGATCCACTTCATCTATAGTCCTTACATGTGGCGGGATCTCTTTCTAAAGCTTTTGGGGCCTCCTGGAGACAGCCAAGATTGTCTATGATCTCATATAATTGGTTGCATATGGTCCGTCGCCATAGGATGTTAATGTCTGAAAGAGACATGCAAAGGTATCACATGCCTTGGGATGGTTCAGTCAATTCCCTTTTTTCAAAATCACTCAATACATTTTAATAGACAACTTGTAAAGCATGTACCACAAAAGATGCTTGTTTTTATGCTGTTAATTACAATTAGATGAAGTAATTAGTTTGTGCCAAGTCAGGTTTATAACCCAGGTCTTACAATTCTTAATTTGTGTTACTTTTCATGTGGCAAAACTTCAAGATGTAATGATAGTGAGGATGACCATCGAGTCATATAATTGTGCAATAATCAACATTAGATAATTACAAAGTTCCTTATGCGCGTGGGTCATGCCCTTCTTTTTTTAATTCATAGTATCACATTTGCCAGGATACGAAGCGCCCTTCAATCATGCAGGTGGAGCGTCACTTTCTTCATCTTTCAATTACACTAGGACCCTTTTGTCTTCTTAAAGTTTTCTTTATTCAAGGCAGTGCCTAGTCTTACATGCCATTGTCATCTACCTGTACTTAAGGATAGGCACCAGGGAATCAGAATATGTAGCAACTTTGCTCCCCTCTGGTCTTCACTTAGCAGAAGAAAGACTTGGTTAAGTTTTAGCTATAATAGAGTGAGATTTGGGCTAGTAGAGATGGATGCTCCACCACCTCCACAACAGATGGGCTACTATGAGGTCGTCCAAAAGAGGAAGGAAGAAAAGGGTTGTCTCTATAGCTGGTATATAGCTCATCTCAGTAATCAGTGCCATTTGATCAAGATTATTCTATAGCATCTTTCATTTTTTGCCTAGTTCAAAACATGTAGGCTCGTTCTTAATTTGTTTACTTCACTTTCCATTTAACTAAGTGTTGCTTATCAGCCGACATCAAGTGATGTCGAATGCATAATCAAGAAGAATTGATTATGAAAAGCATAATGGATGACCATTGTTAGCTTTTTCAAGCTTCATGTTGTGCTTGGAGAAGAGACAATTTGTTCCACCCTAATAAAAATTTGCTCACAATCTTTTTATTTTTATTTTTTTGAAATGTTCCTTGAGTTGGGGTTCTTGAACTAAAAGACAAGGATTTCATGTGGGGGGCTATGAGCGAAGTCGCACGGCTTTTCTAGCAGCAAATGTTCGTGAAATAGACATGCAAGAGAATTTAAATCTAATGGCACACATATTTTACTGGGGTTGGCAGGTGATAAAAAACCTGCCTGCACCCTGTGACCTATATACATCCTTGCGATCAAAATTGCACGGCCAAAGTGTGCCTAGCTCACGCCATGCATAAACTCAAGGCCATCGAAACGACTCTCGCTTATTATTTATATAATGAATTTGCTCTTAGTATTGATATTTTCCTGCAGCCTATTTGCCCTTTGCTGTTGCTTCTGCTGCTACGAGACGTGCGAATGCTGTCTGGATATGGTGTGCTGCTGCTGCTAAAATGGAAACAAGAAAACTAGCGTTTTCTTAGTGCTACTTCTCTTTATTGTTGTGTGGAGTGTTTGTGACTTGTGCTAAACTTGAACCAACGTATTCTATGATTATTATGTACCTTTGTGCATTGGCTTAATAAACGAGTATATAGTTTGGCATCTATCAAAAAAGTTCACAAGTTCAGTATACCATTAACAGATTATGTGTCAAAGCGGGCCCAAAAAAAAACAGAACATTAGTTTGTCAAAAGACGAACAATGTTGTAAAGAATGCAGGAAAACTCTCATCTTCCTAGAGATGTCTGGGAGAAGGAAACTATTTTCTTGAATGTGATCAAGTAGCTACTCTCCGCTTGATTATCAGAAATTTTATTCGAAATTACTTTCTTATTTCCTGTTTTTTCAAGACTGCTCCAACCAACCAGATTCCAGTTTCCATGATTTTCAGTTTGAACAACCATTACACTTTGAAGGCACCATTTCCAAGATTTAATTTTTATTCTCAATCAAAGCCCGTTCGAAAGGGAAAAGTAAAAAAGTTAAAGATTCTGCAAGAATTTCCCACATTATACAAAATTGAACAAGCATCACAATCAAAGAAATACAGACAGGATTATATGCGAATTAAACATTACAAAAGACATACAAAATAACTTTTTGATGCTCCTACTCTCTCTATCCTGACTCAAAATTTTGTTATTTTCCTTTTGGCTGAAATATTCCCTACTAACCAACATTAATTTTGTAAAGGAAAACTAAAAGCTGTTTAAAGAGGAACATGATTTACACACCTTTACTTTATAGGTTTTGAGGGTGTTGGGAGTAAAGGAGGTTTCAGATCTGGGTATTGCAACGAGGAGAAATATATCGATTACAATTTGATTTTGATTTGATCACAGAAAGCAAATAAAAATCTTTCTCTTCAATAAAATTCTGCATTGATATTAGAAAATGGAAAATAATTAAGAAAAAAATCGTCTTTGTGCCATGCTCCCATGTAAAAGCTGATTGGTTTTCATTATTACTAGCTTTGTAATGGAAGATGGTTATATTAACATTTCATGTGCAGCCATCATGTCATGAAGTTAATCCATATATTTGGAAAAGTGTATGATAAATATGATGACGTTGAATCTTCTTATCATCATCCCCTTTTTCAGATTGCATCCAGCGTAAAAATTTGCCACTATATTTCTTTATATGGATTTTATTCTATTTTGATTCCAATAAGAGTAAAAAATAATTTATAATCTATGTTGCCGACTCTAGATAGCTGGGATAAGGCATATGTGTTGGGTTTTTATTTTGGTATGGTGGGCCCAAAAGTATTAGATGGGTTTTGATTTGGGTGGATGAGCTTAAATTAATTAGTGGTGTGAGCCCACTAATTAAATTCTATCTAAGGCCCATCTTAGGCCCACATTTTATTGATTGATTAAAATAAGATTAGTAGTCATTTAATGTTAACATTGTGCTAAGTTAATTGGAAAATGAAAAGAAATTTCTAAAATGAGAGATTTCTTTAGTCCCACATAAGAAACACACATGAGTGTGATAGAGTATATATGATGAAGGTTTCTTCCTCTTTGTACATCTTATGGATGTGGAGACTTTCCAAAAAATGAAGGTGTACACATTCATTGGCGTACCTATTGGTACACACATGCGTACGCGCGCGCGTGAGTGACATGAGCACATTGTGGCACTTTAATAGTGCACTTAGCACTTCATATCTTGAGCCTTTAATTTTTTATCAAATAGTCAATCGATCACGTAGTGACTGTGATCGATCGACCTTGTAACGATCGATCGTATCTACTGTGATGTCGCAAATATGAGTCGCGATCAATCGCCAGTGAGAACAATCAATCGCAAACTCTAAGATAATGAAGGAAAACCTATAGCGATCGATCGCTAGCATAGGCGATCGATCGCACTGGCGGTTATAGTCGGGATTTTGCCATTTTTCTTCTAAAAGTTGCGTCCTTTCTTTACAAAATCACCCAATTGAGTCCTTCTATATATGATGAACAAAAAAATACAAAGATTAATATAGAACACAGTTTGTTCTTAGTTTTCTCTCCTTCTTCTTTTGTTGCTCTTCTTGAAAAGGTAATAGTAACTTTTTTCTGAGTTTGAGTCTGACGAGTTAAAGTGCACTGTTTGTTGACTGGTCCATTGTATCTTAGAGACAGATTACCGGAGAAAACCCATGCACAAGAGGGTGAAAATATCTGTTTCGAATTCAGCAGTGTTGAATCACTGTGCCTCGGACGATCTTATCTCAAACTGCAATTTTAGGTTCTATTGAATTCAACACATACGGGTGAAGTGCAATCCCTCTTAAGTACTATATAATTTTATTCAACAGTACGATGATGATGATGATGATGTTTGGCATGAAATGCTCATCCAAGCACATAATATATGAGCAAGCATGAACCATGGGTGAACTTGAGGTGATAAATATAAAATTGGATAGTTGCACTTACACCTCTTGACATTGCTCCAAGCTGCACTAAAACTTCATCACAGTTTAAAATTTTACTTACAACCCTTGACATATATAGCATCAACAAAAATGACCCTGATATAAATAACATCAGGGAAACATAACATATAGCAACTTGGCTCCCTCCAGTCTCCACTTAGCAGAAGAAAAACTTGCGGTTTAACTGTAGTAGTGTGAGGTTTGGCACAGTAGAGACGGATGCTCCATTTCCTCAGCAAATAAGGTTACTATGAGGTCGTCCAAAAGAAAAAAACAGAAAAGCGCTGTAGCTAGTTAGTCTACAGCATCATTATTTTCTCTACTTCAAAACATGTACGTTGTTTTATAATTTGTTGGCATAAATTTTCATTTAATTGCCTATTACTCATCAGCTTACTTCAATTGTTTGAATGCATGATCAAGAAGAATCAGTCATAATACATGAAAAACATGAGGGATGACATTTGCCGGCGTTTTTCAAGCTTCACGTTGTGCTTGGAGAAAATTTGTCCTAACCTAATAGTTTATTTTTTATTTTTGTTAAATGTGCCTCAAATTGAAGTTGTTGAACTAGATATATAACAAAACAAAAATATAACAAAATTAACTAAAGCTCGTATGCATTTTAGCCTGACGTTATTACAGCCTAAACCAGCTCTAGCCGCACTCAGTTTTACAGTGACAGAATGATAAAACGTGAGCGCAGACACGAACAGTGAACATGAACGCCGGCCTGTAGTTCACCAAAGTGATTTGTTAGAGAGGGCAACACGCGAAAAGGCCAAAAGTCAGCCAAAACTCAGGAATATCCACCACAATGGTTGACATATATACCTTTACCTATCAAACCAAAATAAAACAATCTTTCCAAGATATTAACACATGTCAAACATCCCAGCGACCCGTTGACGCAATTACGCGAACACACCGAGCGACAACCATGATCCAAACTATGAATGTTGTATCAGCGATCACCGATATATCGATATCGGCCTTCAACCAGTAAAACGATATACTGTAATATTGATTTCAATTTTTTTTTAAATATCAGCGATATATCGGTTTTGATCAGATATATCAGTGTTTTTAAAAATAAAAATAATTTTTTTAAAAAAAATCAACTTTCCCGTTTATTTCTCATCCTATGCCAAGTGGAAAGATACGAGTTTAAAACGCAAATATATATTTTGAATTATATACTCATTTTAATATATATTTTATGTTTGTCTAAATGAGTATCACTCATTTTATATATTATAAAAATATATATAGTAAAAATTAATTTTAGACCACCGATATTTTTTTTACATAATATCTATGATATTTTGTCTTTTGATCAATCTATATTTTACCCTTTCTTGATCCAAACACGACAAGATATCAGTAAGCGAA
The DNA here is from genome assembly GCA_039654745.1 of Houttuynia cordata. NCBI lineage: Eukaryota > Viridiplantae > Streptophyta > Magnoliopsida > Piperales > Saururaceae > Houttuynia > Houttuynia cordata. The sequence goes on from CM077509.1 coordinate 21,023,844, forward strand.
GCCCGACAGCAGACACCATGCACGAACTACCCACGTTCTACACTTGAGACACCAGACACTTGTTGGGGCAGACCAGACCATTTTATCCCGTGAACTGTTGGCCGAGATTTTTTAGTAACGGCTCTGATACGGTACCAGTGTTGGTGGTCTTGGGCCTCTCTCATCCCAAATGCTAACTCAAAGAGTGAGGCTTTCCCTCACACTGACCACTAGCTCCTTCCACAACCCCCACCACTGGGCGCCGGCACTGACAGTGGTCTGTAGCTTTGCGACGTGGGTATTGACTTTCGGATTGTCTGAGCGCTCGTTGGCGTCACAGCTGCTCATCGTCCTCGTCCTCCGGCAGGTTCTAGTTGAAAGGAGCTGCTGCTTCTGAAGCGGTAATAGAGAAGCGCGGTGGTGGCTCAAGTGCAGAAGCAGGAAGGAGCTACAGCGCACCCACAGGCGGGTGCGCATCCGCGTGGCTCTAACCTTTTTTTTTTACAACGTGTGGCTCTGGACTTGTAAGGCTTTTCTTGTAGTAAACGGTTTTTATTTGACCTTTTTTTTGGGCATCTTTATTTGACTCTGATCTACTAGAGGAAGATTTGCGGCAAAAATGGCAAAATGCAGGTATTGTAGCATTTTTTCCATAAAAAAAGAAGCACTGTATAACATTTTTTGGAAAACTAGGTTATTGAAGCAGTTTAGAAAATAAAAAAGTGAATAATGAGATGAGAGACACTTGTGAGACGAGTTTGCGAGAGAGAGCATGTGGATGTGGGCGGGTGATTCAAACATACCTCCCCCCTAATTGAATGCCTGCCGTTGGATAAAAAACCGAACCGCAGCTCATCTCACATGGATGTGCGTGAGCGATAACACATACTCCACTTGTCTGGATTAGAATTAGCATTTGATATTTGAGTACAAGACCCGTACAAAAAACCATATTCACCTCCCTCCCCCCTTGTTTTTTTTTGAGCAAAGTCAGCAATGTAATTATAGACCTCCATTTTTTAAATGTACACAAGCTTCATTCAACAGGAGGGAGTATTATTGTTGAGGAATTTTGCATACTCCCTCTAGTTACTTTTAATCGAGACAATTAGTAAACAATGCATATTAAAATTAGATGATATTTTTTAGATGGCCATGACCCTCGGTCAAGGTCAACATTGAAAGGCCTCCGCAATGAAAGGCACTCACTCACCGTCGTTTAGAAAGCCTAGGCTTTTACTTTACTGTAGATTCCATATCTCAATAAGTTGTCCAATTATGTGACCATCCAAATTAAAAGTGACCAAAGGGAGTATAAAAGAGCCCCATTTATATGCATATTGACAAGCATGCGATATCAGCGCTTTGAGCTGCGCAATTTTGATCTCAGGCTTTAGTACATGGGCCGGGTAGGTTTCGCTGCCCCTGCCATGCAATGGTGCATGTAGCTATTTCAAAAAAATAAAAATTAATTGGCTTAGCGCTTCACCCGTTCACCACCCCACAGTTTCCCCAGCCCGCCCCTTTTACATGGTCGGTGGTTGTCCATTGTCAGTATGTTTTCAGACCGTCGATAACCACTTGCCGCGTATCTACACCGCGGAGTGAAGTCTATGCTTCAGTAAAACGAATCCCATGAACGAATGTAACTCGTATTTACTACTTGATGACAGAAATCAAAGAAGTACAAATGAATTAACACAAGAATACTAATGGATATATTTTACCTTTTTCTACCTTCCACTATCTTGTGTACATGATCAATCAATGATATGGACAAAACAGATTTAAGTACATCCTTCGCAAAATTTCTTGTTTCCCTTCAAGTAGGAGGGGTTTGTCTCCCTTCTTAAGTGGAGCTAATAAGATTAATCAAGGTAAAAGAGAGTGACAATCTTTCTCATTTCCTTTGCTTCTTGGCATGTTTCCATTAACAACTTACTGTCATGGAAGGCAAAGCAAATTACTTGCTGCACATGTGAAAGGATGTCCCTGTTACAAAACCTGTTGTTTCACCAAAACTAACTATATTAGGAGAAGAAAAAGGTAAGCGCCAACTTTAAATATGCAAAGGAAAATTGCTAGAACGAGATGATAAAACATTTGTGGTTTCTTGCTTTTTCCTTCTTAAAAAAGAAGACTCAATTTCTCTTTTTCACTGGCATCATAGGTAGGTAAATTCTTCAGTTGAATGCTACAAAACACCACCATAATCTGAACACCAATGTTTCAAGCTAAACATTACTAGTAGACATCAGCAACGACATATAATAAACAAGCCAACTCCCAGCTGAACCCCCATAAAAGGTTACTGCCATGACAAACTGAAAAAGAAATACTCTCTCCGTTCAGAAATAGAGGGAGGATTTGAAAAACCTGGTTAATGTTGATAACACTAACGACATTTTTCAAATCCTCCCTCTATTTCTGAATGGACGGGAGTATATGCTATGCACACATCATCAATTTATAGCACAGTGGTATGCAAACACCTAGGTCATCACGTGATAGTTTGGAGAAAAACCTGCTAGCTTCAATTAGAGGTAGATGATCATTATATGGCTTCTCAATTAGATTCTTAACCTGCAAAGGAACAAAGATTATGTGAGAAAACACTACACGCACAATGATGAGTAAAAGCTAGGACAACAAGGAGACATCTTCAATAGTTTACACAAAGACATAAAAATCCATATTACATGCATCAAATTTATTTCCAGGGAATGCAAGACAGAAAATCTTGCAAGGGAAAGCATCCTAATTAACTGGCCTCTAAAGATACACTTAAGCTGTTATGTGCTCCAGAACCAGCCATAGTAAGGAATTGATTCAATTACCTTTTTTACACTGCAGCATAGGAGGGGAGATAATTTAGGTACCCAAACTCATCTTTTTATATTTTTCTTTCTTTCCAGCTAGCAATTTAATGAATTTAAGTGCCACTTATCGATCACCACAAAAAACTAGCAAGGTAGTCACCAAGATTCTTACCTGACTTAAGGCAGGACAAAGTTCAGTAGATGTCTTGCTCTTGTTTAGCAAAACAAAATGCATTTTCTAATCAAATCAGATTCCACCAGCAATAAAAGTTAAGAATTGAGTACGGCTTAACTAGATGGATCATTAGTTGTAGGCTCGTTATGGTAAGAATATCTGAAAACTATTTTATTACCTAAAATAATAGGAGTTACAATTACACAGTGAAGTAGTGTAAAAAAGTATGAATGAAAGATAGTATTTAATTGTTGAAAGTCAAAATGCTACAGTTCTAACAATTTCCCATTGGCAAAAACATAGAGTTAGATGAAGAATGTTGGTCTTTCAGAGGCAACAATCAGTGAAATCAATTTCTGTATTAATTTGCTCCCATTCCGGCAATCCTAGGCACTGAATTTCAGCTAATGAAAATGAAGTGTCTCATTGTCAACAACTAAATCTCTATCTGCACTCGCGTATGAATAAAACTGGTGGATATAAGGATTTTTCCAAATCTTACTTTAGATAGCAGTTCCTGACTCTCAGGAGGTTGCAACTTCAAGCTTTGCGGCAAAATTACGGTCAACAATTCAGGTTTCTCAGCTCTCAAAGCACCTCTTATGACAGCTGCATTTGTCCCTGCAGCTCCTGATGTAAAGATATGATTTTTCTGCACAGAAGATGTTCACACAATTTTTTGACTAAAATTGAAGGGCCTCGAAACATTGTGAAGATAGTGCAGGATTTCAAGAATCGTACTGTAATAACCATAGCATAGCTCAAAATCTCTATTAGTTGTTGGTGCATGAAACCCATATTACGCGTACCAAAAAAACCAATTGCTCTTGGTCCTTGCTGTTGAATGGCTAACAATTCCTTCTCAAAGTAACAAAACTAGTGTTAGATAAATAAAGTCCAGACACTGAAAATTTGCAGCTACAACTTTAAGAAAAAGTAAAACATTTACATCAATTATGTTCTGGGCCAAACATTTCAACTAGCTTATTAATTTTAACATGTATAAGGATGCACTAATTAAGTACAAGGTAAGCCCGAGAAGCATCCTGTTAAAATTCATTTAACTGCATTCAACACTAAGATAGAAGCTACCTGTAAATAATCAATGTCGGGGATCGGCTTCAATTCTGAGACAAGCACATTTCCTGAACCTTCAACCAAGGTCTGAGCTTGAGTAGGAACTTGAGTTAAGATCTCCTCGTCAGACCCATACATTTGGACCACGTTCTCCGCCACACTCTCGCAGTCGTCCACACTTTTATCTCTTCTCACAGTTCTACAATGCCACTAAACATAAAGCAGACACTAATAGTTAATGATTCTTTGAAACACAAAACGTAGCACCAATAATTGTCAACTCTACTCAAGTCCCCATACAAACAATACAAACCTATATCCCACAATCATCCATATACTCCCTCCGTCCGAAAAAGGTAGATACAGTGTGGAAGAGTCAATTTTTTAAGCCAGAGTAAAACTCCGGGAAAAGGCCTCTGTGGCCCAGAAGTAAGCCTAACTTTTTCGGACATAGAAAAGAGGGAAATATATTTACCTTCTTCGAACGGTGGGAGTATTGCTGAAGGCAATAATTAAACATAGATTTTTCAGAAGAAACAGAAAATACCACAAGATCAAAATTTTATAAAGTGGAAGACATATAACACCAAGAACCCAACAAGCAGGAATACTTGAATGAACCCAACACACGGACTGATAAGAAAGAAATGAAGAATGAAAGGAACACATACCATCTGTTCTGAGGAAAGGGTAAGTTGACGCTGCCACAACTTTCTGCCCCCGACCCATCCGCCGTTGTGTGAAAAACTAGAAGAAGGCTTGGCAAAGACATGATTTTGGGACAGAGTGAGGGCTTTGGAAGAGCAATCCAAGGGAGCAGAGGCTGTGTTGAGAGGAAGCAAGAGCTTCAATGGCGTGGACATCATCCCACCACCCTCCTTATTCCCAGCTAGTCTTTAGTCTGTAATGGTGGGCAGCTAAGCTATCAGTTTGGATTCAAATACAGGAATTCGATTGGGGAGAGCGAGAGGGAGGGAAGAGGCAAGAAGAGGATAGGCAAGTTAGCAAAGGCCGCACGGGAGGCCAGAGCAGCCGGGAGAGCAACAAAGGCGTGCCCTTTTTCTTACTGGTCCTTTTGGTCTTTCCTCTCTTTCCATGTCGCTAGTTAAAAGTGGTAAGTTCGGACTGCGGAGTTGCTTTTGAATATTGAATGGTTTGAATAACAATTACTAATGGAGATTTGCAGCAAAAAGGGGATTTGACAAAGGTGAAAAGGGGGTTTGATTTCCAAATTCCAAGGGCATGTGTTTTGTGGGGCTAAAGCCGCTTTTTTAGAAAATCTCCTCCTTTTACAAAAGTGGCTTTTATGATCTGAATTATCCTTCAGGGTGAAAAAATGACTGCATTTACCCTCGAGCATCCCGAAATTCCTGTATGTCCTTCGTCTTTTGCTTTTGGCGTGGAGCTTTTTTTTTCTCTACTTCTGTTAGCTCGTCCCCTTCGCCGAGAGCTCGTCCCCTTCCACGTTGTCATTCTGTCCTTAGGTCACGTGACTTTTATATGAAGGTCAAAGCCCAATAAAAACAAGGTTTTTGTTAAATATACATAGTAATTTGGATGGAGGGAGTAATAAATATTTTTTATTAGCCGTGTCATATCCTACTTGTTGGAAAAAATGGCGTGTCGCCGTGTCCGTACCATGTCGTTGTTTTGTATCCGTGCTTCTTAGGTCAAGATTCAATCTTTCTCATTAGGGGTAAAAGCATCATAAGAGCAGTTTATTTTTTTTCTAAAATTTGCCCTATCCAAACAAGATTTAGGGGCGGATTTTGACAAAAGCGTTTTAAGAGTGGGCGTTACTATACGAGTTACGATTTAGCTTTTTATTAACAAAAGCGATTTTGTTAAAAAGCCGTTTTTTAAAAAAGCAAAAGCGGTTGCCAAACGCACCCTAAAAGTGGTAAGTTCGGACTGCGGAGTTGCTTTTGAATATTGAATGGTTTGAATAACAATTACTAATGGAGATTTGCAGCAAAAAGGGGATTTGACAAAGGTGAAAAGGGGGGTTTTGATTTCCAAATTCCAAGGGCATGTGTTTTGTGGGCGTTTTGTGTTTGTCCCGTATATCACTTTGCAGACTAGGAGGTGCCAATTTCTTTCTATTTTATTTTTGGTAACAATTTGATTCTTAATTTAATGGAAGCATTTTCTATGTGATATTCGCTAGCCTATCCCCTATCAATACGAATTATCGATAATCATGGACGACGCATCCGGATGTATTGTGCGCTCTAGCAAAAAACACGCACAATAAATCCGTGTAGGCTGTCGATGCTGATGATTGACGCCTCCCATATAATGTTAAAAATCCAGGCAAATATCATGAAGGCAGATAAAAAAATGTTTTGAGTTTTAACTTTTGAGGATGGATGAGTAATTCGCCACCGTACAGTTCATTCTCATTACAGCGTTCGTGGATCCCTATCGGCTATGTATTCGTGGTTGTTGTATCAGGTGTTGGAACGATCGACCTAAAAATATAGGGACGGTGGACATCCATTGACGATGGAAGGGAGTGGGCTATAGCTAAACGTGGAGTGGTTAATTCCTCATTGAAGGTGTTCGTATTGAATGCTTGTGAGTGGAGAGATAGAGGTGGAATGGGCCGGGCCTGGGCCGGACCAGGCCCATTGCCTATGGGCTGCGCCAGCCCATGCAGGGCACCGGGCCACGCTGGCCAGGACCATTGACCGAGAGGCAGGCCCTGGCCCTGGCCTAAGGCCCATTGGCCAGCGGGCCGGGCCGGACCGAAGCCCGGCCCGTTAGATGGCTCGGCCTATTACCACCTCTACTTCTAACGGCTCTCTGTTTTGAGCCATTGGACGGTCATCCAACAGTCGCCAACGATTTTCAACACCTCTTTTTTTAGATCCATTCGATGATCATCCAACAACTACCAATGACTTCCAAGTTCCAACGGTATTTTTTTTATCATTGATTTTTTTTAAAAAAATAGGGTTGAGCCATATCCCGGGCCGCGGTCTGGACCGGGCTGGGCCCTAGGGCGTAAAATTGAGGCTCGACCTTAATCCACCTTCTGGCCCGGCCCTTACGCGAGTGGGCCCGGCCCATTGCCACCTCTACGGAGGGATATATGCCTTGTAATCAACTGTCCCCACCGTCAAATCTGATTTGCATAAATTTGATCAGATTGATTTATAAGGGATGAAATTGTGTCTGAAATCTACACAATGCAATGATGACGATTTGTGCCCTAAATCACAATCACGATCAATCACAAACCTATCCAATCAACAGTTATTTCCAAGGAATTACAGCAAATCTACCCAAAATCAGACCCGTAAATCAATCACCAGATACACCTAGAGTGCCCTAAAATGAATGGCTCCTGCGTGTGCACCCTAGCTCGTCGAGAAATTATTGGGTACAACCATCATAATAACCCATGGCACTAGAGAGCCATTGCTCTCATAAAATGGATAACGCACAAACTATAAACGTGTGCTCTAATAAAGTGGTGCCAAACAAAACAACAGGAGCACACATGCATAGTGCACACATATAGCGTGTGTGCACCGTCGATCATGAAAGTTGACAGCTCTCGTAAAACTGGGCATGTGACGTGGGTTGCTGGTTGTACCTAATAATTTCTCGGATAATTACTCGTAGAATTTGGTGAAAGTCAACCTGCAGTTTAAGGGGGCCCTTTGGATAGTGAAAAATCTCAAACATCCACTTTGGGATTAGTGGATAATCCCAAAAATCCACCTGATCCAAAAGGCCCCTAAGTTGGGAAATCAAATATTTAAAAAGATATCATTACCCATCAAAGCCAAATTTTGATTTGATTAGTTAGCATTTGGAACATGAGAAAAGAACATATATTGAGAAAACTAGCTTCGGTGGGCTGGTCAGAGTTAAAGCCCTCACTCATTCGGCCATTTCCCGATTTGGCTGATGGGTATGAGCCATTAGGGGTGGGCTTTGTATGTGCCCTAGGGAATTGGCAGCAGATAACAGAGCTTTAAGAGGTCAGTTGCTCTGCACTTCTAGTCAGGTCCTCTATTAGGGACTTGGAGACCCGTTTTCAAAAAAAAAAAAGATGTGTAGAAAGATTAGGCAAAGCAGAACACGTGTACATATGGATAAGCGACCATTGGCAAAAGCTAACGCGAAAGAATATTAGACAATAAATCAGACTTAGTCCTTCATATTTCTCTTAAATGCAGCATTTTTAAGGGCCCCATTGGCATTTTCTCAATTCTTAGAGGATTTTCTTACAAATGAGCAGAAGATTTTAGCAGGAAGCAGAGGAGGGCTACGGATTTGCATCCACTTGAATATTAATTGATCTCTATTGTTTGAAGCAGGATCCAGGTTCTTCTGGGACCATTCGACCAGGCCCCGCTAGAGGAGCTGCAGCAACTCCCCTTTGGTTCAACAGACATCTGAAGTGAGCTAGCCTAGAAGTAACTTCCCTTGGATCCTTTGCCAGCTTCCCATAAGGTGTCCATAAACGCTCTAAAGCCATACACATCAAAGGCTTAAGATGTTTTTTTAAACAGCAATCAAATCTAAATATGAAAAACAATCATAAGAACAATCTAATACTAGTAATCACCTGCAGCTGCTGCAGCACGAGGCCAAATAGTCTGCTCGAGATCAGATGCATCGATGTGCTCGCCCCACATGCAGACCTCACCCCCAAGGACTAGCTTTTGATGCTGAGGGTTTGTAATGTTTGTGAGAGGCTCATTCATGTAAAAATCTTGCCAATAGGCATCCAAGTGATCCAAGTACCATTTGTCCTGATTGCTTACAATACATCTAAGTCCGGATTCTACCACTTTCTGTGCAACACCACCACCAAGCCTGTCATGGAAATTTCTGTCAGTGGAAGGACACTGCCATTTTCAATTACATCTTCCATGAAGTATCTGATAGTTTAAGCATACTATAGTCACTCATAATTAAGCATGTATCTCAAGAAATGTTTGGTGGAGTACCAGTTGTGGACTACTGTTTGGCGGCTCAATCTGTTACCAAAGTTATTGAATGTCTCCTCCCTGCTCATGTTTCAAATGCAATAGAACAGGAGTTAGCTATTAGAGGTATAGGAGGACATAAATGGATAGAAAAGAGGTTTTCTCCTACCAGTTGACCACTTCATAGCCATGGGATTGAGCTATCTTCTGGGCTCTCAAGACAAAGTACTCGTAAGCTTGTGATTCGTTCATACCATGCTTTTTCAACCTACCCAACAGATCAAGCAATTTATCAACCTTAGGCTGGAGTAAAAAATTTACAACAAGATCAACAACTGAGAAATTACAACAAGATCAACAACTGAGAAAAAAACTATCTTTAGACTTCACGTAGAAGCCTAGTTTCACCATTTAAGTTTCATCTGATTTACAATATTAGGCTCTCTTCAGTTGTTGTTGTGGCAAATATAGGAGGTCCAATTTCTCACAGAGTAAATTATTGCGAAAGAAAACTCAACTTGAGCATGATTGTGCTTCAGCTGTACAATTACAATGTCTAACATAAAAGTGACTAACTTTTCCTAACTACGTTCATAAATGTCATATGGTTAGATGGATTATGAAAACCAGAGATTATTACCAGTTTCTTACATGAGGTGTTACAGCCCAACAACCTGAAATGATTAAACGCAGTAATGAGTATATTTGCCAATGATCACGCAAACATCATTATTAACACTAAAAATAATGACTGGAAGTACAGAAACTCAAAAGCTAACATATGAACATTTTAGAGATAATATTTATTAATTAGCCTTACTTGTGTCCACTTCATCACCTCCCAAGTGGACAAACTTGAATTTGAAGACCTTGCTAAAATCTGAGAGCAGTACAACAATAGCTTGTTTAGTTCCTCCCTCTTGCAATAAGAAGAATAAAGCAATGAGTAATATATCTACCTGAAAGAATTCCAGATATGACTTGGAAGGTAAAATCATTGCTGACATCAAGAGGCTGCTGACAATCAGTTGAAGGCCACAAGGTGGGATAGCCATTTCCCCTGTGAAATGTAATTACCAGTTTCTAAATTAATTTTTAACACTGATCTATGAAACTTTAACAGAACATCACTACCATGATTGAGCATGTCCAGGAACATCAATTTCTGCCAAAACACTGATTCCCTGCCTTTGTGCATACCTGAAATTTCTTTTGATTAAGTTAGACGTGAAAGTCGACAATGAGGGAATGTTCTGCATTTTTCTCGAGTAGACCTCAATTAATCAAGGCAGTAATTCCTCACCGTACAATTTCTTTGGCATCGGTTATCGTGTATCGTTCTGTTAGAGAATAAGCACCTTCCCAAAGCTTTGGATAGGAAGGTATCTCTAATGGAAATGATTGCGTATCAACAATATGCCAATGCAGAACATTCTGTATGAGAATCAAAAGGTCAATTATGACATACATGGACTTTCCAACAATGAACTAAACTGCAAAACAAATCAGCTAATTAACGATCACGTACCAACTTTGTGTAAGCCATAGCATCAATCACTTTCTTTATCATTGGCAAAGGTTGGTAATGACGAGATGTATCTGCATCATAATGCACTCACTAACAAAACTGTCTTTTATGGATTTAATTTTCTAGTATTATTCCTGTTTTCTCATATTTTCTTCTATAGTTATGCTTTTATGTAGTATAACTACGATGAAATCAAGCAAATGGGCACATAATTTGTTTAATAATCTCACCAATTAGAAGCCCCCGGTAAGGGAATCTTGGTTGGTCAACAATAGTCCAAGGGGCAAGACCAACTTCAATGACTCTGGATGTAAAGTTGAAATGACACAATTGGCTGAAAGTCTGAAGATTTCATGTCAGACATAGCAAATTCATGTGACTTATCTGTGTCTTAATTTGAGTCCAATTTTATTCTCAATATCTGTGTCTTAATTTGAGTTCAATTTATTCTCAATTTTCAATTCAAAATGTCAAAAGAATTGCAGCAACATTGTAAATAGTAGCATCAGACCTGCAATCCATGGAGGGCCCCATAAACCGTCTGTGCCTGCATTAAGTCCCCAAGAAGACTTTCACAATATAGTTTTTATTTGAACTTTCTGTAACATGTAAATTAGGATTTTGCCGAGACCCACCTCCAGATGTGCGTACAGTGGGTTTCCCATGGCAGGAACACTCAATTTGTAAGATTCATCTACTCCATACTGCAACTGCATACTAAACAGAGACTCATTCAGAATAGAAAGCTAAAAATCGTGCAATTTGTGCCTATATCTCTCACTGCAGTGACAGAACTTGATGCAGAAAGCAGAACCCTTATGAATGAACAACAACATGAAAAAGAAAAAAATAGTGTGAGATGACTAAACTAGGTTCCTCAAAAAATTTTAGTGTCAATGGACCAATTTCCTAAAGATGGTCTAAAAAGAGGAGTATTCATTGCTTCTGGACAAAGACAGATCACTTTGATTAATTACCTTTTTGGTAATGGAGAGAGGCATATCACATTAGAATGTAAATTTGATCCATCAAATGTTTTCTCAACATTACCAAACTAAAAACTCAAGAGAGTCCTAAAAGTTAAAGAATTGTAGTTTAGAGTCCTTGCCTCTTCACTGGGACAGAACAAAGTAAACTCACCATTCATCTTTTGTTGCCAAAAAAAAAAAACTCTCCATTCATTCTCTTCTAAATATCTGTAAACAAGAAAGAATACCACTACAATACCTCATCATCAGGAGAGCCAACAACCACATGCAATCCTCTAAGCACTCTGAAGCTGTCCGAAAGACTCACAGCTCCATCAACAACATGACCCATCAGGACAACCCCCAAAAATCTGGAGAACCCCTCTCTCAGAACACCAGATTTGTCCTTGTAGCCACTTCCATTCGTCAACAGTGCAAAGTGCTTGGTTATATAAAGCGTGCTGGATCCATGGCTGACAGACTTTGGCATTGGCCATATGTTAACCGCATCCACAACCACAGCAAACGCTACAATAGAACCAATACAGAAAAACACAGAAAGACTCCTGAAAACCTCTGTTCCTCCTCTTCTGCCCTCCATCTGAGCTTAGAATACAATGAACAAAGGTTGGAAGGACTAAGGAGGAAGCGATCTTTGAGAGAAGAGCTTAAGCAAATAATCTTTTTATGTTAATAATTCTCAGAATTTGGAAAGTAGATTTAAACCGAATCAACTAAATTCTCTGCTGTCCATATACAGCGGCATTGTCATAAAAGCAAGTTCACGGATAGCATTTATAGTAATAAATTCCTGAAAGCGTATGGAAAGGTGTGGGAGAGGAAGAAGATGACGAAAACAGCCGTAAAAACAAGGAATGGTGCTTTGGCAGGAAGCTGCCGACTGGGTTTGGTGAACATGTGAGCTGAGCGTTTATGGTGGATTTATCTGTCTTTAATTCTGAAATCTAACGCCAAAACTATAGTACAACTCTTTCTTTGTTTCTTCTTTTTGTCGATGGAAAAAAATCATATATTTCGAAGTTAGTTGGTTCACCAGTCCTGCGTACCCGCCATAAATAAAAGGAGTGTTCATAATGTGGCGGGAGGGAGGGACCCAGGAGGAAAAAGATTGGTGAGGTTTAAATGGTTAAAATATAATGCTCATTCAAAGCTCATTTCCTCCCTTTTTTTTTTTTGGAAAAAGTTATTATGCACCTCGGCTCAATCGTGTGCTGTGGCGCTGCAAGCCATTGGACCGAGATCTAATGGTGGTGAGTGTTAATTGAGAGGGCAACGGGAGATTAGGGTGTAAAAGTCTTATTTTTCACGTGTAACTGATGCTCCAATACTTGTTTATGCGTTTATTGAATGAAAATTGAGATTTATCCCATTGTTATCTGTTTATATATGTTATTCTTCTTCTTTCTATGGGTGCGAGTTTTGGGACAGTGTGATCTTGTTTCACTATTTGAGAAACAATAGTTCTGCTATATTGAATCTTGTGTTTCTCTCCTATATTAACGTGCGTGGCCAGATCGAAATCCAATGGCCAGTCCACGCATGCCGACGTGCATGCTGTGGTGCATATAAATGGGACTCACACTCTTTGATTTGATAGGTCATAGGTCATAGGTCACAGCCCACAGGAGCATTTTGGTTTGGTATAGTTTTGAGCTTCGTTGGCCTTTTCTGCCTAAACACCACACGTGCAGCAGCAAACCCGTTCCAATGACATCCAGACATTTTTTTGTAAGATATTAGCTCCATAGTGATGTATTCATTGGACGTGGCTCTATTGAAATGGGGCCCCATGAAAGCCTGGCTTGGAGGCATTTCCGGTTTGCTTTCACTGTTAGAAATAGAATGCTTACAAGCTCTTCAATTAAATTTCAGTGGTTTGTGTGATTGTGTCGGGCAGATTTTTAGCGCTAAAAAATGCAGCCAGGTAGATGGAATCTTGTGCGGTCTTATTCGTTGCTTTTGAATGTTGGTCATGTTTAACCAAGGGGTGTTAGTTGATGGCCAAGGTGTTGCCTTGAAACAGGGTCCCGAAATCAAAACCCCACTCCGTTGGCCACCACAAGGATTGTATCCCGACTTAACAGGTATATATGTTATGTAGGATATTACGCACCCGAGGGAATTGGCAGCCGGATACTATGATTGTCCTGCCCCTTCTAGTTGGGTTCTAAAAACTCGGATACCCCTTGTTATATAAAATCTAAGACTTTGGTCATGCCATGTCGCAATAAACAGAAAGGGAATATACCCTTAGCAAAGGGTTTTATTAATTTGACGCAATCAAGCATAAGTATCAACGATCAGCTCTGTATTACACTCTTTACTCTTTATATACTGATCCACCAATTTTTAGTGTCAACTATCAACGCGGTCCATGAGGAATGGAAGGCCCATTTAGGAGGAATTCTGATGGATGAGCCCACATTACGGCCCATGAATTCACCTAACTGGCCCATTGGAGTTTTGATAGAACCAGCTCCAAATGCTGGGCTTCTGGCTATTGCGATTTCTGCTTCCGTCTTACCGTTGTTTACTAGCAACAGGTGCAGCCCTCCACCTCAAAAAGGAGGAGGAGGAGGAGAACTAGCTGCAGCCTTCAGGGCTGTTACAAGCTCCAACTTCCATAGCCGAAGCACAAAGCTCAACTCGATCAACTTGCTTTAGAATTTAGCTTGGAACTATACTTAATACAACTGAAGCATTAGGCACAAAGGCAAGTCTGTGTTGGTTCTCCTATAACAAAACAATATATTCCCTATGGTTGCTTTTAATATATACAGTTGATTTTCAAGTGAACCAAAAAAATTAGTTCATTTTATCTATTAAAAGTGATAGGAGGGAGTACATTCAAGAGTACCAACAAACTTAAGTAGTTATGGTACTTAGCCAACCTTCAACAAACTTAAGTAGTTATGGTACTTAGCCAACCTTCAACTGTAGCTGACGTCTTAATTAATCCATTCTAATCCTTACTCCTGAACTCTCCTCAAGGATAGAGATGCCATTATCACTTCTGTTACTACCAACGTTAGTTAGACTTGAGGCGACTAAAGCCTGACCTCATTTGTCCAAGCCGTCCAGTCCAGAAACCTTTTACAACCTCTTTGAGAATTAAAAATTGAGGACATGTCATGTGCTCTTTTTTGGGTAGTTGCCTATGATGTACAAGGATTTCTTCCCAAGTAACTGAATTCTTTGATGTTTCCACAACTTCCACCCTAAGCAATAAGCCAATAACTTTCTCAGTTGTTTTTAACCAGGAATTAGGGTTTCAAGCCCAACATCCCGGAACAACACGTGTTGGTTTCCAGGGTTTGGTCTGGTAAGTTAGTTTCTTTTCCTGATCCTACGGGAGACACACATGCTATGGATCCCAGTGGGTGTTTCACTGTTTTGGTGTGCGGTATATCTGGACAAAATCCAGTCAGACAGACAGGTACTGAAAAGTTCATTAGAAACCCAAATTTGAGACCAGCATGTGGATTATAAGAAGCTTGGCTTATATATCATGTATCATAGATATGTTGCTTCGCCAACCAAAAGACCCAAAGACATGGAAGCCTGTGTTCAATGGACATGGTCATGCCATCTCCAAACATGAGCTTCTGCTCCAAGGGCGGGTTCCCAAAAAAATAACATTCGAATTATTGAATGGAAGAGTAGCTGATTTGACATTGACAATGCATCAGATTAAAACTAGGAACTAGATTGCCAAGTTAGATTAAACTGTTCATGGACTATGTGTTTTTTCCCCTCTATTTAAGGATGCTGATCAGCTCACATGGTTAGTGGTTTTTTTGCTCTGTGCTCACCACGCAGCTCCGTGCTCACATGGTTAGTACTGGTACAAAAGAACACAATGTGATCAGAAATATTAAAACATTCTATAAGTCAACCAAATGAATTCCAAATACGGCCATCATCTTTGAAGGATCCCACTTGCTATTCCACTGATCAATTAAGCATAATAGGCTAGAATTTCCAGGGTGTGTTGTTTTGAAAAAAATATAAGGACTAGTCTTTTTGTTTAAACAAGGAATCGGTGCAATTAATGCTTATTATGCATCCATTGTGCGGCCTCATGTATCCTTTGTTTTTTTTTTTTAAATAAAATGGGGTGTCCAAGTCATTGGGACCTGACTTGAAGGGGCAAGGCAACCGCCCTCTTTGCTTTGTATCATATGGTTGGTGTTTTTATTTACAAACGACTGCTCACATTGCAAATAAGAACAGTGTGGAAAATCCCCAATTATTTACTTTAAACTATACAAGTCAAAACATTAGGTTCAAGCCCTCAATTGACTTCCATGAACTCGAAATTTCAACTTGGTAGATTTTAACTACCAATGATGGGTCCTCCCGCTGATTAATATGTCAATATTGTGCACTAACCTTGGTGGAATTCACACTTAACTTAGGCCCATATAATCATGATCTTGCCTCTTGCTTCTATACGCATGCCCAAAGGCACGTGGAGGCACATTGGGCCTAGGCGGCATTCATGGCAATTCCACACCCTTATTTACGGATAACTGATGCCGAAAATCTAAGTAACACTAGCACTAATCCTTGTTAATCCTTATTTTGGGAAGTTAATTAGAAATCAAGATACGACATTGCGTTGTCATCCTAGCGTAACACGGGTGTGGACCCCTGTTAAACTCGTTAAGGGAATCTCAGAAATTGACCGGGGCCCACACCCGTGTTATGTGTCTCTCTCCCATTGGTGAATTTACACCGAAAAATTTCTCCAGGAAGTGAAAGAGAAATAATGCAGGGCTGAAATTCAGGTGTCAAAGTAAAAGCCGGCGAAACCAGCGGAGGAGATGAAAAACAGACCGCCTGACTTCCATCCTCCTTTTCATATTTAAACTCCACTCAAGTCTTTCATGTTTCATGGGATCTTGACCTAATATATTTGGACAAATATTACATACTTACCTTTTAGTCAATACTCACCAATCTTCTTCTCGAGTAATTTTAACTATAGAACTTCATTAGTTGAAAATTTGTTATAACGTTTGTTTCGGGTAGAAGACCCCCGATGACCAATCCACTTCCCATTCTTGTGTTTATAAATACTTGTAACCTCCATGACTTGTTGCATCACAAGCTGACTCTCCATACTCCCCCAACACTTAGCAGTTAGCATATTTCTTCACTTGGTCCTCTCTTAGGCTCTCACTTTCACTAGACATGGCAAATTGTGCCTATTCGTTTAGCATTTCATTTCTCTTCTTCTTCCTCCTCTTCAGTAGAGCCAATTCAGTCTACGTAGTCTCCAGCTACGGCGCAAAGCCCGACGGTAGTACCGACTCAACGTCCGCCTTCCTACAAGCATGGCGAGCTGCCTGCTCCTCTGCCCGGCCAGCGGCCATCTATGTACCTAATGGGAGA
Organism: Houttuynia cordata; assembly: GCA_039654745.1. Taxonomy (NCBI): domain Eukaryota; kingdom Viridiplantae; phylum Streptophyta; class Magnoliopsida; order Piperales; family Saururaceae; genus Houttuynia; species Houttuynia cordata. The sequence continues at coordinate 21,040,754 of CM077509.1, forward strand.
TACTTAGTGGGGCAGGCCAAATTTCAGGGCCCATGCAAGAGCAATCGTATAGACATTCGGATCGATGGGACCCTCGTGGCCCCCGGCTATCAGAGGCTGGCCAATGCTGATCGGTGGCTGTCCTTCAACAACGTCCAGGGCGTCTCCATCTACGGCGGGACCCTCGACGGCCAAGGCGCGGCTCTCTGGTCCTGCAAGTCCTCTCGCCATCAATGCCCCTCCGGCGCTGCAGTAAGTGAATTGGTCTGTAATTAATCATCAATTGCATTGGCTGTAACGTGTTAGTGGTGCTAATTTGTCATTGACTGCAGTCACTGGCGTTCAACAATGCGAGGGACATACTGGTTAGTGGTCTGACTTCCCTCAACAGCGAGCTGGGCCATCTAGTGATCGATGGGTGCAGCAACTGTAAGGTGCAAGGAGTGAGGATTCAGGCTGATGGCAATAGTCCTAACACGGATGGCATCCACGTCCAGGAATCAGTGGGTGTTACCGTAGTCAACACCAATATCAAGACCGGCGATGATTGCATCTCCATCGGCCCCGGCACGATGAACCTACTTGTCGACGGCGTCTCCTGCGGTCCCGGCCATGGCATCAGGTGAGCCTTGCATGCATGCAGTTCAATTGTCAATAGATTGTTCTCTTAAACTTGCTAATGAGGGACTAATGATTAGTGATTTTATGATTATTGCTGGATGGGCATGCAGCATTGGGAGCTTGGGGAAGAGCTACAACGAGGAGGGGGTGCAGAACGTGACGGTGAGGAGCGTGGTGTTCAGTGGTTCGGAGAATGGTCTGAGGATCAAGTCATGGGGGAGGCCCAGCAGGGGGTTTGTGAGAGGTGTGACCTTTGAGCATGCTCTCATGCGAAATGTACAAAATCCCATCATCATCGACCAGAATTACTGCCCCCATGAACATGGTTGCCCTGGCCAGGTGACAACTTTCTCCTAAATTGTACACTAATAATTCCCATTAGTATGCACCTCAGCTCATGCTGCATACGCGCGTTAATACATGCGCCATCAGATCACAATCCGATCAGTCCATAGTATATACATGCTTTTGATAATATCTCCTTCAGTGCATCAAAGTCAATTAGGTTCTCAACCATGTATCCAACTTTGTGTTTAGCAAACAAAAAAAGTGTGCATTTTTTGACTTCTTGTTGGTCACTATATTCAAATGACCGCTAAACAGTTTGTATCTTTCTTCAATTGAAATTGCATGGCTGCTGCTGCAGACTTCGGGCGTAAAGATCAGTGGAGTGACGTACAATGACATACGGGGGACGTCGGCAACGCAGGTGGCGGTGAAGTTCGAGTGCAGTGGGAGCAGCCCATGCAACGGGATCGGACTGCAAAACATTAAGCTCATGTATCAGAACCAGCCGGCCAAATCCACTTGTAAATACGTTCATGGCCAAGCTCAAGGCTTCCTAGTCCCACCTAGCTGTTTGTAGTAGGATACATGATCTCTAATGTGGCTGTACCTGGTCACCATATATATACCAGCTTGTAATGTCGTAGAGAGGTACTCTGTTTCCTTCCGAGTGACTGGAAACAAGAAGTCTACTGTTGATGTATCTCAAGTCCCAACAATGGGGACTGATTGTGATACCAACACCATATATATATATATATATATATGATTGATTATTAGTAGCATATTGATTTCCTCTATTGGGTGGGTCATGGGTGTTAAATGGATTAAGTTTAATCGTATATATAATCAGAGAAAAGACAAGTAGGGCTTGTACCAAAAAGAAAAAAAAAAGGTAAAAGAAGACTAGTGGGGCACACACTGTTCTAATTCAAAGTCTAATTACAGAGTTATTTTTGAATTCTATGACTAGTTAGTCTATCTTCTGCATGAATTTTTCTATCAGTAGATTTAGTTCATCATCATGCATGTTATGCTGCTAAGTATCTCCCTTTACCCCTAAACAGAGGGAGTTATAACAGTCTCCTAGGCGGCTAATATGAGCTATGTCGCTATATGGCAATGAAAACAAAAAACAGAAACATCTTGAACATGCCTTAAATATATATTTCTTCAAAATTAAGTGCTTCTGCTGTCAAAGAACTTAGGTGAGGTGTAGCCTTATAACTTGCATATGAGAAGCCACCTATCAATCACTTCATATGGATCAGGTGAAGAGGGATGATAAGGAGGGCTAATAAGTGGGATGAATTACATTTCCATATGTAAAGACAGTAAGAGTATCCCATGCACGTAGCACTAGAAGTTTTTGCATGTCCTTCAATTACACTGACGTTCACTAAATTCAACGTAAAACAATGTCATTAAGCTAAGTAAGGATATATTACTATCATGTTAGTAAACTGAAGGTATGTGCTAACATATTAATAGGAGACGTGATCACCAAGTGTAACCCAACGGCTCTTCACATGAGGCGTCATGGAGGGGATTTCAGTTGCTTATTCTGCTATTTAAAAGCTCAAAAAACAAATTATACTTTTGAGTATATTCATCACAACCCACATGATTACAAGATATAAAAATTGATCGGAAACATAAAACTATCGCCTGGCAGACGGCAGATCCATTTTACATTATCAACTGCATGATTCATGAATAAACAGACATGTTAATCTATATAGTTATAGTACATTACTTAAATTCTTACAAATATAGAAAACTCTCTACTTATGATCTAAATGCCGTAGAAGACTGCTGGCTTGCTATGAAAGTGGAAAGATTTTGGCTAAATATACATAAAAAATAGAGTGTACATTGCATCATCGATTGCCACTACGACATTCAATGGTCCTGGACGGAATGATTGCTCGAGTTTCATATGGTGCTGCGTGCTAGCTTCTCCGTGCTAAAAAGGTAAGAACAATTTCATAAGTTTCCCATAAAGAAGCTTCTCTCTCTCTAAAAAAAGCCCCTAAATTGCCTTCTCAAGCAAGCAGAGTCAATATAGAAGTGCATAGATTATGTTGGGAGCCTTTACTAGCTAAGATGTTATCGTCATTACAAATGATCGCAAGTGGCTTGAATACAAACTTCTAGTAAACAACCTTGACAATCGTGGTATTATAGTTATATCAAAGTCTTGGGTGCCCCTACATTTTAAGAGTTAACCTTTAATTTTAGTTGAGAGTCATTTCCTAAGTTGCTTAGGAGTTAATTTAAGGGGAGAAAAACACATTGAAAATAGGTCAAGGAACTAAATGTCATATGGCTGCGTCCAATTGACTTTCTAAGCTAGCTACTTTATCTATCCTCATTAAAGTGCATTAAAATGAAGCGTACAATTGTAAAATTGCCCCCAGTACTATACAATCTTCATATAGATATCGTATTAGATTTGCGTGGCTGACGGCAGATTCTAACAGCAGCGGTCCTAGAAAGGATCATGTTTGAATTTCATGAATAATTGAATTTCGAAATATTTGGGCAATCAAATCACCAATCTGTATAAATTTATTTCAGTAAAGTTTGATCTGAGAACTTTTGATTGATTACAAATGATGCAGTTTATTCAGATAAACTTTTCATTATACAATTTTTTTTTTTCAAAAGGATTTAGGGTAAAGGAGATCATGTCCTTTTAACATATGGCGTCTCTAAGCAAATGACGCCTAACATTTGCATAAAAAGACTGCCAATCAAGAACTTCACTAGATCAAAATTCCCTCCAATCATAGCTGAGAATAAAAAATGGACCACCACATCACCATACCTATTAATTAAGTTCAACTTTGCAGAATTAGAATTGCACCCTACTATACTTTTTGTACTAAAAATGCGGATACATGCAACCAATCAAGAACTTCACTAGATCTAATCGATGATTACTTAAAGTGAGTGTTTTGGGCATCTTGGTTTACAAGAATCATCGATTCCTAAGGATTATAAATACCCAGGTAAGCACCCCAAAGCTTTCTCCATCCAACTTCCCAGTCCCTTGAGTTCAATGAAGGGCCAACCTCTCTCTCCTTCTACTATTACCCCCCGATCTTTTTGTCAATCCATCCATGGCATGTCTCTTGAGCTCTAGCCTTCTACTAGTCTGCGTCCTCTTCCCACTTCTCGTCAATGGCGACTACAATGTGGTCAGCTTCGGGGCGAAGGGGGACGGGACAACGGACTCCACCGGGGCATTCGTCCGAGCCTGGGCTGCCGCCTGCGGCTCCGCTGGCGTGGCTACTATCAATGTCCCTAAAGGGAGATTCTTGATCAATAGGGCCATTTTCAATGGTCCATGCCGGAGCAAGAGACTCACCCTTCGGATAAGTGGGACTCTCGTGGCCTCTATTAATTATGGAGCCTACGGCAATGCTACTGGCTCTTGTTCAACAAGGTCCAGGGCTTGTCCATTTTCGGTGGGACCCTTGATGGCCAAGGCAAGGGCATTTGGGACTGCAAGGCTGCCCGGAAAAACTGCCCTGATGGCGCAAAGGTACTTACTTCCAACCATATGATTGATTACAGTAATAAGTCTGATTAATGTGATAATTAAATGCTCTTCACGTTCATTCTTGAATCTGATTCTGTTCGGCCATCTCCAACACTTCAAGATGAAACTGGCAAGTTTATTCCGAATCCTGATTTTATTACTTGGGGTTTGACTAATAATCATCTTCTTAGCTATTTACATGCAACGATTTCACCCTCTGTTTTGAGCTATGTGATTGGATTGAATACTTGTGTTGAATGCTGACGATCTCTTGAGAGATGATTTATGTCGCTTACACGACCCCATAAGGTTCAACTGAGAAATCAGTTACAAAGTGTCTCCAAAGGTAATCTACCAATGTCTGAATATCTTCAGTAAATCAAAGCTATTGCTGATCAATTAGCTGCTTCTGGTGCTATAATTGATGAAGAAGAGCTTATTATTTGTACTTTGAATGGTTTATCTTCGGAATATAGTGCTTTTTGCACATCTATCAATACTCGATCTCAGCATATTCCTCTTGAGGAATTACATGTTCTCCTTTCAATTGAAGAGCTCCATCAACTCAAAGTGAAAAATGCGGAACAAGTTACGTCTACTCCTGCTGCCTTCAAAGCTTCTACATCAACTGGTTTAGTTTCTTCTAATTCCTTCAATTTTCAACAAAATGGTTTATTTGCAAATAGAGGGAATTTTGGTAAAAATCGAGGAAATTCAAGAAATAAAGGTCGCAAATATTTCAGAAGAGGCTCTCATAATTCTATGCCATTTCAGAATGGCTATTATAATTCATCTTCTAGTTTTGTTTCAACATCCAGGAATTTATGTCAAATTTGTGGCAGAAATAAATCATGAGGCTCTTTGATGTTTCTATCGTTGTGATCCTTCATATCAGGCTTCTTTTCAACCTATTAAAATTGGACAGCGTAATCAGTCTGCATTGCTTGCTACTCCTTCACTACCAGCTAACAATCAATGGATTGCAGACATTGGAGCTTCCAATCATATCACACCTGATCTGAGCAATCTTCAGACTTATGCTCCTTTTGGTGGAAATGATCAAGTAATGATTGGAAATGGACAGACTATGCCTATTCAGAATATTGGTAATGGTATTTTACCTACTCCTTCCCATAATTTTTCACTCAAACAACTTCTTCATGTTCCTAATTTCTCAGCCAATTTGCTATTTGTTCACCAATTTTCTAAAGACAACAATTGTAATCTCATTTTCAACTCTGATGGTCTAATTATTCAGGATCGTATTTCGATGAAAATTCTTTTTCAAGGGCCCAGTAATAATGGATTGTATCCTATCTTCTCAAATGTTTCTTCACCCACAACATTCTTGGCATCTACAAATGTCTCTCTGATTCACCATCGTCTGGGTCATCCATCCGCTTCCAAGCTTAGGATTCTTGCTGCTCAATTTGGTCTATCTGCAAAGGACTTGAACTCATATCAATGTACTACTTGTTTTTCATGTAAAAGTCATAAACTAGTGTTTCCATCATCACAAACCAAGGTTTTCAAAACCGGACCGGCCATCGAACCGGAATGATGGCCGGTCCGGTTGAACCGCGGTTTGACCGCGGTCAAACCGTGGTCAAACCGGAATGACCCTGTTTAGGTGAGAGGAATGATATATATATATATATATATGTTAAATACATATTTTGTATAATATAAGCACCAAACCACTCCTAGCTCAAGTGGTTTAGTTATGAGGGGGTGATTCACCTGTTCCAGGTTCGAATCCCCCCTTCGACATTTAACTTTTGTAAAAAAAAAGTTCTGAAGGAGGAAACCGGCCGGTCCGGTTTGGGAGGAAACCGGCCGGTTTCCGGTTTGAAAACCGGCCGGTTCAACGAACCGGAGTGAACCGGGTTGACCGGACCGATTTCCCGGCCGGTTCCAGTTCTCCGCGGTTGGACCGGCCGGTCCGGTCCGGTTTTGAAAACCATGTCACAAACAACTGTAAGACAGCCTTTTAATTTAATACACAATGATGTTTGGGGACCATCTCCACATGCTTCTCTTTTTGGTTTTCGTTATTATGTTCTTTTCATAGATGATCACACCCGCTTTGGTTGGTTTTATCCATTAAAATCTAAGTCTCATGTTTTTGATATTTTTGTTTAATTTCAGGCCTTGGTTGAAACTCAGTTTGCTGCCAAAATAAAATGTTTTCGATCCGATAATGGTGGGGAGTTTGTAAACAAGAAATTTCAGGATCATTTTTCTACTAATGGTATAATTCATCAATTTACTTGTCCTTATACACTACAACAGAATGGTGTATCCGAGAGGAAACATTTACACATTCTATAAACTGGTTTGTCACTATTACAAACTGCTTCATTACCATTCATCTTTTGGTCAGCTAATTTCTTAATCAATCGATTGCCAAGTGATGTTTTAGGGGGTAAGACTCCTTTTGAGAGTCTCTATCATACATCTCCTGATTATTCAACCTTCAAAGTTTTTGGTTGTGCTTGCTTTCCATGGCTTAAACCATATAATGATCATAAACTGCAACCTAATTCTCGAGTCTGTGTTTTTATTGGTTATTGTTCTTCATCTAAAGGCTATAGGTGTTATGACATAACCACCTCCAAAGTTTATCAGTCTCGACATGTTAGATTCATTGTACATCTTTTTCCTTACTCCTCCATTTCTTCTTCTTCTACATATGTTCCTACTTTGTTTCCTTTAACCTGTCATACATTACATTCGAATGTGTCAAAGTCAGTTTCCTCTCTTTTACCAACTTCTTCCCTCAATTTTCCAACTGATAATGCTGCTTCCACTATTCCTACTCCACTTTCAGTTTCACATATTTCTGCTGCTCCGTCTATTTCTTCAGTTGTATCCTCTGCAGATTCATCATCCTCTATCCTTCCTAATTCTGCTGTTGTTTCTATTCATCCTATGTGTACTCGATCGAAATCTGGCATTGTTAAACCTCGTATCCCATTTACCTTTCATACAATTACTAATCCTGATTTGCTTGAAGAGGAACCTACTTATTTTACTCAAGCAGTTAAGTCAGTCCACTGGAGAAAGGCTATGTCTACTGAATATGATGCTTTGGTTGCACAAGGAACCTGGCAGTTAGTTCCTCCTACCTCAGCTCAGAATATCATTGGTTGTAAATGGGTTTTTAGAATTAAAAGAAATCCTGATAGTAGTGTCTCTAGTTACAAAGCTCGATTTGTGGCAAAAGATTATCATCAAGAAGAAGGGGTTGATTACCATGATACTTTTAGTCCGGTGGTACAAAAATCTATTATTCACACCATTTTATCATTAGCAGTTCAACAATCATGGGTTATTAGACAACTTGATGTTAGCAATGCATTTTTGCATGGTTTTTTGGATGAGGCAATTTTTATGACTCAACCACAAGGGTTTGTCAATTAAAAATTTCCATCTCATGTTTGTCAATTACACAAGGCTCTTTATGGATTAAAACAAGCACCTCAACAATGGTTTGCTAGATTCTCTGCCTTTGTTCTTACATTGGGATTTCATAACAGTCATGCTGATCCCTCCTTCTTCATTACATATGAGAGAAATGTCACTACTATTCTCATGGTGTATGTGGATGATATTCTTTTACTTGGTCAAAATGCTTCTCTTATTCAACACTTTATTGATAAACTTGCATCTGAATTTTCACTCAAAGACATGGGTGCTCTGTCTTATTTTCTTGGCATTGAGATTCAAGCTACAGCCAATGGAATGCATTTATCTCAGCAAAAGTATACTACTGATTTGCTTAAACTAGCCGGCATGACTGATTGTAAATCATGTCTTACTCCTATTACTACTTCTACAAAAGCTGCAGGGAATACAAAACTTTTTGCCAATCCTACCTTCTATTGGCAAATTGTAGGATCTTTACAGTATTTGTCCTTTACTCGACCTGATAGATGTTTTGCATTTAATAATGCTTGTCAACATATGCACTCACCTACTTAAGAAAATTTTGTTGCTGTTAAAAGGATTCTTAGATATCTTAAAGGCACTATTGCCTTTGGTCTTCAGTTCAAGTCTGGCTCCTTTTCTCTTACTGCATTTTCTTATTCTGACTGGGCTGGAAGTCCAACTGATTGACGCTCTACTACTGGAACTTGTATTTTTCTAGGGGAAAATCCTATATATTGGTATGCCAATTAAGAAGCAGCCTGCAGTTGCTCGATCCTCAACTGAGGCTGAATATCGTGCTTTATCTCAAGTTGCAGCTGAGATTTACTAGATTCAAATGCTCTTAGCAGATTTACATATTACACTTCCTTCTAAACCACAGATTTTTTGTCACAATTTATCTGCTATTGCTTTATCCTCTAATCCTGTGTTTCATGCTCGTACAAAACATATTGAGATTGACTATCATTATGTTCGAGAAAAGATTCAGGCAAATCAACTTCTTGTTCATCATATTTCTACAGTTGACCAAGTGGCTAATTTATTTACCAAGGCTCTTACTGCTCACAGACTGTCTTTTTTGCTTGCCAAAGTTCATGTGTGTTCACCATGAACTTGAAGAAGGGTGTAAGAATAATCACAGTCAGAGACAATTGAAGTCAGCCTTGGTTGGTTTTGTTAGTTAGTTATTGGACACCTGTAGACAGCTGTACAACATTTGTAAATGTATGTATTATGGTTGTAATTGTATGTACAATGTTAGAATCATATGTACTATGTACACCTTCTATAAATAGAGGACCTGACTCAGGCTCATTGATTAAGAGCTGAGATTTTGTCATTTACAATTCTCAACAACCAGAACGTGAAGATCCAAGATGTCCAAACTGTGGCCCCCAACAACAGCCCCAACACGGATGGCATCGACGTCCAGGAATCTACCGGAGTCACCATCACCGGCACCGGGATGAGGACCGGTGACGACTGCATCTCCGTCGGCCCCGGCACCCGGAACCTGTGGGTCGAGAAGGTCTCCTGTGGGCCTGGTGATCGTTTAAAATTAAAACCCTTGCAAGTGCACAAGACAATTGTACTACAGCGAGTATTAATAAGGGTTGTCGAACCTCATGGACGGTGAATACTTTACCAAATTCAAAAGAAAGTAGTAATGTTGATTCTATACTAAGAAAGCAATGAACTTTAACTAAACTAAGTGAGATTTAATCAACGTGGAGAAGACCAAGGCTTCGAATCCACCACAATAAACTAGTGTATCGTTTCTCTCTCTCTCTCTTTTGAATAAAGATTTCCAATTGGCTAGCATATTCCTCTCGGACATACACTTGTCAACTCAAAATATAGTGCTCTCCTCTCGGATGTAACACATAAAACAATTAAAACATGGAGTTGTGATCTATCTCTCTCGAGTATAAACCAATGAAATTTTGTTGATATATAACACCTCAGTCTACTTACGTTCCTCTCGGATACGCAAGTATTCTTCGGATTGAAACTCACAAGAATTCACTCTTGTCTCTATCAAGTACAAAGAACAAACTTTTTTTAAATTAACGGTGATTACACAATAAAATCCATACACCAACTAGAGTAAAAACATAAGATGAGAGAAAAGAAACTACACAACCAGATTATTAGGCTTCATCTACGCCTTGGAAAAGTGTTTAGCCTCGCATCGGAAGAGAAATCACCATCATGTTCTTCATCTTCTTCTCTTCTTCTCTCCTTTGCTCTAGCCTCCAAGGGTTTCTCCAAGATTGATTATGTGGTGCCCAAAACGTTCTCCCATAAGGCCTATTTATAAGAGTGAAGAGAAACCACGAAGTTCCCTTCCAAATCCAAGTCAAAATAGGTCTTATTTCGGTTTTCCGCATACGGCGATCGATCGCTCCATATTGCCGATCGATCGCAATTCCTTCGTTATTTTCCTCTGATCGATCACTTTGCCGATCGACGCCGTATGATACCGATCGATCGTAGTTACTGTCTTGCGCGATTGAAAAATTCCAGTAGATACGATCGATCATTTTGAGTCCGATCGATCGTTTCCTTCAATACACTGCTTTTGCGGCTCTGGCGATCGATCGCGTTGATAGCCGATCGATCGTGGTTACTATTCATGAATTTCAAATGGCCATAACTTTCTGTCCCGAACTCCGAATTGCACGTGGTTAGTGGCGTTGGAAAGCTGACTTCTTAATCTTTAACATGAACTTAAATCAGTCCAAGTAATATTTGTACACGAAGTTATGATGATTTAACCATTTGAGTTACTTTTCTCCTCATTTCTGTGTATTACTCTTGTTTCTCACAAAAACTAAAAACTATATTAAAGTAGTAGTTATTTTAATCAAACACTAGCAGAAACATAAGTTTAGGAGATAATAAAATGCATATTCCATGTATAGATCACCTGGTCATGGCATCAGGTGCTAAATTAATGCCAAGCGCACGTCTCTCTTACAAAAGAATTAGTTTTCCATGTGTAAAAAATAGTTGCTTATATATGATATATGTTTCTGCAGCATTGGGAGCCTTGCAAAGGACTTAAATGAAGATGGGGTGCAGAACATGATCGTGAAGACTGTGATCTTCACCGGAACACAAAACGGGATAAGAATCAAGTCCTAGGGGAGACCAAGCAATGGTTTCGTGAAGGGTGCCCTCTTTCAGAACATAATCATGGGGAATGTGAACAATCCCATCCTCATAGACCAAAACTACTGCCCTGGAAACAACAATTGCCCTGGCCAGGTGATATTCAAGGATTTTAAGTTGATAAGGTCTATCTATATGTTCCATTTCTTGTTCCATATTCTAATTACGTATATCCATACATGGGTCTGGGGTGAAGATAAGCGGGGTGAAGTACCAGGACATGAGGGGGTCGTTGATGTAAATTTTAATATGATACTCGCAAGCGCACGAATCTATAGCAGAATAGTGGCTACGAGGTCGATCCCTCAGAGACTTAGTAAGATATTCAACCTAATTCTAGAGTACGTAACAAGTAGTAATGAAATATAAAGTTCTAATTTTTATTTTCTTTTTAAGCAATCAATTGTTCAACTAAACTAAAAACACAGAAATTAACTAAACAAAAGATAAAATAATAAAGAAAAATCCTGTTTTGCTGCTTTCAGTCTGTCTTGCTTCTCCGTCCTGCTTTGCTCTCTCCTCCACCTTCAGCAACAATCTCTCGATTGCACGCCTCAACCGTTCTGATCTTTCTTTCGAATAGAACAGAATAGTCCCCACTTCCAGCCAAAGCAAAGCAACACCTTTCACTCTCGACCAGCACTGCTCTTCTTTCTCAAGCAAGAACAGTTCTGTTCAATGCCTCTGAACTGAACAGGACCCCCTCTCGAGCAGCCCAGCCGTCCACAGTAGCTTCCTTTCAATGCCTCTCGACAGATCCGCAAAAACCAGTCCTACCGCCCAAAAACCACTGTCTACACAACCGTCAGAACCTCCCCCTGCCCGGCCGCCCCCTTTCACAGCAGAACAACCCTTCTCGACAGAGCCGAACACCCCCTCTCGAGCAGCCCAGCAAAAACAGAACTTTTCCTCCCTTTTTGCCTCTCGACAGAAGAGCCGCCACCAACCTTTTTTTTCTTTTTTTTTTTCACAGCCGGAACAGAGCCCTGTTTTTATAGAGACAGCCACCCAACAATTTTTCTCCCAAATCGAGACCTTTCCAAATCCAAATCTTGTGTAGATATCTCCTCCAATTAACATCCATTCCGAAACAAAGTCGAACCTCAATTTCCTGATTCGGCATCTCGCATTCGAACTTTCCAAATCGAGATTGCTCCTCCTTTTCATCTCGCCGGAACCCATGCTCTGCAACTGGTTCGACGCCTCCTCGACCTCAGCCTCACTGTCGTCTTGCCGTCGCCGTCGTATCATCGGAAGCATGACCCACCGCCGGTCACGCCGTCGGATTCAACCTCCTTCCACTCTCCGGTGCCCGAACAGAGCCTCGTGCTCTGTTTTCTGTTTTTCCAGGCGCCCGAGCCATCGGGCTCGGGCTGCTTTCGAATTTTCTTTTTTTTTTCTTTTTCCGGACCAGACCAGAACCGGTCGGTTCAATTCTCTTTTTCTTTTTTTTCTTTTTCTTAATTAAAACCCGCCGTATCAATCTCAGCCGCCAGATCTTCGATCTCTTCATATGAGCTGATTGACGCGTATTTGTTAATCTGAAACATGGAGCTCTAAAACCTACATAAATAAAAATAAATCGTCATTAGACGCATAATAAAACATGAATCTATTAAAACCAATTAATGTATCTAAATAACTCAATTAAGCGCGTTTATTCATTAAACTCCAAATTACTCACTTAACACAGATAAACATTAATTATCCTTATTCTAACTAAAAATACGACTAACAAATAGGTAGAAAGGCATATAAAAATGTGTATATTTTGCATATATCAAATACCCCCAAACCTACATTTTGCTAGTCCTCGAGCAAAACAAAACAAAACAAAACAAAGAAAAAACAAAGAAATCTAACTAGTCCACTTTCGCAGGAAATCGCGATTACATTTAGCGCATGCAACAAGCCTTTTAAACCCCCAGGTGTCCCTGGCTGGACGAGTGAAGTCTCGTGAGGGTTTGCAGCCATGCTACCCACAAACATGTATTTATGAAATCAACCTATTTAATCTAAGTGTAAAAAGAAATAGAAAATCACTACAAAACAAACAATCCTAATATCCCTTCGAATGCAAACTGCAATGTTTAAGAAAATCAACCACATGTACTTGGATTTATAATCAACTGGAATATAGAAGCCCTCAAGTAAGTGGTTTTATTCTACACCTTCATCTTGGAAATTTCTGCTCAATAGGATATAGCATGATACTTTATATAGTAAGAGTGTAGAACATTGTAGCAATACATTCTAAATCTCTGTTTATACAGATCCAGTGTGACCCATTAACCAAAGAACATCAGAATCAACACAGTCGTCGTAATCTTTAGGTTCATGATAGCACAACTCTGCGCGCCTCCTTCGGGTCCAACATTCTAGATTTGAGAGGATAATACACCACAGACTTTTTTTTTTCTTTTTTTCTTTTTTTCCGCTAGGACTGTGTAAGGCCTGACTTCAAGATGCTTAGGTTTAGCAATGACTCAGGCCAATGACTCCCAGCCAATTTGCTTAGGGCATTAGGTTTTAAGAGACCGCTTCGGGCCCGAGCATCAGCCTAAGTTAATCCTATAAAGTCAAGCAGCCCCTTTTCTTTTATTTTGTTTTTATTTTTTCGCATTTTCCATTTTCAGCAATCATATTTCAGCAATCTTTATTCCGTCCAGGCTGTATTATACTCTCAACCTATTTCCGGTTCCAATCCCTTGCCATAGCCAAGTAAATGGTCTATCATGGTCTTTTAAGCTCAACAGACAACCACATATCATCCAATGACTCTGACTAAAGATATCCCACTGAAGATTAGTATTCAACAAATCTCTAGATGGTATTACTTTATGTAACTAGTGTGTGTGAGTGAGTTTTATTAGCTCAAGCACTTCGTTCCAAGAGGACTGTAACAGAAAGATACTGCTCAGTTAAGTTCTCTATCCTCCAGTATACTTACTCACACTTCCAATGCAAATTAATCTCTTAAAAATTGAAGTATGCATCATAAGGGGATAAACTATCAAAACCTAAGAAAATTACTAACAACAACCTAAAAACTAATCAAATTTTTATGTTTTTTTTAAAAAAAAATTTTCAATTTTTTTTATTTTAAATAAAAACCAAAGGAATACTACTTTTCTTTTCTACACCCCCAAACCTAAACGAAACATTGCCCTCAATGTTTACCAAAATAAATATCACAATGACGAGTAAAAGAAAAGGAGTGTAAGGAAAGAAATCACCTGAATGGAGATGCCTCATGGTAGATGTAGAGCATTGAAACACACAAACTAAGAATGAGGAGTAAGTACAAAATATGGAAAAAAGAAAATACACCCCCAAACCTAGATTGTAGCATCCCCACACATGTATCAACAACCTAAATATTAAACAAATAAAAAGTTATCAAAAACCAAAAATTTGGGTTGCCTCCCAAGAGCGCTAAGTTTCACGTCTTCAGCCAGACGTAACCAAAAATCATGTAGGAGCATTAGGTTCATCCAAATCTTGAACAATCTCCTCTCTTTCAGTAAGACCCTCTAAATATGGTTTCAATCTTTGCCCATTAACTTTGAAAATAGTTCCATCTTTAGGGTTTTGAATGTCAACTGCTCCATGGGAAAATACTTTGTGCACAATGAAAGGTCCAGACCATCGGGAACGGAGCTTTCCTGGGAAGAGATGTAACCTGAAGTTATAGAGCAAAACTTTTTGACCGGGCTCCAATGACTTCCTCATGATTGACTGATCATGAAAAACTTTGGTCCTAGCTTTGTAAATCTTCGCATTCTCATAAGCCTCATTACGAATTTCGTCTAATTCATTGAGTTGCAATTTTCGAAGTGTTCCAGCCTTGTCCATATCAAAGTTAAAAGTTTTGATGGCCCAATAAGCACGATGTTCTAATTCCACAGGTAAATGACAAGGTTTTCCAAATACCAGTCTATAGGGAGACATTCCAATTGGTGTCTTAAAAGCAGTACGGTAAGCCCACAATGCATCATTTAATCTGTCAGACCAATCCTTTCGATCGGGACGAACCGTTTTATCAAGAATGCGTTTAATTTCCCTATTTGAAACTTCTACTTGTCCACAAGTCTGCGGATGATATGGAGTTGCAATTTTATGAGTAATGGAGTACTTTTTCAGAAGTGATTCAAAAGCTCTATTGCAGAAATGTGTACCACCATCACTTATAATTGCACGAGGGGTTCCAAAACGAGAAAATATGTTTTCTTTCAAGAACCGAATCACTACTTTGTAATCATTTGTTTTGCAGGGAATGGCCTCTACCCATTTGGAAACATAATCTACAGCAACGAGGATATAGAGATAACCAAACGATGGAGGAAATGGGCCCATGAAGTCAATACCCCAAACATCAAAAAGTTCAACAATCAGGATGTTAGTAAGGGGCATCATGGACCTACGTGATAATGTACCCATACGTTGGCATCTGTCACATTTTGTGCAAAATTCATGAGTATCTTTGAATAAAGTAGGCCAATAGAAACCACTCTGCAAAATTTTTGTAGCAGTCTTTTTCGCACCGAAATGGCCACCACATGCATGAGCATGGCAAAAAGAAATGATACTATCAACTTCATGCTCCGGCACACATCTCCTAATGATTTGATCTGGGCAATACTTGAACAGGTATGGATCATCCCAGAAAAAATGCTTAACCTCGGCGAAGAATTTGGATTTATCTTGTTTTGTCCAATGTTCAGGAAGTTGAGTTGTGACAAGATAATTAACAATATCAGCATACCAAGGCAATTGAGAGACAACAAAAAGTTGTTCATCGGGAAATGACTCATTCAAAGGTAAGTGTTCCTCAGCAGACTCATCGATAAGTCTAGACAAGTGATCAGCAACAACATTTTCAGAACCTTTCTTATCTCTTATCTCAATATCAAATTCTTGAAGTAATAGGACCCAACGAATTAAACGAGGTTTAGTGTCTTTCTTTGAAAGAAGATATTTCAAAGCTGCATGATCTGAAAACACTATGACCTTGGATCCTAAGAGATATGATCGGAACTTGTCTAGAGCAAAAACTACAGCCAACAACTCTTTTTTCTGTAGTAGAATAATTAAGCTGAGCATCATTGAGAGTTCTACTTGCATAATAGATGACATGGGTTATCTTATTCACCCGCTGCCCCAAGACAGCTCCAACCGCATAATCGGATGCATCACACATGAGCTCAAAAGGTAAATTCCAGTCCGGTGGTTGGATGATGGGTGCAGATGTGAGAAATTGCTTGAGTTGATCAAACGCTTTAGAACAATCATCATCGAAGACAAAAGGAGTTTCTTTAGCAAGCAAATTGCACAAAGGTCTTGAAATTTTGCTAAAGTCTTTGATGAATCTTCTGTAAAACCCAGCATGGCCAAGAAAAGATCGAACCTCCTTTACTGATTTTGGGGGAGGCAGACTTGAAATTAAGTCAACTTTGGCCTTATCAACTGCAATTCCTTTATTAGAAATAACATGCCCCAGAACTATCCCTTGACGAACCATAAAGTGACATTTCTCCCAATTTAGCACAAGATTTGTTTCTTTACACCTTGCCAAGACAAGAGACAAGTGGTGTAAACATTCATCGAAAGAGGATCCAAACACCGAGAAATCATCCATGAAAATTTCAAGAAATCGCTCAACCATATCTGAAAATATGCTCATCATGCACCGCTGGAATGTGGCGGGTGCATTACATAACCCAAATGGCATGCGGCGATATGCATATGTTCCAAAAGGACAAGTGAATGTGGTCTTTTCTTGATCCTCTGGAGCTATGGGAATTTGATTGTAGCCTGAATAGCTATCTAAAAAGCAATAGTAGCTATGCCCAGCAAGTCTCTCAAGCATCTGATCAATGAATGGCAAAGGAAAGTGATCTTTCCTTGTGACCGAGTTCAATTTTCTGTAGTCAATACAAACCCGCCACCCAGTGGTCATTCGGGTGGGGACTAATTCATTATTATCATTTTTGACTACTGTGATTCCCGACTTCTTAGGAACAACCTGAACTGGGCTGACCCAAGTACTATCTGATATGGGATAAATGATGCCAACATCTAACAATTTTAGCACCTCGGTTCTGACAACCTCCTTCATATTAGGGTTAAGTCTGCGTTGCATTTCACGGGAAGATTTTGCATGTTCCTCAAGGTAAATATGATGCATACACAGAGCAGGACTTATACCCTTAATGTCTGCTATTGTCCACCCTAAAGCTGTCTTATGTTCGCGAAGAACATTAAGCAACTTGCCTTCCTGTTCTGAATCAAGGTCTGAAGAGATGATAACAGGCAAGGTATCAGAAGAACCTAAAAACGCATATTTAAGTGTATCTGGTAATGGCTTTAGGTCAAGTTGGGGTGGTTTTTTAATAGATGGGACAAGTTTAGACTCGGGAACTGGAAGAGGTTCCACCCTGGCTGTCCATTTGGTCGGGTCCAAAATAGGGGTAGAGTCAAGCAATGCATTGACGTCTCTAATGGACCCTTCGATGTCAAAGTCTAAGCCAAAATGAGTTAAACATGTTTGGAGGGGATCATCATTTAAAACAGTTTGCAGAGATTCTTCCACTAAACTTTCAATCATATTCACTGCAAAAGAATCATCCGTCTCCGGGGGTTGTTGTCTAACATTAAAGACATTGAGTTTGACCTTTAAATTGCCAAAAGACAACTTCATAACCCCATTTCTACAATTTATTATGGCATTGGATGTGGCTAAAAATGGCCTTCCCAAAATCACAGGAATCTGACTACCAGGATTCTGCACAGGTTGGGTATCTAAGACAATAAAGTCTACGGGGAAGTAAAATTTATCCACCTGAACCAGAACATCCTCAATAACACCGCGTGGGACTTTAACTGATCTGTCTGCAAGTTGCAGTGTTATGGTAGTCGGTTTCAACTCTCCTAATCCAAGTTGCTTATAAATAGAGAATGGTTGCAAATTGACACTAGCTCCTAAGTCCAACAATGCCCTCTCCACAGTATGGTCTCCTATAACGCATGAAATTGTGAGGCATCCTGGATCTTTAAACTTAGGAGGAGTGTTATACTTAAGAATTGAGCTAACTTGTTCAGTGAGAAACACTTTCTTGTGTGCATTCAATTTTCTTTTCTGGGTGCACATGTCTTTTAAGAATCTTGCATAAGCGGGAACTTGCTTAATAGCATCGAGCAATGGAATATTGATTTGCACTTTCTTAAAAATTTCCATTGTCTCATCAAGTTTGTTCCCTTGAGATGTTTTTGCAAGTCTTTGGGGAAAAGGTGCCTTGGGTATATAGGGTGGTATATGGCTAGACTCAGGACACGAAGAAGCTTCTAGGCTCTTCTTCAATGTAACAGGACTCACGTCTGGTCTAGTGGTGCTCTCTTGGACCTCACCCTTTCTAGCAGTTGTGTCTATGGCAGTTTTAGGTGGTTCCACATTATTGTCAATTTGTTTTCCACTCCTAAGTGTAGTTATGGCTTTAACTTGCGCTGGAGGGTGGTCTTGACAAGAGTTAGATCCCACTTCAAATTGTCCTTTGGGATTAGCTACAGGTTGACTAGGAAACCTACCTTTTTCCCTCTCATTTAATGCAGAAGCCAATTGACCCATTTGAAGTTCCAGCTTCGTAATTGCTTGCGAGTTGGCATGTAGAGAATGTTGGGTATCTTTTTGAAATTGTAGAGAGCTTTGCATGAACAAATTCAAAGTATCCTCAAGAGATGGTTTCTTGGGTTGTGTAGGGAATGTTTGAACTTGTTGAGGGTAAGATTGATTGGGAGGGTACCCTGGAGGTCCTCCTTGATGCGGTCCTTTGGACCATGAAAAATTGGGATGCCTTGCCCAACCTGGGTTATAAGTTTCCGAATATGGGTTGTTGCCAGGTCGAGGAAAGGCATTTATAGCATTAGCCTGATCGCTATTGTATTCCACTCCAGAGGTGTTAGAGGGACAGTTTTGTGTGACATGGGAGGGGTTAGAGCAAATAGCACACACATTGACATGTGATGGCATTTGGGGCCCACCAGCAGACATCAACGCATCAAAACGTTGTGTCAGGCTGTCGATCTTGGAGATCAAATGTGCGTTATTGTCTACCTCATATACGCCTCCTTTCTTTTGAAAAGGAAACGTTCTGTCAACTCTACTTGAGCAATCCCATTGCTGAGAATTCTCGCATAGAGTCTCAATAAAATCCCATGCTTCTTCGGCACTCTTCATCATCACTGACCCACCACTAGCGGCATCAACCATTTGACGGTTCTGAGGTGTTAAACCGTCATAGAAAAATTGAACTTGTTGCCACTTTAAAAATCCATGGTGTGGACACTTAAGGAGCAAATTCTTCCATCTTTCCCAACACTCATAAAAGTGTTCACCCTCCTTCTGCATGAAATTTGTAATTTCTCTACGAAGGGCATGAGTTTTATGAACAGGGAAGAATTTGTTCAAAAATTTTTCAGCTAATTGATCCCAACTCCTAATTGTTCCAACTTCTAAAGAGTTCAACCATGCTTTCGCTTTTTCTTTCAAAGAAAAGGGAAAGAGGCGCAACCTAACAGATTCATCAGAGAAATTTTGGAATTTAAATGTAGCACAAATGTCAAGGAACTCTTTAACATGATTATAGGGATCTTCTTTATTGGAACCATAGAATGTGGGCAAGAGTTGCATCACCCCTGGTTTCAACTCAAAGTGGTGTGCCGTGGTGAGCGGCAACACTATGCAGGAAGGTGAGTTGAATTGAATGGGGGATGAATAATCTTTTAGTGTCTTCCTCACATTCTCATTTTCCATGTTACCTACTTGATTTGCAATATCCATTGTATGTTTTAATCTTGCTTTAAAAGTTCTTTCAATTTCTAGGTCAAGGGGTGCAAGCTGTTCACCCAGTGACCGACGACCAAGCATACACTAATTAACGACACTAAAAATCAAATATTTAGAACAAACCTAAAAATTGCAACTAACACAAGCAAGCAATCACAGAAAGAAATATAAGAATACTAAGCACCTAGAAAAATTAAAAGAGAAGGTAAAAGAATGCAAACGAGGGGAAGGGGTGGCCCTTCCAACGTTGGCGAGAATTTCGCGTCTTCTCTTACTCCTACAAAAAGACAAAACACTAATAAGCAACAAAAAATTAAACTAAATTAAACTCAAAACTAAACTACTCTAAGAATTCGGTAAATTATCCTACGTAGTCCCCGGCAACGGCGCCAAAAACTTGATGTAAATTTTAATATGATACTCGCAAGCGCACGAATCTATAGCAGAATAGTGGCTACGAGGTCGATCCCTCAGAGACTTAGTAAGATATTCAACCTAATTCTAGAGTACGTAACAAGTAGTAATGAAATGTAAAGTTCTAATTTTTATTTTCTTTTTAAGCAATCAATTGTTCAACTAAACTAAAAACACAGAAATTAACTAAACAAAAGATAAAATAATAAAGAAAAATCCTGTTTTGCTGCTTTCAGTCTGTCTTGCTTCTCCGTCCTGCTTTGCTCTCTCTTCCACCTTCAGCAACAATCTCTCGATTGCACGCCTCAACCGTTCTGATCTTTCTTTCGAATAGAACAGAATAGTTCCCACTTCCAGCCAAAGCAAAGCAACACCTTTCACTCTCGACCAGCACTGCTCTTCTTTCTCAAGCAAGAACAGTTCTGTTCAATGCCTCTGAACTGAACAGGACCCCCTCTCGAGCAGCCCAGCCGTCCACAGTAGCTTCCTTTCAATGCCTCTCGACAGATCCGCAAAAACCAGTCCTACCGCCCAAAAACCACTGTCTGCACAACCGTCAGAACCTCCCCCTGCCCGGCCGCCCCCTTTCACAGCAGAACAGCCCTTCTCGACAGAGCCGAACACCCCCTCTCGAGCAGCCCAGCAAAAACAGAACTTTTCCTCCCTTTCTGCCTCTCGACAGAACAGCCGCCACCAACCTTTTTTTTCTTTTTTTTTTTCACAGCCGGAACAGAGCCCTGTTTTTATAGAGACAGCCACCCAACAATTTTTCTCCCAAATCGAGACCTTTCCAAATCCAAATCTTGTGTAGATATCTCCTCCAATTAACATCCATTCCGAAACAAAGTCGAACCTCAATTTCCTGATTCGGCATCTCGCATTCGAACTTTCCAAATCAAGATTGCTCCTCCTTTTCATCTCGCCGGAACCCATGCTCTGCAACTGGTTCGACGCCTCCTCGACCTCAGCCTCACTGTCGTCTTGCCGTCGCCGTCGTATCATCGGAAGCATGACCCACCGCCGGTCACGCCGTTGGATTCAGCCTCCTTCCACTCTCCGGTGCCCGAACAGAGCCTCGTGCTCTGTTTTCTGTTTTTCCAGGCGCCCGAGCCATCGGGCTCGGGCTGCTTTCGAATTTTCTTTTTTTTTTCTTTTTTCGGACCAGACCAGAACCGGTCGGTTCAATTCTCTTTTTCTTTTTTTTCTTTTTCTTAATTAAAACCCGCTGTATCAATCTCAGCAGCCAGATCTTCGATCTCTTCATATGAGCTGATTGACGCGTATTTGTTAATCTGAAACATGGAGCTCTAAAACCTACATAAATAAAAATAAATCGTCGTTAGACGCATAATAAAACATGAATCTATTAAAACCAATTAATGTATCTAAATAACTCAATTAAGCGCGTTTATTCATTAAACTCCAAATTACTCACTTAACACAGATAAATATTAATTATCCTTATTCTAACTAAAAATACGACTAACAAATAGGTAGAAAGGCATATAAAAATGTGTATATTTTGCATATATCAGTCGTCAGCGTCGGAGGTGGCGGTGAAGTTCGACTGCAGCAAGACCAAACCTTGCACTGGGATTGGACTGCAAGACGTGCAGCTCACGTACCAGAACAAGAAGGCAATGTCCACATGCATTAACACAGATGTAACTGATCTGTACATGAAATATGCATTTTATTATCTCCTAAACTTATGTTTCTGCTAGTGTTTGTTTAGAATTATTGCTACTTTAATATAGTTTTTGGTTTTTGTAGGAAAAGAGAGCAAAACGCAGAAATGGGATAAAACGCGACTCTAATGATTGAATATTTACAACTTTGATTGCATATCTCTGATGGGACTGATTTAAACTTCATGTTAAAGTACACGAAGTCAGCTTTCCAACCCCACTGACTGTTCGCAATTCGGAGTTCAGAGCAAAAAGTTATGATCATTTGAAATATCGCGCGCGAAAGAGACACAATTAAAGAGAAGATCCGTTCAGATTATATCCGGCGGTTGAGATTATGACGACGGGTTTTAAAGAAGAAAAAGAAAAAAAAAAGAAAAGAAAAGAGCGCTGAACCGGCTGGTTCAGTTAAAAAAAAAAGGAAAAAAAATAAAAAAACCCGGCCCGAGCCGAAGCTCGGGCGCTCGGGCTTCGGCCGTTTCATCACAGAAGCCGGTGCTCTGTTTTGGATGAGATCGCCGGAGAACGG
This sequence comes from Houttuynia cordata, assembly GCA_039654745.1. NCBI lineage: Eukaryota > Viridiplantae > Streptophyta > Magnoliopsida > Piperales > Saururaceae > Houttuynia > Houttuynia cordata. Next base: position 21,063,265 of record CM077509.1, read on the forward strand.
CCGCTGGGATGACGGTGGGTTTCGCCGGTGGGCTGAGAAGCTGGGCGGTGACGGAGGCAGGTCTCGACGGCGGCGGAGGAAGAGAAGACGACCGGAGCTGGTGACGATGGGACAGAACAGGGCGTTCGAGCTCAGCTCGCCGCCGGCGAAGAAGCTTAGTTCTGGACGGCGGCGAGCTGGGCAGACGCAGAAATCGGCGACGATCAAGCGGCGAGCTTCCCGGCGAGGCAGTGAAGATCGAAGGCGTGCTCAATCGACGAAAAAAGGCAACTTGGGCTGAATCGGGAAAACAGAATCTCGCCGGAATTCAAAATAGCAACTTGTGCTCGATCTGGAAAGGATTGAAATTGGTTCGATTGCAATTGGGGAATGGTCTTGGATTGGAATCGCCTATAAAAACCCAAGCCGGCTGTGCGAAGAGAGGAGACAGACAGAAAGACGAAGACTCGACAGACAGAAACAGAAGAGAGCCAAAGAGCCGCCGACAGAGGGAGAAAACAGAGAGAAAACAGAGCCGCCGACAGAGCTTGAACGGAGCTGCGACGTCCGGATTCCGTCGGGATTTTGACCGGAGCAAGAGGCAGGTCTCGGCCGGAGTAAGAGGAGGAGGAAGAGAGAAGAAAAGGGCCAGATTTTGTTCACAAAACAATTTTGCTACAGTACCATTTGGGGGGTGCTACAGTGCGTGTCTCAACGAAGAAGACAGTGAATAGTGCGCGTGAATAGTGGCCGTGAATAGTGCAAATGACTTCTCCGACGAATCAGGCTTTTTCTTCCCTTATTTCTATGTCTAGCTAAATTTCATTGTACTAAGATTAGATGAAGCCCTGCTGATTGTTTGACTCTCAATACTTATTTGCAATTCTAAAGTTGTGATTTTTATTCCATATGCTTATTATTTTGCTATGATTATTCTGTTGCTCGAGAGAGGGTAGAGTAATTGTTAGTTAAGGGTTTGTTAATGTTCGAGAGATCTTAGCGAATTCCAAGGTGTTATTTGAATAAAAATTACATTTTTATGATTGGTCTTTGCTCGAGAGAGGGAGATTAATTAAGTTAGATTTAATTGTTTAGTTGCATGTTCGAGAGGGCTGCACACATTACGATTATTCGTGACTTCGAGAGGGGCACGGGTAATTGATCACTTGGAATTGTACGGGTTTAACAGAGAGGATAGCTATTTGGTTTGGGTGGATTCGAAGTCTTAGTATATTTCTCATCATATTATTTTCTCATAAATTTCATTGCTTTGTTAAATTAGAACTTTTCATTCTGTTTTTTAGACCTTTTGTTTAGAGCATTTGTGTAGGCTTAGGCTTGAAGTTGTGGGTTTAAGACTTGTGTATAATTATTACTCTTTATACTCTCTTATTTACTCTTGCTCAAAGTGATGCGTAACTCTGTTATTGTGACCGCCCATTGTGGGGCATAAGTCTTCCGCTATATCTCTTTCCCTCCAACACCTTCCATTCCAAAAAGACGATTTTATGTTAATACACTACTAATCTTAATTTAGCTTTGAATACCAAAAGAAAACCTTAGATCTAGGGCCTTGGAAGCATAAAAACAAGATTTTGAAGATTAGGGCTTGATAAAGATGTATAAAACAGTAGTTTTTATGCTTTTAAAATGGGTTGAAATAATGGAGAAATCAAGATTAAGGAATGATTAAGAAAACCTTAAAGAAAATAAAGGAGGATTTAGCTAAATACCTTTAATCCTTTCCTCTTCAAGCTTAATGAGGAAGAGGCTCCTAATCTCCCAGCCAAGCCTATTCCCAACTTGGAAAAGGCCTCCACGCCTAATCCCAAGCTCTCTCTGATTGCTCCTCATACAGAGGATCCTGTCCATCTGCGTGTCACACCACGCAGCCCCAAAACAAAACAAGGAAAGAGGGGTGAGTATAAAACTCAGTAATGATTTTTATACGATCGACAATAATCAAAAGTCATACGGCATCACAATATAGCAATATAGATCCATAATCGACATGATTATACCATTTTTTAGTCATGCATTTATAATACATATTCCTGCATAACACTATCTCATTCACATACTTTCTACTCATGCATTCATAACACATAATCCTGCATGATAATATCTCAATCACATACTTTCCACACATGCATTCATAATACATAATAATCACATACTTTCCACTCATGCATTCATAACACATAATCTTGCATAAAAATGTCTCATTCAGATACTTTCCACTCATGCATTCATAACATATAATCCTACAGAATAATGTTTCATTCATATACTTTCCACTCATGTATTCATAACACATAATCCTACATAATAATATCTCAGTCACATATAATGAATGCCTCCATCAAGGAGTAAACACAATCATCACAACGAAGGCGGCATCGCCACACAGCAGAATCCTGTCAAGGCCACGAAGGTGTATCATAGTCCGGTTTCCACATAGGAAACATAAGGTCGGGGTTATCGGCCCCTAAGTCTATTCACCCTGGACGATCCTGGCCAAGGATGTCCAATTCCCATACAGAGAACCTAGAGCAGGTGTGTTCGCCTTGGGGCATCTCCTGCGGTGAGAAAGAGCCCGAATCCCCACACAGGGAACCCTAGAACACGTGGCAGCTGGTGCACGAAGCGTACCACTCTGGATGCTCAAGTCCAGATGACAATCTCAATAATCTCATTAGCAAGGCAAATACACAACTCGCCCCCCATGTATCTCAATGTAACACCATTTCAGCTCAACTCAACCCGGGGAGTATACTTGTCCCACGAAGGGACGAAATTGAAAACATGTCCTTTCGGACCAACCAAGTTTCGATTAATCCACCGATCGATTAATCCGCAAGCAATATCAAGCATTGCATGCAATAGATCAATTCCGGTTAAACAACGATAAAACTTCATCCATGAAGTCCGATACATGATGCATGCTATCATGGTACATCCGTGAGCAAGACCTACGTGTGTTCCAACACATAGAACATGCTCCCAATCTATCCCCTCATGCATCATAATCAAAGCATAATCAACTAAAATCTCATAATAGATTCTCATGTGTATGTATACTCATGCATATTCTAATCACATGATTCATGCTTCAATATATACTCATTGAGCAATATTTGCATGCTTAAATACTTTCCAAAATAACGATTCTAAACTGAAATCAAAGCAATTTCTTTCATCAAGCTTAAATCCATCAATGTAGAGTTAAAGGCTACCCGACCCGCAAAAGAGTGGGTAAGGGCTCGGATTTTTAGGCCATGGGTAGGGCTTGTGTAAGATCCCTCATCTTTGAACCGGTTTATTTTAATGCTAAGAATCGGTTATTGTGTTTAAGTGTTTTCTGATTTAACTCTGTTATTTTAGAAAATAAATGAGTTTACAAAAGTTTTAATCAAAACTAATTTCACAATCATGAGTTTCAAGTGATTTTGGATCAAACCTGAATTTTTGAGATTTTTTGGATTTTTCACCAATTTTCCGAAAATTAGGGTTTGACGGGACCCCTGCGGGCCCCGCCATCAAAAATTAGGTTTTTGTGACAAAAATGCCCCAGACAATAAATAAGGTCATTATAAAATTTTTTAGAATTTTCTGGACTTAATTTCGGATTAAAATAGCTGAATTTTCCAATTTTAGCCAAAAACCCTATTTTACCCCACATTTTACTTATGTCTACCCCCAACTTTTTCTATAACAGATTCGGATCGGATCGGGCGGTGCCCGGGGCGTGATAGCTTGGGCCTCAAAATCCATCCCTAGGTCGGGTAGGGTTGGGCCCGGGCATAGCTAGAAAACACCCGAAGGCCAGACCCTACCCGAAAGCCGGGTGAGTCATGCCGGTTCAGGGTGAGTCGGGTGATATAAAAAAAAAATTGAAACCCTAACACTCTTCCCCGACCGATGCTCTCTCCCACGACCTCTCTCTCCCCGACCTCTCTCCCTCGACCGCCGCTCTCCCCCGACCTCTCTCTCCCCCGACCGGCGCTCTCTCCCCAACTGGCGACCGCTGCTCTCTCCCCCGACCGGTGACCGTCGGTGACAGTTCTGAGCCTCTCCCTCGACGGCCACCGTCTCCTCTGCCGGTGACAGTAACATCTCCTAAACTTACTAATTGTTTGGATTTGTCATCTGTTGGTCATATGTTTAAATTTGTCATATATTAGCAGTCTGTGATTCTGTTATTTACTCACTAATTGCCTATAATACTTGTCTTCTCTTTGTTATCTGTTGTCATCTGTTTGAATTTGTCATATGTTGTCATATGTTTGAATTTGTCATATGTTAGCAACCTGTGATTCTGTTATTTACGGACTAATTGCCTATAACACTTGTCTTATCTTTGTTAATGAGTACTTGATTTCTTATCTGCTTGTTGGTCGAATTTAATGTAGTAGATATGTCTTTTCACTGTAGCGAATCTTTGTCCTTCCCACATCTATCACCAGCTGCACAAGCTTGTTCTTCCAATCCTTGCACCTCTTCTACACCCCCACTATTTCAACATCAATCAATTCTTCCACACAAGAAGCCTCTTCAACTCCCACTCTCACACCTATTATGTCACGCCCCGAAATCCCATACCTCGATCGGAGTGCGGAAGCCAATCAATGGAATACAATTCGAGGTAGAGATCCCGGGCACGCGACCGAACAGTCGATTTACCAACCGATTACAATCATCTCAAAAGGACGTGTAACCGATTATGCCCGCAATCAGTGTAATACAATAATAGACATCAATGAATACTATGAAATGAATTTACTTAATAATAATCCATTTTTGAAAGTCAAATAAAATAAACCTATAAGTCTATGGCACACAATTGCCAAAAATGTCATAAGCATCAATAAAAACAAAAACAAATAACTAAATAATCTTTAAACTCTTGTCGGCGCCTTCAATCCGCCATTCCACTACTGCACTTCCTGATCTCACTTTTCATTTGCGCCTGCATCAGAGGATGCATGAGTATTTCATAGAAACACTCAGTAGGATGTAAAAACCCACTGAATGAAAACAAGCAGTAAGAAGAGAATAAGAATAACAAAGGTCATAGACATTCCACAACGTCTGAACTTAACCGAGGTCTATACACCTGCAAGTTTAGTCAACAACAATTCCAACTCGCAAGTATAGGAAAAACATCAATAAGGCTCCTACTACACATATGAGTAAGGAGAGGATAACAATAATAACAAAGGCTCCAGACATCTAAAGTGAAAGGAGTTACAATTTCTGCTCGCTAACCTGGTCACTCGCAAGTGACTAAAATAATATACCAGAACCACCCTAGGGATTCTCTCTTTGGAACCCTGCCATGCGTCTAGGATGCTGGCTCCACCAGTGCTTACGGACACGATGGGCGGAGACTGAGGACCTTCCGTAATGTCCACAATCTAACGTACGTATAGTGCCTCCCTTCGGGCAGTATGGAATCGCAATTTTATAAATATAAGTGACCTCGCAAGATCTAGCAATGGCTTAATTGAGCATACTATGAAACCACCATGGGGAGGGTCTCGCAAGGTCTCCAGTGGAAGAAACAATCATGTAATCAATATGAGCAATATCTCAAAGGAATAGAGGTCACAACACTCTAAGATTATAAGGTATCTCTTACCAGAATAGACTCTCTCAAGGAATATGGATAGAAGCATCAAAGTCTTTGGTCAACACATAACTCATTCATTGGAGTAGCATAGAATAACAAGACAACTCACACAAGGAGTAACATACAATCAATACATACCTTTCATGCTCCACTCTAGATAGGAATTCCTCATCCGCATTAGAGTTTATAATACCAATATCATAGATAAGAAATCAGAGAATCTTAAATGATTTGAATTCCAAGTAGAATATCAAACCGACATCAACACTTTTTAAAATAGATAGTTATGAATCATTTGTTCAAAGGATTATCCCTCATATTGAATTACATCTAACCTAATTCTTACTGTGATATTCCATAAGTATATAGTTCGATTACTGGTATTGACATATTAATCATTATCGTATCATATTACATGATGTTATTTGTATACTTAGTATTTTCTCTCAGATTCAGCTCACTGCCTCCTGCACAACAGTCCTCTTCCGACGACTACTGTGCTCTATACATTAAGCCCTAACCTCTGAAATTTTTATTCTTAATACCCTCGTGCGTCTAGTTTCTAACCCCACTGATTTTATATTTTTTCGATTTTATTTGAATTAGTTATGAATTATTTACTATGGACTGTCAGCACAGAAACAGTTCTGGCCGAGACTAAGACTCTTAATTAAACTTGATTATCTTACTTAACAACACATTATAAATGACAATACATTAATAACAGACTATATACTCCCTTCCTAGACCAATTACAGAACCTAGAATTATCTGAAATTATTAAAGTTCACTCCTTTCTTGTGTTCTTATATATATAACATAGTTTGTAAACATTAATACACCCTAAATAAGACAATTAATGTAAGACACACCTTAAAGGCACAAACTCAACGTGAATCATCATTAACCAAACAATGTTAGAACTTCTACTTTCTGGAAAATTAATAAAGCATTAGATTTTAGATATGAATTCCCATCTAGAAGTGAAACATGAATGCACATATGATTTGTGATGCACTACGCATAGAAACATGGACATAATATATTCATCTCACAAAAATCTAAACAATAACTAAGGTGTTGAATCAAAACACTTGTCAAAAGCAGATATAATCAAAAGAGAGAAGAGGGAAAAACCATCCTACTTAATCCTCCAAAGATCTCGCCTTTCTACGCGTTAGTCGTCTCTTCCACTCCTTCCAAAGCTCCCGCTCCAAGCTCTCGCAAACTCCCACTAGAACAAGCCTCCAAGGAGATGGGTGAACGTGGGAAGGAGAAGGGAAAAGTCTCTGGACGTTCAAGGGTTAGCGCAAGCCAATTCTCTAGTGTTTATATAGAGTTGGGGGAGAATCCATTCTCAAACTAATCTTCCAAATCATGGACACTTTCAACCAATGGGAAGGCTTCACAATCCTCCTAGAGACGTGCAAAATAAGTCCAATTGGGATTTGGTATTTTCCAAGCAAATCCACCCTAAAAATACGCTTGAAAACACAAAACTGCAACCGGCGATCGATCGGCTATACGGCGATCGATCGTCGTATGCACTGTTTTACACTACCACGCTACAGCCGATCGATCGCTATTACTGCCAATCGATCGCTTTACGCGAAACACAACATTCACAAATCACAATAACTACGATTGATCGTTTTGGTAAGGCGTCTATCGGTTCAAGCTTGCCGATCGATCGGCTCTTATGGCGATCGATCGCAGTCACGTTCAATCAAAATTCAATTTCTCATATCTTTTTACTCCGAACTCCAAATCGTGCATAATAGGTGGCGTTGGAAAGCTCTTCTCACCAACTTTAATTTCCACGGGCAAAGTACGACCAAATCAAATATTAAGAGGGTCAAATTTAGGTTTTAAAATACTTACTAATTTTCTGGGTGTTACATATTGTGCCCCAAACCCCTAGCTCTACAACTCGCCCTGCTGTACTCCATTCAGAATTAGGAGCATCTAATGAGCAAACTAGAAAAAACCGTAGTAGGGGTCGATCATTTGTTTAGGATTATTTCTGGAAAACCTTTGATGAAAATGGGAAAACGGTTGTTGGCAAGACAATTATTGGCAATTTTGATGATTTGGATGATAAATTTAATAATGACAAGAGTGAAATAATCGAAATCAAAATAGCAGATAACTAAGATATGTTTTTTTATTTTTATGTTCAAAGGTTTTCTAAAATTAGTATGTCAAATTAGCTTTTAAAATTTTTATTTTATATTAAATATAATTTTCAAAAAAAAGTTTTAACTCCCCCATTGCCGATCCCAAGCCCGGATGAGAAATGAGGAAGGGAACCTTTATTTAGTAGTGCTAAATAGAGTGAGAGGAATGTTGCTGATTGGTTGCCCCATCAGCAACAGTTAAAAGAGCAAAAGAGCATATAGTTGGAGGATGAGAGCCTAGAATTCATTCCTTGTTATTCATGTTTGGCATGTGTTTTTTGGTGAATGATTAGCTGTTCAAATTGTTGTTGGACTGGTTGGGAGATGGAAAGAAACTATTGCGGAAAGAGCTCGCCCGCCTACTCACCGGCTCGCCTGCCTATTTCTAAAATTGGTATTTCCCTCGAATTGTTGTTTTTTTAGAATTGCATCTTGAACTACTTGACTATTAGGGTGCTAGTTTGTTGCTATCTAGGATCGATGTTTGTTAGTTGTTGCTATCTAGGATCGATGTTTGTTAGTTGTGGATATTAAGATTGTTACATGTGTTTGTTATAATTTTCTTTATTATGCTTATTGTTTATTTTGACACTAGGACCAACCTAAAATAAAAATATAAAAATTATCATATTTAAACATGTCTGTCTCCTCCTTTTGGCATTAAATCATGTATAGTTTACAATATATCATACTTGCGTTCTTTTGGGCTCTCCAAAAGCCCGAAAAGCCTGAAGCCCGACCTTAGTGATCATTTAAAATTAAACCCTTGCAAGTGCACAAGACAATTGTGTACTACATCGAGTATTAAGGGTTGTTGAACCTCAGGGACGGTTAAACAATTTACCAAATTCAAGAGAAAAGTGCAGTTTTTAGTTACTCTAAGGAAAACAATGTGTCACGCCCCAAATTCCATAACCCCAATATGCGCGGAAGCGATAATCCAATTAAGGTTATAAGGGTAGGAATCTGGGACGGACCGAATACTTAAATCATCACATACCCAATTACATGCTTGGGTCATACTGGATCGATAAGACTTAAACCATATCCATGCACATGATATAGAATAACAAAAGAAGTCTAATTTAATTATTACATTATTCGACAAGTCTCCACAACTAAAAAGAAATAAAATGACACACCGGCCGCAAGTCCACAATCATCAACATAAACAATAAATTAAAGTAGCTCGTCTTCTGACATCAGCGCCCAACATCACCAAAAGTAAAAGCCGATCACTTCCGTTCCATCTTAATCCCTGCATCAGAGGATGCATGAGTATTCCATAGGAAATACCCAGTAGGATACAAGAAAACCCACAATGGAATAATAATTTAAAAGCCAAAAGGTTTAAAGATTGAAAATAAGTACAAATAGACTCATGATCAGCAATTATGCAGTTCGCTTACTAGGAAACCAAACATCATCTGAGACTCTCAAAGGTCAAGGAAGGATAAAATCAATAAGAATCTAAACTTACAGAGAGTAAGGAGATGTCACAAGAGTATCTGCTCCAAACATCAAAAGTTGGAGATAACAATTTCTGCTCTCAGCTCTATCCACTTCCCCTATGGACATCAATACCAGAACATCCTAGAAGTTCTACAGAGGAACCCGGCCATGCGTCTAGGGATGCTGGCCCCATCGGTGCTTACGGGCACAATGGGCGGAGATTGTAGACCTTCCGTAATGTCATACAATCTAAAGCGCACGCGGTTGCCGTCATCGGCTGAACTACAGAGGTTCAATAAATCTGAGACCATTATGGGTCTAGCTATGGCTCGTGAGCATACTATGATTCCAACTAAGAGTTCTCATAAATGACTCTTAGCGGAGAAACAAATATTTCAACTAAGTGACACTGAATATATCTGAGCCATCTCATTAAGAGGCTTGAAACATGTCATTCTAAATTCGACTCTTCGGAGGAGTACAAGACCATGTTTGAACAAAACTCGAATTGACTCATAAAGGAGTGTTCAATATCTTGAAACAATGGAGTCTGGAAACTCAACTGAAACCCGACAAAATGACTCATCAACGAGACACCACAAGATTCGCCAAAGATCACGTTTTACCACATTCACCGTACCTAGCCCTAGAGTTGACAATCCCCAACACAGAAACGATTGAATGACATGCCCATAATAGTTCATATAATAGGCATTAAATACAGATCAAGCAATGAGGTCTCTTGAACGAAGGATGGTTCAAGATAGAGACACAAAGGACAATTAATTCCGGACAAAAGTTCTCAGCTCTAAAACCCAAAAGTAAACTTTTATAGTTACTGTTACAAAGTCACTAGAGGTCTTATCACCTTTAATTAGTGTTTTAATTACTGTTTTAATCCATAATTAATAGTAATATTACGGTTTAGGGTTTTTAGACCCAAAACAGTGTGCTGTCCCAAACAGAACAGTCCACTTCAAACGACCACCACTTTTTGTACAGATCGAATCAACCTTTAAAATTTTTATTACAGATAGACCTTGGAGTCTAGTTTACAACCTAATAGACGGCATAATTTTTAGATTTTTCTACAATTAGTTATAATTTTCCGATTAGGGTTCATTGGTGCAGGAATAGTCCTGGCCGAGAACAATTAACTTGAGTTATACTAATTAATTGATGTTACAACTTGATTAATTCCTTAATGATCCTTTCTGACATTATCTTAACCTTCTTAATAACTTTTACAGAACCCAAATGGTTCTGAAATTCATTAATTTCAATCATTTTCTGCTACGATTTCACCACCCGATTAGTGATTTTCTCTACTTATTCTATGACTCACATTATACAATTAAGACAAGCATTCCTGGACACCATAGTGAACAGTGACATATTGACATAATGTCATACTCCATTCGGTGTGACAGAGAGACTCTTATAACTTTTGAGTTAATTAATTCATTATTTAGCATGATATGTACTTAGATGTACTACTCGTTTAGTGATTTCACCTCTAAGCATCAGACACAACAAACCCAATTATGCCAAGCATTTCCGGACAATATAAGCACCGAAGTGCCCTGACATAATCCAAAGTTTCCACCTTTATTCATCAGAGAACAAGGGATAATGAATCACGAACCTCTTAAGCATAGAATAGGCGAATAAAATACCGAATTACCAATTGAGCACAAGCAATACATGGATTGACATAAGAACTCGTAAAGTAGCCAACTTTTGTTGGACAACACAGAGAAGTGACACTCAAGTAAGACACGAATAAGGAATATTGATGAAAACATGTGGGGATGTCATCTAAGGGTCGGCAAGAAGAAATCAAGGGTATACACTTACCCGTATATGATATTACATATAACTCAAAACATGTATAACATACCACTCGAAGCAAGCATTACTCATTGTATGAAACAGAAATTCATAGCATAGAACTTGAATGTAAGGTAAGCTATATGATCAGCAATAACACAATTCATGATCATAAAAATCAGAGAAGGAAATAGTGGTAAAAGATTATCCTACTTGTTTTGAAGAACCGGACTTCGACGTGCAAGTATGCTACCGATCGCGCCACACCAAGACCTCATCGATTATTCACACCACGACCCCCCCACAAGGCAAGACTTGCTGCTGGTTGAGAAGGGAAGGGAGAGGAGAGGACGAAATGGAGGAAACTCACCACACAAGGGTGCAAGGCTGCCGGTTCAAAAGAAATGGCCGGCCCCTCCCATGCGATCTTTAAATAGGTGATGCCTCTCAATCTCCACCACTCATCATCCCATCTTCCAATGGCCATAAATTGACCACCAAAGGAGGGAGCGAGGCAATTAGGGACGTGATCCCATCATCCCAATCAGTTACACTCTATAGTTGGTAAGTATCTAAACCGAATCAATTTGGTTAGAGGTGAAACAAACTCAAAATTCAAAATCTTTCCCAAAATATTCCAAGACAAAAGGGCGTCCTCCATGTATATGGATAGGCCCATGATTCCTTCTTAATCATGCCCATAAATTCTCCCTTAATTAAGCTCAATTAACTCCCCATATAAATAGATTGTCAATTAGCTAGGAATTAGGGTTTTCAAATTTGAAATAATTACCAAGATTAAATCCGTTGATTAGGGCTAATTAGGTAAGACACGTCCTCCAAAGATCCCCCAAAATCAGCCCAAGAGGTTCCCCAACGGATTTGCCTCAAAAAACGTAAAATTAACGGCGATTGATCGGTTCGTATACGCGATCGATCGTCCTGCGATCGATGCCTTACAAAAGCGATCGATTGCCTCCCGATCGATGCCATATGAAAGCGATCGATCGGTCTGACGGAAAAGCTTTAAATTTTTCAATTTTAAAGAGTTTTTCTTGAATTCAAAATTACTCCATTTGGGCAATAAAATTCAACTTTATCATTATAAAATTTACGGTTGCTACACAATAAATTTTAACTAATCTAATTGAGATTTAATTAATATGTGGAAGAGACCAAGGTTTCGAATCCACCACAATAAACTAGTGTATCGTCTCTCTCTCTTTTGAATAAAGATTTTCAATTGGCTAGCATATTCCTCTCGGACAAACACTTGTCAACTCAAAATATAATGCTCTCCTCTCAGACGTAACACATAAAACGATTAAAACATGGAATTGTGATCTATCTCTCTCGAATATAAACCAATGAAACTTTATTAGTATATAACACTTCAGATTACTCACGTTCCTCTCGGACACGCAAGTGCTCTTTCAGATTGAAATCCAATTAATTCACTCTTGTCTCTCTCGAGTACAAAGAACTAACTTCAATGAATTAACTTTAATTGCATAATAAAGAGTTATACACAAGCTAGAGTAAACATAAGATGAGAGAAAAGAAACTACATAACCAGTCTTTTAGGCTTCATCTATGCCTTGGAGAGGAGTTTAGCCTTGCATTGGAAGAGAAACAAGCATCATCTTCTTCTTCTTCTTCTTCTCTCCTTTGCTCTAGCCTCCAAAATAGGTTCTTTAATGCCCAATATGTTCTCCCTTAAGGCATATATATATGGGTGAAGGAAAACCACGAAATCCCCTTCGATCGGCACTGTTCACCGATCAATCGGTTACTGTTCATCAGTAAACTCCAGTAGATACGATTGATTGTGAGGTGTCGATCTATCACAAAAGTTTCATTTTTTTCTCAGCCGATCAATCACGTAAATTTGGCCGATCGATCGGTTACTATTCATATTATGCAGAACAATCTTCCAATGGTCATAACTTTTCGCTCCAAACTCCGAATTATGCGCGGTTAGTGGAGTTAAAAAGTTGACTTCTTGAACTTTAACATGAAACTTGAATCAGTCCAATTAGAGATATACACACGAAGTTATGAAGATTCTAACATTAAAATCACTTTTTACCACATTTCTGCATCTTACTCTCATTTTCCTGCAAAAACTAAAAACTATATTAAAGTGTCACAAAATCTAATCAAAATACTAACATAAATATAAGTTTAAGAGATAATAAAGTTATATTTCAAGTGTAGATCACCTAGCCCGACTAGGGTAGGGTTGGGCTGAATTTTAGAGGTTAGCTTAGGGCTAGGGTCGGGCAAGGGCCAGGGCCAACCTCTGGCCCGCAAATGCCCGACCCGTTGACAGCCCTACCTAGGAGCTTCTTTATGGGAGAAGCTGAGAGAATATAGGTTGCATTGGTATGAGCATATGCAAAGAAGACCTTTAGATGACCCTGTGAGAAGATTAGAAGGGATACATATAAACAAAGCTAAAAGAGGGAGAGGGAGACTTAAGAGAACTTGGATGGAATTAATAAGAAATGATTTGATTTTACTATCTCTTACAAAAGAGGTACCCAAAACAGGCTGGAATGGAAGAGTAAGATCCTTGTCACCGACCCCAAATAGTTGGAAAAATACGCTACTTTATTATGATTATGATAATTGGTTTATAATGAAGGGTGTTTAAGTTCTTAGGACCGAACTAGAAAGGACAGGGCAACTAGCCTCTTAGAGATCCTCTTAGATCATTGTATCACATATAAGTTCACAACTGGGTGAAGAGATTTGGTGGGGAGGGAAGTAAGGCGTCATGCACAGTGTCATCCTTCCGGGTACTAATTCTCGAGTCTATACAAGTGTATTTTTAGTCAGCGCAATTAGGATTAGCCTTATTCAGCGTAATTAAACTATTGCTACCAATTGGCCATTCGATGTTTCGAACTCTGCTCCATCAAACTCAGGCTCCGGCTCAATAACCAATTATTCAAATTTGTTTCTGGCTTATACAGTAAGGTAGAGCATGTGAGAAGTATAAAAGGTCATGTGTTGTTTGAAGATAACAATTTTACTGTAATTGAAGATTACATCATGTTTGATACATGAAAATGACTTATATATTAGCATATACATGTACTAAATCCAGTTATGTTGTGATTCATTCTTTATGAGTTATAATACAGAGATTATATTCCCCACTTAACTAGTGTATATGTTGTGTCGGCATGTACGCACTCCAGGGGATTGACGGCAGAATACAGTGCTCTAAGAGGTCGGTTGCCCTGCCCCTTCTAGTCGAGTCCTAAGGACTGAGATACTCCTCGTTATAAAATAAAAATAAATAAATACAGTACTAATGTTCCACTTCATCACATAATTATAAATATAGAATTTAGACTAGCATATAACTTGGCTGCAGTCCAAAAAAAGGCATGTAGCTAGGTTGGGTGCGGTTTGGAGAGGTGTCCTGTCTTAGACAATTAAGGACTGTTTTGTTTTGCAAATTGCCGTTTGGCATGAAACTAAGAGACTGCAAAATCTTTGTTTTGTCTGGAAATGCATTAATCATGGTTGACTAAATTTGAGTGCGTTGACATTTCTTCTTAACTATGCCGTTGTTTCCAGAAAGTCAGTGGAGACTTTAAGCAATCAAATGACACCTTTTATTGTCAAACAATGTTGCTATCACGTTAATTTCTAGCAAAAAACGTATTGCATTCACATGTATGCTTGACTGATCTCTCATAAATAATATGATTTCTACTTTCTCATGCTATCATCTGGCCATTTCCATTGGTTCTCTAAAGATATTCATATAAGATTTCTCATTATATGATTCCCCACATTCAATGTCCTGTTAAGTTATTTTTGTTTGTGGGGACAGTTGTACGTCTAACTTTTGGTAAACAAAAATATATTTTTTTGATAAACAAAAATCCTTAATTAATATACCACAAAACAAACAAACGAATCCCCTCACAACAAACAAATGGGTAATCTTCAACATAGCACAAACACATGAATTTAAAGGCTACATAATAGTTGGCATAAATCACAGGAGCACAACACTGAGGCCTCTTCCACCAAATTGTTCGACAAAGAACTCTTCCATCTCTAGCAAAACTCCAAGGGGTCGACTCAAGGCCGATTGATAAAGATGATCCTCCCAAATTTTTGGGAGGCAGCAGGATTTTAGGCAACCTTCCTGCAAGAGAAACTGAACAGCATATATTTAATCATATTTAATCATATTTCATATTAGAGGAACTTGATAGACCTTTAAGAACATTATAAAAATACTTCCTAGATAATGAAGACGTGGAGCAGCATGCTTAATAGTAGGAACCCAGAGGGTAGTCGAATGACTACCCAAATCCGTAACCAATTGGTTACTATGCAAAAAGATAAGAGGTCTAACGTCCAACTACGTGGAAGTAGATCTAACAACATGACAATGATCATCTAGGTTTAAATCTATAAAAAGATTACTTTGATGCTTAAGAGTTACGAAGAAAGATGTTGATAGATCAAGAACTTCATTCCATGGGGCTATTGAATTTTTGAAATAACTTCCTTCTAAATTTCTCATAAATAGATTTGTCCCAATAGTACCATATCTTACTCCTAAAGAAACATTGTGGGAAAAACACAAAAAGGAGAGAAAAGGTGGAGAAATGATCGCCTCCCCACTAGATGACCAACGAGCACCACCTAAATCAGTAAAAAACGAGAGCACAACAAAAGGGAAGGAAAATAAGGAGAATGGGGAGCGCCTCCCAACCGGACCCAAGTGAAACATGCACCGGGTAACAAAAAAAAGGAATAAAGGAACAAAAGGCGAACCAAAGAGTGTGGAGGGCAGCGGAGAAAGGTAGTGGGAAGTAGCATAGGAGCACGAGGCCCTCAATTCGTCCCACATTGACCTTTTCACACCCTCTCCATGCCCCTCTTCCATTAATGTCCATGGTTCCTCTACAACCTCGATCGCCAATGCAAGCGGAAACTGCCTGGCATGGCCACACAAGGCCGGAGAGGGCTGAGAGTGGAGAGAGAACCAAAAAAATGGGTGTGCGTTTGAGCAAGGAAAAGGGAAGAGAAGAGTTCTAGAGAGAGGTTGGACCTTCTCTCTCTAGAACCCTTCTAACCGGTTGCTTACACTAAAAGATCTCTTGCACACGGGTTTTGATGAAGGAGATGTCTACCGGATTTTGCCTCAAGTTGCAAGTCCCAAATAAAAAAGTAGACAGTTGATATGGTTAGTCATGGCCAGAATACAATTGATGTGGGCAAGTTTTTCTTCACCTTTGGTCACAAGAAAAACACAAAACATTCTCCATCTTAAAGCATGAATGCAAGACAACACTTTATATACATGTACCTGTGATAGGTATAGACATGAAAATTCAAGCTATGAACTTAGGGCGTGTTTAGCAACAGGATTTGGTCCTTGCGATAGTCATTTGTTGAAATTCCACGTTTGGCAACATGTTTTTGGGTGGAATTTGATTTTGGCCCAAATCACACCCTAAATCCGTCGTTTGGTTTATAACATGAAAAGCACCCTGACCCTGTCATTTACAAAATCACACCCCAAACACTAAATATTAGAATCTCACTCATAAAATTACTACCTATGATTTATGATCTCAAATGCAAATCTTATCAACATATGTTTTAAAAGGATGTAATTTTATCAATCACACCTTTAAATCCAAATCAAGGTTGTCAAACGCACCTTAGGAAGTCATTAATTGGGGTAGGTTTACAAGTTAACTGCCTTCAATGTGCGGGGAGGGAGCCATTTTCTAGAGGAATGCACCAGTATTGTTCTTTTTTTTTTTTCGGGAGCATCACATGTGAGGTGTGAGCTTTATTTGATAGATTGCAATGGTTTGGCAAAACTCGTCACCATCAAGAGAAGATTTCATTTCCAATATGTTGAAAACAAGATCTGGAGTGCAAAAATACTCTCAACCTCCCAGATATCCATAAGATACAAGCGCACGATATAACCAAATCCCCTCTCAAATTTGAGCTTTATAAAGCCTTATGCCTCAAGCCTCTCACCATTCAAACCCTTGAGCAATCCTAGAGAGAATAAAGAGCCGAATATGGCCTTATGAAGCCGTAGAACCCCAAATTAGAGGATCGAATTTTGTCTGGAAGTCCAAATAGGGAAAGAAACCTGAAGAAAACCTACTCGGAAAAATAAGTTTCCAAATGACCCAAATCGAGCTCTTACGCGAGACATTTCTGGCGCTCATGTTGGGTTTTGAGTATGGGTAGTGGGCCCATCTTAAGCCATGGGTAGTGGGCCCATCTTAAGCCCACATTTTGAGATTGATTGAATTAAAATTAATGTTTAGTTATGTGCTAAGTTTGGAGAGAAAGAGAAAACCTATTTAATGAGGTTTTCTTTTAGTCCCACATAGGAAACACACATGAGTGTGTTAAGGTATATAAGGGAAAAGAATCTTTCTCTTTATGTATCTTATTGGTGTGGTGACTCTCCCCAATTGATAGTGCACACATTCATGGGTGCACCTAAAGGTGCACACACGCACGCGCACGCGCGCGTGGCGTGGGCGAATGGGCGCATTGTGGCGCTTTAGAGGCGCACTTAGCACTTTGCACTAGGCACGTGGCACGTAGCATCTAGAGCCTTTGATTTTGATCAAACGGCTATTAGTTTTGTGAAAATTACGAGCCGATCGATCGGTTTGTTAACGCGATCGATCGCTAAGCGATCGATCGGATACAAATATGATCGATCGTATCTACTGGAAAAAACAAAAATAGTGTTTTGCGCCCGAGGCGATCGATCGCCTATGGAAGCGATCGATCGCTACGAGCGGTTACGCGCGGTTTCTCGCATTTTTTGGCCGTTTTTCCTTAAAAAAAGTTGCGTCCTTTCCATAATAATGAACCTTTGAGTCTTCCCATATATATTATGAACGGGAAAACTCAAAGAGATATACTAGAGAACAACCAAGAACAAATTTTTGTGGATTTCTCTCTTTTCCAAAAAGTGATCTTCTTCCAAAGGCAATAGTTTTCTGATTATCTGAGTTCGAGTTTGACAAGGAGAAGTGCACATCCTGTCATTCTGGTTCGTTGTATCTTTGAATAGATTGCCAAAAGAAAACCCGTGCATAAGAGGGTGGCAATATCTGTTTCAAAGTCAGCAGTTCATCACTGTGCCTCGGACAATTGGATTTATATTTGCAATTTCAGGTTCTATTTGATTATTATTCAACACGAACGGGTAAAGTACAATCCCTCTTGATTTCTACATACAGTAGAATTTCCAACAGCTCATAGGGCAAGTTGGCACTACGAATACCAGTTGCTCACCCCTTGCTCCACCTTCTTTCTTCTTCGATTTTTCACTCCTTAGTTCTTGAAGTTCCCTTATAAGTTCTTGGAGTTCAAAGCATCCCCACTCCTTTCGCCTCCATAGAACAAATTTTCTGCAACTTGAACGTGCATTTTTTTGTTAGCAAATTATTCTGCTTAATTAACTTATTATTTTTCTGTAGATTTTAGTAGACTTGTGAAGATAGTCTTATGTAGAGTACGTTATTTAAGACTATTGTAGACAACTTATAAAGACGGGCTTGATGAATGTAGAGTGACTTAACAAACGAAGCAAATCATTCACTAAAAACAAAATATTAAAGCAGATCAGGTCATAAAGATGCTATAAAATATTTCAAATATTCTAGCCAAAGTAGGCAGTAGATCACATTCAATGGTTCGGTGCAAGTTCTTTAATGTATGACGAGCAATGCCTAGGCTTGAAGATTTTGGTAAAAAAATGAAGAAAGCACAATGAAACATGGCTACTTCACTTGACTTGGCATTCTGGCATAGCCCTTTGTAAGCCTACACAAGCAACATACAATTTGTTATGGATTTTAAAAAAAATTACAAGAATGAAGCGGAAAAGATATTAAACTATTGCCTCTTTAAAGACTCAGTTAACATCTGTATGTCATCCGTTATTAGCTTAGGGTTAAATCGTTTATCAAGCCAAATTATCTATCAACTCTGTGATAGAGAAGGATAATGATCAGCCAGGTTAAACATGTGCATCCGGTAATTATTTCCTATTTTATGCAATGCGTATAAAATGTTCTCTTGCTACACCAGTTGGACCAGTTAGTTTTTTTTATATATACATAAAGCAGTTGATTCAATTTCATTCTCATTACTCTCACTTGAATCTTAGGCACCTCTAAATCCAACGGCATGACAAGATGCAGTACTGAACTAAGCATGATCATTGTCCATCCGTACGTCTTTGACATCATAAAATAGCACTCATACCGTGTATACACGTTACTAATCCAATACATGCACATTTGTACCGACCAGATCTTAACTTCCCTAGTCATGTTTAGACTTTAGCTCTTTAAAAAATGCAACATTGATAAATTGGTGTGCTAAAAAACATTGGGATGAAGCAATTTAGAGTTTCGTCTTTGAAATAATTGTGCCATGAGCTCAATATAATAGATAGATTAAACTGTAATTAAGCAAGAATTTACGTTGGGATTTGTGACCACTGGTGTGAAAACTTCAAACATCCACAATTGCATAACGTGTACGGACGTACGGAAGATGGTCTCACTCTCGCAGTCCATGGCCCCATGTGATGTGGTCTCCTTTTCCTCTCCGTTTCCGCCTGCGCTATGAGCGCCATGTTCTACATGCTAGAAAACAAAAACATAAACAAAAAAGGGATGATTGCGGTAAGCTGCACCATATCACCAATTAACTGCGCCAATTAGCATTCTTGGTCATCGCCTTAATTATTCCTCTACACGACTATACTCCGGGTCTTCTAGTTTTGTACTTTCAATTCCGATTGTCTCTCTCAAAGACTATATGGGACGCCCAAGTTGTATATGTAACATATACTACACCTACCAAGGTGGATCCCACAGTACTCATGGTAAAAGAATCCTTGGGCGTTCAAACACACTTTTTCTTCATAGAATTCGAATACTCTCTAGTCTTTACGACGTACAGATTTGATCAGCTGCCTTTCTCAAAGGTTGGCAATGTGAGAATTTAGAAAATAGGCTTAACTGCCAAACTGCCGCTTTGTACTCAAAGCATGGACCAAAGATACAAGACCTGATTGTCCTCATTTGCGCCGATAACTAACTCTATCAAGTCAAAATTCAATGCTTTTTCCATCAACTTCCCACTAACTAGAAACCATAGATTTGAGCTTATAAATACCCCACGGCTCCTCCAATCAGGGCATAAGCTTTCCTTCTCCCATCTCTAGCATCTCTATTCATTTGATTAGCAATGGAGAAGCACACAAGCAACTTTGGCTGGCTTCTGATCTTCTTCCTCGTCCCACTAGTAGTAGTCCATGGTGCCTACAATGTCATCAACCTCGGGGCCAAAGGCGACGGCAAGACAGACTCCACGAGGGCGTTTGTAAGTGCGTGGCATGCCGCCTGCAATTCTGCCAGCCCCGCCACCATCATTGTCCCCCAGGGGAGGTACTTGCTCAATCCGATCACGTTTGATGGCCCCTGCCGGAGTAAGAGGATTGACATACGCATTGGTGGGACTCTCATGGCGTCTACCAATTATGCAGCTTATAGCAATGGCCATTGGCTCTTGTTCAACCGGGTCCAGGGTGTTTCCGTCTTCGGGGGGACCCTCGATGGCCAAGGCGAGGGCCTGTGGGCCTGCAAGGCGTCCCGGAATAACTGCCCAAGTGGAGCTGGGGTGAGTGACTAGTACTTGATACTTGAGAGTAGATAAAAGGAGTTGTACTTGGTTTTTGGTTAATTAATTAGGACCATTACTTACAGAATTAAATTGACTTAATTGTTTTTTGTGGGCAGTCAATTACATTCAATGGGGCGAAAAACATTGTGATCCGTGGGATGTTATCAATCAACAGCCAAAACTATCATATCGGTATCAATGGCTGCCAAAACGTGAAGGTCCAAGATGTCCTAGTTGTGGCCCCCGATGAGAGCCCCAACACGGACGGCATCCACGTCCAAAGATCCACCGGCGTCACCATCACCAACACCGGCATGAAGACCGGTGACGATTGCATCTCCATTGGCCCTGGCACACGGAACTTGTGGGTCGAGCAAGTCGCTTGTGGACCTGGCCATGGCATCAGGTCAGCACAAGCCAATAGCATACCAACATTTCAGCATCATTAAGATAACACATCAATTTAACATTCTTGTTCATGTTTTGTAGTGTAAATTGTTGCATTTACATGCCTTTCCATGCTAGAATTTAGCATTAATCTTGCAATGTACACAATTAAACATTAACATGCACCATGTACATGCATAGCATTGGGAGCTTGGCCAAGGACCTAAATGAGGAGGGGGTGGAGAACGTGACGGTGAACTCAGTGGTATTCAAAGGGACACAGAATGGGTTGCGGATCAAATCATGGGGGAGGCCCAGCAATGGTTATGTAAGAGGAGTTGTCTTCCAAAACGTGGTCATGGACAATGTGAGGAATCCCATCATAATCGACCAGAACTACTGCCCAAGGAACGAGAATTGCCCTGGCCAGGTAATTATAATTTGCACAAGCTAATAACACCATTATACTATGATCAACCTTTCTTTTACTCCCTCCGATTTCAATAGATACATCTGGTTTTCCAAAATGAACTAAAAACCGGTTCTGTGCTCGCAATGCAGAGCTCCGGGGTGAAGATAACGGGGGTGAGATTTCAGAACGTGAGGGGGTCATCGGCGTCGGAGGTGGCGGTGAAGTTCGACTGCAGCAAGACCAAACCTTGCACCGGGATCGGGCTGCAAGACGTGAAGCTCACGTACCAGAACAAGCCAGCCCAGTCTACTTGCATCAATGCGGATGGGATGTCAAGGGGCCTGGTGGACCCGCCCAGCTGCTTGTAGAAGGAATGTTAGAAGTTAGGGTGGAACCCACGAGATATTGGCGAACCGGATATGGTGGTGTATCATGTGTTCGGTGGGGTTAGAGATTTTGGCCTTCTTAGGCAGGCAGGGCATCTATGTATGTCTATGGCCTAATGAAGTGATGTTATTTTGTTCACTCTATTCATACAATAAGTGCACTTGATTAATTCAGAGAAAGCGTAGTCTGGAGTCTTGTAATTAAGCGAGGTAAAAGTTGTGAAATACACCTCAAAATTAAGATACTTGGTAACATAGTGAATGTTAAATCCTCATTCCCTAGATTTGGGGAAAAAATGGTTATCGTATACGAGTTGCTACATTTGGCTCAATATAAGTTGCTTGGGTACCTAAAAAGCATCTCACAAGCTTCTTCCAACTCATCTACAAAAGCATCTCAATTTAAGTTCGCACATGAGTTGTAACTTATCAGAAGCTTGAAATGTTTTTCAAGTACTTGGTCAAGCTTTTACCATTTCTTAGCTGTGGGTCCTACGATTCCATAAAAATGACAATTTTCCATGATGTAGCTTTTTAATATGGGACAGGTGGAAATGTGAAAGTAATGTGTGCGCTATACATTGCTTAGTAGAATGGCTATGTCGTTAAGCAATGTAAATTAGCAGAGTGATGTACTTGTGGCCGCCTGATCTTGATGTAGCGGATATAGTCATCTAATGCAGAGAGTTCATTCTATCGCATGCATCAATATATGCCTATGGCCTAATGAAATATTATGGATTTGTTGACTTTGTTCATTCAGTAATGCGAATGGGAATTATAAAAAAAAAAAGTAATGCGAATGGCATTAATTAAGAGAAAACTTACTATACGATGTGCAGATCGCGAAATATAGTACTCATTGAAACCATATGATCTAGTAATAACATAGTTTATGTAACAAAGTAACGTAGTGTGAGTTAGAAAGTAACATAGAAGTAATGGCATGACACTACGGTGCTTAGTAATGCAATTATGTTACTAACTAACATAGTTTAATTAACACAGTAATATACTTGCAGCCGTCAGATCTTCATCTAACAAATATAATACTCTTCTGCAGGGAGTTTATCGCAGATCCACCCGTTTGCCCTCTTCGATTAGTAACGTAAGTTAGAAAATTCTACAATATTCTAACCTTATTAGATACAAGGGAGGGGCCCTTTGAAATGTGAACACCATCAGGTTTAGGTGTCAACTGACGAAGAAGGGCTGGATTTATTAGGAAACAGAAAAGGTTAATGGAATGTGATTGACTAGTGAATTGACTAGTGGTTAATGGAAGTAAATCGCCTTGGAAATGCTCATAGAAAAGGAGGGGGATGCTCTATCAGCGTATTGTTTAATGAGTTTTATTGTACTTCAATTTGAGTTCGACTGCGCTTTTTGACAAGTGAGGCAAAAAATTGATTTATATTTTTTTGGTAGTGTTAATTGACTTCCTCTAACTTATGGCAAAAAAAAGGAGTTCATTGGCTTCCTACTCATACATCTATTGCAACACCTACGGTTGTGCTATGCTTGCGGGGCACCAATTTGGCATGGTTTGATATCCTTTTTCCATAGGTGAAGGGGAAAGGATGCTTTTTACATATTACCTGGCGCCAGGTTTGGTTTTATCAGATCACCTGGAAAAAGATAGTTCCTTTCATATGACCTGGAAGCTACCCAAAATACCCTTGTCTTCTATATACGGTAGCAGGGGTTTTTACAATTTTTTGAGAAGGCGTTCCGGAGAAGAAGGAAAAGGCGGTCCAGAGAAGAAGATGTTTCGGAGAAGTTCCGTGCAGCAGCTCCGGCCATAATGTCGCCGGCGCCGACGCCGTCCAAACCAGGAAAAGTTATCTTGCTGCCAAAACATGAAAAAAGAGCGGGAAAGCAGTTGATACGCAAACACAACTACGAAAGAGTAATCGTCCATTCAAAAATGGTACGTCAACTTGAAATTCAACGTTTGATATAATGTAAATTTGATCGAGAGATGAAAGTTGAAAATTTGCAGAGTTTTCTACTTTTTCCTACTGTCGTGTATTCCCTAACACGACAATAACAATAGTCGTATATTTTATAACACGACTATTACACGACTATTTTCAATCAAGGTTTATTAATTAATTTCGTTATTATAATGCCAGGTAAGGATGGATTTGATACCTTTGTGCTTACACTACGATGGAATGTTCACAAATTCGGATGGGTATGTGGGCGGGAAACTGAAGCTCATGTCTATTGATACACAAGTAAAGTATATGGGACTGTTGCAACAAGTGGAAGAAAGATTACCGCTGAAGTCTCCATCCGGTATATTGTCTTTGTCATATCTTGTTCATTGTGGAACCCGATACGTCCTTGAAGACGATGAAGACGTGAAGACAATATTCGTCCTTCACAACAAGAGGCGATGCACAGATGGACCACTCGATCTATACGTGGAGTGGACTTCTGCTGGAAATAACAACACGGAGAATTCCATTGCCAATAAGCAAATGGTTTCCACTGTGGATAAGGACGGCGAGAATTCAATGCCTCCAAATGGGAGGCCGGCCAGTAAGACACCACAGGAGAGGCCGTCCAGCCCGGGGAATAAGTCACCTGCACCAGCAGTTGAAGGAGGAAAAGATAAAAATTGTTCACTTGAAACCGTAAGGTAAGGGGTGAAATTAACGAGTGGACATATCTTAAAGTCGTGTTGCATACGACACGACTGGAATTCAAGTCGTGTTGTATATGATGCGACTAGAATTACAGTCGTATTATATATAATACGAGTGGAATTGAAGTCGTGTTGTCGACAACACGACTAAATAATTAAGTCGTTTAGACGTTTTTGTACAATATGCATGTCATTCTTACCATGTTGTTATCGCAGATTGGGAGATGGTAATAAAAATATAAAGGATGAATTTCCGAATGAAGTCGATAACCAGTTTCAAATCAATGGGTTCAATGGTGAAGATGAAGATGAGGATCAAGACGAGGATGAAGAGAAGGATGAAAATGAAGACGAAGATGCAGATGAAGAAGAATTATTTGACGATGAACAAATACCGTGGTCTGCAGATGACTGGGATGAGCCTCTCACACTACCAGTTTTTCCCGAGCTGCATCCCATGGGAGGAGACCCCTCTGTGTCAGGTATAGAACTCCAACAAGCAGCGAGAGCATCCACTTCTAAAGGAAAATCTGTCGCGTTGGGGGCACAAGACTTGGACAACAATGAGTAGAACAATATTGATGGTGAAGGTGGTTGGGATTGGGGTACCTCTTCACCACAGGCCGGTCCTGCCAAAAAATATGAGGAGGAGACGATGTTGACCGGTAGTTTGCAAGGAGACGACTATGAGGCACAACTTGCCTTAGGGGCTGCATTCGAAAGTATAAAACAGTTCAAAATGGTTCTTACTGATTTGGCAATCAAGAGGAAATTCATGTTCAAAGTGGCGGACGAGAACAAGGATACCTTTGCTGCAAAGTGCAAGATTACAGGGTGCAAGTGGTACATACGGGCTTCGAATCTAGTTGACGGAGTCACCGTGACAAGGAGTGAAGGAAGGCATACATGCGACATTTTGATAAGTTCTAAAGATCATCCATTGGCCTCACACCTATGGATTGCACGGAAGTGTCATGGCCTCCACAAGGATTCAAACTCCATAAAAACG
This sequence comes from Houttuynia cordata, assembly GCA_039654745.1. Taxonomy (NCBI): domain Eukaryota; kingdom Viridiplantae; phylum Streptophyta; class Magnoliopsida; order Piperales; family Saururaceae; genus Houttuynia; species Houttuynia cordata. The sequence continues at coordinate 21,088,905 of CM077509.1, forward strand.
GCTAATATCCAACAGTACATTGAGAAACATTAGGGCGTCAAAGTGAATTATCAAAGGGCATGGAGGGCGAAAGAGGAATTGATACGATTGATCGATGGCAACCCGGAAGACGCATATCGTATTTTGCCCCATTATGGAAAGGAATTAGAGCAGTCTAATCCAGGTACATATGTGGTGATTGAAAGATGTTGTGATATTCCAGAAATTGAAAATGAGGAAGCCGGATACGAGTTCAGACGTGTCTTTTGGATCTTCGGCCCGGTCGCAAGAGCATTCCGAAGATCACTTAGGCCGCTGCTCACAATTGATGGAACATTCCTGAAAGGAAAGTACCCCGGAGTGTTATTGGTTACAACAACAGTCGACGGGAACCAACAATTAATGTGCGTTGCATTTGCAGTTGTTGACAAAGAGACTATAAATTCGTGGTACGTATGCTAAGAAGATTGTATGAGTAGTCGTGTCTTCGAGCAACACGACTACTCATACAGTTGTGTTGTTTCGTACACGACTGTGTACCCCCTATCTCTTCTTGAATCTGCTTTCACTCTGATTGCTGCCTTGCAGGAAGTGGTTTCTCAGCCTACTCAAATCCACCCTCTTTACGGACCCCCCGGCGTCTCTGGATACAATTGTCTCGGATAGACAGAAGGGACTTCTGAGAGCGGTTGCTGATGTATTTCCTTAGGCTCACCATGGGTTTTGCCTAAGCCATATGGCCGCCAATATGCTTAATCAATGGAAGGATAAATACTTGAAAGACCTTCTATTCCGAGCTGCAAAATGCTTCCGGAGAACAGAATTTGATGAAATCATGCACAAGATGAAGGACCACAATGAGGAGGCATGAAAATATGTTCAGAAGATCAATAAAAGAAATTGGGCTAACGTGGAATATCCGGGTAAAAGATATGGCACACTCACATCAAGCATATCAGAAAGTGCAAATAATATGCTATTGAAGGCTAGATTTTGGCCAATAACTCGGTTGATCGAACAAACTTGTGCGACCACGACCTCCCATTTCGAGAGACGCCGCATGGAAGCAGAACAGCTAATGACACCATTAACCAAGTATGCACACAATCATATCAACGAAATGAGGAATAAGAGTGCTAGAACAGTCAGAATGCAACCGCTATAGTTATGGCAGTTTCAAGTCACATCTTTATACCATGTGGTAAGAATTCATTCCGCAATAGTTTCTGATAATTCAATTCCGGAATAGTCGTGTCGTGTGATACACGACTAATGATATAGTCGTGTTGTCGCCTACACGACTAATGATATAGTCGTGTTAGCCACGACACGACTAGTGATATAGTCGTCTTAGCGACGACACGACTATTAAAATAAGAAAACTATTTCACAACAAGACTATTCATGTTGTTGTCATATTTTTTCCTCAGGATGTTGTCGACCTAACGAAGAGAACCTGCACATGTGGGTTCTTCCAGAGCATGGGACTTCCTTGCAAGCACGCCATTGCATGTATCGATGAGAGAGTTGCATAAGTGTCGAATATTTCTCTACCGCAGGCCATTGCATGTATCATGTATAACAAATATTACTCTACCGCAATGTATGCATGTAGTCGAATATTTCTTTCAATGCAAGTGTCGTGTTGCATAAGTGTCATGTTGTATAAGCGCCCTCCTGTCGTTGAAAGACGCCGATCATTCTTTGTTTCCTCACGTACATGACAGAAAAATAAATTAGACTCCGTCATAGTCAGCGCAAAGTCGACATAAGAGGAATATAATTGTCGACTACAATATTATACGACTAATAATACAGTCATGTCTTATGCAACACGACTATATAGATAGTCGTATATGATACAACACGACTATATAGATAGTCGTATATGATACAAGACGACTATATCAGATGTCATGTTTCATAAGAGTCGACACTAAGCGGCTTTCCAATACACTGTCGACATGAAAAAAATGAATTTGAATTTATTGAAAGCATACTGTATGTACATGGAAGAAGATTCAGAAAACCACAAAAAAGTGTCGACTGTAATAGTTTATATGTACAAAAAAATCTCGAAAAAGAATATTAGTCTTCATCCGACATCCTCAAAAACCCCGCAATTGTGACAGCCTGATTTTGCTTTTCGATTGAATCGTCGTCAAACTCGCTGTCGATAACCCCGCGAATCATAGTTGCAGCAATTATTGGGCACCACTTTCGTGTAATTGTTGACTGATCAAACTCAGGTGGGTTGACATTGGACGCCAAGTGAGCCACGTACATCATGATGAAGATGCCACAGCCTTTTGAGTTCTCTTGGCAGGGCGCTTTGGCAATCTGAGTCATCTTCCAGTCGATGCAACTGATGAGTCCCAGTGTGTGTGCCATGACAATGTTCAGAAAGTTCGTGAATTTCTCAGCTGCGACCCTATGATGTGGATACAACTGGAGTTTGCCGGATAGGGGGTTGTAGAAATGCCATACACCAACTGGGAAGTGTACATAGACGAGACAGAAATGGGAACCAGTGCGGATTGGGAAAAAGGCGTAGAACATGTTCCTGTTCAATCCCTTGAGCATCCTCCCAAGTTTTTTTTATCAATTTTGTATTATTGCCCCTTCTATGTATTCCTGCAAAATCGCAATAGAATAAGAAAATCACGAACTGGAAACCTAAAATTAGCACTCGTGATGCAGGAAAAACTTACGTTGTCGAATATTTCTTTGAATGCGTGACATCCAAAAAAATTGAACGGATACTTCAGCCATTCTCTGTCATTACGCTCCCGTAATAGACCAAAAAATTCATCTATAACCTGTATAAACCAACAACATATTCAGAAATTGGCAATATTCAAACAATAATCGACTTTAGGAATAGTCATGTCTTCGACATGCACGACTATGCGTAAAGTCGAGTACTTTATATACGATTTATGAATAGTCGAGTATGTTATATACGACTTTAGGAATAGTCGAGTATTTTATATACGACTTTAGGAATAGTCGAGTATGTATACTTACATTGGTGTTAATTTCTGTTGTTTGCAGGAGGGATACGTAGTCATCATCACATAGTGTTGGGATTGGATAAGCCTTCCTTGTATTGGTTATCCATCCTGATATTTCCACTCTATCCCTCTCTAACAACACCCCCATGTCGAAGCATAACTCCAAATTACCATAGTTTTCTGGGAGTTCAACTTTATGCTTAACCTTTTCTGGGGTTTGGAGGACATCAACGTCAAGCGGCTGGGATGACGTTAAGCCAGTTGCCTCCTTCACCTCTTCCTCCTGCACCTCCTCCGTTGCCTCCTCCACCTTCACCTCCTCCTCCTTCACCTCCTCGTCCTTCTTCTCTGCCTCCTCCTTTGCCCATTCATCCTCCTTGACCGTTTGGATATCCGACTGCTGTAGGGAAGAGATCACCTCATCGATGATAGAGGTTGTTTGTCGGTCGGATAAGGTATCTTCAGAGTCGGCGTTCGGATCTTCTGCCAAATTCTTCCTCGCCTTCTCCTCCGCCATTCTCCGTATATGGTCATCTTCCCTAAGCCTCTGCAATTCCCTTGCAAAGACAGTCCTCATTCTCCTCCTTACCACTACACCAGGGGAGAATCTGTCCCGACCGTACATCGGACGGGACTCCTCTTCTGCACGCTCCATGTGTTCGTCAAATTCTGGTTGGAGCTTCTTCAAAACCAACTTCGCGACGGATCTCTTTGTAGCCCGTTGAATCTTATCTTCCACATCCGCCTGCTTTATGGAAGCTAAAATGACATTTTCAATATTCGTGTTAGTAGCAGCAAGAAATATAACATAGTCATGAGAATTCAACACAAAAGAATGAATAGTCGTGTAGAATGCATTACAAAAAATTAGCTAGTCGTATTGAATGCAAGACGAAAAATTAGCTACTTGTGTTCAATGCGACACAAAAATTAGGTAGTGTTGCATGCAACACGAAGAATTAGCTAGTCATGTTGAATGTGACACGAAAATTGGCTAGTCGTGTTGCATGCAACACGAAAAAATAAATAATCGTGCTACAACTTACCTTTACCCCAGTTCAATGAATCGCTGCCTGACTTGTGCGCCAGCTCCTTTCTGCGCATGGCCATCGGAGTTTGCTTCACGTGGTCCTTGTCATCGGGCCGCTTCTTTGCCTCCTCGTTGTGATGGACCGATGACTTTGTTATCCTCTCCTTCTTCTGTGATTCCTTCGTCTCCTTCTTCAGCTCTTCACTCTTCTCCTCCTTGGGATGCTCAAAGTTGTGACCCTCTAACAGCGTTGACGCTGTGGCGGCAGATGCCTTGATACAGTGAAGAACCTCTCGTAGAGGTCCGTCGGGCCTTCCCATCTCCTCATACGACGACAGAGCGATCTCAATTAGTGACTGTATGCCCTAAAGCGAACCCTCCAATCGCCTCAGGGCAGTAGACTGAGCAGCCGTCCTCGAGGAAGAGCGGGTAGGTTGTTTAGGATTCCTCTTTATTTCTGGCCTCTCCGTCTTATGTCATCGCGGAGGAGGGGCCACTGGGGGACGCGAAGGAATGAGAGATGCCTCTTTCGCCATGGGGACGATGACATCGACGACGTCTTCCCATACGTCAAGATTATCGAATAGACCCTCCCAGTAGTCGGTCATACGGTGCTTCTTCTGTGCACCCATCTTCACCTCTGTAATTAAGGCCCCACTTCCTGGCCACCTTTTCGCTCTCGGACTGGTAGGACCGAACGCAGGATGGAAGATTGTCGTGTGCTCAAAAAACCAAATCTGCATAGTAATCAGATGAAAATATTAGTAAAAATCGTGGATACAGTCAAGTCGTGTACTATTATAGTCGACTATAATAGTACACGACTAGAAATTTAGTCATGTCGTATGCAACACAACTTCATAATTAGACGTGTTGTCTAGTAGACGACTATATATCAAGTCGTATTGTATAATACACGACTATAAATAAAGTCGTGTTGCATATTAAACGACATTAATAAAAGACGTGTTGCATAATATACGACACTTAGAGCCCTTCGAAGACTATAAAAACATACAAATACTACATACCTGAAGGACATATGAGGCGCTGTTTAGGTATCCACCTCCCAGCCCTTTACTTCTCCCACCCACTAGTCTACTGGTGTGGGTTATACCAGAAACCAACATCGTATGAATAGCCTCAGCCCAATTGTATGAGCTCATTCTTGGGAGGTCTTCAATGTAAGGGTAGAAAGAGGGATGCACCACTCTCGTGCTATGTGGAAACAGCACCGCGGAGATGAGGAGGCAGATGATCATCCTCGCCATGTCCTCCTCTGGCATCTTCATTTCGCCTTCGCTAAGCTTCTCAATGATTTCTTCAATATGTGGAATATCCGGTTTCCTTACGGTGAAGTACTTTCTGAAGAATTCACATTCCGTTCGTCGTGGCACAAAGGGAAGGACCTCAACTCTTTCACCCTTAGCGGGCAATCTAGTGATAAGAGCAACTTCTTGCTCTGTGAAATGTAGCGTTCTCCCCTTGATATTGAAGACCTTCGCCTCCTCATCCTAATACCTAACCAAATGGTCGATGAGGTTCCGAGAAATAACTACGTCCTCACCTTCAAAGATGACAGAGAACCCAGCTTCTCTGATCAGTTGGCAACATCTTTGGTGACGCCATAAGAGGGCCGCACAATTTTTCATCGCCCCGGTTGACAAAACGTCCGAACCATCAGTCGCAGATTGCATGTTTTCTTGCCTGATCGGTCCATCGGAGCCTTCCTCTTCCTGCCCCTCTGTCTTCGCTCCCGAGGTGCAATGAAGAATTCCTGATCTTCCTCCTCTTCCGATGGTATTTCCTCCATATACTCATCTTCTTTTGTATCCATCTGCAATGAGATAGGTAGAGTGGTCAGTAGAACAGTCGTGTTGGAAACACAGGTAATCATAATAGTCGTGTTGCATCATAAACGACTAACGCTCAAGTCGTGTTGTATATAATACGACTTTATGCTTCATCTTAAAAATTAGAAATCTTAAATTCTGAGCTTCTGGAACTAAAATAAGTAAGGATTTTTCTAACTTACCGTGGTTTAGTGGTGTGTATGTGTGTATTTCCTCGTACGCACCTTTCAAACTCTTCCTCGCCGCAAACCTCAATCATACACTCCGCCGGTTGCTCGAAGGCGCGGGGAGCCGTAGGGGAAACTCAACTTGTTTGTCCCCGAAATCCCAGGAGTTTTACGTGACAAATCGCCGCCCAAACCGCACTCTCCGTCAGTCGTGTCGTCGAAATCCAACAGGGAGCGCCGGAGAAATCGAGTAGGGGGGACGTTAAATCGGATCTTCAAAAACCTTGGTGCAGCTGAAAATCGTCGGAGGACTCGCCGGCGGCGTCGCGTCTGGAAATCGCCGGAGAAATCGCCGGAAACCTTCTTTTTTTTCGTGTCGTATCCAATACGCCCTATTCGCCCAGTCATAACACGATAAATATACAAGAGGGGCATTTTTGGTACTCCAAGTATAGATTCCAGGGGATATGAGATAACACAAGAAAAACCAGGTGATATGGAAAAAGCAAACTTTGCGCCAGGTAATATGTAAAAAGCCCAAGGACCATATATCTGTCTAACTGTATATGTATCTTTCCCAACTCCCAAAGAGCTATGCTATGAAACATACTAAAGCTGCACACTGTACTGATTTAAATTACTTGTCTTACATGGCTTCGGACATTAAGAGTGGCCGTGCAGAAATGAACAAAAAAGAAAATGAGGCCACATCATAATCGCAAAGGTGGACCAAAACAAACCACGGATCTGGAAGATCCATGTCATTTTGGCCGTTGTTTTCTAGCATTGAAGCTGAAATATCTATTTCTCGGTATACTTAATACATCAAAGCGCATATTTCCTTTGCTTTAAGTGTTTTCCTTGAATTCGAGGCCCTAATATAAACTCAACTACTAATAGAGATTAGCCATTTTCAAAGTATTAGCTGCTGACTTTGAATTGCAATAGGTGCAGCCAGCAATGCAAAAGTAAGAAATTACTTTGCGAGAAGGCATAGTCATGGCCTGGTTGGTGAACTCTTTCTATTGTTGAGATGGTACATCCGTTCCATTTGCTAAAATACACCACAAGAAAGCTACAGAGGACTTGATGGAGGGGCCCTAGAATTAGCATCACCCTTGAAAAGAAACGTTGTGTTTTCAACAAGGACACTGCATCAGTTTTCCTACATCACTGCATATGTATGTCACTGAGTAGAAAACTGATGTAGGGACATCCATACATCAGTTTTCTATCTCTACATCATTTTTTCACTCATTAACAATGATGTAAGAAAATTGATGTATAAATATCATTTTCCTTTCAACAAAAGGCCTGTCGGGGATGGCCAAAATTTACACTACGAGGGGTTGTACGTGGCTAAGAGGATCAGTAGCGGGATACAATGCCCCCTTCTAGTCGAGTTTTAGTGCATCGAACATCCCTAATTAACTAAGAAAAATTACATTGTACGTTAGGGGAATTACAAAGCAAGTAAGCAACCTAAAGCATGGGCACCGCGAGCAGGCCATCAGACGGCAAGAACTCTTTTGGTTTAGCCCTGGGTTCACACGAGGTGTGCGTTGGTCCGAATCGAGGTTTAAGCCCTCGATCACACGGGGACTTCTAGCTCTGCCCCGTCCATCCCAATTTGCAAAGTGAACTCCATGGAAAGTGATACCTGCCATGGCTGAAGTCTTAAACAAGCAGGTCATATTCAAGAATTTCATTGTTGGGTCCCCCACATTGAGCGACATGGAGCTCAAAATGGGGAGAATAAAGCTGCAGGCCCCCAAGGGGTCTGGGGCTCTGCTTGTTAAGAACCTCTATCTGTCATGTGATCCCTATATGAGAGGGAGAATGCGGGAGAACTATAAGTCCTACATCCCACCTTTTGTTCCCGGAACGGTTCGTTTCGTGCTTTGACTGAATTTCATTGGTGGTTTTGGTTTGTTGAGAATGGAGAGATTTTAATTTTTTTTTCTCACAGAGAATGTAGCTCTTGGTTAAATGCTTTCTATTTTCATACTTTGTTGCTTTACTCTTTTAATTGATTAGGAAACTAAATCTAGTCAGTTTTCTGTAGTTTTCTATTTTCTTTTTGGAATAAGTTTTGGGACCTCATGTTCTCTTATTTGTTTCTTGGTTGATTTAATTGGTAATTTGGGTGGTCTAATGCTGCCATTTCAGTACATAATTGTATTAATTGATAATTTGGGTGGTATACTGATTGGTTTTGGTCTCTGATTTTGCTTTCTGCTACCATATCAGTACATAATTTATTAGGTACTTTCCCTACAAATATTTTCAACCTCACGTTTCCTTTCCAGCCGATTGAAGGATTTGGTGTGTTTCGGGTTGTTGATTCCGATCACCCCGACTTCCTGCCAGGAGATCTAGTCACTGGATTTACTGGTTGGGAAGAATACAGTTTAATTGGAAAAACAGAGAAGTTGAGGAAAGTTCTAACTAATGACATTCCCATATCCTATCATGTTGGTCTTCTAGGTACAGAAGTCACTCTCTCTATATTTATGATGGAAGATGAGCAGACCGGTTTTCATTGTTGCATTGTGATGGAAGATGGCTATATTAATATTTTATGTTCAGCCATCATATCATGAAACCAATCAACATATTTGGAAAGGTGCATGATGAAAATGATAACATTGAATCTTTTTATCATCGTCCTCTCTTTAGAGGGCTGCCTCAGGAAGGGCATCTGACGTAAAAAGTTACTACTATGTTTCTTTATATGGATTTTGTACCATATTGATTCCGATAAGAGTGAATCCATGTTGCTGACCCCAGATACGTGGGATAAGGTGTCTGATGATGATGATGAAGAGGAGGAGGAGGATATATGTTTGTATGCATTACCATATGTGCATCCTGTTGTTTTAAATAGAAAAATAAGAATTTAGTACCGCGTGCTCATAAAAATTCTCACTCAGTTATATTTAAGAACAACTACTTCTAAAGTTCCATGACTAAATTTTGTATGTAATCTTATGACTTAGTCAAGTAAATGTGCAACCTTCCTGTTGTTATAGAACTATAAGTTATTGATTGAAGTTAATAATTCAAATTGAACAGAAACAGAATGGAAATGAAAATTTCTCGCCATCTTTGAGTTTGCTCTTTTTGTGCTTCAAGTGAAGGTGCTTCCATGAGAATACTTATTGTTTAGGTACATAGACCCTTCAAAAGGTATCTTAGCTTCCTAACTGCTTGGGCTCAGTAATTGGGACTTAATGCCTGTTCTTTAATTGCTGTGATGAGCACTAGACTATACTTCCAAGAAATTATTTAAGCTGCACACATTTAATATACTCAGGATCAGATCTTGGAAAAGTATTTTGTTTAACTGTAAACCAATCCTAAAGAGGTTTCTATAGTCTTAGGGCTTAGAAGTTTGCATTTAGTTGCTCGCTAACAAAGTCTTCGTGTTTTTAATCATCTAGTTCTATTTCACCTTGTTCATTCTCTTCCTTGAAATTATACGAAAGCACTAATGAAAGTTTTTTAAATAGGTTTGCCAGGTTTTCCAGTTGGCCAACTCGTTGGCCAGCTTGCCAAATTGCATGGATGTTGTCGGCAGCGCTGGCAGTAACCAAAAGGTAGAGACATTTCACCTAGTTTAGAAAAATATTCTTCCTGAACAATGTTGATTGAATTGTAAATCAGGCTGACCTCCTAAAGAACACGCTGGGGTTTGATGAAGCTTTTAATTACAAAGAAGAAAAAAACTTGGATGCAGCAATAAAAAGGTTCGGCAAAACGTTAAATATCCGGTTCCTGCGTTTCCTTCTGGCAAATTCCCCTAGTTTATGATGCAATTGACTTATCATCATCTGGTGCTTCCCAAAAGGAAGAGAATGTGGGTGGGGCCATGCTTGATGCAGTGCTTTTAAACATGCGAAATCATGGGAGGATCGCAGTTTGTGGGATGGTGTCCCAACACGGTATATCAGATACTGCAGGAATTCACAATCTTTTCACCCTTATAACCAAGTCCATCAGGATGCAAGGATTCCTTATGAGCGATTATCTGCACTTGTTTCCTCAATTTCTCGATCAAATTAGTGAGTACTATAAGCAAGGAAAAATTGTTTACCTCGAAGACATGAGTGAAGGCCTGGAAAATGCTCCAGATGCTTTTGTGGGGCTTTTTTCTGGTAAAAATATTGGCAAACAAGTTGTTCGAGTAGCAAATGAATAATTATGTAACAGCATAGCAAATGAATAGTTATGTAACAGCAGTTCTCACATGAAACTTGTGGCTCATTCTTCATATAATACCAAAGAATTCAAGCATCCTACAATTAGCATATAAAAGGCTCAATTATCATGCCAGCAATGGCAACAAAATTGACCACTGATTCAGTTCTCGAAATCCATAACAAGATAATTCGTGCCAATGAGCAACAGATATTACATCTCACACAAATAAATTATGCTGTATTTATCACCAAATCATATATAATGTAAAGGCTATGGTTTTAATGGATACTGTTTACTGCTCTTTTCCCCTTTGAGGATGCTCTTTAAGAATTTGAGGTTGAAAAAAAAAAGACATTCGATCTGCTCAGTGAGAGACAAACTCCAGTGAATAACCAATTTCAACATAAACAGAATCTCATTACAACTGGGACATGTAGTGCATTTTTAATTCAATATATCAGATGGTCGAAGAGAACAATTGAATGGCATAATTAGTTAACATCTCCACATGCTCCACTAATTCATGTTAATCTGCTCTATACAAAAGCTCCATCCACTAATAATAAATTCCTCGTAAACAACTGATGGACTCTTCTGTCATATCTTCAGAAATTCTGGGAATGGAAGCAAGACTCACTTTATCTTCACAAATTACCACATCAGGCTATTCAGCACGCCAAGAAGTATAAGAAAAATTCTCATGAATTTATATTATTTGAGCAAATCAACCATTGTTAATCTCCTTGGGAATCTTGGAGGCAGTCTTAGATACATTGCATCTTGAATCTCAATGGGTAAATGGGTTGCCAGAAAAACAATCCCACCCTTCTTTCGATGATCTTCAATTATATATTCCAGCAATTTAACCCCTTCAGCATCTAGCGCCACAGATGGCTCATCAAGTAACCATATTGGCCGATCAATAGCTAAAAGCCTAGCCAACTGCAGTCTCTTCCTCTGCCCCATCGACAACATTCGAGCCTTGTCATTAATTAGACGCCCCAGACCCATAAACTCCAAAGCTTTCTTTGATTTACCACTTTTTCCCTCCAAGAGTTCAAACCACAGCACATTTTCCAACACAGTTAGCCGATCTTTTATGGCATCTTTTAGGGAAAGCCAATTAAGTTGAAGCCTAAATTGTTGAGCAACACCAGGAGAAGTGATGTCATGACCATCCCACAGGATTTCACCAGCAGAGGGACGGGAAAAACCAATAAGCATGCGAAGGAAGGTGGTCTTCCCAGACCCATTGGCTCCCGTTAGGACTAAAGCTCCACCGTCATGCACTGATACATTGATATTACGGAGGACATGCTGGGCATTCCTCATGCAGGAAACATTGTTGAGCAGGATCCGAGGGAGAGGAGGATTGGTAAGCGGCATAAATTAGAGACTCAAATTGCAGGGGAGGAAGAGAACACAAGAACAGAATTTCAGCCTGTAGAAGCCGATTGTTAAAATGCTTGCAACATATAATCAATATCTTTATCTACTCTCTGATTACATAGATAAACTGATTCGAGTCTATAACTCAAAGGGCATGTGTATATTTTGTTCTTGACAAATAAAAGCATTGGTATAGACCAACTGTCTGAAGCAGCCAATCGTCCCAAAAAACATTAATTAACTATATTCAGTGCGATAGAACTGGTCACTATCAGTACAAAAAATAGCCACTCACTGATTGCACAAACACAAAAGAACTCCAAAACAAAAGAGTCCCGGTGATCATGATTAATGGAGATGTTCTTGAATTTTAAAACATCTTTTAAAGCTAAGGGCTCAAGCAGGCAGAAATTTCATTACAATCTATACTCCCTCCGTCCAATGAAGCCTGTCTGCATTTGGAAAAACAGAGGTCTCTCATTACATGGCTGACTTTGCTCCCTCACGATAAAAAACGCGGGAATAGGAGGGAAAACCTAGGAAGCACCGATACGCCAATTTTGGCCCCGTACCCGTATCCGATACATATCGGATACGGATACGCCATCGATACGGCTGCATGCGTATCGATGGCGTATTGTCTTTAAAAAAAAAACTGTTTCCGATACGTAAAGGGGGAACTATTATAAGTTATAATGTTTAATTTCATAACTTATAATTATTATTATTTGTGTTGTCATTATAGTGTAATTCTATCAAAATTATGGAAGTTACTATAGGTGACTATTAGGGTGCTAGTTGTTGGATATTAGGATTGCTACAGGTGTTTAAATTTTTTTTCTTTATTATGCTTATTGTTTGTTTTGACACTAGGACCAATCTAAAATGTGTTTTAAAAATATATAAAATATTTTTTCAAAAAACCTATCCCCGACGTATCGTATCGAGACTTTTTGAAAATTGCCGTATCGCCGTACCTGTATCGTATCGTATCGTATCGCCGTATCCGTATCGGTGCTTCCTAGGGGAAAACTCAGTTCTTTTTGTGCGGGCCTTAGAGTCCAATATACTTAACTCATGTTCAAAATGCAGGCAGGTTTCATTGAACAGAGTACAAACTCACAACCTTACTTTCATTGTTCACAGCATACTGAAGAAAGAGCATAACATGGAGCTGGTCATTAGTATATGAATGGAACAAGAAGACTCTATCTTTTCTCTCAGGCATTTCATCAATCACATAGCACGCAAACTTTACCAAAAAATACATGGAAACAAAAATTCCGTACGTGCCCATAAACCCATTTAGCAAAGAATCAACACAGCACAGAAGACAGCGTTTTCCTGGAAAAATTACCTCGAAGATGATGGACCGGCGGCGGCGGTGGCGACCGGCGTTCCGAGAGTCTTCTGGCCATTGGCCTTGATTGTCCTAATAACTGGATTTCCAAATCAGTGATATTACAGAACTGTCCATTGCCTCTGCGAGTTGCAATTAAGTTTGTTGGACATGTGTCACCATCAGAACGCCCGTAGCCGTTTTCGGCGACTCTCGTCTTGGGGCTTCTTTTAGGTCTGAGAGAGGAAGCTGGCAGAGGAGGAGCAATGGCGGCGGCGCAGAGCAAGCGGAGCTCCGGCGGTGGAATTCTCTCCGGCGCCAGCCTTCCGGCCTCATTGGTGAAGTCTCCGATCGTATACAGGGGGCGGAAGGCGGCGTCCGACGCCGCATTCGCGGCGAAGAAGATTGCGAGGAGCACCGGGAAGGCGGCGTGGATTGCGGGGACGACGTTTCTCGTGCTGGTGGTCCCGCTGATTATCGCGATGGACAGGGAGCAGCAGCTCAACGAGCTCCAAACGCAGCAGGACGCCCTCCTCGGCTCCCCTGGCGTTCAGTGAGGCTGGCCAGCATCCTCTTCCCACCAAAGGTTTGATCTTTTTCCCTGCTTTTGGCTTATTGTCTTCTTTCATTTCGATGTGCTTCCTCGGTCCAATGAAGCTCGTTGCAGTAGAAAATGAGTGAAAATTATTGAACTCTAGGGCCCGAATGAAAAAACAAACAAACTGGGTTTCTCTCCTTCTCTCCGTGTTTTTGATCTTCAGAGAGCAAACCCAGCCATATAATGTTGGACCCATCTTTTTTCAAATCCAGACGAGCTTCATTGGATGGAGGGAATGTTAGTTCGTAGTCTTCTTTTTTTCAGTTTCGATTAGTTGAATTTGAGTCTTTTAGTTATGTAAGTTCAATTGCTCCGGAAAGAAGACAATTTCTGGATTATGCCATCAAGGTAGGATGAATAAAAAACACGTTGTTTGAATCGCTGGATTTTAGGTATCCTGTCTCCAAATCCTTGTCTAAGTTACCTTCTTTGAATGAAAGAAAAAGGTTCAATGTGAATCATTGTAACTTTTTTTTTAAGCCAGTGACTTTTAAAAGCCACTAAAAGATATTTAGATGGCCTAAAATGATTGGTAAGAAATTAGTGGCGAAAGATTATAGTAATCAGGTGGTCCCCGTAAGTGCCTAGGCGAATTTAATCGACTGATTACCTTATCTAATATAGCCTAGGTGTTTGTATTAGGATATTCAATTATTAGCTTATTGATGAGGGCATTTTAAATTTCCAAGTAAGGTCATATTAATGAAAAATGGGAAATGGATTTCAATATCAGAAAATAGGTGTCAAAACTTCCCTAATATTACTCATGGATACTCGAACAATCAAATTTTCATCTTTATGATAGGACATACTGTAAATGGAAGATATTGTTTATTATAGCTTTGCATAAAAATTGAACTCCAATTTCGGTTATATGCTTCATTATGAAACTATAAAGTTGGTTTCCTAACCTAAAGAGACAAATACTTTGAACTTTTTCTTCTGAAGATTGAAATTGCAAAGATATTGAACTAACTAAATGTCACGCCCCGAAATCCCATACCTCGATCGGAGTGCGGAAGCCAACAAAAGAGATACATTTCGAGGTAGAAATCCCGTGCACGCGACCGAATAGTCGATTTCACCACCAATTAAAGTCATTTCTAAAGCATGTGTAACCGGTTATGCCCGCAATCAGTGCAATACAATAACAGACATCATTAAATAATATGAAATAAATTTATTTAATAATAATCCAGCAATAATCCTTTAAGGAAACAAATAAAATAAACCTATGGGTCTATGGCATACAGTTGCCAACAATGTCATAAGCATAAAAACAAAACAAACAACTAGATAATCTCTAAATCTCTTCACGGCTCCTGCAACCGCTTTTCCACTACTACAACTTCTTTATCTCAATTTTCTTTCGCACCTGCATCAGAGGATGCATGAGTATTTCATAGAAACATGCAGTAGGATGTAAAAACTCACTGAATTAAAATAAGCAGTATGAAGAGATGTAAGGACAACAAAGGGTTATGGACATTCCACAACATCTGGATTGAACCAAGGTCTATACGCCTGAAAGGTTAGTCAACAACAATTCCAACTCGCAAGTATAGGAAAAACATCAATAAGGCTCCTACCAAATATATGAGTAAGGAGAGAATAACAATTATATCAAAGGCTCCAGACATCTATAGTGAAAGGAGTTACAATTTCTGCTCGCTGAATTGGTCGCTCGCAAGTGACTAAAATAATATACCAGAACCACCCTAGGGGTCCTCTCTTTGGAAACCTTCCATGCGTCTAGGATGCTGGCCCCACCAGTACTTACGGACACGATGGGCGGAGACTGGAGATCTTCCGTAATGTCAACAGTCTAATGTACGTATAGTGCCTCCCTTCGGGCATAATTAATCGGAGACCTCGCAAGATCTAGCAATGGCTTAATTGAGCATACTATGAATCCACTTCGGAGAGAGCCTCGCGAGATCTCTAGTGGAGGAAACAGTCATGTGACAATATAGGTAATATTTCAAAAGAATGGAGATCGCAATACTCTAAGATCATAAGGTATTTTTTTTTACCAGAATAGACTCTCTCACAGAGTATAAATAGAAATGTCAAAGTCTTTAGGTAACATATAACTCACTTACTGGAGTAGCGTAGAACAACAAAGCTTCTCAGAAAGCATACAATTCTCTCTTGGAATAACAAGGAAATCCAAATACTTCGAATAATAACAACTCACCCAAGGAGTACAATACAATCAATACATACTTTTCATGCTCAGCCCTAGATAGGAATTTTCCATACGCATTAGAATTTTATAATACAAATATTAGAGATAAGAATACTAAAAGTCTTAGATGATTTGAATTCCAATTAGAACCTCAAACCGACATCAACGCTCTAAAATAGATAGCTATGATCCTCTTGGCCAAGGGATTGTCCTTCTTAATTGGATTAACTCTAACCCAAGCTTACTGTGATATTCCATAAACATATAGTCCAATTACTGATGTGGACACGATAATTATTCTCATACCATATTATATAATGTTATTTGGGTACTTAGTATTTTCTCTCAGATTTAGCTCACTGCCTCCTGCACAACAGTCCTCTTCCGACGGCTGTCGGACTCTATACAGTCAGACCTAATTTCTGAATTTTTTACTGATAATACCCTTATGAGTCTAGTTTCTAACCCCACTGATTTTATATTTTTCTGATTTTATTTGAATTAGTTATGAATTATTTACTACAGACTGTCAGCACAGAAACAGTTCTTGCCGAGATTAAGACTCTTAATTAAACTTGATTATCTCACTTAATAACACATTATAGATGATAATATATTATTAACAGACAATAATACTCCCCTCCTAGATCAATTACAGATCCTAGGATTGTCTGGAATTACCAAAGTACACCCTTTTATCATGTCTCTTTACATATAACACAGTTTTAGTCATTAATACATTCCAAATAAGACAATTAATGCAAGACAATCATTAAGGCACAAGACTCAACGTGGATCATGGCCAACAAAGCAATATCAGAACTTCTAATCTTTGTATAATGATTAAAGCAACCAACTTTGGGTGTGAATTCCCATCTAGACACGTAGCATGAAAGCATATATGACTATGTTGCAATAAGCATGGAAAATAAGAACATATTTCATTCATCTCATATGAATCAAAGCAATACTCTAAGGTACTGAATCAAAACACTTATAAACATCATATGACAGAAGAGAAGAAAGGGAAAAGCCATCCTACTTTTAATTCACCGAAAATTTTGCCTTTTTACGCATTGCTCGTCTCTTCCGCTTCCTCCAAAGCTCCCGCTCCAAGCTCTTGCAAAACTCCCACAAAAAGAAGTCTTATAGGAGGTGGGTGAACGTGGGAAGGAGAAGAATAAGGCTTTAGACGTTCTAAGGCTAGGGTTTTAATAGCACAAGCCAACTCTACAAGGGTTTATATAGAGTTTGAGGAAATCTTTTCTTAAAACAATCCTCCCATATCATGGATTTTTTCCACCAATAGAAGAGTCCCAAGATCTCCTTAGGGACGTGCAATCCAAGTCTAGTTAGGATATGGCATCTTTCCCATGCAAATCCGCCCCAAAATAGGCTAGAAATCGCAAAACCGTAACCGGCGATCGATTGGCGACCGATCGTCGCATGCCTCCTTCAAGCTACCGCGTTACAGCCGATCGATCTCCAATATTGCCGATCGATCGATTGCTCCGAAAACAAAACAGTTAAAAATCACAGTAACTAGGATCGATCATTTCGCGAGGCGATCGATCGGTTCAATCTTCCGATCGATCGTAAGTCCTGGCGATCGATCGCACCTTCGGCAATTCCAAAATTAATTTCTCATATCTTTTTACTCCGAATTCCAAATCGCGCATAGTTGGTAGCGTTGGAAAGCTCTTTTCACCCTCTTTAATACTATGAAGTAAAACATAATAAAATCAAGCATCAAGAAGGTCTAATTTCGGTTTTAATACACTTACTAATTTTTCGGGTGTTACACTAAATCTGCATTAAGTATTTGGATTCTTCTAAATTGCACATTCACGGGTCTTAATAAAGCGTGGACTTTGAATAAAAAAATAAAAAGAAGAAAAAAGCATGCACTTGGAGTCCTAATCAGCTGGCGAAGCTTCACCAGCTACAAGATCATGGGCTGTCAATCCCCAAAGATCGACGGTGTGCACATCATTGCACAGACCTGATGCAAAAGCAGAGTGTTTTTGTCAGGTTCATACGCTAATGTGTGCGCCATCACTCTCAAAGATCGACGGCTGGTGAAACTTGTTCACCAGCTGATCACAACTCCATAAGCACGATATGTCTCTGGTTTAGATATATGGTTGGTTTCAGACATGTTTTCATCTGCATTTACTCATTTTGACGTTGACGCAGGGATTTCATTTCTATGAGTTTTGCAGGTCGTGCCTCAGGAGCAGCTTATCAAGGGGCTTCATCAGTGGGGCGAATTTTAACTTCATTGGATTATTTAGATAAGCATATTTTTGTGATAGTTTTCTTTGCTAGAGAACTTATAACTGAAATTACGATTGTTGGGAGAAGGTGGATCATGTAATGTAGCTGCAAGTAGTTTTTTTCTTCAATACCTCAGATGGGTATTGTCGTACCTTGCCAACTGCTTCACTTTAGTTGATCATATGGTGCATCTATACTATTACTACGTCATTTATAAAAATTTGTTTTTGGACATTAGACTCCCGATAGGTTACACATTTCAGCTTCTATTGATTCAACTGCTCGGGCAAGTGTTTTTCAACTCCTGTCTCTTTTTTTGTGAGCAATAAAATTTAATGCTTGCTCAGGGGCTGGTTATCCTCCCTTAGGTGCACTTGAGCGAGCTCATTGCTGCATTGCTATTAGAACCACATCGCCTTTGGGTGAGGCCGGCGCTTGGTTGTTTTGGCTTTTGCCGTCTATTTGTAGGTTGTCAGTCATGGTCATCTGTATAAGCTTTTGTTTAATCATGTTGTGTTCCTCCAAGCGAGTGTATCTCAGGCGTGCCCTCTGTTCGTGGCTTGTATGATGTTCTTTTGGTTGTTGAGTTTTCACTTTCGTAATTTTATGGGCTCTTTTTAAGTTATATTTTTATTTAAAAATACTATGGCATTGTTCTTTGTTTTTGCCAAATTTCCATTCAAAGAGAATAAGGGCTAAAGAGCTCGATCATACATCAAAGCTAACGAGATGGGTTGAGGGACATCCCCTCGCTAAATGGAAGTTCATTGAGACATTCTTCCAAAGTGAGCTCAGCTATGAGTCACACCATTACCGGTTGTTCTAACAAAAGAGAGAGAGAGAGAGAGAAATCCGGGAAGAGGAGCTCTAGCCATTGAGGTTAAATTACCAATCCAAGGGTCTTGATGATTTAATAACTTCCCAACAATCTCCTTCAAATATGATGGAAGGGAAGTTTAAGTTGAAAGAGGCTGCAAAGATGATGCCTCTAGATATAGGTAGATATTTCGCTTGCTTAGTCGCGACTTTGATTGCCTCTTCATTATGATCTCTAGCACAACCTCCAATCTCACAATGGTTTTCACCTCTAATGAAAAAAGCGTTGACATTAATCTTTATACTTCTTTGAGGAGGAGGCTTCTAAATAAAATTATCTTCAATAAGGAGCATCGTGAACCGGAAGGGAGTTGTATAAGGCATAAGATGAGAGTGTATATTCTTCCCTTCTTCTAATGCAATAAGGATTCCACGCCATAGAGCTGACTCTTACTATGGCGTTGTTTGCCTGAAAGCCAAAGGTTTCCTTTGGTGCAATGTCCTAACTCCTATCAGAAAAAGGTGCCCTTGTTGGACAACCATCAAAACCGGCCTTTATTCAAAAGAAGATATCGCTTACCTGTATCATAGTTCCCAATTGGAATCTTTGAGGGAAGGTTGAATAAAAAAACATAAAATATATATTGCCACCCCGTTAGGATGTCACTTGCTAACGCATAAATACAATGTTATAGATGTTTCGAAAAAAAAAACATAAAAGCGTTATAGACGAGGTGTATAATATAGAAAAAACATAGCCTAAAAACAAAGGTCCCAATATTGTGGGCCTCACTTTTCTTTTATTTTAACCACACTAGTTCGTGAGGTTGGCCATGATAAAGAAAATGGGAGATATAGCATATTATCATATAAAAGCATTAATCCTATCAAAGCATAACTATAAAGAAGACAGTTGAGGTGTATAACATGGGAACAAGACAAAGAGGTGACACACAAGGGTCAAGGAAGATGAGAAATGGCTAAATCACGATTCCAGCTATCAATGAGGGGAAGGCTGGGAGGTCCACCTTGAGAATGTCTGCCAATATATCCTTCATTAACAAGATCCATCGATCGTGATGATCTACATCACACAAAAGGTGTATTGTTTTTTTATGGGCACCTACAAAGTGCGCAGGCCATGCCTTTCGCCTGGGGTTGTTCACGAGTTGAGTCAAATCGAATTTTGGCTTAGGGCCGTTTGGTTTGTAATTAATCCCAAACATCCACAGTCAAAAATCCACTTTCACTATTCATTTTCGGATTTTTTACTTTAGATGTCTGAAAACACGCTCTGAGGTGTTTCAGCTGAAAATAAACAAAATAAAAAATAAATAGTGAAAGTGAAACATCCATTGTGGATGTTTTGCATCTTATCATACTCCAAACGGCCCCTTAACTCGACTCACGGCTCAAGACGAGCCTAAGACATTAACAATTCAAGCTCGGCTTGTCTCACTAAAATGGCTCTAAACAAATTTGTCCCATTTTAAAGAGGCGATAACTTTAACGATGCATATCTCTCTTATTTTTTATCTATTTTTATTTATTTTTTTCATTCTTTTTTATTTTTAGTGCTCTTTCTGGTCATCATGATATCATAAAGATGTTGAGCCATCACATACTATTTGTCATAATTTTGTGGCATTTTTTTTATAAATAGCATGTGATGGTTCAACATCTTTATGATATCATGATGACCAGAAAGAGCACTAAAAATAAAGAAGGATGAAAAAAAAGGGCAAAAATAGATAAAAAATTAGATAGATATGCATCGTTGAAGTGATTACTCCTTTAAAATAGGTCAAAAACGAATAAGGCATTGAAGGGCACCGACGCCCTAAGAGAGGGGGTCGGTTCCTTTCTCTTTTAACCGAGAGGCGTCGGTTTAATCGACGCCTTTCGGGTTAATTTTTTTTTTAAAAAAGCCATGCAAGCGCCTATACCACACAGACGCCTGGAGCATCTATTTGGGAAATATTTACTACAATGCTTTATTTTAAAATTTTTTTATGATTTATTATATAATTTCCCCATTCCTAAACTAGTCTCGAGTTTGACTACCCTGTCCCTAAAAATAAAATATAGGTTTGACCCTCAAGCTTGACTACAGAGACAAAATAAAAGAACATTCCTTCTTCACAGGGATCGATACTTGAGGCAATATCGAGCTTATTTGCGAGTCAAGCTTCGAGTTAATGCGAGCCAAGTTTTCTTAAGCCGAGCTGAGTCAAATCAGAGGGTAGTTTAAGGCTCGCTTCGAAACGAGTTGAGCTAAATTTCGAGCCGAGCCGAGTCGAGTCGAATCGCGTCGGAAAAACTCGTCAGCTAACTCAGTCGTGAACACCCTTACTTGCGCCACCAATCCTAATGATCAACGGCTCCCGTCAACGGGTGGGTATCCTCCTGTGCGTACCAAAAATGCATCCCAAAGAAGAATCCGCCAAATGATGATGCTGTATAGCATCAGTGGATAACCATGGCTCTCTCGCTCGTTCGAACCAGTCTGAACGTGGGCTTTTGCACACGAGAAGAAAGGGTCGAACTCTGAATTCCCGTCGTGTCATTTCAGCCCCGTCTTCATCACCCACGTTCTGGAAGCGTCTACGGTGATGGCGGCGAGCGATGACTCTACACACTTGGCCACACTTGGCACTCGGCTTCTATTTAGCACACCAGAGCGGCTCTCCGCATTCTGCAACTCAGAAACCGCTCAAAGGTTGTTGCTTTTGACGTGAGCAGAGGAAGAAGAAGAGAAAGGCCAGAGATGGCGGCGAGTGAGGGAGTGGTGGTGCCGAACAAGCAGGTTGTGCTGAAACACTACGTGACGGGGTTCCCAGAGGAGTCTGACATGGTCCTGACGACCTCCCAGATCCGGTTGAAGCTGCCGGAGGACGCTCCCCCCAACACCATCCTCGTCAAGAACCTTTACCTGTCCTGCGACCCTTACATGCGCAACCGCATGTCCAAACTCGAGGGCTCCTACATCGACTCCTTCCTGCCCGGAGAGGTAACATGATCTGCCTCCAGCCTCCTCCTCGGCTTCTACCATCGAATCCCATCATTACTAAAGTGTTCTATTTCTCTGCATCGTATGATAAGAGTTCTCTGTTTTAATCTGGCGCTGGTACAAAATAGGGTAGAATGGAGGAGGCGTAAGGTAAGATCCATGTCGCCATGCCAAACTGTTGGAAAAAGGTGCTCCTGATTGTGATTATAAAACTGGCGCTGAAATAAATGATTGGGATTTTTTATAATTAAAAAAATTCTTCATTACGAGGATGGAAGAAAGTAGGGGCCTTTCTAGTTCTAGACCAGCAGTGCTGTCAAGGATTACTAAATATTCATACTCCCAGACCAGAAGTGCCAGCAGTGCTGTCAAGGAGAATTAAAAGATCATACTCCCTCTCCGTCCAATGGAGCCTGCCTGCATTAGGAAAAACACGGGGCATTTAGCTCCCTCGCGACCATAAATACCGAAGAGGGGAGCCGAACTCTTTTTTTCGTAGGGGCCTTAGAGTCCAACAAATTTAACTCATTGTCAAATACAGACAGGCTTGATTAGAGGGAGGGAATATCTTTTTATTCTGGTAATAAATTTTGGTATACTTTGCTATCAGGTAGATGAACAATGGAAAGTAATGTAATTTGGTAGTGGATAACTTCAAAATAGCATTTGGGTAGTACAGTGTCATGATTCTACATTATTATAGAATCAACTTATATTATTATGGAATCGATTAAGGGGTATTTCTAAAGCCATGAAGCACTGATCTCTAAATATATGTCTAAAACCTACCTGATCGTATCCATTTAAAGGCTGGATTTTATTTATTGAAGAAAGCAAATTACAATCAAACCGACTAGCAGAAGTCAAACATTTGGTGCTCATCTCTTGTGGTCAAATGCTAGCTTCTCTCAGATTGTAATCACATCTGTACTCACATCACACATAGGGTCTCTAGCCAGGAGATTTGATTTGTACAGTTATATGGTTACAAATAAACCTCTGCTTTATGTGTTTTCCTGAGTATATAAATTTTGATTTTACTTTTTTGTTGCATTATGCAGCCGATTTCTGGGTTCGGGGTTGCCAAAGTCTTGGACTCTAAACATGCAGATTTCAAAGGCGGGGACTTTGTATGGGGACAAACGAGGTGGGAGGAGTATAGTATCTTATCAGAGCCACTGATGCTCTTCAAGATTAAATATACCGATGTACCTCTATCTTACTACACTGGACTACTTGGTAAGTAATTTAGTTGCTGTGACTCTGGCTACTTCCTGTTATTCACCAGCTGCAACTGTTATCCATCACTGTTTGTTCAAGAAATTTTAGGCAACTGATTGTCCGTTTCTTCTCTATTCTACTTTCATTATATTTTAAGTGAAAAAAATTCAGACATTATTAGCATTTTTGTGTCGGAAAAAAAAAGATACTGTAAACATTTCATTCACGGAGATCAGGATGGACACTTTTTAGCTAGTAATTGCAATCACAAAATTATTTGCTATTTTGTAATATCTGATCATGCTTGTTACAACTTCTATAGGTATGCCTGGCCTGACATCTTATGTGGGATTTTATGAAGTTTCTGCTCCAAAGAAAGGTGAAAAAGTTTTCGTCTCAGCGGCTGCAGGTGCAGTAGGTCAGCTCGTGGGGCAATTTGCCAAGCTAATGGAATGTTATGTTGTCGGAAGTGCTGGGTCCAAAGAAAAGGTTAGTTGGCAAACTGTTATTAATCTGCGAAGTACATCAGCTTGAAAGATAAACTTAAACCATGATGTATTAAATAAATGTATGTCCCTATGAAATTTCAAAACCTACATGTAAGATATAGCATGCACCTGTTACTCTTCATTATGGGATACAAAAGATTTCACCTGTCTTAAGAGTACGATTAAGGACCACATATTTCAAAAGGGGAAAAGGTTCACATACCCATAATTATCGACACTGTTTTTGAAAGGGGGAATTAAGCTTCATTGCCATTTGAGTGACTAAATGCACAACCATTTTACCTCAAAAAGGGTAGAATTGCATATCTAAGAATTAAGAGTTATCAGTCTTGACAAAGCAGATTTGATTTAATTATGCATTCAAAGCAACATGGGGGTAATATGCGCTTGGACAATATATAAAGGGAGTTAAAACTTCAGTGTAATGTACCCATTTGTTTTTGCCGGATTGTTTTATGTGAATTTTAATATGCATGTGTTCCATTTCTTACAAATTTTGAGGAGGAGATATATTAGGTTCCTCCAATGTCCTCAAGCATTGGAAGCTATTCAAGTACTGATGAAATTCGAAAGTAGCATAATTTTTTTCCTTGCTTCAGTTTGAACCCCATGAAGCATGTACTGATCTAATGCTCCAACTCAGGTTGATCTACTGAAGAACAAGTTTGGGTTTGACGAGGCTTTCAATTACAAAGAAGAATATGACCTGGATGCAGCTTTGAAAAGGTGAGGAACTATCACGTCTAAATTCCTTCTATAAGGATGTTGGTTTTAATATTTAATTTAAACAAATCAAATATTATGTAACATAATAGTTGAGCATATGCATAGCAAATTGGCAGGACTGCTTAATTTCTGAAAAGCATTTGCGATGCATCAGGTATTTTCCGGAAGGAATTGATATCTACTTTGAGAATGTGGGTGGTGCAATGCTTGATGCTGTTCTCCTCAACATGAGAATCCGCGGCCGGATTCCAGCTTGTGGAATGATTTCTCAGTACAATCGTGAGAAGCCTGAAGGTGTGCATAACTTATTCTGCCTGATCACAAAGCAATTACGGATGGAGGGGTTCGTTGTATTCGACTACTACCACTTGTATGACAAATTTATCGAGGAAGTGCGGCAGCTCATCAAAGAAGGGAAGATAGTCTACATAGAGGACACAGTTGAGGGCCTTGAGAATGCTCCAGCCGCTCTTATAGGACTCTTCACTGGAAGGAATATTGGAAAGCAAGTAGTTCTGGTTGCCCGAGAGTGATGGTAAGGCTGATAAGGTGAAAGTGTTCAGAAAATATTAGGTTCAGTTGCCACTTGTATACTATGATATATCTTCGTGCTTTATTCTGTGAATGTCGCTTGTAAAACTTCAAATACTATAGTGCTACGGTGATACTATCTTGGTTTAAGGAGCAAGAACTAGCGCACGTATTTTAAACAGGGAATGATGATTAGACTTGCCACACGTGTTGAACCAGATGTGTACAACGCTGGCTGCCGAGGGGCTTGATAATCGGTCTCATAATTTCTATTCTAATCAAGGTTTTAAAAATCAGACTGATTATCGACCCGAAATTGTTGCAGAGTAGGGTTGAACTGGGGAGTAAGTTCAACTGGGTTGGATTGGGGGACAAGACTTGGGTTGCTAATATTATTAATATAAAAAATAGAAAAAAATTAAAATTTTTATATAATATATATAAATTTTGTATAGTCTAATATTCACTGTAGCAATTTAATGAATAAAATAATTATATTATAAAAAATAAAATTTTTAAATAAAAAATAAATAGTTTTTTAGACGAAAAAATGTGGTATAAAAATGAAAAAATATTACAAAAAAAAAGAAGAAATTGTGTTGGAAAGGGCTTAAACTTGACCCAAAAATTAACCCAACTTAGCCGGCTCGACCCGATTCAATCATCAGGCGGATTAAACTAGGTCAATCGGCCGGGTCACTTGATCCGGCCAGTCCGGTTTTTAAAATACTTGATTAACTGCTAGAGAAGCAACAATTTGACCCGGCCAGTCCGGTTTTTAAAACACTTGATTAACTGCTAGAGAAGCAACAATCATTAGGATTTTGAAATGTTCACCAGTTTATAGTCTTTGCAACGTTTATATGCTAGAGAAGCAACCCCAACTAAGGGTCTGTTAAAAGAATTTTAGTCAAGATTGTTGAGCTGAGGATTGTTGTAGCAATTGGGTCTGAGCATCTATTGCGGTTTAAATTTTGTGCACCAAAAAATCTGATTGCTGGTTGACATTTTCATGAGCACCTTTTGAATTTGACAAGGTAAACATACAGGAGCGTTGGCTTTATGGAAGATATCTATAAGGATGCCCTAAATAATCTTATCCAAACATACAAGAGTCTCACCAAATTTAAGACTCGAAAATGATCTATGCTGGAACCTTTTGTGAACAACCCTGCAAAGTTTATATGCAAAAGGCCTATCTTTTTTTTCTGATACAAGCAACAGGCCTGTCCTAAAAAATTAATGCGCACTGAAATTTGTGACAAAGATTCACTCTATATGGCTGAAGCTCTGTAAATAAGTATTGATAAGTCTGACATAGCATTTAAAAGAAAATACATCCGAAATCTGCAAAAGGGGAAAAATATTCCATACCCTTGCACAACTTAGAAATGCAAAGCAAATACTATAACTAAAATATCTTGAAGACTTGCACATGATCTGAGTTCACGAAGCATCACATTCATCTCCGCAATTTCTCTACATGTATTTTATCACCCAGCTAACATGAAAATATAACTTAGGCCTCAAGAAACATAAAACATTACAAGACAACCCAAAGAAAGGATAAACTATAGATCATTTAACAATGAGGCATTAGCCACTATCGAAGACTACAATGGGAGAGAAAATCCACGCAAAGTCTTCGAATCTACACCAGATTCTCGCACAAGTGCAACCCGACCAGTTCGTGCCACCTACAAGGAGGCATAAAGTATTAAAATGATAAAACATGAGGTAGAAAATTAAGAAACTTGAGCAGAAATTAACAGATACAGAGATGAATCGGAAACCATATTACTACTAGCTAGTTAACAATTCTTAGGAAAATTAGAAAACAAAGAAGATGGTTAGAAAGTAACAAATTAGTAGTAAGGACCAGATGAGTCACAACTCACAGGTGTTTACAACATGAAATTGTCGCCATAAAAGAATTCAGAGGTGAGTTGGCCAGATTGACATGGTGACGAAGTTAAAGTGACGTTTCTATCATATATGCACTTATGTTTAAAATCAGATTGCAGAGATGCAATACAACCTCCACCGAGTCCTCATACTCCATCCTTCCCCATTTTAGTCACTTACCCCATTTTGCAATTAAAACGTAGGCAGTCGATTGAACCAGGCAATGTCAGATGTACAGAGGTGGGTACTCAGTGGAGTAGTGGTGTGTGGCATTTTTTTATGTATCAGAGATTAGCTTGTTCAGTCAAGTTCACCAGAGGCAAAAATAAGCATGATATCGCTTCATCATACAACTACATTAGTGTGGGGTTACCTCGCAGATGCCATAAGGCTCTAATAACCTTTGCAATGCAACCATCTTATTCAAATCTCCTGTAAGCTGTTACAAAAGGAAAAGTTCCCAATAGTAAGTAAAACACGGAGACCATGTGGAAGACTATTTATGAAAATATTTCGGCTACAAGGAACTAGAAGAAAATGAAAAGGAGTTCGGACCATAATTTGACATTAAGTTAAAAAGGCCAAAAAGAATATAGGGTTTACAGGTGTCTCCACAATTTTATTTTGGCTAAATATCCTGGCCATTTCTTAGCTTGTGTCTGAAGATAACTGTAGCAGTCCTACAGCCATCATCCAATTCCATGAAGCAGACCCAGCAAGCTGGGACAAGCCATACGCTGATTGTAAGTCATTATCCTGTTTTCCTGTTTAGGGGATCAAATCAAGGACAACCAGCATAAAACCTTGCCACTGTCCCCATGGTTCTAATTTCACCCTTTTCAATATAATCAAGATCATTCGTGAAAATTTACATGCTGCTGCCAGATGGGGGATGATGATTATTATTATTGAAAACTCATTCCAAATAAGACTTGTCAACCCTCAGAATACACTCCACTTGACAAAGAATAGTAACAGTATTAACATTAATATCAATGAAAAAGATGTGCAACGATAACAATAATTATTGTAGTCAGTAATAATCTTTACCATATAAGTAGAATGATTCAGTTGCATTGTGCATTTACCTCAAGTGTGACTGTATGATCAGATACATCAACAGCTTTGGCTCGAAATATAGTAGCTATGTCAAGGACATCTCTTCGAGCAGTAGTATTTGCAGCAATTTTAATTAACATCAGTTCTCTCTCTGCAAATGGTAAATGAGTAATATCCTGAACCTGAAAAATTCATCAAATTTCAAATAGTTATAGGCACAGCACACATAATTATTAAAGAATGAGCTATGTGATTCACCTCATGTAGTTCAATGAGTTTATATAGCTGCTGAACTAACTTGCTAATGGATTCATCAGTTCCAGGAACGACAGTTGTAATACGAGAGATCCCTTCCCTTTCTGCTGGACCCACGGCTAGACTCTGAATGTACATTAGGGTTTGTAATGACACTTTCAGAAAAACGATATCAAAGGGCAATTACAGCAGGTACCTGAATGTTGTAACCCCTACGAGCAAAAACACCTGTGACGACATTCAGAACTCCTGGGACATCATTTACAAGCATTGATAACGTATGGGATCGAAGACCACTAGACTGAAAAGGTAGCACGCATTGAATTTTGAATATATAATTAATAACCGAAAGAATCTAGTAACATAATTAGATTAATGATTTGGACATAATTATTGCAGTTTAATGTTGCATTGAGTTGTGAAAGTTGTGCCAAGCAAGTGGCATTGACTAGAGATTGTTTTTTTACTTACATCTTCATCATCGAGTACACCCCAATGAGCATCAAGCACTTGATTTGCCCAGAGGCTTCCATTTGACTCCACGGGGTAAACATCACCCTATGCATAACCAACTATATGGATTAAAAAGACTTCATAGTCCACAAAAATGATATTAGTACTCATAAAAAAGAAACTGGTATAAGGTAATGGACAACATGAAAATCATGAATTCTAAACTTGGAACATCTAAAAGAAATCATGTACTCTTGTCAATAAAAACTGAAGTCTTACAAATTGCAAAGAGTTAAAACTGACAATATTTATTTGGAGAAGTCTGTTTGATTCCTACAAGGTTATAGTGAGAGATTTTGAACTAGAATAGTTTATTATAAGATAACCACAAAGGGAAACCATCAGATATGATGCTAATTTTAGAATAAAAAAAGCATATAACAGCTAAAGAAATGGAATAATTGAAGCCTCATGATCTTTTTGTTTCTTTGCATTTGATAAGCTTCATAGCCATGAAACAGAGAAATACATACTCCAGAAGATAGATCTGATTTGCCTGATAACGTTCGATCTGCCGCTCCAGCAAAAGTCTGGATAGGTAGTCCACCTTCAAGATCTGGATATGATGCTGCAGAAAATCTCCAAAAAGGTGCAGTAGCTCCAATTTTCTCACGCCTTAATGCAATCTGTAACATGTAGCACGCAAACAATGGGTTTAAGAGCATGTACATTCCAAACATTATGAAATGTACAATCAGAAAAAACAGGGTTGACCTTCCCAGTTCTTGCAATTTCTCTGATTCCGAACTTTCTTAAATTACTCTGCACAGCAACCATCTTCCCGGGATCACCTGTAACCTGCACATTTGTCATTGCAACAAAGCATACCTTAAAGGGATCTAAAAGCTAAAGGCTGTCCGCATTATGCAACTAGAGAGCAAATTAAACAAAGGTTGAATAGTGTAACCTCAATAGTTAGTGAATGTTCCGAGACATCTACTATTTTAGCTCGAAAAATGTCAACCAGTCCCATGACCTGAATACAGAAAGTGAAATTATTACAGCTATAGCAAATTGACTTTCCATAAGTTAGGATTGAGGAAACCCTAACTTGTGAATAACAATTTCAAGAGCTGCTGCTTTCTTTTTGTTGCAAAAGATTTCACAAACTATACTCTTTCAACAACATACATTCATTGTCTTAAATAGTATGCACATACCTCAGTTCTTGTGTTGGGTTCCACATGCAGTTTTATGAGCATCAGTTCTCGTTCAACCTGTGGCTCTTTTGATAGGTCTTCCACCTGGTAAAATGACACAGTGTGAAACAAAATATCAGGTCATCTGTTTGTACAGACGAGAATAATATCATAACAAAGAAATTGATGAATGCAAGTGAATAAATTTGACAAGTAGAAAAAACAACTCAGTATAAGGATCATACGATAAGCATAAAACAACAAACTGTCCATCCAACATTGCCAACTAGAATCTGCTACAAACTATATGTAATCACGTGTGAACAGCTTTAACAGGCAAATGTAAAGATTCCATTTTACCCCATCCAATTTCACTAGTCAAATGCTTAAAGGCAGCATGGGTTTTGGTAAAAGAAGCATCCGCAAATTAGATTATAGCATATCTTCTCATCAAATAGATAATGACAATGTATATAACTTCATTTATATCAAGATCATATGTGGTCCAAGAGAGTAGGAAGATCCAAAGATGATGACATTACATTCAACACATTCACAAGCTTATAAAGCTGATCCATGATTTGCTGTAAAGATTTCTCTGTTCCAGACACCACAATGCTGAAAAGTGCCTTATCCTTGTTTAATCCAACAGCAAGAGACTCAATGTTATACCCTCGACGTGCAAAGACACCAGCAATGCGATTGATCATTCCACTTTCATCCCCCACAAATACAGAAATCGTGTGGCGCTTCATCCTGTATTTGCACAAAATGGGTAACTGTAAACCTCTTTACATGTATTTTGAACAGTGATCACATTTGACATATAAGGCAACTGGTAAAACAGTTTTAATTTTGCTTGTGCAGAGACAAGCTTTCAACAAAATTAAAATATTTCCATGTGTCTTATAATTCCATTTTCAAAGCTTACGCAAGTGAAAATGGAAAATATACTCCATTCTTAAAACATTACTTGCATGCATATATATCAAAACATACTTGAAAATTCATTATCAAGTATGTAGCAAGAATAACGAGAGTGACATTGACTTAGATATTACTTTGCATGCAGCACTATTACAGTCAATTACCAATCCGGTTCAATCGAACAGTTAATACTAGGCTGCAAACATTCTTCCTATACCGTAGATATTCTCTTTACTGACTAACTTATTCAGAATAGTGAAGAGAAGCACACGAATAACACTTAAATTCCAACAAAAGAAGCTCAAATACTAGAAGAAATTGACAACTTTAGTGTTCACTAATCGATCCAGAAGCTAAGCAATGCCCAATTCCCAAATAAACTAAAAGGAAGAAACCATACAGAAGCTCCACAGCAAACCATCCATACAAAGATTCAACCTTTAGACCAACAGAAAGCAATTTGCAACAAAAGAATCAGTAATATGTTCAAACGTACTTGCTCCGGCCCTTGTATTCGCCGACGGAGACGGCATTGCCGGTGCCCTGTTCCAAACTGCTCGCGGAAACAACCGTTCTCCTAAGGCCGCGAAGCCCGCGCCTGGAACCGGAGGAGGAGGAGCTGGGTCGCGGGGAATCTGAGGTTCTGAAGGAACGGAGAAGGAAACCCAGTTTGGGAGTGGAGAGAGAGGAGTGTTGCTTCAGGTTGAGGCTTCCATTGAGTGAGGGAGGAGGTGCAATGGCGCCAGCAGCCATTGGTCAGGGCCGGCGGAGGATGAACGGACGAAGACGGGGTGATGACTGACGGAGGATAGAATATTATTAGGACTTCTGGTTTATCAGGAGCTAAAGGATATGGATGTTTGACGCCTGATTTCTAACGCCGTTTACCACTAAACCCTGCTGCTAATCGCCAGGCCTTTTGACAAGGGGCCTGATCATGGAAAAAGTTTTCAGTGTATTTACTACACCAGGCTGGCCGTGTGTATCACCATTCACGGGCCGACACGTTAGCCATTAGGGGCTGCATGTGGGTCCTGATATAAATCTGCACAAACCCTGATGACTAATGTGTTAGCCCATGAATGGTGACACAGGCTTTTTAATCTACATCTTTATAATAATTCAGACATTGCAAGCTATACATCTTCACAATTTTGTAATAATTCAGACATTGCAAGCTATAAAAATATCTTCACACTTGGAAGAAATCCCACCGCCCCCCAAGTTATGCGAGACGGAAGCAATGCTGCGAGAACATAGAGAAGGCAATGCACAAAAAAGAATACCATCACAATATATAAGATTACCATCACTTTGGAAGAAATCCATCAACTCCATAAATCCTGTTGCATAAAAAAGAACTCTTCGAATTCGACGAGATTCCTGCTTATTTTTCCGTACCCAATAATGAAAATATTTTTTGCGGTAGCCATCTACCACGATGATGCTCTTACATCTTCGCACAGATCTTATGGATCACATATCAAACAATCCACAATTTTTTTACCAAAAAAGAGGAACGACATGCATTGCCACAAACCCACAAGAAGATTAAATATCATCAACCCTCCTTGATCTGACCAGGTTCCTTTTTGGCCCTGCTAATTTTGCCATAGCCATCTAATATGAGCCTTACTTCTTCTCACAGGTTCTTATAAATCGCACTCCCTCCGTCCGGAATTATAATCACCATATGGTTTTCCAAAATGAACTAAATCCTTACAGTGATAATAATTCTGGACGGATGGAGTATCACACGTCTCATTATTATCTGTAATCACCCCCCCCCCCCCCCCAAAAAAAAAAAGACAGAACTTAGGCTAATAAGCAATCCATAAGTCAAAACAACAACTCAACATGTATAAGAAAGTCTATGCTTTCACAATATATAAAGATGATAATTATGACTTCGCTTTGATTCAAGAGAAAGGTTCTCTCTTTTTATTGACGACAATATATAGATATATCTCGGGGTCACCCGAGAAGTAAACACCATTGACCCCTTACCTATGCTGCGACATAGTATAATGGCCAACAGTGGCCAAGCTACAGATGGAACAGGTCTTTGGTTTCATAATCCTTTTGATCCGGAGGTGGAAGGCCAGGAGGAAGAGGATTAATCTCACACTTGCCTCACCATTGTCCACTGATGATGAAGGCAGGCTAGCACTGAGGGTCCAAACAGTGGAAGCGCAGTGGGCACGGTACGATGCTGCATTGAGGGTCCAGGCATGGAATGGTTGTTGGCATTGGGGACGAGAGACTGCTGCTGCTGCTGCTGCTGCTGCTGCCGCTGCTGCCATGTTATTCCATGAAGTTCCCATGCCTCACGTAGAAGGTGGTTTTATGCCAGATGATCATTGCACCACCATATGAAAAACTCGAGTTCTTTCTTTGAGCGGGTCCTGGACAATGAAGTGAATGAATGCAATCAATGGAGATGATCTGTGTGACAAAATGAAGCATTTGCTAAGGTTTCTCACCTGGCTGTGTGGTTTTGGAACCAGTTATCAACTTGTTGACGCAGAATATTCAACTGTTCAGCAAGCATGATCTTTCAAATGGAGACGGGAGAGAGGAGGATGATTATTCACATCCAACGATTATCCTCTTATAGGTGCTAAAGAGATGAAGAATTAATGTTGCAGATATGTGCGTGCTACCTTGCGGAGAGATGGATTTTGAGGCCCCTTCGTGAATTTGGCCATAAATGGCTTCGAGAACCATTGAAGGCAATTATGTTAAGGTAATTATTTACTCGTAATCCATAGTTACCGAGGAACGTAAAACTAATGACTTGGGCATCCATTTCTTTTTCAGCTCAGGTAGAATACAGTAAATGAACACTTAACGGGAAGAACACTTAGAGTAATTATTTACCTCCTAATCCATAGTTCAGGCAATAATGTTAAGGTAATTATTTACTTATAATCCATAGTTAAGGAGGAATGCAACACTAATGATTTGGGTGTCCCTTTCTTTTTCAGCTTAGGTAGAATACAGTAAATGAACATTTCACAGGAAGAACAATTTTAGTTGTGATTTGATTGTCGTTCTTGTATGGTTAGGTAGAGTACAGTAATAAGTTAGGATGATGTATTTGTGATTTAATTGTCATTCTCGTATGGTCCCTCTTTAAACTTCAGGGAATTTTATACTTACCAAACAATGCCTTAGGGGAACTTGCGCAACACATTAACTTACAAATAAAAAGGACACCCCATTATGAATATCCAACCCTCAAAGTTGTATCACCCCATTTCTACCTTCTTACTCTCTTTCTCCCTTCCCCTCTTGGTGTGCTACAACGGTGAATGCCCTTAATTCAAGAAGTGAGCAGCATTTTGAGAGTGTCCCCTACGCTGCCCTGATATGCTCATTCCAATCAGTTGTAATTAACGGTACCGTTGAGGCTGGATTACACGCTGACAGAGCATAATTAGAGTAGAGAAAGGTTCTCTCCAACCAGTTGAAGAATGAAGAGTATCGTGCCTCTATCAATGGGCAGTTACTCTTGAAAGTTGAAATCTTCAATGAATAATTTCAAAAGTATCAACTTAAAATAATACTAGCAGCATAACTCCCTTTTGCGATTCTTTTATTTCCTTGTCTATTTAGGCTATTTTATTAATGGGTTTCCTGATAGAACCCAACGTTAGGCTATTTCATAGGAAAACGGTTTTTTTTGTACAAAAATGCTTAAAACTTCAAATGGTTTGTGCATTATAAGGTTTGAAGATATAAAATTGCCTTTAATTCGATCTTGTGTAAATTACAAGTGTTTCCAAATGGTAATCGACTCTTCAATATGAAAAATGCCGTCCATAATCCCAGTAAAAAAAACAGCGAAGTAGAACAAGCGACTACTTCCATTCACAATCACAACCCTTTCATTTTTTACTATCATCAAAAATCACAAAGTTTAAATTAGTGTATTTGAAACAAAAAAAAACTGTATCTATTAAAAGTGACTGGAGGGAGTAAGTGATAATGGTGATCATAATATCATGATACCAACAAGAAATGGCATATTTGTCCCATGAAATTAATAACAAAGAACTGGCAAATATTGCCACTAAGAAAACAAACTGACTGCCAACTTAGTAGGATGCTTCTCCTCCAAACTTCTACCCATCTGCTCTGGTAGAAGACAGTGCACGTTCACGAGGTAAGAACACCAAAAAATCGCCTCTCTGGCGAGCACTCAACCATATCCACATAAAGGCCACCATCTAAACTGCTCAAAACTAACCATAACAAACACAAATACATAGAAAGGAGATAAATCGTTGACAGCAGCCCCATCCCTGAAAATCCTGCGTCCGCCGGGTGAAGAATGAAAAGGTGGGAGGTGGAGGAGGAGAGGATGGAGCTATCACGGTGGAGATGATGGAAGGGTCACGAAACAGAGGAGAAAACCATCGAAGGAAACTACCAGGTGAAGGGACATCTACAGCCAGATTTCCCTTCTCTCAAACTTTTGACTTTCGTTATCAGAAAGAAATAACGTTGGGTTTCAATTTGAACTTTCCTAAGGCACGTCGGATGATGATACAAGAGTTGCTACATCAACCCCTTTAAACTCCTTCGTACCCCAAGAATAAAAAGTTCTACCAATATGCAAAGACTCTAGCCAATCTGGCAGCTGAGGCCAAACATGGAAAGGTTGATTCTGTCCTTGTTTGGTCGGGCGGCTGCGGCCAAAAATGGAAAGGTCGGCCGCGGTTTTCTGCGGCCAAAGGGTCAACCATTTGGTCCGATCTAGTTATTATGCATCGGGCCCACTTTCAAAATGAGAAAATTTGTTACACTAGATAAAAAGGGCATATTACAAAACACAGATGTAAATGAATTGCGCATAAATGATCAAAATTGGAGATTTTTTAAAATGGAATTCTAAAGAAAATTATGTAATGAAGAGTTAGCATATAATATGTGGATACTGTACATGCTTGTCCATCCAATTAACGCCTTCTAAATGGATGCAGAGAGGACGAATAATATAAGAAATAATTGAAATTATTGACAATAACATCCCTATTTTTTGTATTTTAAATAAATTTCTTCAAGCTGAAGAAAAAAACTCATCCAGAAAGTGCCAATATCATGAATCATGACAAATGACAAAAAACGCCACAAGAAAAATTAGCCCATTAATAGGAAATGGTCAGGGATCATAATTGATATTATGATATATATCAATCCTCCCTCAATCTAAAATATGGTACGGTGGTACCTAATAATTTTGTAATTAATAGAGATATTTTTAGCCCCATGAGAAACATTCAATAAAGCATCATTCTAGACCACTATGTAAATGCATGCATGCATTCAACACGCATGAAAAGCAAGCTTAAGAAAAGTTCAATAATTCAAATTATAAATAAAAAGGTCCAATAATTCAGCATTTTGATAATTTGTATATATAGTTGAAAGTATATTGTATAAATTGTAAATATCTATTTATTGTTGCAGTTGAAAAGGTTCTTTCTTATTTTTCACTCAATATTTCTTGGTGGTTGATCCTCACACGAGGCCCCCTCGTTCCCCATGGCTGGAAAGGAGCCTAACAAGGGGAGGGTGACATGGGGCACACGACCATGTTGCTGCCATTCCAATTTCTCCCTTTCCAGACGTTGCACTTCCTGCTCAAGATAATTGCACCTTTGTCTCAGCCTCTCAAATTCATCCTCCGGTCGTTTCCTGCGGGGCAATGATGTGAGTGTAATACATGGCAAACAGAATGAAAAATGCAAATCAATAAAGCTTTAGATAGGGTTCACACCTAGATCTGCGATTTTGAAACCAGTTTCCCACTTGTTCAAGCGATATGTTACATTTGCTGGCAAGCATAATCTTTTCCATCTGCACTCGTAGGATGTGAAAGGAGATCGGCCAACAGATGATAAGAGAGAGCATTTCAATTTTTCTTTCAAGTAAATGAAAAGGAGATTTTATGTAAGAATATTTCTAGGGTGATACTTTTCAAAACCCCAAAATTTATAGGTAACGCCCACTTTCATAAGAATGGTTAGTAAAAAGTCATATTTTTAAACATGCTGTGTAACACCCCAATGTTATATTTGGACTGTAGAGGTCAACTGACAAAAATTTCACTATTTTACATTGGCATTCTATCGACATAAATGACAACCATTCCATTGAGTTCTACTAGCGATAAGGATCCACGTTATATACTTACCGGCAGGGTGCTACTGTCAGTGGTGTCTTGCCGACAAAAACGAGGATGAGAATAGTGTGGTGTTACTCAGCAACTGTAAAAAACTTTCGATTCTACTGAGCCCGTGGTGTCACTAAGAAAAATTTGGTGCTAAAAAGTATCACCCTTACAACTCCAAATGCACAACAGAGGAATCACCAATGAGCTAGATTTTCCCTTTTACATTGCTATCCTAACTAAATATGCACTTACATTGGAGAATACACATGTGTACCGCCATCGGCATTGTAGCCTAAGTGGTCAAATGGCCTCCCAGGTTTTGGGATTTTTAACCATCATTCACTTTCACCTCTGAGTTGTACTAGAAAAAATGTGAACGTATTTATTGACCCATGAACAAGATTACACTTTTTCCACTGTTATGCCCCTAATGTGGCTTCGGGTAACTTGAAAGTTAGATTGTTTTACTGTCATCCGATCATTGGCAGCTTCAATTGTGTGGATTTCTCTGATTTATTTTTGCTGATTTTCATCGAATTATTATAATTTCACTGCTCGTGAGTGTATTATCATTTTTACTGGTTAATTAATCTAATCTGCTGCACCAAAATTAGTTTAATATTTGGTCTTGTTGCTTGAAGATGTACTTGAAAATACAATGAAATCCATGGGTTACAAGACTAAATGAATACTTTTTAGATCCTCTTCTATTGCCAAAAAAAAAGATTTTGATCTGCTTCTTAAAAAACATATGTTTAACAAATATGAGACGCATACATCGTTAAAATAGAATGAAATACTCATATGTTGTTTTATATAAACTTATTATTCTGAATAGTTATTCTTTACCTATCTGACTCAAAATCTCGATCGGCCTCTGCACGTATAACATGCAATCATACACACTTACCCACATATAACATGCATACTCATGTTTTTGGACACACACACACACACATGTTTATTCTTAACATATGCACGCAAAACACAAATTATACAACTCAACAAGTATGCGATTAGAACATGAATACATGAGTAACCATTACACATTCATGCAACTTTTAAACAAGGGCGAATTATTTTGCGAACAATTGAAAAGGGATACACACACGCACATGCACACGCATTGAACATAGTATACAAGTAGTCCACTTTGTATCTCAGATTGAGGACATCTATCATTGTTGATAATATAAATACATTCTCGTAGGTTACCTTGTTGGGGATTTTATTGTGGTTAAAAAATTCAATAAGGATGGCAGCTTGGTCGGTGCCAAGTTGCAGTTTCTTTCTTTTGCTCCTGCCATCCTCCTCACCATTTGATGCAACCTCCGTCGCTCGATCATCTCCTTCTTGGTTAGGCCTCTTCTTCGTGGCTCCCCCTTAGAAGAAACAACAAATTCAGAAAAATTCAATCTCTCTAGTTGAGCAAGGAAGTTATCATGCGTGTTGCAAAAAAAATGAAGTTATATGTGAAAGTAAAGAAGGTGAATATGATTTGAGAATAGAAATTTCATACACTCTTCAAGGTTCGTCGCACTTCCGACACGTAAACTCAATCTAAGATCCTTCTCATCCATCGATGAGGCCTTGAACACAAGTCTATGCAAATTCTAAACTTCAAGAAATAAACTTAAAGCAAAAGGAATTACACAAGGGGAAGAACAAAACTCTTGCATTATAAATGGAGGACTATTCACACCCGGGATTATCCTATAAAGGCGGTAAAGTGATCGAGTATGAACATTGCAGATAGGCAAGATATTGGCGCGTGGGGAGAGTTGAATATTGAGGCCCTTTCGTAAACTTGGCCATGAATTCTTCTTGATCCATTGAAGGAAATTATACTAAGGTAATTATTTTGTACCTTAAATTCTTCATATTTACCAAGTAACTTGCGAATACTGATTCAATGCCCCCGTCGATCTAGCATGAGTTCAGTTGGTTGGACCTCTCCAAGTTGGAAGAACAATCACTCTTTGCATTACAAATGCAGATGAGAGAAGAGAAAAAGGGATTATACACAACCAAGATTATCCTATATAAGGTTGTAAAGTGATCAAGGATGAATAGCGCGCGGTTACTGGTGCAGAGAGGGATATTGAAGCCCTTTCGTAAAGTTTCTCGTTCCATTGAAGGAAAATATCTTGATGCAATTACTCTTGAAATTCTCCATGTTTACCAAGGAACTTGAGGTTATTAATTTAGGCGGCCCCGCGAATCTAGCGTTATTTATGTTGGAACTTGTCCCTGCGTCGGATCCTTGTGGTGCATAGTGAGCAATGTGTGAGTCTTCAATATATCAACAGAATCAATATGAAGCTTTGGCGGCGCTGCCTCTAGTTTTGATAGCAAGATGTCCTTTTATTTCATGTTGATGAGGTAGTGTCTGAATGAATGTTTCATGCAATATGGTTGAAAATGAAGATTGAATTTGTCATTTGATTGTCATTTTTGTATGGTCCCTCTTTGAACTAGAACGAAATTCTTACCAAAAGAAACGCCTTGGTGGAAGTTGCATACTTATTAGCATACCATTGGGGTTCCTCATTACGAAAATGTGCAGTTACCCAGCTCCATACAATATTAAGAGTTTACTAACTTGTGACAATTAAGAGATCAATAATTACTACTACTGTTCCAAGCTAGTTACCAATACTAAGCCCCATAACCCCCATCTCTTTGTGCAACAGCTGGAAATGATTGTTGATTTCTTTGACTTATTTGCCTATTGCCTTAATATAATTTCCTGAGACAGCATATGTTTCGTTTCATAAGAATCATAGAGAATATGATGTGAAAGTAATTGCAGCTAACCACGTCATAAATATTGAACTATGCCTCTAAATACTATATCTTTGAGAATTTATGAATTTTTGGAGACCATCATTGAGTTGTAATCGTAGTCATGTAAAGGGTAACAAGAAACATTATTTCAAAACTCCCTCCCAACATCATTACAATGAGAAACAAAGGGGCTCAGAGCCTTCAAGAAGCAATTAGAGGCATTGTCCGCTTCTTTGTCTCTCCCTCCCCTTCCCTTTCCACGCTACTCTTACTCCTTTCCGATGGCTGCCTTCGCGTTCTAGCTTTGACCTTGCTGGGTGTAGGTGTTTGTTGTTCTTTGTTTCTTACTACTCCCTCCGTCCGAAATTATTCCCACCATAGCTTAAAAAACATTTATTTAAGAGGGAGTATGTCTTTTCTTTTTTGGTTCTGCAATTCCTATCGCACTTCACATCCTGTGTGGCTAGTAACGGTGTGAATAATGACTTTTGGGCCAACAACCTTCCCTGCAGGAGATATATGCAAATATGGTGAGTCTCCGCCTGCCATTCCAATCCGCTGCTTGCGCTCCATGGGAGGAATTGCTCTACAATGTTTTTCTTGTACTGCTTCAAGTAAGAAGCTAGTTACTTTGTGAAGCAAAACCATGGCAATTTCTTTTCCTTCAATGAAAGATTTAACGATGAATTTCAAGCATCAAAAGAACAAGTGAACAAAACCGATAGTCCGTTCTCATTGCAACAAGAGAATTGGGGTTCGTGATTTTTGCATTACACCCAAATGCCATTAGGAGACGTCTAGAGGGGCAAAACCACTATTAAATCCGACCTCCTTAAACCAAGTTGAGTTGGCCCAGATGACCTCCGGCATGTTGCACGCCCAAAGAACATGAATAGCATTTTTAGGTTTCTCATGAATCTCGCTAATCTAATTCCAGACAATGCCCTTAGCATGCATGTTAACCTTGCAGGGTAGACTGTCCATGGCTATTTTCCTCGCAAAGTTTTTACAATTAGGGGCCACATAACTTCCACACCTTCTTCCACAGGGCTTTGGACTTGGTTCTAAGAAAACTCTCTTGCTGTCGGAAGACAATTTATTGTAGGGAGTCCTACCAGAAAAGACTCCCATTGCTGCCATCCCAAGTCATTCTAGCAGAAGCGCCAGATCTAGCAATAGGGATCCTAATAATGCCAACGTTGCGCTTGCAAAATCACGAATATCGAAGATCAACATTTCAACCCCTTTAAAAGGGGTCCAACAATGGCATGACATTGATGACCAAGCCAAACAAAAAGTGAGTAATTTAAAAACAAATCCTAACTCAACAATATAGGTCCCATACTCAACACTAATATCAGCACCTCCCCAGATCCCCAAAACCAAAACTTACTCCTAAATAAGAACAAATATTTCAGATCAGCCATCACGATGAGAAAACAATGAGAAATGGCCTCACTCATCGAATGATTCTTCCACTTTTTCCTTCAATCATCGTCACTGCCATCCTCTACATTTGAGTTTAGAGCATTTAATCGCTCGATCAACCTAGCTTTCCTCTCATCATATGTAAGTTTTTTCAAGTTAAACCTGTGATAAAGAAGGTAATGTATTTCAATAGGCAACAAAAGGAAATATGTCCTAACCTAACAAAGAGGAAGTATGTGTAAGAAAACGCCTAAATTTATAAATGTTGATAAACTTGCAAGTAAAGCTGGAAGAAAACAACTGCAGGCTTATGTACCTCTTGTGTTCCTTGGGTGTTGGTTTCTCTGTTTTCTTCACAGAGGGATCAGCACGAATGGCGGCATGTACCTTCTTGTACATCTCTTCCAAGTCATCCGCATTAATCCCTTTCTTAATGTACTCACTGAAGTGGGTCTGATACTTCTCTGGTTCATCCTCCATCAATGTCTACAAAGTTTTACAAGTAATTTATATAAGAGATGGAACTAATATTTACCATTTAAAGAATAATAATTAACAGCCCAATAATAAGATGATCCAACATAAGATGATCCAACATGTACAAAGTTTTATAAGTAATTTATATAAGAGATGGCACTAATATTTACCATTTTAAGATTCATAATTAACAGCCCAATAATAAGATGATCCAACATGTATCAGGTTGGACAGAAACCAATAACAGTATGATGTATTTTGTAGTCAGTTAAGCAAAAGGCCCCTTCCCCAACTCTCAATTCAGCACCAACTTCCTTCTCCCTGTCCAGCCTTCCTGCCCAGACCATCCACAACCCCAAACACACAACTTTGTCATGGTAAATCTGCATTCTCCCTGCACCTTTTAGATGTCTTAGGATCTGACATGGTTGATGAGTATTCCACACCCTCACCAATATGAAGACGACAACAATTGAAGGATTATTTGCATTCCTCCAAAACCTCTTAATGTCAAACAGCTTCAGATGCAAGAGAGGTACATTGCATTGAAGACTGGGCCTAAATAGAGTTGCAAAGAAAGTGGGTGGGGGCGAGGCCCAGTGCACGGCCTGGACAATCAAGGGGCTTTGGCCAGCAAGGGCTGTGCTCTAATCATATTGCTAAAGGTGGTAATGAATCTAAAAACGAGGCTCATACAGAACATCTGGAGATGGAAGTATTATCAGCTTCAGAAAGTCTGAAACTTTTGGAGGACAGCAAAGAATTCTGCAATCTAACTATACCAGCCTCCAAATCTCTTAGGCTGCTAACAAACAGCTCTTCTATCACCAAACACGAAAAAGCCCAAGAATTATTCAAATCAAATGAAAATTTCTAGATTACAGCAAGATAGATGATGGTGAGAAACAGAAGCAGGAGATTGAAATGTAGTTTCATTGACTATAAAATATAAAAGGTTGGTCGGACCGGCAGCCACGACATGTCAGGTATATTTGATAATCAAAAGCTAAGGAACTCAATAAAGTTATGATGTAAAAATAAACAGACCTGCATATAAGAAGCAACGTGACCACCAAAGATGTATTTGCGATGGGCATCGGCATCAAGTTGCTTGTCATCTTTTTTGAAGCCAGCAAACCTCTTTTCGCTGTGAGGAATGTCAAGTCCACCATCCAAAGCACCCTTCAAGAAGAATAAGAATTTTTTAGGCTCATCAACAAAAATAATGCAGGAAAGTTAACTACAGCTTTAAACTAAAAAGCGGCTACCGTAAAGACTCGGCTTGCTGGCTTTAAAAACACCATGAAGTACACCACTCAAAATCTACCATATGGCACACTTATGATAATATAAGCCAATGTGCTGCCAGTGTTTGCCTCATTGCACAAGATACACTTCAACATGATACATATGCTAAATATTAAACAGGTTTACAGGTCAAAAAACCACTGACTCGTAACCAGTGTAGTAGTATAAGCAACATCAATAGCAACTAGCAAGCAATCAGTAATGTGTCTCGTATACTATATTTTTTTACGACAAATGCAGTGTAACACTGTTCTTTGCTTTACAGCTTAATATCAACGGTAGAAAAAACTAAACATGCAAAACCATCATTTTCAAGTTTGATTATGCTTGAAGATCACATTCAAAATGAGATATATACATCCATACAAAATAAACACTACCTTAAGAGCTCCAAAGACACGGTTCCCTGTAGTTGTC
This sequence comes from Houttuynia cordata, assembly GCA_039654745.1. NCBI lineage: Eukaryota > Viridiplantae > Streptophyta > Magnoliopsida > Piperales > Saururaceae > Houttuynia > Houttuynia cordata. The sequence continues at coordinate 21,132,151 of CM077509.1, forward strand.
CTCACAAGACCAACATCCAAAAGGGCCCTGAACGGCCTCCGGCTCTCAGTAGGTTCAACTGAATAATCTTCACCAGAGGCCTAAAAGAAGTGCACATGAATTAAGAATATGACCATATAGAATCACATTTACAACCCACTACAACACAAGACCAACTAAGTACTGATACCTCAACATTGCCCTCGTATTCATCATCCATTTCAAGCGTCTTCAGGACACGACGAGCCAAAAGAAGGCCGGTGCAGTATGCTAAAAATCCCCAAAACCGTGATCAGAACCCACAAACCAGAATAATAGATAAAACGGATTAAACTAAGTGAAATCTAATACCTGCAGCATAGTTAGTGAGACCAACTTCAAGCCCATATCGAGGTAACTCGTGCGAATATGCCGCCGCAAGGACAATATCGCCAGCAATACTCGCAGAAGTAATTTGAGCAATAATATCCTTATTTGTCTAATTACCATTCTTCATTAAGTTCATAACATTTCCCAGTTCAAAAACCAAACTAGAGCAAAGCATAAAAACTACAACAAAATGCCAAAAAACCTCATTTTCAAAAGGATACAAAACGGACAACAAATCTGTACTTTGGCATGTTGTACTTGTTCTTGTCCTGATTTATCAGCCTAATCCGTGCACGATAATCGGTCTTCCCATCTATCCATAAAAAAATGGCACCTTAATCACTTTTCTCAAATAATTCAATACAAACGCAGGAAGGTTCATGAGATTACCTCTTCTTCTCTTGAACTTGACCTGAAATCGCTTGAAGTAAGCCCTCGACTTATGCGCCTTCACAAAGACCTGCAATCAAGAAAACAACAACAAATTCATGCAATCTTCCTGATCATATAACCAAATCTGTAATTCAAGACAATTATACGGAAAATTATGAAGAAATGAGCTTCAACAGACCATGGCCGTTGCTCCGGCGGCTATCCGGCGAGGTCGATCGACGACGGAAGAGGATCTGCAGAGGGGAATCGGCTCGTTACAAATAGCAAAACCCTAGAAGGGGCGATCCGACGGCTAATACTCTCTGGACGTGATCAACGGACGAGATTGACCGTCTTGCCGAACCGGTCTGGGTTTGGTAGGTAATTACGGGCCGGTTTGAGTTATTACGCGCCGGCGGGAAGACCAGTGGAGGAGATGCTCTCCACTGCCCCGCCAGTCTCATTCCTGCCTAGACTCCCTCCCTCAGGTGATTTGAATTATGGAGGTTTCGATCATGTTTCGAAGATGGGTAGCTTTGAATTTCTTGTTTTGATTTCCCATCTCTTTTTTATTCCAAAAATTTTCAGTGGTTGAAATCGATTTGTAGGAAGACTCCTCGGAATTTCTCAAGCAAAGTGGAAGATGGTGTCGATTCAGAGCTTGGATGGGGTTCGGGCTCTGGCAGAGATGGGTCGGTTCAAGGTATGAATTGGCATATGTCCTTGTAGTAAAGTCAGAATGTGAGGTAGAAATATGTTAGTAAGAGATGCTTATGGCAGTTTGTACTTTGCTGATTGTTATTATCTTGTTTTGCATTGCCTGGGATGTGTAGGCGTGGTTTCTGGATCAATTTGGAGTGCTTCATGATGGAAAGCAGCCTTACCCAGGGGCCATTTCAACCTGTAGGATGGTTTGATAATTGTATTTTAAGATGGTTGCTTTTGTATTTGAGATGTGTTTTGCCTGGTGAAAATGAAAATGATGGCTTAGTTGTTTTTTGTTTGTTTGTTTTTTATGCTGAAATGTGATGCAACAACAGTGGAAAAACTAGCAAGAAATGGTGCAAAAATGGTGATCATAAGCAACTCTTCCCGGCGTGCTTCCACGACTTTTGAGAAGATGAAGACCATGGGTTTTGATTCTTCACTCCTCCTTGGTGCCATTACTAGTGGGGAATTAACGTATCAGTTCCTAAAAAGGTAGCTGATTTTCTTATTTTCTTTCTCAAAGACTTTGTTTGCACTAATACACCTGCATAGCAGACCTATATATTTCCAGTCTTCCAGTTCAAGGATCCTAGCAAGGTTCCATTTCGCTGTTGTAGTGGATAATTACTTTATCATGCTTAGTTGTCCCCCCTTGCTTAAACAGGAGGGATGACCCGTGGTTTGCAGCGCTGGGAAGATCCTGCATACACATGACTTGGAGTGATCGTGGTGCCATATCACTTGAGGTAGGTGGCATTTTTACTTCATGGAGATGCTGTACGGGTACACAGATACTGCAAAAATAAACAAAACATTTCCTGTCCTTCCTTTATCTCCTAAACCTAGAATTTTCATGTTTCTTAACAACTTGAACTGTCATTATGTTCGATTAACCTCAGTAGCACTTAAAAAATTGTCTTTGGTTTAAACTAAACCTGAGATCGAAAAGTAGGCATGGAGGCTAATAGAATTACCCAACAACAACAAAAGCATTTATCTTTCAAATATAAAAGAGCACATCTGTTCTTTCATTGATTACGTCATAAATTAATATGCAGGGTTTAGGCCTCCGAGTTGTGGAAAACATTGAAGATGCAGATTTTATTTTGGCTCATGGCACTGAAGCCCTCGGCCAGCCTTCTGGTGACGCACTTCCAAAGAAACTTGAGGAGCTTGAGAATATACTGGAAGGCTGTGTAAAAAAGCAAATCCCTATGGTGGTTGCTAATCCTGACTTTGTTACAGTTGAGGCAAGAGCTTTACGGGTGATGCCTGGTAATACTGTAGACATGTAGAGGTTATATTAAATGCAAGTTGAAAAATCTTCAAATAGCAAGAAGAACCCAACCTTGCTGTTTTTGTACGCAAAGTTCAACAAATAATTAAAGATTAATGCTAGACCTCTGTGATATTGGTTATGATAATTTTGACTTCATTTTAGCTCTGCACTTCTTTGGGATGAACCTTTCCTCGATTTTTTATTCTATTTGTCTTAATTATGCATTATTGATTCAGGTACATTAGCAGCCCAAATATGAAGAGCTTGGTGGGGAAGTGAAATGGATGGGAAAACCTGATAAGGTACCGTTTAAACAAAATGTTTGTCTCTTCATAAGTATCATAGCTGTCATTATATAATAGCAAAGGCACTAAACCAAATTCTTTTGGTTGTTGAGATCTAAAACTAGAAACCTGCTTGTCTGACACTTAATATAGTAGAGCTAGTCAGCTCGCAAGGTTTCTTCATTGCTGGTGAGATTTAGCGATCTAAAGCTTTGCATGTTTTTATATCTTTGGAGTTGCTTTCAAACTTCTGAAATTGATGATCAACTCCATTAGGAAAATAACTAGGCATGTAGTTAATGAAAATTTTTGGTTATTGTCCATCGTTGTATGAGTCCTTAATCTTTAAGACAGTTTATTAGTCAGTGATGTATTCTTCTTTCCAGTTTTTAGCTATTTGCTGTTATCTCTTCCTTCATATCATGTGTCAGATAATTTACCAAGCTGCAATGGAGATGGCGGGTGTGGATCCATGTGATTGTATAGCTGTAGGTGACTCTCTTCATCACGATATTAAGGGTGCAAATGCAACTGGATCCAGTCAGCATTCATTACTGGTGGGATCCATGCGGAGGAACTTGGTCTTCATAGTTTCGGAGGAGGTCGCTGACTCATCTTCCCTCACCTCGCTGATGTCAAAGTACAATGCTCAACCAACATATATCTTGCCTGCTTTTCAGTGGTAGTATCTCTTACCGAGCATTCAATCAGCATTTGTTAGCGGTGGATTTAGAATGCTGAATTTAGTACTCGCTTGCTTCAACCGAGTTGCTGCTTCAGGTTCCTTGCCTCTCTTAATTAATATAATGTTCATTGCTCAACCCATCACAGATGTCGCCCATTTCTCACAGTAGAATCTTATAATCAAATTCATGGGGTTCTTCGTGAAAATGGCAAATGCATGAAAAGGTTATGGGCTTTATTTTAGTTTGAAATGCAGGGCATGTATTCAGTTAACTGTACCCATTTTCAATTATTTGTGCCGGTTTAATGTTCTTTACTTCTTTAGTCATCCTTGGCTCCTGCAATTGGGGATCAGACTTCAGAGGGCCTGCTGTAGACCAAGAAAGGCAGGGTATTTATGTGTATTATGTATTTTTTTGGGAGAGACAGATAGCTTCCATTGTTCTGCTGATAGTGTCAAATTTGTAGATTTCAAGGAGAACTAAAAAACTTAAATGCTACTCTAAAATGTCGTTCTTGCACTGGTTAGATAGATTGCTACGCTGGTACATTTATTCTTTGCCATTTAATTTACCCGCACTTTCACTTTTCTTAATCAATTTTAATTTTCTATCTTGTACCAAATTCATTGTACATGATGCAAATGCGGTGATCGGGGGGGGGGGGGGGGGGGGGGGGGGGGGGGTGGGGTGCTATGAGTGTAAATCATAGCAATTAAAGTGGAGGGATACGAAATTGTTTTTAGCATTTTGGAAAATAAAATGTCATGATTCTACATTATATACTATCGATCTTACAGTAGTAGGAAAAAATCACAATAAAAATTTACCAGTTAGGTTGCTACTTAATTCCTGAGAGGGGAATTAGTGAGATGGGAATTGGATCACCGGGTATTGTATTCCTATCTGAAACCCACATTCTTGGGTTAGTGAGCTATTTTCTAGAAATGATTCAGTGGAAGGATTCTACCACGTGGCCTGCAGAGATGTCTGTGCGGATTTTGACACGTAGAATAGTGGTGGAATGACCGGATACTGAGATCTTGACATGTAACATGCGTTAAAACGTGTTAAGCATCCAATGGGCGTCTATACAATTCCTCCCCTGGGGAGCCCAACATTACATATTACATAAAGTTATGAATACATTCTAATGCTCTTTCTCTAAATTTTTTTACTAACTCCACTAACTCCTGAATCTAAAATCCATTCGAAACTCATTTATTTCCCTGAGGAATAACATTCCTAATGGGAAAACCATTCATAATCTAAAATTCTTTTCACAACTCACTAACCCCTCCTTACTATGTTTGGAATCTACTTGATCCCGAATTCACTAGAAACACAAATAAAAAGAGATACATAGGTCAGGGGAGTCGTGCTCATCGCCCATTGGTGAGCAGACTGTTCCCCTAAGCGTACCTAATAACTTCTCCCTCCACCCCCATCTTAGATGGTCTATCTCAAAATGAGGCCAGTCCTGTTTTAGATGCTACATGATGTCAATTTAACTGCATTTTGAACCCCATTTGTTGGGTTTCCACATTCCAACAAATATTAACAATTTTTCATATGGAGCATCTAAACAGAAGGGAGGAAATATCAATAATTGTGAAAAAAACTGAGTTTATTAACAATGAATTCGACTAAAACGTGGATTATTGTAATTAATTAAGGTAAAAGATGAGGTGGTAAAATGAGTGAATGGACAAATGTTCTTCCACAGTAGAAGTAGGAGTCTTCGAAGATGATGTTGCAATCGGAGTGAGGAAGGAAGCTCAAGAAGCAGCAGAAAAAAGAGACCATGCTTTCACTTCACTCCATCCTTCCCAAGCCCTCCTCCCTCCTCCTCCTCCCTCGCCGACGCCCTTCCACCCTCTTCTCCGTCTCGGCTTCCTCCGACCCAATTCCTCCCTCCTCCCAAAAACCTCAGCCCAAGACCAGTAGCAGCAGTAATAACAGCAAAAGCTCAGAACTTCCGCGGGAGAAGACCAATAGCGACACCTTCCCGGCGACAATTCCGAAGAAACCCAGAAGGGGGAGGCGGAGCGAGGCCGCGGCGGTGGAGGATTTCGTCCGGGACTCGCTCGAGAAGACGTTCGCTTCCATCAGGGCCGACAACTCCGACGTTCTGGCTGGTAAAGGCGAGATTTTTAAGGATAATGAGGTGGAAGATGAGGGCAATGATGGAGAGGAGGAGGTAGGGGATGTGGGGAGGAGGAGGCGGCAGGTGGTGGAGGAGGAGGACCCGAACTGGCCGGTGGATTCCGATGTCGGATGGGGAGTGCGGGCTTCTGAGTACTTTGAGAAGCACCCGATTAGGAATGTGGTGGAAGATGGGATGGAGATTAATTGGGAAGAGGAGATGGATGATAGCTGGGTCAAGGAAATCAACTGCTTGGAGTGGGAGAGCTTTGCTTTCCATCCTAGCCCTCTCATTGTCCTCGTTTTCGAGCGATACAACAGGTTTTCCTCTTTCCTTCCACTGCTGATGTCCAATCCTTGAGTTTCAATCTTGTTTCTTGTGCTTTCCATCCTAGCCCTCTCATTTTTCCTGTCTACCATCTTGCAAGTGTTGGAAGTCAATTACAGTGCTACCATTCTATTATATTGCTTTGCGTAGTTCATATGCTCAGCCATTGTAAAACTACATATGCACCATTCTAAAACTATGCGTCTGAATGTATTTCACATTTCTTATTAGTTTTATACTCATGTTAATGATAGTTATTGTCTGTAGCAGGAAATATAAATTCTGACCTTGTAGGGATTTTTTTTTGGCTAAGCTTGTAGGGAGATATTCCAACACCATATAATGTAATCTCCCTTCTAGAGCATTGATGGTAGACAGGAAAAATGCAAACATACTCTGTGCAGCTTAGAAGAAGACAAGGGGCTTCATGTTGGAGTGCACACAGTCGTGTTCGACACCCAAACTCCAATTCTAAACAGAATGTGGCAAATCTTATGATCCATAGGAGCATCGTCTCTTAACATATCATATGTGATTAATTTCTCTTAACATATGATATGTGATTAATTGTTATCTCAAAACCTACTGCAATATTTTTTTTTATTAAAAACACCTCGGCCATTCTACCTCCTTCTGTAGATGCGGCATTATTAATAGATGGGCCACATGAATCAGAACTTGAACCATCTTTGCAAAACGGCTTCTTAAGGATGTTTTTTTTTTCATATTGTTTATGTAGGAATAAGTCGTCTCATTCGGTACCTTCCTCTTATCTTACAGGGCAGCAGACAACTGGAAGGTTTTGAAGGAGCTCGAGGCAGCAACCAAGGTCTATTGGGGTGCAAAAGATCTATTGCCACCTCGGGTAATTAATTTTTTATGCTGCTCTCTAGGCTTGATTTCAATTTTGTCAGACTTCTCTTAGATAGGCTTTGTCGGGTGACCATCTTAAATAGGCTTGATGCCCAAACCCCCTCACTGATTTGTTATCTGGAAGCAAAATAACTGGAAGTACTTTTGAAACAGACAGTAAAGATCGACATTAACATTGAAAAGGACTTGGCCTATGCTCTTAAAGTCAAAGAATGCCCGCAAGTGTTATTCCTTAAAGGAAACAAAATTCTCTACCGGGAGAAAGGTAGCATGTAAACTGTAATTCACTGTTAACATGATAAGAATGGTTAAATCGTTAGTTTTTTCTTGTCAATTTTAATTAACTCTTACATGGAATTGCAGATTTCCGAACAGCTGATGAGCTGGTAAAGATGATAGCTCATTTTTACTATAATGCGAAAAAACCTTCATGGATTGATGATGCAGCTCTTGCACCTAGATACTGAGTCTCAGGTATTAATATGTTCTCCATTATTACCCCAATCAAATGTATTTTGTCGAGTACAAATCGGCTACGTGTATTCTTTCTGTTAATTATGATAGAAAAGTTTGACAAGATGCTGAAAGTGCAACAATTGTTTCAACCTCTGGATGTGAAATGTGGAGATTCTGTCTCCCGGCAGCTTCAATTATGTTGTCATAAGTTTCTATCAGCTATGACGGTGGGTGTTGAAGTATATGCTATGTACATAACTTCATTTCATTGATCACTTTTTTGAAATACAAAGTTCTGGGGTCTATACAGATATCTTTAGTAGATATTCCTTCTATGGCAACCAGCGTGGCCATTGCGGTGGAAAACGAAGCTAAGGGCTATCCAGTGAGACCTGGCAGACTCACCACCCACCCAAGTATGCCAACAATTCTCTACCATAGAAGATGTTCCAATTGGCCTTGCAAACAATACTGTCTATTGGCTAGGGTGTTGCAATTTGCAAAAGTGGATACATGTTCCATTTTAGAGGAGTAAGAAAGACAAACTATTAGCAACAGAGAACATCTCATCAATGTTCTCTGAAATAACAGTTTCCTGCGAATCTGCTAGAGAAAAGGGACTGTTGCAGCGGAAGATTGTGAATGTATAAATTTGACGACTTGATTTAGTTTAAATGATATTCTGAGCGTGAGCTGTACTTGTTTCATATTCATCAATAACTGATTGTTATCATCACTAGTTATCTCCAGAATCCTTTGATGAGTTTCCATGCGCTTTCAAAGCTTTTGCCACCAATCACGCTGTCTTCCAACGTTTAGTTCCAAGTAACCACATGAATGATTTGATCTACTGGGCGTGTACCCCTTTGTCAGACAATTCATGCTTTGAATTGAGCAAGCCGATCCCCTCTACGAGATCATTTTTTGCAAGCTGATTTCTGAGATGTTCGCAACCGAGACGTAGAGACGCTTAGATTTTTGAAGAAAGGTACTGTCGCCAACAAACGGAAGAAATTAGAATATGAGCGGTGGCCTGTGTGTGAGGAGGGTGGGTGCAATCACACTCAGCTTGCTAGGAGAGCTATCCAGGCGGCAGGCAGCGAGGACTTCCTCCATGTTATGGCTGCCTAAATGGCAACTGCGTGTAATTGTGGGAGCGAACACCCACCACACATTAGGGTCCACCACGCATTTGGCAGTGTGGGACCACAATGAAAGGGGTGATTTTCGTTTTTTTGTGTCATGCATGACCTTTTTTCTCAGATACGATGATTGATAACGAAAAGAGTAACGTTGACAGAAGATGCATGATTTATGAAACAAATTGTACAATTTGTGAGTGTACATGAAGCAGTTGACATATCAAATGGCAACGCAAATTACACACTTATGACCATACATCAAGCAATATGCGAATTCATGGGGCAGCAACTTAGAGATTATAGTCTATTTGCAAGTGACGCAGCCCAATCGACAAACCTTCATTTATATGTCCACCGAAGAGTTGTATTCTCCCTCTCAAGCACTGCACAAGTATGTGAGAGCAAATGCAAAAATTAAACGGCACATCTAAAACAGTCTCACGTGATATGTACAAAAATACACTGCATAAAGTAACAGATTTTAAAGCCATAAACCACAGGCATCTCTAATCATTGTTTGATAACATGTCTAAACAGTTCAAGAATTGGAGAAAACCAAAATAACTAAAAAACTAAAATTAGTTCATTTTGGTTTTCTATTCCAGATAAATAATATGGGACGGAGGGAGTAATTGGTAACTGGAATAACTGGTGAAGTTATTCCAAAGGTGACCTCTTGCACATATTCTAGATATGTTAGATATTAAATGGCAAATCAAGAGATACCTACGTTTCTGAAAATGTGGTTCATATTCTGGTAAACTGATATATCTAGGGCAAGAACTTCTTGAGTCAAGCATTTCATCTTGAGCATATGATCCAAGAACACAATCGCGTGGCTGAGTAAACATTAGATAAACAAAAAAATGTATGCTGTCATATCTAGAGGATAAGGCAAAATAGACATCACAAATGAGTATGTATCCTGGGAGACAGTCAAACCTTGAAATCTTTGTAAAAGCATATCCGAAGTTCTTCAACAGCTCCTTTTGAGCAAACCAACAAAGGTGATGATCCTACCACGTCCTTTATTGTGGTCATAATGTCACTAAGTGGATATTTATTGCCATTGCTTGTTGGTTCATATCCAGCTCCAATTAGAATTTTCTAAGATCAAGGTATAGTTTAGAATCAGGAAACTGCAAACCACATCTTATATGTGAATATGAATCTTTGACAAAGCTAAGTAGAATAAAATACGGAGAGAGAGAGAGAGAGAGATGGGTTGTTTATATGAATGTAGGGATTATTGACTGGATAACTGACCCAAGATTATTAAACTAAAATGATCCGTTGTTGGATTGTTGGCTGGGTTACATGTCTATGGTACAAATGAAAAATGTTCGTCAACTTCTCATGAGTCATGAGGTAAATGTAATTCTGTTTTGCAATGATAAAGCAGATATCAATTTTATACAAATATCAAAAGTTTAAAAAAGATATGCATACCATGCAGTTACAAAGCCACTCAATTGCTCAGGGCCCGTAACAAACACATTCTTTTCTTGTATATAAATAGAAACGATGAAAACAAAATGCTAGTCAAACATGACTTCAGAATGGTATACTGACCGTGACATTGTATTTGAAATAGAGATCAAGAGCCGTCGAAAAATAGCTGTATTCGTCCTTAACTACTGGAAAGGAACATGTCCCATGCTTTTCTACATGAAAGCACAAAATACTTACGGTTTTGACATAAGTAATATTACACATACGTGTAAATGTTAACAAGAGGCAATGACCCACAAGAGCAAAAATATAAAAGCATAGTATTTGGAGGACTCTGGACTGATATCTGGCTTCTAAATCATTATGACTAAAAAAATATTCAATGATTTCTAGATCCTCAAATGTGCAAGGCCACTATAAGGTGAAGTAGCCAATATAAAAACACTGACTTTATATATATATGGGAAAAGTTTAAATGAGATCGCTCTCATATAGCTTATATGAGGCCAATTCCATTCGTAGCCGTTGGATCTTGATCTGACGGCTACAAACAGCTACATGGATCTCACCTACTCCCTAATGTGACACACTCACCTACCCACTGATTTGATATCCACCCTCGGATCAGAATTCAATGGCCCAAAGATTGGCCTCATGCTCCTTATATGAGAACGATCTCATGTAAACCGTCCTCTATATATATATATATGAGACCGGATTCATTCATCATCACATCCCAAATACATGGGATCGGTGACGCAGATCCTATCCTACCATCCGACTCAATCATTGATCATATGCAGGGTAAAACCAAATATCTCGCATCCTTATCGCAGACTTCATCCATGTGCGCTCTTCATTTAGTTTTTATAATTTTCGTTTCCCTAAGTTAGCCATTTTAAGGATGTTGGTTTGGTTTAGCTTATGCTTTTAGTTTTTTGCTGAGTTGGCTCTAAGAAGGGGAACTAAATGATTTATTTAGGCAAGTTATGTCATAAACGAACTAGAAATAGTAAACCTGTGGATAGCCGTAGAGTTTTCAATATGCGATGGAGTTCAATTGACTACTTGACTAAGGACAAATAAAATAAAAACTCCAAAATAATCATTTAAGCATAAATAGAGCTAAATCCCATCAGTATGGACAATTTTAAGACTAAAGACTGCAGTGACCTAAACTCCATCAATATGGTCAATGGTAGGAATCAAGACTGGTTTTATCTTGACGAACACGAGAAGCAACATTATTGAATATAGTGCTGGTTCTGTTACTTCAATAGCAATAGCAGATACCATACATGTAAATCAGTAAACAAAAGAATTACCCCACTGCCGCCGACAATCATCCACCAGACCAAGCATAAGACAGCAGAAAAAAACACATCAACAGGTTGGAATGAATCTTATATCTTGTATAATTAAAATCTAAAAAACAAAGAAAACTGAGTAGAACCTACTTCATGAGCCCAAAAGAGTCCTTTTCCACCATGGCAGACTGATGAAGAACTACAACTTAAAGTTGGCCAGTACTTATTGAGTGTTCCAATCAATGACTTGATCTAAAAAAGGATATAGAACGCAGAAAACGTAAAAAAGTGCATAAGAATTATGCATGTTCATAAAATAGGTAATAATTAACTTGACAAGTGAAAGAAGCAGCGCAAACCTTCTTTAAATTAAAATCAGATCCGCTACAGCATGCAGGCCATGTATCATCCTTATAATTGGGCCAGAGTCCATCTATTACAATTTAAATAACAGGTTGTAATTGTAAGTAAACCACTTCCAGATTACCACAATCAATGAAGCAGGAAATACGCTTTAAACTCCTTTAAATTGCTCAAATGCGTCTTCAATGAATCAACATGGTAAAAAAAATTGTACTTACGAATTGTAAATTCCGTTGGAGCTAGAGAGCTGCAAAATGACCAATTTTAAGTAAGTATAAGTTCGTAGATGAAAAGAAGTTCCCAAATTCAAATACCAATAGATAGTCAAGTCCAAGGAAAACTCGAGACAACAAAACAAATTAACCTCTGATCCAACTATCCTCTGCAGTATACAGACAAAATAATGAACATTCAAATATAGCAACAAAAAGCAGACACTTATATAATCTTTAAGACCAGGAATAGCAGATAAATTATTGTGCAGCTCAACAGAAAAAGAGATAACAACCATCAGAGACAACAGAAATTAAAATAAAGATGAAAATTAAAGGAAGAAAGCAGACTAGACTTACATATAGGAGAAAAAAGAGGCAAAAAGGGATGCAAAATAGGAGCTTTATGCACATCAGGCATGCATATAAACAGTGGTTGAACCAAATATGATGAAACCAATCGAACCCGTATCTTCATATATATCAGCAATTTGCATGCAGAAGAATAAGGAAAAAGGAAAAGGGGCAACCTTCGGCAGCAACCGTTGGAGGGGCAACAGTGCCTGGTCCTCTGGCAGATGGTGCCTGGCCATTGAAGCGCCAGCACAAAGTAATCAAACTCCCTCTGCTCCTTTGCTTCTGTATGCGTTTGCTTGCCGACGATGGATATGATTGCCAGAAAGAGATAGAAAGAGAAGACGGGGCCAACTCGGAGGAGCCAAAGACGATCCATTTTCCGGCTTCTCGTCGGCGGCGGCGGCGTCTCTGGGAGGGAGGTGGCCTAACCGGGAGAAGCAGCAGATGCGACTGGTTTGGACTTCGGAAACCCGTGGGGTCCACCTAGGAGGAAGAGAAGAGAGAGATTGAAAGCTACGCAAGTGATTGGTTGAGTGGGGGAAGGGAAGTGGGGACCACCTAACCGTGGATATGTGGGGGCCACTTTCTAAGGGGCTTTTTGGTTCATGAATTTAGCTGAATTTGAATCTTGATTCAGAGCGAATTACTTCTTTTTAAAGTGCAAAGAATTGGGATTATGCTTGGTTCATGAATCATGAATTGAAAAGTTCAGCCTGAATGCGAATTCATTCCCAATTCAGGCTATAATTGGGGAAGATTCTACATTCAAACTGAATTTTAAAGGTTAAATTGAACTTGAATCCTATAAATTATGGTGAAATTACATTTAACCCCTGTGAATTATGAAAATATGCACTTAATCCATAAGCAACTTAATTGTCGAACGATTTTAACATGGATAACCAATTTTACTTCAATTTTAGGGTATGTGGTAGTCATGGAGACTATGACAAGTAGCTAACTTTTCTTATATTGGGAAAAGCAAGGCCGACGCATTATCATTGTTGAGTAGCATATTGTCAATTTGTGTGCACCGCCGGTGAAAAGAGGGAGATAACGAATGGATGAAGAATATAGATTTATTAGTAAATAGAAGGGATAAAATTATCTCATTACATAAGTCATAGGAGTTAAGTGCATATTTTCATAAGTCATGGGATTAAGTGCAATTTCGCCATAATACGTAAGAGTCAAGTGTAATTTACCCTCATGAACTAAACAAAATTGTTTTTGCATTTGGCCAAATTCTCTTTGAATTTGGTTAAAATTCATGAACCAAATCCTATACGTATATTAATTTAGCCATTAAATTCAGGTACAATCTGCCTGATTCCTAAGAATATAAAAAGTTAGCCTTTGAATTTATGACAAAGTTGGTTGTGCACTCTCCAATGTTCACGCATTCATGAAGTTGTTGGAAGACATTTTATTTAGTTGCCATTGATATCCAAAGCTTTCTTAACTTGTTTCTTTTTTACATGGAGAAAGCGAAATCAGCGTATTTCCATGGGATCTTCTTCTCACAAAATCTTCCTTTTAAGCGGACTGAAGTTGAGATTAGGCTCTATATCATCTCTATGCCTCAATTGGTCAAATTCCTTTAGGATTATTCTTGTTTTTATTAAGTGATGGCACTTCTAATCGTTCTCATTTGACTATTGTTTTTCCCATTTTTTTCGACCTAAGTATATTTTTGCCAATAAAAAAAAGTTCAAACAGCAAAATAAGAATACTATTGGAAAAGTACAACAAATAAATAAACACCTTGAGCAATAGTAAGAAACTAGATCAATCATTACCCTAAAAATTAGGGACTCTTCACAAAATCAAATATTCTCATTAGGTCGGAATAAAAAAATTTACCTCTTCTTGCACAAAAAAAATGGAAGATCTACAAGTCCAAATACACTTAGCTCTATGTATATACAAACAAGAAATGGAATCAAGCAAGTAGTCAAGGACATTGAGGTCATGCTCTGCACCAACGACATAGCCAGATCATGAAAACTAAGTTAGGGTAATTACTTTACCTCCCTCCATCAATCATCGCCACAATATTTGTCAGGCTCAGAAGGACACTCAGAAAGGGTCCGTTTGGTTATGACTTTTAGAAGTAGTGAAGTTGGATTTTCAAAATGAAGTAGAATTGGTGTTTGGTTTGGAATTTAAGTAATGATGGCATGTGGTGTAATTTTCAAAAACTGACAGGGGCTGTTTTAAATCATGATGGCTCTGTTTCTGTATTTTTTTTTTTTGAAAGTACCATTGTCAGTTTTCAGAAATTACATCAACTGCCATTGCAAGAAGCTCATGTGACTTCTTTGGGGAGATTTCCCCAAAGAAGCTGGATTCTTTGGGCCAACCAAACGGGCCCAAAGTATGCGTGCAGATGTAGATGAGCCACAAACTTACTAGTGTCAAATGATGGTGGATCACAAGGGGACATCCGATGTAACGCCCCATATTTTCAAAATTTATTATATAAAAACTCAAGAGTAAAGTTCCGCGGATGACTTAAATAAAACAATAGATCATAATAAATTAGACTTGTAGCCCAACTCATTCAAAAACTCGGATAAACTAATCATTTGACAGGATCCCGGCTAAACTAACCATGTAGGTTGAAGCTAAATATATAATTATTCATTCAAATCATGATTAAACAGGATTTGGGTCGAAGCACCACATGTCACAACCCACAAACTATTATGACAATAATAATCAATTAGCAAACACACTTGTCTATAATCATTGAATTATATCCTACTTTCTTCTTGCTTCTAGCCTCTCTACTATCACCTGCAACTCATGCTTATCAATAGGAAAAACTACAACCATTGACCGTGCATTCATTAGTCAATAATAAACAAGAGTGCAATTATACTAGCATTAACTCATTAGTTTAATTTATTTCTTACTTAACATTCTTCTACTACTATGGTATTTCCTTCTTAGGTCTAGTCTCTAGTGGAGTCAACCCTATTATTCATTATTCTTTCTTTTTTATCATAGAGGCATTCTCTCTTGTGGAGTTGTCCAACTATATCTCATTTAGGAACTATTCTTTTGAGAAATCTCTTGTCCTAAATGATGCCTACAAGATCTGTTCTCTTGAGGAATTTGTCATCCACGCTTTGACATGTGGTCTCAAAGGGAATTCATGGTCCCCTCTGGTTTAAATACGAGCATGAACTTTACCATAATCTTGCATGCTTGTTATGATCTCTATGGATCTGAACCTCCGAGGTGGCTAACTTCAATACTAGATTTGTGTCCTCTAATTGATATGATTGCTCTTGTGGCTTGTGACATTCTTCATTATTTTCTGTTTCCTTCTATGAGGACCTTCATTGATTATTCTTCTCATGGTTCATGTATTGAACCCAAATGGTTGACACAACTGGTCACTTTCACATGTTATTACATGCCTCTACATTCATCTACTATGATCTATTTACTACTAACTCACTTAGTATTTGAAATGTGTATTTCCTACAAGTCAACTCATACTACTAGACTTCTTGTTGTCCTCTAACCTATAACCTATCTAACGTACAATATACTTCATTTTTCTTTTACTGGTTAGTGCTTGGAACCATAAATACTTCATCATTTCACTATTTATTTTATAGTGTAGATTATGACATATTATTCATGCCTATTCACATTCTATTTTGAATTCAATTAACGAAGTCATTGCAAAAAATATCTTTTTTTTTTTGTTAATTTTGGAAACTGAGCTTCTTCCTTTATTAAGTATGGCCGTATGGATATGGATTGCTGTAACAAAAAGTGGTTTTGTGAGGAAAAAAATGTTATTCAATAAATGCAAATCAGTTGCCAAACCCCAACGATTACATAGAACTCGATCAACTGGTGTTTAGACATGGTACATCATCTATCTTAGCATTATACATAGATCTCTTCCATCCTCTGCAAACTCCAAAGGGCCAAGAAAAAAGCCGATAGATGGTGGACATCCTCCATTTTGGGGAGGTAGCCAATTTTTTTTCTCATTGACCAGATGGTTAATGGACCTCGAAGAACAAAGATACTGAAAGAGCCAGTAGTTAAGCATCAATCCTATTGGTCAGCTAATTATCGGTAGTAGAGAGACTACTGTCATACATTAAGTCATAAGGCTACTACGCATACAGATAAAAAAATTTGACTCCAACTCTGTGGACATTTTTTTTATACAACTCTCTCTCTCTCTCTCTCTCTCTCTCTCTGTGGATACTGATCTCACATAGTAGACATGAACGACCAAGCTTTGACCTATTGGAAAAATACCTTGATGCTGAAGACTTGAAGAGACCTAGCAAAAGGGAGAGATCATATTCTTCACTAACAACGTTCTAAGTAACTTCAGTAGGGAGTTACACATGTTCAGGTCAATGAGGCTCACTGTGGAGAAATTTTTCAGCACCCGTGCTATGTAGGATGGGATTTGTGCCTACGTGATTCAAGCCGATCGACAGCACACATGCTAACAACGGGCACTCCTGCCGTTAATGGCTAACAGCTGGAGTACAAGCTGACACTCACTTGGCACACCAGACACACTAATAAGTATTACTCCTCACCATGAACAACTTCTCCTTTGCACGTCCTTACTACTTGCTCACGGCGAGGCTCCATATTAACACGCTCTTGTTCTGGATAGATGGCAACCTCTTATTGGTCCACATTGGCTGTGTAAAAAGTTGTGTAAAGATTTTGTGTAGGAATATCATTATCCTTTTTGATATGGCCATAACAGCAACAAAAGATATGCACATCGAAGAAGCGCAGGTTACATCTTTTACTGGATCTTTTCTATGCAACTATAGATACCTTTTTTTCAACTGAACTAAAAGATTAGTTCATTTGGAAAAAATGGTATCTATTAAAAGTGACCGGAGGGAGTATATAAAAAAATCTTTTCTATGTATCAAGATATCTAACAGTTATACAGCTTATCGGTATACGTGAAGCATTTGGCATATCACATGGCCAAGCAAATTATGCAATTTGTTTGTATCCAAAAAGTTGTGCAATTCGTGACGTTAAGTGAAAAATAAACACATTGTGACTATACAGGAAGTAGCATGGGATTTTATGCGGCAGCAACTTTGAGATTATAGTCCATTTGCAAGTGATGCAACCCAATTGACAAGCCTTCACTCATACGTCCACTGAAGGGTTGCATTCGCACCCTCAAGCACTGCACAAGTACGTGAGAAAATACGAAATCATATCCGCAGACCACTGAAGCAGTCCCCAAGTGAAATGTAGAAAAGTGATAAACAGAAGAGCCCCAAGAATGCGGTCCTAAGACCACATAGGCATCATCATTCATTCATTTGATGACAAGGCCAAACTATACAAGACATGTGGACCACGTGAAAAAAGTTGTATTGTAGTATAGACTCTAAATGGCCTTAGAATCAGGTGTGCTTCATGTTAGTGGTTAACTGATAAATCAATGTCGACATTATTTCGCGGGTGACCTCTTGCACATATTTTAATAGAGAACTAGCCCGCACTGAAGCTGTACCCCCCCTAGCCATAAGATATGACGGCCAGGGGACCTCCAGCGCACTAGTCTGCACTGAAGCTGCTGCGCTGGTTAGGCCCCTATTTAGATTAGCTAGTTATTAAACGACAAATTAAAAGATACAATATGAAAAGAACTTACTAAAATGTGGCTTATATTCTGGTAAACTGATGTATCTGGGGCATGAGCTTCTTGAGTTAAGTATTTCATCTTGAGTAGAAGATCCAAGAATGCAATCGCGTGGCTGGTTAACAATATAAACAAAACTTTTATGCTATTATATCTAGAAGATAAGGAAAAATAACCTCCAGAAAGAGAATATATGTATCATGGGAAGATAATCAAACCTTGAAATCTTTGGTAAAGCATAGCCGAAGTTCTTCAACTGCCCCTTTTGAGCAAACCAACAAAGGTGATGATCCTACCACGTTCTTTATTGTTGTCATGATGTCACTGAGGGGATATTTATTCCCATTATTTGTTGGTTCGTATCCAGCTCCAATGAGAATTTTCTAAGGTCAAGGTACAATTAAGAAATAAAAACTAAATATCTGATGAAGCTAAGAAGTAAAATAAATCAGGAGAGAGAGAGAGAGAGCATATTCAATCAAGCTAAAGCAGGAAATAGCGCAACATATGGCCACTGCCAGACAAGGTAAACAGCCCTTTTGGTTGCTCTACGGACAGGCTCTTTTAACAGTGTCATAATAATTTAAAATAAATCAACCCTGAAAATAACAAGAGGTACTCTTAGGTGTTTCTCGTGGGTTATTTGAATATTGGTGGACTTTGTTGAAACCTTATCACGGATATATATATATAGAAGCCCTCACCGCTTCACGTGTCGCTTAATAGTCATTATTAAAGGCATATTCATTTCTTGCTCATATTGATGAATCCAAGTTAAGGTTACAAACGTACATGAAACTGATGCCTATACGTTCAATAAAACCCTCCACTCTCCATTTGCGGCTCCCCGGTGGTGTTTGCTGAGTTTCCTTACCGAAAAAATGGAACCTTCCCACTTGGAGGGCTGTTTATTGATTTTCCTTTTTTTGCTTTGAGGGTTTTTGTTGGTTAGATTCGTTGGAACATTATCACGCTATGAAAAAAAACATAGTAACTCTCCCTCTCTCCCTCCCACCAGGCAGGCTGCTAGCTATTAAAATACAGGGCCTCAAGTTTATTAAGCCTTAAATTCCTGTTTAAGAACATCATTGAGATTTAACCCTCCCCCGTCCCTCTAGGCAGGCTTCCTGGCAGCAATTGGATGCTCTGGCTCAGTTTGCTGTTCTATGACTTTGTTCTGGCCAGTTTAGATGAAGTATGGCTTTGCTCCCAAATTTGTGAAACGACTATTATTTATTGGAAAAATTATGACAACAAACCTTTTTATCTGACTTAGAGATAGGTTAAAAATATGAATATGTAGGAAGTATTGACTGGATAATTGGCTATACATGTGTCCAACTTGTATTGTTGGATTATATGCGGGTTTTTTTGTGTATGAGACAAATGAAAATGGGTTTCTTTGTGACTAAACTTCTGTGGAAGTCTTAGGAGGTTAACGTAGTTCCAAGGACATATGTGTTTTGTAATGTTCAAGCAGATATTTACTTTCTAAATAGTCACAAAGTCATCCAAATGCTTAGTGACCACAAAAATGGCTTTATTAGTGGAACTTTTTTTCACTGAAATAGCAATCATAATAATAAAATAATACAAGAATGACACAGGCGAATAGGAGATTTGAAAACATGATACTCACAGTGACATTGTATTTATAATAGAGATCAAGAGCTGTTGAAAAATAGCTGTACTCATCCTTAATTATTGGGTAGGAACAAGTCCCATGCTTTTCTGCATAAGTGCACAGCAAAATGCTTAAGATATTGGCAGTAACAATAGTACATGTACATGCAAATGTTACCATATTTGGCTTCTAAATCATTATGACTCAAAAATAGTCCTAAAATGTATGATGCCCCTATAAGGCGAAAACCAATACAAAAGCACTGACTTGACAAATATGCAAATATAATTCAAGTCCGGATATTCTTTATCATCATCCAGCAACACAGATCCCACCTCTGCCATCCCACTCGATCATGAGGTATATGCATATTCGAACCAAATATCTCATGTCTTTCTTGAAGACTCCATCAATTTACCTTCTTCATTATAGTTTTTCTGATTTTTGTTTCCTATTTAGACACCAAATTTGATTTAGTTTCATTTGGTCTGGCATAATCTGGCTATTATTTTTTGTTGGTCTTTTCTCTAGCAGCTTAAGCTTTTAGGTTTTTTACTGACATGGTTCTAACGAAGTAAAATTTACTCCCTCCATCCCGGATTCGTAGGTCATTGTTTTTCCAAAATGAACTGATTCAAATGTATCTCCTAGGAGTATAAGTCTAGGTGACTTACAGTCAAATAAACAATCATGGCAAATGTTAAGCCTGTGGATATCCATAGTGTCTCACTTTGCCATTAATTCAATTGACTACTTATCTTAGGAAAAGATATACAGACTCCACAAATAATCATCAAGTCAGACACAATGGCAGAAACAGGGAAGTCCCATCAGCATGGGCGAGATTAGAAATTAGGAACGCAGTGACCTAAATTCTATCACTATGAAAAAGAAAGAAATTAAGACATAAACAAGGGAGGCAACATTACAGAGAATGTGCTAAATAGGTAAAAGCATAAGTGAAAACCAGAAAATAAGATAATTACCCCACTGCCAATAACCATCCATGAGACCATGCATACGACAGCAAGAAAAAAGCACATCATCAGGTTGAATCAAATATAATAGAATTGAAATTTGAAAGTCAAACAGAAATATCTAGAACCTACTTCATGAGCCCAAAAGAGTCCTTTTCCACCATGGCAGACTGATGAAGGGCTGCAACTTAAGGACGGCCAGTACTTATTGAGTGTTCCAATCATTGATTTGATCTAAAAAAGATTAAAAGAAGGGACAGAAAAGATGAAAAATGCATAAGAGACATCTAAGTTGAGAAAGTGCATAAGAACATGTTCATGTAATTAGGTACAAAGTAACTTGACATGAGAAAGAAGCAGCATAAGACCTTCTTAATATCAAAATCAGATCCACTACAGCACGCAGGCCATGTTCCATCATCATAATCGGCCCAGAGTCCATCTGTTACAATTGATACAACAGGCCTTAATTCAAGCTTATTATGATCGTAGAAGCAAAAGAGAAAAACGCTCAAATGCATCTTCAATCAGTAAATGTGGTTAACGAATTGTACTTACGAATTGTAAATTCGGTTGGAGATAGAGAGCTGAAAAATGTGCAATTTCAATAAGTACAATTTCGCAGACAAAAAGAAGCTTCCAGATTCAAGTGCCATAAGACAGGCTCATAGAAGACTTGACACAACAAAAGAACTCAACTTCAGATCCAAGTACTATTTTTCTACATAACACATAAAGAACCAAACAGTGAAGAATAACTATCCGAGAGCAGACAGTAACATAGTACTCCCTATGCACCATATTAATTGTCAGAATTAGAAAGCCAAAATAAACAGATTCTAGTTCCTAATTCAGGCAACTACTATTAGACGGAGGTGGTTATTCATATCATTAACTGCAAATAAAATAGCTATTAAGTTCAACAGATAAACGACAAAAAAACCATCATAGAGGATGCAAATAAGAAAAAGATGGAAATTAGCACTAGTACTTCGACAACTAAGATGAACAAACCAGATTATTCAACGACTTAAGATTGAAGATTGATTTATTGTCATGAACTAAACTTGACAGCACCCACCGAACCCATAACCTAGATTCAGTAAATAACATCTAGAGGAGACCTTTGGCAGCAACCGTTGGAGGGGCAGCAGTGCCTGGTCCTCTGGCAGATGGTGCCGGGCCATTGGAGTGCCAGCAAGAAGTAATCAAACTCCCTCTGCTCCTTTCCTTGTGCATGCGTTGCATGAGGCAAGCCAAAGATGGATCCAATTGCCAGAAACAGAAACAAAGAGAAGATGGAGCCGGCTCGGAGGAGCCAAGGAAGATCCATTTTTTGGCTTCTCATGGCTAGAAGCTTGGGACTTGGACTGGAAGAAGATGAAAGCAGCGATGACAAGCAACCAACTCCATCTTGG
Organism: Houttuynia cordata; assembly: GCA_039654745.1. Taxonomy (NCBI): domain Eukaryota; kingdom Viridiplantae; phylum Streptophyta; class Magnoliopsida; order Piperales; family Saururaceae; genus Houttuynia; species Houttuynia cordata. Next base: position 21,154,147 of record CM077509.1, read on the forward strand.
GTACGCCTTGACCACCACCACATTTTTATGCCAAGCCGTCGGAGAGCCGTCAATCTCCAAGATGGATAGTACTATGCTTTAGTTGCGCACTCAAGATGGAGCAAACAAAAAATTATTGGTGCAAACAAGAGCGCATGCATAGGTCGCATATGAATGTGACAAATGTGTAATAAAATTTAGTCCCATTGCAAAAGGAATGCACAAGTTTTATCTCCAGAAAAAAATGAATATACAAGGTTTTGAGTTTTTTTTTTTGTCCAATTTCCGAGTCATGGCATCACATATGAAATCATCTGATTCACAGTTACGATCACTCAATGATGGCACACGTCTATGCCAACCTGTGTAATAAAGTATCTGTGCACAAAAGTTTACCAAGGAAACACGATCGAAGCAACGAAAAGAGCTTTGAGTAGATATGAGTCTGGGAGAAATTCTATTCCAATCTCAAAACTGTCTGTTACAGAATCAGAATAGGTTTTATATATTAAAGCCATATGATGACAATTATTAAAATACCCTCATGGCTTATAGATACTAAAGCCATTATTACACAATCCAACAATACTAAAAAATACTCAAACACAATTAATAAATCACTATTTATTCCTTCGCTTGTAAACACGAAGTCCCTCAATTGCATCGGCATCACTCAATTGATGCTATCCTTCGGTATGTAGATCGACATGTCTGTACAATAGTTCTCAAAGAGAGTACGCACTACAGGTTACTCAAGTATTCATATATACAAAAAAACAACAACCAGGATTTGAATTTAGGCAATGCCATTTTTATTCAATTCTAAGAATTCTAAAGCTGACAGCTGATCCTACCCATGGAAAATCGTCTCACCGATATATCGGTATCGGGTCTAAACCGATACATCGATACCAATTAATATCGTTTTATTGGAATTTTAAAAAAAAACCTTTCATGTTTGTTTTCTATCTTAATAAGCATATTTTGAAATTTATTCTTTGTTTAAATTAGTATAACTTATTTTAGAAGTTAGATTGTGAAAATATACGATAAAAACTAGTTTTTGACTACCGATATTTTTTTACACAATATCTCCGATATTTCGTCTCTTTGGCCGACCGATATTTTACCGATATCCAATACGACATTCCATGATCCTACCACGTCCAGAATAAAATGGAAACACTGCATTGCGGGTTTATATTTAGCTTCTATCTTGTCTATGCATTTGTCAAACAACTCTTTGCAAACGACAAGTTGGCAGATACTGCATGCTTATACTACAAATTTTGCCTAATAATGGCCAAGTATTAGTTCTCAGCATCCATGCGCTCAAGAATTCTTCTGGCTTCCTCTTCTGTCGCAGGAACTACATTCCGGATCCTCAGTTCATTCGTTAGGGCTTCAGGATGGACAGTGAATGTGAAGTAAAATGTGTTTGAAACCTGTTCAGCCATTACATACTTTTTTAGGTACAATGTAGAATGGTAATCGATATGAGAACAAAAGATACATAATTCATAAAAGGAAAACAAACCGTGGACTTTATTTTCCACGGTGAAGGTGCCAACCGTCAGATTTGATGAAATCTCAAATCTGACAGAATGCGGCACAAGATGGCGCATGCTGGACCTCAAAACCTGCCTGACCACTGTATTAAGATGGCCGCTTGGTGAAAATCAAGCGTCTCCCATCCCATCGACCACAGAATCCATACAACCACAGGGTAGGTGGACTCTGAGCCCACAAATGGCATTGACATACACAATATTGTTTATCCTTTCCTTCTGGAAAATGCCATCAGAGATACTCATATCCTTAAATTCTACAAAAGAGAATCACCATTGACTTTTCTTTTGGATTGGTAAATCACCAGTAACTTTGATACCCCTATTTTTATCCCTTACAGTTGCTGGGCTTGTTATAACAATCATCAGTCACGCAATATTGAAGTTTACCTCGCTACTTCTAAGTTCAGGCTTTGTGACATGAGCAACAACTTCAATGTTGATGAGGGGCTTTTCTGGGTAATCTAACTGGGTATACAGAACACAAGATTTAAAACGAAGAAAATCACCCACATCTACCTGCACCAGCAACATGAACAATATGTCATTCACTGACATAACAATCAAATCACCTTTTTGCTTATCGGATAATAATTTAAAGGCACAATGGCACATATAACTACTGGTAGAGCAGCAGCCTACATCAGAGATGGCACATAGAAACTCTTTAAGCAAAGGCACATATAACTTCACTAGCCACAGCTGTCTAACCATATACATAAACATGTCAATTGACACACGAGAATATCTTGTTGACATAGTGCAATTCATAGAGTAATGTGCCCACATGCGTGGTTAGATGAAGCAATAAATGCCCCATGATTTTGATATCTACGAAATGACATGTTCATTTTTCCAAACATTCTTCCTTCAGTTTCAGGCAATCCAAGCACCTTGAATTTCAAAAACACCAAAGAATGCTACATTAGCCGTTAATTCTCAATCATTCGTTAAAAGCTATTTACAAGTCTTCTTGCACAAATATATAAATGTTAAAAGTTGGGACTATAAAAGAGCACCATAGTTGCAAATGTGTTACAGCTTATTCCAGAAATGTAATGTCCCAGGTTGCAACATTTAATGTAAATTTCCCTTTGGTGGCTAAAAATAAATATTTTGAGAAGATAGTTTATTTTGGGCATTACTACCCATCATAACTAGCCTAAAAGTGTGTTCCTTCAGAAACAAATATTAGGCTGAATGATGCATCTACCATAGAGAAAACAATGCACTTGTTTCATTACAAGCTTTTAAAAGAAGTTCGTATTAGCACCAAGAAAAGTCGGATTAGGATACTTACAGGTCTTAGGAAATCAACGTGGTCAACTTCCATGAAGTAAGGCTTCTGACCAACAAATGCGTAGGCTGTAGAGAAGGCCAATTCAAATGCTCGGTGCATTAAAAAGCCTCCAAAAATTCTTCCGTGCAAATTCCTTTGTTGAGGCTGGCAAATTAATGAATTTTCTAGTCGAGTATCCTTCAATAAAATGCTGTCTCTATCTGCCAATGCTGGCAGGTCACAAAATATTCGTCCCTCAGCCAATAAAGACTTTAACCTATTTAGATCCTTGTGTACAGTATGACCACCTTTCTCAAACTCTTTCCGCTGTTCTTCTCGCATCCTCTTTCTTAGTTGATCCCTTGCTTCGCCTTCTTCCAATAGCATTTTCTCTCGATCAGTCTCAGGTGAGAGGCGGTTAACAGGGGCAGATTTCCCAGTCTTTGAATCACGAGCAACAAATGTAAAGTTAGCTGTTAATGCAACTGGATCCACTGGCTGATGCTTCTCATCTGCAGTTTTTTGGTTAACAGATGGAATTAAAATTGCTAAAACATTATAGACGATTAATAAATTACACAATTCAGTTGATAAAAAGTCGCACCTTCTCCCAATTGTGTCACCTCCATTTGAATCTCAATGGAGGAACGACCAACCCAGGTGACAGCTCCAGCTATTTTCAAGTCAGTGTTTACATGAATTGGCTTTTTAAGAACCATCTTGTCCACAGAAGCTGTTACTAGCAAAAGCGGCCTTGTTGTGCTATCATTATTCGAGCAATGCTGATAGTGAAAACCATTCACACATGAATACAAGGAAACAAATATCCCATAAAATATGTGAAGCTCAATCCCAATAAAAAGACTGTTTACAATACTATATACTACATGAATCACATGCCAGTATAGTAACTAAGCATCCAAGTGCATCAGACATTATAAAAGATGATTGAAAACTTAATATTATAACCGGTAAGCAGTCATTTAGATGTCAGGCATATGCCACAGTGTGATGTTCGTTTGGTACATTTATGCAGAAGAATATCGCAATGGTAATATAATAATCTAATAAAAGATTGTATTTTTTGGTCAATATAAAATTGTGACATTTCTGCAGGAGAATATCACAATGGTTATTTATGAATCGAATAATAATGTGTAATTTCTGTGTATACTTCTTCTTTTATTATCTAGTTGTGATGGAAGAAGACATACAAGCAACGGTAGAGTCCAATTGGAGCCACAATAACGAAGACAAAAATACAAATACCTTGACGGCAATGGTTCCGGCGAGAGCATCCAAATCCTCAAGCAATTTCCCGATCCGGACCTCGTTCCAAGGATCTCTATACTGCTCTCTCAGAATATAATCACTGGAGAAGTTGTAATGAATGCTAGTCCGGCTCTTGGATGGAGTCTTGGTGAGCAATTCCGTCTGCGGGGGGCCGTCTTTCGACGGGTCGAGGAGGTGCTCGAAGATGCTGGATCGAGCTTCCCACAGAGCATTGGTGACAGGGGAGTGGTACATGCCGGGCCACAAGCTTAGCGGCTTGCGGATGGAGGAGCTGGCATCAATGGGAGGCGAAGGGGAGCTCTCAAACGGGGATGTGATCGTGGACACCACCGGAATGGCATTTGGTGAGTCCATGGATTGGTCAGAGGAGGAGGAGGAGGAGGTGCAGAATCTGAATTGGGTTGTTGTGTTTGTGGCGAAACAGGGGAGATGGAATGGTAAAGATGAGGTTTTTATGCCGGGTTCTGAAGATGTGGTTTGGGAGATGGGGGTGGGAAGTGGGTGGATGGTTGATGAAGAGAGAAGCTTGGAGGAGGATGCAATGGGGAAGCGCAGGAGGTTGGAGGGTGGGGGCTTCATTGATGACTTGCCTTTGCCTTTGCCTTTCAGTTGGAGGATGTATTGGTCTAATGAATGAACATTTCTGAAAGTCTTGTTCCAGCAGAGTCGGAGTCATATGAGGAAGACAAATTCTACACTCCTTCCATCTTGAATTAATATTCTGAATTTTGAAAGGTAAACGGAAATTAATTGGATGTTGAAATGATTCAAAGAAATTATTGAGTTACTTTTTAGGGAAGAAAATTTACTTCCAATAAGAGTAGTGTCATGTTTTAAATAGAAATGGATTTTGAACCTCTTCTTCTCCCATAAGTTGGGGTTTTAACCATCCAAAAATCAACATTTTTTCAGATGGAGCATCTAAAACAGGATGGAGGGAGTATAAGAAAAAGTTCTAACAGAAATAAGTTTTCTTTTTGCATCAACTCATATGGTAGTCAGGTATCATGGCACGACAAGTCATAAGTTACAAGGCCACTAGGCCACAATGCAGCATAAATTAGAGATGACCAGTGACTTTTGCTGAACAAGTAGGCCAATAGCGTACTATGGAATGATCTCCATAAATTACTATGGAGCATGAGAAAATTCCTTCAAGAGTATAATCGTTAGAAGGTCAATCTCCAAGTGTCTGTTGCACCAATTAACATGTTATAGTTACACATTGCGTCTCTGCTCTTTGGATGTAGTATAAGTCAGTAGCCACTTTCCACTATGCCTAATGCCTTGTAAGTGGTAACTGGTGAGTTTTGAGTGCGGACACAATATGGAAGTGATAAGGTCTATACCTTTCTAGCTCAAGGAAATTGCTGGCCATCTTGACAGTCACTTGATCTCTCTACTTTAAAACTAGAACATGCGATATTGGCGTGGCTCAATCTGATGCCATTTTACTGCTTCAACTCGTAAAGATGGTTTTCAGATTTCACCTCAACAATATCGCTTTCTACTGAGCAATCGCATTGCCATCCTGTGAATGTTCCATTTCTACGATGAAAAATGTTAGAGCACATGTAAATATATACATTGGTTGTTTTTAGCATAGAGGGTGACTGCTTTAACAATTTAGTGAGTTCACGAGGAAATATGTGTGCCTATATAGAAGAAATAAAGAGCAAATGCATAACAATGAAAGTACAGTTTCTGCTTTCCTGTACCGAATTGTGGAAGAGATGAAATGATAAGTATGTAGACAGATTGGCCAAGAGGGGAATCAAAAGCAGCCTTCTTGATTGAAACATTCTTCCATCTCTGGTTGCAACCACTAATCACGATGATCGATGATGAATGTTTAAATAGATGTAGCTGGTTATTGAAATTTTTCTTTTGACACTGTACACTTCTTGTCATGTTGAGTACTCATGTTTGAGACGAATAAGAAACAGTGGCTGCTGTTAGATCAACCAAAAAACAAACATTTGAAGCGATGCTATATAATCATAGAGAAAGACGTACCTTTTTCTGTCAACTAGAGTGGAAGGACAATGCTGAAACATTTGAATGATGGAGTTTATGTGAAAGAACGATATAACAAGACTAGAACATTTTTTTTTGATAATTAACAAGACTAGAACATTGGTGTGCAGTAAGAAAATGTAGAAGTGATACTTCCTCCGTCCGAAATTATTGTTAGCATAAGTATAAAATTTGTGTCCCCGAAAAGTATATCACCCCTACAATTCCGGCCAGTCAAAAGGCGTCTACTGGCTTCTCTCTCTCTCTCTCTCTCTCTCTCTCCATATTCCAAATTTCCACTTCAAATATTAGGCATTAACTTTTTGTCTTCGAATTATCAACAAAGGTGATTTTCTGTCTTTGGATTCTCTACAAAGGTGATGGGATCTCGTAACAGCAAAATGCACATCATGTCACGGGATTCTCAACAGAAAATATCTGCTTTAACTACTAGGCATTGGGGTGGAAAAGCATGAAACCAGGGACCAATTTCCTTAAAAACAACAATTTTTAGTTATGGCCATATTAAACCGGACGGAGGGAGTAATATGTTGGCTCTATAACTAGCATTTTTTTTTTTATGATTCCACCTGTATAAAGAACAATCAGACCAAGAAGAAAATGAAACTACATAATATGCATCTGGTCGAAAGTCCACGACAGTTGGAGTTATGCATGTGTGACACTGGCTCTGATTTCTGAAGCATGTTGCTTCCGAGTTTAATTGTCTGTAGTTATTTGGTATACATGAGTGGCCATGAACAACGCCATTTCAGGCTGGTGCAGGATTATGTATGTGACAGGGAAGTGAGATACAAATTAAGGAACCAAGAAGAGGAGAAAATGGAATATGGTGGCCCGAGTGAGGGACCAGGAGTGGCAGTTGTCCTTATAAAGAGAAGGAAAAAATGGAAAAAGGTTAAGATGCGGAGAGAATAAAAATCATTTCAATTGGAAAACAATGAAAAAGAGACGACCAAGTGGAATGATGGATTGTAATCCACCATTTGTTTTCTTATCTTGTTTCAAAAAATGAAATGTACAATTAATTCCAAGGTCTTCCCCTACAGGAACACCATCATTTATGCACAAGCCACTGAAACCTGCTTTTCACCATTGGCATTGCCAACAACATACTCATCTAGATAGCACAAGAAATTTCAAATGAAGTTTTCTATTACTATAAGAAATTCAAACAAAGGTTTGCAACAGGGAAGGAATAACTTACAAACACATGGAAGGAAGTGAACCCTTCTTACATCATATATAACAAATTAATATTTTGAAAAAGAACACCGCGTTATTAACAGTGAAAAAATATATCATCTTCCTTTCACATCCAGGAGGCCACAAAAATTGGCAGCCATTGGCCGGTTTAAATTTGCGGCTCTTTTCACTAATTAAAATTAAAATCCACAACGACTAACCCCCACTAAGAGAGGCCAAGCAGTGTTTTTTTTGTTTTCAGTGTATTTCACACAACACGCAGTCTATCTATTTCACCACTCATCAACTGGAAATACATGGCCAGCGTGGTGTGAGAAATACAATGGGAAATTGGCTAAAGTGGAACAAATTGTTTCAGTTCGATGAATTTACCTTACTACAATTTCCATCAATGTCTTACTTGCCAACATTTGCACATTTTAACCTTTCACGATGTAAATAAACCTTGATAAAATTCCTAACATGTAAGGGAAAAATAGAATGTCCAACATGTTAAAAAAATTATTAATAATCCCCTAAACTACATGGTTCAATCAGCAAAAATATCAATCAATTAAAAAAGGCCAGCGGTGCAGCGCAACGTTCTGATTCGATTAAAATCACGTGAATGGGCCTGGGACTAGCCGTTAGTTCTGCTCTTACAATTGGCCTACCCCCCAACGGTCACATTTCCCATCCTTTCAAATAGACACCAACCCTTCTCCATCTCCTCCAACCTCCTCCTTCCTTTATCACCATCACCATCGCCCAAATTCTCTTCAATCCGTTCTCATCAATCGCCAATTTCTTTTTTTTTTTCAGAGACAAATCCGCCACCCATTTCCAGATTTCCTCTGAATTGATCAGAGAGAGAAAAAGAGATGGGTCTGTCAATTCAGCCATCCTCTTCCGAGATGTCGGAGTCCCACTACCACACTCACAAGGTCTTCCTCCTCTGCAACTACGTCCTCCTCGGCGCCGCCTCCAGCTGCATCTTCCTCACCCTCTCTCTCCGCCTCATCCCTTCCGTCTCCGGCTTCTTCCTCATTCTCCTCCACGTCCTTACCATCGGTGGCGCTGTCTTCGGCTGCCATGCTGCCACGGTTGGAAAGGGCCAGTGGTACGCGGCCCACATGGTGTACACGGTGCTGACGGCCATCTTCCAGGGCTCTGTGGCCGTCCTGATATTCACCAGGACTGACGACTTCCTGGGTGGCCTCAAGTCCTACGTCCAGAACGACGACGGGGCAGTAATTCTGCGGCTGGCCGGCGGGCTCTGCATGCTGATCTTCGCCATGGAGTGGGTAGTTCTGGCGCTGGCCTTCATTCTCAGGTACTACGACTATATGGAGAGGGACGGGAATGCCATGAAGAGGAGCTCCAAGGTACAGGAGGACACGCTGGGCAATTGGCCATGCCCGTTCCAGGTCTAAGAATTTATGCGCCTCCGAAGTGATTATGCGTAAAATATTTAGCATATTTATATATAAGAATGGATTTTGGATTTGGGTTCATTTCATTGTATGATTGATTACTCTATTATAGTCGGGTTGTGATTCAATATTCTTTGGTAGGAGTATTTGTTTTGATGCCTTTTGGGGTTGGATAGATGGATGCTTGAGGAGGTGGTGTAATCTGAAATGTTTCTTCTTTATATATATCCATACTTAAGATTTCTTATGATCCTGTGTTGCCTACTCCTTTCCTCTTAAGTTCTTTTATTGTACATTATTATGTTAATTACGGCAAATGTGTGCCCGAAAATCTGTGCTGTGACGTGTGTATGTATGCCTTGAACTTTTAAGATTGGATCAATTATTCAAAATTGGTTTGAAATTTTCAACAAAGAACACATCGGGTTGAGATAATTTTGAAGGAAATAAGCCCTTTGCTAAAACAGGCGGGGAACCCCTGCAGCAGCGAACGACCAGATTTATATAATCTAGACAGAGGTAATATTGGACGGAGGGGGGAGTGTATGTCGGTATGTCCGTTTGATAAGTCGACGCGGACACAGCATATGATGCTTTCCGTGCTGAAACGGACGGACACATTACCTCTGCAGCGAAGTCCGTGTCCGTCCGTGGAAATCAGACAAGTTTGGCCGGAAATTTTTCATGAACAGATACGTTGAACCTAGACAAAAAATCTAACGCAATCTTTGCGTTAATCAATTTTCGTAATATTGACTGGCTCGAAACGGGTGAAAAAAGAAAAATGATTCTCCTAAATCTCCTCCCGCTTTATTTTCACGCCTACCTCACGTGTCCTTATGAAAATACTATGGGCCCCACATGTTATTTCCTTCCAGCACTGGGACGTGAGGTTGGCCGTTATAAAAAAGCGGGAGGAATAGCATTACTCGTGCCCAAAAGGATCATCTTGTTCTTTGGTCTCGCAGCCTGCCAGTGGAGGCGAAGCGAGTGATGGCTTCTTCACTCAATCTCGGCGGCTTCTCTCTTGCAAATCCCAGCTCCGCCAAGCCCTCTTCCCTCTTCCTCCGCTCCTCGATTCCCACTGGATTGTTTCCTCCCCGCCGGGGAAGCAGAAACGGGGTTTCCTCGCTTAGCGTCGTCTGCAAGGCGGTCTCGGTCAAGCCCGCTACGGAAATCGAAGGTCTTAATATCGCGGAAGATGTCACCCAGGTAAACAATTTGTGCCATTTTTATGAATTCGAATCGCAATTGTTCTTTTTGCTTTATGGCTTTTTGTAATCGTGTGGGAAAATGTGATCTTTAGCCGTCTCTGGTTTTGGGGTGTTAATTCTATGCAGTGGCTTCCGAGTTAAATGAACAATTCACTTCCATTTTCATGGGTCTTCAGCAATTTATCTAGTCAAGTTTAGCTTTGTCCTCACATCTTCAGCTACTGTAGAATTAGTTTCTGGTTGAATTAGCATGTTCTGATCGATAATTCTCGTCAATTCTGGTTTTTTTTCCCTGTGTTGTGTTTTTAAGTCAGTTGGCACGGTAGAATTCTGATAACTGACGTTGAGATTAGTTACTGTAAGATTGGGTTTAATAGCGCTCTCTTTTAACTAATTAAACACACTTAAGTGTACTTTGCTAGATAGACGACTGCCAATGGTGCTACCCTATCCTTGAAAAGAATGGATTTTTAGTTCGGATTGGTTTGAGACTACTGGGGAGTGATTCCAAGTTGTTGAACTGTACAAAATAAGAGCCATTTTATACACAGGCATACTAGTAGTACGGGTGTTGCACTTGTTCTGAAATGCACATTTAGACAATCTCTTGAGAGTTGAGCGCCTTTCCTTTTTAAGTTATGAGAAAAACATGATGTAATTTGTTTTCTTTTTTTTTTTCGATAATGCATGTAATTTGTTTTTCACAACAGCTTATAGGGAAGACGCCGATGGTGTATTTGAATAATATTGTAAAAGGTTCAGTTGCAAATGTTGCTGCCAAACTTGAGATCATGGAGCCATGCTGTAGTGTCAAAGACAGGTATGATTTGTTTGAAAACATAATGAGATTATAATACTTTTATGTGATGAATATAAAAAATAATTCTTTTATGTGATTGCCATGGGATTTGTGATGGAAAATGATGCCATTTCCTCATGTGGCCTTCAGGATAGGCTACAGTATGATAGCTGATGCTGAACAGAAGGGACTGATAACTCCAGGAAAGGTAGACTAGACTACTTTCTGATTTACCTTCATATAGCATACCTTTCGGAAAATGTATCCCGTCATTTTAAAAGCTAAATGTTTTTTAGGGTTCTTGGCCCCCAGGTTCTCAATTTTCATGTTCATTCTGTACTAATCTTAGATTACTTTAAGAAAAAGGGAAAATTGCTCTATAGTGTACTGTTAGAGATTTCTGAAACCAAAGTCAAATGTATTTTTCATCATGCTTCTGTTTTTCATATTACTGAGTCTTTCTCCTTGCTGTTGGCATGTTAAGAGTATATTGGTTGAACCCACTAGTGGAAACACTGGCATTGGACTTGCATTTATTGCTGCTGCAAAAGGGTACAAGTTGATTTTAACAATGCCTGCTTCAATGAGCTTGGAAAGGCGAGTCCTTCTTAAAGCATTTGGCGCAGACCTCATCCTTACAGATTCAGCTAAGGGCATGAAAGGAGCAGTTCAAAAGGCTGAAGAGATTTTGAAAAATACTCCTAACGCCTACATGCTTCAACAGTTTGACAATCCGGCAAACCCAAAGGTGAAAGTCTGATCATCTTTACATAAAAAACAAACATCCAAAAACTTGACATGCATGGATTTCTCTGTCCGATGCAGATACATTATGAGACAACAGGCCCGGAAATATGGGAAGATACCAGAGGCAAGGTGGATATATTTGTGTCTGGGATTGGAACAGCTGGAACTATTTCAGGAGTTGGTCGATTTTTGAAAGAGAAAAAACCAAGCATAAAGGTAGTATTTGATTTTTTTGTCAAACAATTTATCTTAAATTGGTGGGTTAGAAATTTTTTATTTTGACATCCAGTTTGTTTTCTCTGTCTAATGTGCAGGTTATTGGTATTGAACCTACTGAAAGCAACATACTTTCTGGAGGAAAACCCGGTAATGGATTTGCCTTTTTATTCTTTTTTACAATTGAAAGTGATGTGTTATATTAGGGAAGTACCCATCAAGAACGACAAAAAGAATCCATTTTCTCCAATTTAAAGCATACCTGCATCTTTTTGCGATATATGTATTCCTCAATTATACCTTGCAATTATTCTGATTTTTTAATGCAGGTCCTCACAAGATACAGGGTATTGGAGCAGGATTTGTGCCAGGAAATTTAGACAGAGAAGTAATTGATGAGATATTGGAGGTACTCTCTCTCTCTATCCAAGTTTGCCACTGCCAAATGATGTCATCTATTCCATAACATCTCACTGAGTTATTGTCTCTGGCATGGATTACATTGCATTGTGTCAAATGTAGATGAAAAAACATACAGGAAAAGTAGTCCGAGTATGATTATGTTTGGTCACTTGGAATTTAGGGATTTTAAATGGTAAAGCAACTAAATTAGCTGATACTTTAAGAAGGAAGGTTAACATTGCTTGTTAACCGGAAATAAAATTTGTCGGGGAGAAAGCTAATTTGATATGTGAGGGTTTTAAACTTTTTTTTTTTCAGGAAAAGAAGCTTAAAAATGTTGTATGTATAATTATTGACAAAAACCTAACTCAGCTTGTGGTTGATGTTAAAAGAAATAATTATATGTTAATGACTATTTGGTTAGTTTTTGGATAACATAGTTTACATGGAATGGCTGCTTATGCATGGCAAGTCAAATTAGAAGAGGCGTTGAGAAGCTTAGGGAGAAAATGTTGAAGTTTCTTTAAGCAATTCAAGTGGGAAAAGATAATAATAGGTGGAGATTTTAATAGGCACTTAAGAATGGTAATGGGTACAAGCCAGGTATATGGTGGACATGGGTGTGGAGAGGATGGAGTAGTCTATGACAACACAACACAACTGAAATACAATCTTTCAGGAGAAGAACATGTAGTAACTTCTAATAGTGATTGCTTTATAAATAGAACATAGGCTATTAGTTTTGGATCTCGGGATGAAAGGATGGGAAGGGTTAAATTCTAGAATCAGAGAAGCTAGAACCAGATGATGGACTTTAAAAGGAAAAAATATTTCATTGTTTATGTAGAAGTTTGAGGCTAAACTAAACTGGAATGTGGAAGCGGAGGCTCCAATTATGTGGGACAACAGGGCAAGGGATATACAGGAAGTAGCAAAGGAAGTATTGGTGACTTTAAAGGTATACGTAGACACAAGAAGGAGACATGGTGGTAGATTGAGTGTGCCTAAGAAGTTGGTAGAGAAAAAGTATTCTAAAAGATGACAGGCAAATGCAAGTATTGATGATTTCGGAAAATATTAATATGCTAGGAAGGAAGCTAAGAGGATAAACTTAAGGCCTTGATTTGAATTGGGTTAAGAATGAGGAGCAGAATTGGTAAAAAAAGGATGAGATTAGAGATAGTTGGAAATAATTTTTTGAGAAGTTGTCAAATGGAAATGGTGGGAATAATGAAATCATAGTTGGTAGCTGTAACTACAAGGAAATTAGTGATATTGCTTAGTACTAAATATGAAATCACATGGGTGATCTTGTTTAAGTGTGTCTAACAAAAATATCTAATTAGATTCTTAAATCAAGGAAATGCCTATGCTTTTATGTGAATGGAGGAGTGCGATGATACCTTCATATCTATATTATAATAGTAAATGTGCTTTACAGAGTTGTATTAATCATAGAGGTATTACCTAATGGGTTACACAATTAAACTTACGGAGAGAATTATCTGAAAATCAGTTTGGCTTTTTATACCTGAAAGATCAATAGTTGAAGCTATATTTTCACTTAAGCAATCGACAAAGTAGTTTAGGGAGGTCAAGATTCTCGGGTATATTTTGACTTAGGCAATTGATAGAGTAGTTTAGGGAGGAGAAGAAGAATCTTCATATGGTTTTTATCAGTAAATGCCAACACAAAAGGTATATGTCATGTGCAATGTAATATAGCGCAAAATGTCAACAGCGAAATGAAAGTGCAGAATGTTGGGCATTGAAGAAAAGATAATAAGTACCATAAGAGAATGTTTAGACGAAAAATCATTAGGGACTGTATTGAAAAATGAGCATATTTAAAGGAACCTGGGCGGCCTCAATTTTTGATAAATTCAGAGAAAGATGTGTTGGCTATGTTCGAAGGAGATAACAAACAGCTCTTGTTCAGAGATGTCAGTAATAGCTTATAAAGGTTCCTAAAAGAAAAAGGAGGACAATGTTAAGATGACTTGAAGGAATGCGTGAGAAAAAAGATTTTACAATGCATGAATTGGATGTAGAAAGGGACTTACGATAGGGCTGAATGGCTGAGAAAAATTCTTGTCACCAATTCATACCAAATGGTATTAGTTTTTTTTTTAATACTATTTTTAGGTGTTGATGATGATGCTAAGGATGAGGATTACGACTCTGTTATAAGAAATTTTAACCTCAAGCGCTACTCAACTACCAGAGAGCAACGATGAACAACTTATACTTGCTTTTGTATCTGGCAAAAGCAGAACAAATATTTTGTGCTTCCTTTATTAGCTAGATATAGCTGTTCTTTAAGAGTCCTAGAAACAGAAACCTCTCTTTTGGCAGTTCCTCATGGCAACTTGTTCAAGGAGGGTGGTATCTTATCTTACTGCTGTTATGAGTTAAGGTGAAATATGATAACCCTGATCGAGAGGGGTAATGATGGAAACTTAGAAGTGATTTTTGTCGGTGTGAAATAAAAAGATGTTGGAGAGGGTTGAATCAGGCAAGACGAGAGGGAGGGAAGGAATACAAACCTTAACCTTGGACCTAAAATTGTCCTTCAGTTTGCCAATTCAACCCTTTTGTTCAAATAAGTGACTGAAAGTATTATATAAAGACTATTAAATGACAATTTGTCAATTAATATTTAATACACTACGCATTAGAATCTCTTAGTTCTTGAGCTTTATCCAAAGAGCAACTTAATATCACTCTCTGCTGCTGAAAATTGTCAATTTGGACACTTATTAACAAGAGTTTCATTCTGACTCCACAAACTTGCCGAAATCTGCTGTTGTGGTTTAAGTGTTGGAATATCAAATAACTAAATATGATTTCCATTTCCAAACAGCTCAAGCTTTTGCGAAACTTGGTTATTTTTAACATGGTATCTGAGCCCAGATCTTGGTTTTGAATCCCATAGAGAGCAGTTTTCCCCCATTTATGTTTCGGGGCATATTTCCCATGGTCCTGGTTTATCCTCCTACTCTCCTCTTATTATATCCACGTGCTAAGCTTTGATGATGCTTGCACGTGCAGGGGATTGTTGAGTTGAGCTAAATATTAAAAATAACCCTTTCCCACCAGCTCATCTTACTTGGTATTAGAGCTCCAGGTTCTAGGAGGTCCTGGGTTCAAGTTTCATTGGAGGCCTTTATACCCTAATTGTGTTCCACGTGTCATGTATGATGGATGCTTGGACGTAAGGGAGATGTTGGAATTTTAAATAACCGCTCCTAACAGCTCGAGCTTTTTGGTAACTTGGTTATCTTACATTAAGGTGAAATATGATACCCACAATGAGATTGGAAGTGTAAAAGTGGTGATTGTGGGTGTGAAGTTACAAAGTACTTAGAGAGGGTTGAATCAGGCAAGACCAGAGAGAGAAAGGAAATACAAACTTTGAACCTAAAATCGGCCTTCAGTCTGCCAATTCACTCCTTTTGTTCAAATAAATTACTGAAATTATTATATAAACACTATTAACTGTCGTTTTAGCACTACTTCTAACATACTGTATAATAGAATATTACTCCTAAAGCTATCATGCAATTTATAATAGAACTCTGATGCTGATTGTCAATATGGACACTTGTTTTAACAAGAGGCTCATTCTGACTCCGCAAACTTGCCAAATGCAGATTTCCAGTGATGAAGCTGTGGAGACTGCAAAGCAGTTGGCACTTCAAGAAGGGCTAATGGTGGGTATCACATGCTTGCGTTTGTTAAATCTGCCTTACCAATAGTGTGACATACAATTGGGGAAAAGGGTACTTTTTGGTCTAATATGTAGGTTGGCATTTCATCTGGAGCGGCAGCTGCTGCAGCAATTAAAGTGGCAAAAAGACCAGAAAATGCGGGAAAACTTATTGCTGTATGTATTTTTTAATTTCTTTTTTTTTTCATTCAAAATAATACTGCATTTTTATCTCCTACGTGAGAAGAAAAAAAGTATCAAGCTTTACAAATAAGGTATAGACCTGTTGTCTTTGACATCTAACTCCCGTGCAGGTGGTTTTCCCTAGCTTTGGTGAAAGGTATCTGTCCTCGGTTCTTTTTCAATCAATAAGAGATGAATGCGAGAAAATGCAACCTGAGCTTTAAGATGTGTGGGAGCAACATTTGGTAGAACTTCATTCCAATGCTCGTGGTTTATTTTTTTTAATATGATTATTAAAGAAAAGCTACCAGCAAAAATGCTATGCACCTTGTTGAGTTGAGCTTATCTCGAATTGGGGGGGGGGGGGGGGTTGGTTAAAGATCAACTTGGCTTGCTCAATTTTCTTGTTTATTTCCTAAACTTTTCTTCCGGTTGTACAATGTATAAATCTCTAAATCGCATAAAATAACATTATTTTAATGCACTCGTTCGCGTGGTAAATGAATAATAAAGCATAGTGCAAAACCAAGCCTTCGCTCAGGCACGCAGTGAGTAATACATGGAGCAGGTGGCCTTTTTTTACCAGCTCACCTGAAGGTGCACGATGAGTCGTGATGCATCATTATAAATGTATGGCTCATACCAGCTTTTTCCTCTATCATTATAAATGTATGGCAAATACTAGCTTTCTCCTCTAGTGTAACGTAAGTTCTTTGATATGACACCATATGTATGTATAGTTTGAGTGAGAAAAGCAAATGTGGAAGATGATCCAGCCGAGCTAATGCTCCCTTGGTCCTATAAATCCTGTGTGCAATTGGAAAAAACCAGTTCTATCATTAGATGGTTGACTTTGCTCCCTCACGGCCAAAAACACGGAGGAGGGTGAGGGAAAACTCTATTTTTCGTGCGGGTCTTAGACATCTTTTTATTTGGTGAAGGGAGTAGCAACCGCACCCATGAATTCAGTCTCTTTGGGTCAGGTGGGATTAATTTTAACTATTATTTCCTTTTATTGGACTAAAAAGTAGCCTTCTTTCGTTTGATACCATCTTTTTTTTATAAAGGTGAGATTTGCACATGTTCACACCATACACAAGTAGGATTAACCCTAGGGCCTCCCCCACTATTTAATCTATTCAATCAGCGTACCAAATGCTGGATCGGCTGCTCCATAATGCCTTTTTTCCTTTTCAACATAGAGTTATATCGCTAAGCTGAACTTATTATGGTTTTTTAATTTTCGCCACACTTCCTTTCATATAATAGAAGAAGAATCAGTTAAAAAAGGTTATATAAAAGGAAAACAGTCATAAAGCAATGAGGCACATTCTACTTATTATGTCTCTTGCTTTGACCAAATCTTCTACTTTCTCCAAGTGTTTACTTGTATGATTGGCTCGTCAAATAATCAAAAGTGTCCTTGAAGTTGAATACCTTCATCTCTTCATGGCTAACCCTGATCAGCCGCCTATCATCAAACCTCAAAAGAAAATAATTCAAAGGCTCTTTGACGATAAAAGCTTGGGAAGGTAAAGAAGGATTTGTGAAGTATTTTAAGTTTATCTACTAAAGTAAATATAGAATCAAACTACCAGTCTACCCACCTATCTTTCTATGCTTGGTAGTTGAATTACCATTAGGGCTGCCACTTAACCGTTCTGTTGTGAAAATAAAAAGATCGATCCGTGTGGCCGGAGACGGTCACCTGAGAAATCTGACTAAGGAAATACAAACAACAAAACAAACACAATCACATGATTTGATGTGGTTCGACCAAACCGCCTCACCACCATGAAATTATTTTTATTTCATTATGTCGTATAACATAAAGTACAATAACACTTTCTCAAATCCCTTTGAGATTATAAGCACTCATACACAACCCTTTCTCAACCTTGTGCATAAACAAACCTCATGCTTAAAGTCTCTTTTACTCTAAGCCCTAGAGCATACAAAAGATACAAACAATATACTTACAAGAGATTACCCATTATGAAGCCCTAGATCTCCCCTATATGGGTCCTTAGACGTCCCCAAGTCCCCTAGCCTAATAAGAGAAAGAATCATAAGTAAATCTAGCTTAGAATTCAAGTTCCCTGCACTAACACACAACATTATATAGAGTTTCATGCACGGGTAGACCACTATGCAATCTATCAACGTACAATTAATCTGCCGGTCAGTTGCCAGGTAGGCCGGTCGACCGAAACACAAACTGTAATGTCCAGAGGACCTTTTGGTTGACTGCCATACAAGGCCAATCGACCGGACATGATTCCTCCTCTTCCACTGATTCCTCCTTCGTCCTCCATGTCGCCTCCCTCCATCTTGGAGTTCAAGGCACAAAACCCCAACAATTCTACCATCTAAACTCTATCTTACTTGATTTAATTGATCCAAGGCATTTAGATTGTTGGATTTTGATCCGACGGTGCTCCTCAATATAGGGGGATACAAATGCTTATCTGGTTCGCCGTCGGATCTCAATCCAATGGTTATAACTTAAAATGGGCTCATGTAAGCAATATGTGACCGGTCTTATTTAAACTTTTCCCTTAATAGAAGCTCAAAAACTAAATATATCATGCCCCTTCCCTGCAACTTTTGTAAGACTAAGCTCTTTGCTTTGTAATAATTTATGCTTGACTAATTTTAATTGCAGGGAGGTGGAGGTGGTGTTTTTTTTCTTCCAGGGGGAGTGGTGCGTTGAGAGGCATTAAATTGTGTACAAGAAAAGAGGATGATGAACACATACAAAGCTGAATATAATTTTTTTTGCTAGGTCACATGAACTGAGATAATAGGATTATTATCAATTAATGATGTCCCAATGGTTAATTAAATGAGTAAAGCATTACATAACAACTACTCCCTCCGGACTTTTTTAATACATGCAATGAATTTAGTTTGTTTTGAAAATCAATTGCATCAATTAAAAAAGACCGGAGGGAGTATAACATAAGTTGTACTCCTTCTAAAATACTATATATATTTTGAAATATTCACTGTTCCAAAATACTGTATACATTTTGCCAAATCACGTTTGCCAAATCACATGACTTCCTCCTTCCAAAATTGGAGGGGACTTGAAGGATTGACTTAGACTTGGTTTATGAACGAGCATATGAGTTGGACGGGATATCAGGGAGAATGAGTCATGGACTTCCTTCTGGGCTTCATGGTCCAATAAAAATAAGAATTTTCTCAAATTTTGGAACGGAAGGAGTATCATTTGTTAATAGAAAAACTATGGATAGAAATATCGGAAACAGTTATGGTGTGGAAGAAGTCTTATCAACAGCCTATCTTGGCATTAATTTTCCACCCGCTTTTTTCGTATTGTTAATTCTCTTGTACCTTTCATTGAGCTAATATACACTTTACTTACCTAGCGAAAGAAAAAAAGAATGAATTACCAGCGTTGGCAAGTCTTAATCACGGCCCTTGTGATGTGATGTTTGCATATTTGTATATATTTGTAATTTTGTATTGCCTATGATGTGAGGTGAATTCGTTGGAAGAAAGAAATGCTCAGTCGTACCATTTCATAGTCAAGTGGAGAAAAATAACTCACATAGTAAAGAATTAGCCATTTGGTTTGTGATGTTAACAGGTTCAGAGAGCTGGATCTACTTCACTTTCTTCCAGTCCTCCAAATCTATGAACACGTATTAGAAAATGTGAGTGTGCCATGACTCGATGCAGCACTTCGTCTCGTGGATGCCAGGCATGCTATTTCCATTAAACTCTATACTAATAGTCATGCTTGTAGCAAAAAAAAAAGTAGTCATGCTTGAAAAGAGAGCGTCTTGTTTATTAGATTCAAATTAGCCAAAAGTTATAGAGTGCCAACGACTGTTGACCTATTCTTCAGGCAAATTACATGGAAGATGGACTTCGTCTGCAGTATTACGCAGCCATCGAATGTTCAACAATCAATATCTGATTCTATACCGAAACAAAAAAAAAAATTATCAATCTCTGATTGCGCACAAATATGTCACATTGTTACGACGCCCGTTTGATTGGCTAAATCAGACCCAATAGCTGAAAAGCCGCCTCAAAAGCAGTTTTAGAAAATTGATTTGACCATTTCATATGTACATATGGTTTGACGTATCAAAACAGCTACTAAAGCAAGGCCTTTTCAGGCAATGTACTTACAACAATCATATAATGTTACCAAGCAATGTATATTTGTTTATTTGGTCTTTAGTACGTTATCTCTTACGTTACAGAATATACCATGTCACTTGGAATGAACATTTTGTTACTTAGTAATGCAGTTTCGAGAACTAATTGTATCTCTGAGAGACTCAGACTCACACGTATACAATCTTACACTCATTGTAAGTTAAGAACTCCTCACCTCACAAACTCACAAATATAGTTGACCTTAACAGGCACATCAGAACGCATCTATGCTGGTTAATAACGCACAGGTGAACGCGCCTTTGCATGCATGTGCCTCATTGACCATGAGTTTTATTTGAATGGTGTGTAATCAATTTGTTGCTGCTTATAACTACAAAATATTGTCGTTCTAAAATACTATTGACGTACAAACAGCTATAGAAAAAAAAATGGTGCAAAAAAATAAACTGCAAAGCAAATAGTCAAAAGCATATGCATGTGATCAATGCCATTAGTGCATAACTTAAGGCCTCAGCGAGATATATAATAATGTTCATGCGCATATTTTCTTAATAAGAAGCAGTTTGCAGCCATCTCCATTCGATCTCATTTTGATCCTATCATTGTTTATAAAAACATATCTGAGCGGATATCAAATTGTCTATATATAAACCAACTTCTCCTTGATCTTTCATCTGCTTGTCCTGTCATCCTCCGTTATCATCCCAGGTTGAGGAAGACGGTATGGGAGCGGAAGGACCAGCATCTAGCACTTCCCCAGTAGCAAGGTCTGGTAACATTTTTGCATTATCTTTTCTCTCAGATGTCTGATCAAAAGATGAAACTCCATTGTTGAGAATCATCACTTCTCTTTAACAAGTGTTGGTGCTAGGTGGTGCTAACAGCCATGAGTCATCTTTTACTTTGAAGGTGGTGGTCCAAGGACACAATAGCAGTGGTTACAGGGGCCAACAAGGGCATAGGCTTGGCACTCGTCAAGCAGCTGGCGGAGCTTGGCCTCACCGTCGTCCTCACCGCCCGTGACGCTGACAAGGGCCTCACAGCCGTGGACTCTCTCCGCCGCCATGGCCTCCATGTAGACTTCTGTCAGCTGGATGTTTCAGATCCTTCCTCTATCCGCGCATTCGCGTCATGGATGAATAAGGCATACGGAGCACTTGATATACTCGTAAGCACCATAATGATCAGTTCTTAATTCAATATGTTTTTAGCAAACACAACATGTTCTTTTGATAATGTAGCAAACTCAACATTAGACATAAAATAAAGTCAAGAAGGTGGTGGCCATGATGTGGTTATTATTATGAAAGTTGACCCAATAATTTGGCAATGCTTCGGAAGTTTAATTTAGATGCATTGGTAATTGGTAGTGAGACTGCAATTTGTGGAGCTGATAGAAGAGTGGTCAAATTTGCAGGTAAACAATGCTGCTGTTTCATTCAATGAAATTCATCAGAACTCTGTGGATCACGCAGAGACAGTGATCAATACGAACTTCTACGGGCCAAAGCTCTTAATTGAGGCACTTCTCCCTTTGTTTCGCCGGTCTCCCACCACCAGCAGGATCTTGAACATCAGCTCAAGGCTTGGCACTTTGAATGTATCAATTCCCATACCCATATATCCTATGTTCTTGTAATTACTTACCTTACTTCTAATTAGTTGAACATAGTAAATCAATTATATATTATACATGCAGAAAGTGAAGAACCCATGTGTGAAGGCCCTACTACAAGACGAGGAGAGGCTGTCTGAAGAAAGAA
Organism: Houttuynia cordata; assembly: GCA_039654745.1. Lineage (NCBI taxonomy): Eukaryota > Viridiplantae > Streptophyta > Magnoliopsida > Piperales > Saururaceae > Houttuynia > Houttuynia cordata. Next base: position 21,176,112 of record CM077509.1, read on the forward strand.
TTGATGGGATGGTGAAGCAGTTTCTGGACCACGTGAATAAGGGGAATTGGAAGGAAGAAGGGTGGCCGGAAGTGTGGACAGATTATGCAGTATCTAAGCTTGCACTGAATGCCTACACCAGGCTGGTGGCCAGGCGGCACCAGGGGCGGAGCCTAAGCGCAAATTGCTTCTGCCCGGGGTTCACCAAGACGGGCATGACCAGCGGCCAGGGCAAGTACACGGCTAACGACGCTGCTCGCATTGGCGCCCGAATTGTGTTGCTCCCGCCGGAGGAGCTGCCGACCGGGAAGTTCTTTGTTGGGACTAGTCCCTCATTGTACTCCAAACTGTAGTTTTGCCCTTAATTAAAACTCAGTAAGACACCGTGCGAATGCAACACATTATGAGTTTGACACAATGAGGATGAAATCCAAATCATTGGAGCATGACTTCAATAAACTCCCAGCTTAATCGATCATAGGCTTTAGATAGATCAAGTTTAAGTGCAAATAGCCCTCCATCTTTCCTGAGCCTTCTTCTCGAGCGGTGAATGTGATAGAAAACCTTTTTGGTTAGGAGAATGTTGCCTTGAATAGATCGTCCAGGTAGATGTGCTGACTAATTGGGCTGATGAGTTTTTACATGAGTGGTCTCATACGGGTGACTAGGAGCTTTGATTCAAAGGTCATTGGAGGTGGTGTTGTGAATATGCTCAAATAGTAGTCAAGAAAGGCTTGATGAATAGATGACAGAGTTGAGTGCATAGTACTAGCATGATCTTGAATTTCTAGAATGCGATTGGTGGCCTGGCGTTGAAGAGTGGACTGATGAAAGAAAAGCCCCGGGTTTTAACCAAGCAACGCCCAAACTTTCTCCTCACAACGCAGGAGTAATGCATACCTATGTAGTAATTCTGTGAGAGACGTATGAGCATGATGAGGCTGTTGGAGAATGATAGAGGTTTGTTGTGCAAAACGGCGCAATTCACCTTCAACAGTGCCCATGTTAGTTCGATGCCATGACAATAAGGAATGGGCCGCCTATCCTGCCACCTAGTCAATTTGCAGGGGCCCTATGCTATTGCCTTTTTAGGTAAGTCTTAAAAAATTCATCTCTTTTTATTTTTTCTTGGGGCGCCAATGTTGTGAGACCATGCTTTGAAGGGTTCCCCAATAGACCGTGTTAAATTTTGGACGGCTAAAGTGGCACCATGATGGAAAAGGAAGGTCAGAATATATCATCTGTAAATTACTCAACCTCATTTCTGGAAGTCATCTTCTTGGACAATAAGAATACAAGTAAGGGTAGAACTAGAGCAGCCATGAAAACACTTTGTCTATCACCAAAAAATGCAAGAAAAGTCCATGCGGTCCGAACCCATTGAGGACATTAAAGTTTATAAGAGTTATATGGTTTTGTTTGTGAAGATTAAAATGCATAAAGGATGATGCCTAATCAGGAAGCCAGAGATGAAAGAAGATGAGATTGATTATTCGTTACTTTTCAGAATGACAGAGAGTCTTGTAGAGGAAGACATGTGTCTGAAATGAGAACAACAATGCTGTGCTAGCAATTGGAGTAGATGGGTCATGGTATTGTAAAAGCAACCGACTATGCTTGAAATTGAATTAATTAAATAATAATATTTCAAACAGAGTAAAAGTTTTTGCATGAGAAGTATTATATGGAAAAAGATGTAACATCAGGTAAATGACAATTGCCGGAAAGAAAGATTAAGAAAAGGAAGGCAGATTACCTAGAAATAGAATCAGTTTGTTTCTTCCATATGACCTAGAAACTACCGAAAATACCCCCCACTGAAAGTATACAAAAGCATGGCTGCACCACCATGCATTTAATGTAGACTCCCGTCTGCATTTCAGGGATTTGCGGGAGCGTTCAGTCAGAGAAGAAGGCATTCTAGTGAAGTTCTGTCCAAATCGCCGCCCATAAGAACGGCAGCGCCGTTCAATCGGAAAAGTTCATCTTCGCGCTCAAATGCAGGAAAACAAGCGGAAAAGACCGGGAAAGAGGTCTGTACGCAAAAACAACTGCAACAGAGGCATCGTACAACAAAAACGGCACGTCAAGTTTAAATACTACGATTTTCATAATGAAAATTTGTTCAAGAGAAGAAAGTTAAAAACTTGGCAAGTTTTTAACTTTCTAAAATAGCGTGTATGCATGCACACAACTATAATGAAAGTCGTGTGCCTGTAGACACGACTCATAGACGATGGCTTTCACTCATATACGGTTGAAAATTTTATGATTTTTTAATTATTTTAGTATTATAATGTCATGTAGTTATGGAGAAGATACCTGTGTGCTTACGCTACGATGGAGTGTTTACAAATTCGGATGGCTACATGGGCGGGAAACAGAAGCTCATGACTATTGATAGAAAAGTAAAGTACCTCAAACTCTTGCAACAAGTGGAAGAAAGATTACCACTGAAGTCTGCATCTGGTATATTATCTTTGTCATATCTTGTTGATTCTGGATCGCCATACGTCCTTGAAGACGATAAAGACCTAGACACAATATTTGTCATTCACAAGGACAAGCAAGGCACAAATGGACTACTCGACATGTACGTGGAGTGGACTTCTATAGGCAATAACATGGAGACTTCCACTGGCAATAAGGAATTGAATTCCAGTGCAAATAAGAAGGAGGAGATGATACCAGAGGCAGAAGTGAGGCCGGCCAGTAAGATACCGCAGGAGAGGCCTTCCAACCCGGATAATAAGACACCCGCATCAGTAGTTGAAGGAGGAAGATATGAAGATTATTCACTCGAAGCTGTAAGGTAAGATTTGAAATTCGCACACGCTAACTGTAAAAGTCGTGTTCGTGAAGACACGACCTGACTTCAAGTCGTGTTCTCAAAGACACGACCTGACTTCAAGTCGTGTTCTCGAAGACACGACCCGACTTCCAGTCGTATACACGAGTTGTGATATTATGCAGTTCATTCATACAATTTGTTTTCGCAGATTGGGAGATGGTAATGAAATTCTAAAGGATGCATTTCCTACTGAAGACGATGGTGAAGATGAAGATGAAGATGAAGATGTAGATGAAGAAGAATTCTTCAATGACGAAGAATTACCGTGGTCTGAAGATGAGTGCGATGAGCTTCTTACACTACCAGATTTTCGCTAACCAGATCCCACGGGAAGACATGATACAGAACTCCAACATGCAGCGAAAGCATTCACTTCTACAGTTCCCACAGGAGGAGACACATGTAAAGGGAAGTCTATCGTGTCCGATAAGCAAGAAATATAGGACGATGAGTTCCTTCATATTGAAAGTGATGGTGGTTGGGATTGAGACATCTATTCTGCTTTGGCCGGTCCTTCAAAACCTTATGAGGAGGAGATGTTGTTGAGCGGCAGTTTGCAACCAGACGACTACGAGGCACAACTTGCCAAAATATGTGTATTAGTCTTCATCTGATTCCCTCAGAAAACCCGCAACTGTGACTTCCTGATTTTCATCTTTAATTGAATCATCGTCGAACTCGCAGTGAATCTCCCCGCGAATCACAGACGCAGCAATGATTAGGCGCCTCAAACGTGTAATTCTATCCTAATCAAACTCCGGTGGGTTTACATTGGACGTCAAGTGTGCCGCGTACATCTTGATGAATATGTCGTAGTCGTTTGAGTTCATTTGGCACAACGCTTTGATGATCTGACTCATCTTCCAGTCCAAGCAACGCATCCACCCCAGCTTGTGTGCTATCACAACGTTCATGAACGTCCTGAATTTATCTACTGCGGCCCTGTGATGTGGGTACATCTGGGACTTGTCGGAGAGCGGGTTGTAGAAGCGCCATACACAGTTGGGGAAATGAACGTAGAAGAGGCAAAAGTGAGAGTCGGTGCGGATTGGGAAAAAAACATAGAACATGCTCCTGTTCAATCCTGTCAACATCCTCCCAAACTTACGTATCAACAGAGCCATGGCATGTAGATTACAATTGGTAAAGGGGTAAGTCAAGTTATCGAGCCATGGATTGCAGGGAACACTTACATTGTCGAAGATCTCTTTAAATGCATGGGATCCAAAAAAATAGAAGGGATACTTCATCCGGTCTCTTTCATTGCGCTGCCGCAAGAGACTCAAAAATTCATCTATAACCTGTAGAGAACCACAACAGAATTAGAAATTCTTCTATTGCATTTGAAAAAGGAAACAACAGCAAACATGCATTTGAAAATGAAAATAGTAAGGTCATGCATGGAAACACACGAATTAAGGAGTAGTCATGTTTTCGAAAACACGATTATGTGTTAAGGCGTGTCTTTCCATACACGACCTGACTCTTTTCTGTGAAATAGGAAAAAATAGAACACCTCGTGTATACTTACATTTGTGCTTACTTCTTTAGTTTACATGAGGGATATGTAGTCTTCATCGCATAGGGTGGGGATTGGATACGCTTTCTCAGATTGACGATCCACCCATCGATTGTCACTCTATCCCTTTCTAACAACACTCTCATCTCGAAGCACAACTCCAAATTAGCATAGTATTTTGGGAGTTCCATTGGAGTCAGTCGTGGCGTTTGGAGGCGATCAACTTCAACAGGTTGGGATGAGGTTGAGCCTATAGCCTCCTTCTTGAAGTTTGATTCCTTCTTCTCGTCCTCCTCATCCTTCTTCACCTCCTTCTCCTTTTGCTCCCCCTCCTTCTCCTCCTCATCCTTCTTCTTCTCCTCCTCCTTCTCCTCCTCCTCCTCCCCGATATCCGCCTCCTTCAAGGAAGATATTACCTCATTAATGATATCGGTTGTTTGGCGATCAGAGTCGGTCTCCTCGAAGTTTGATTTCTTATCTGCTGCCAAATTCCTCCGCATCTGCTCCAATGCCATTCTCCTTATGTGTTCCTCTTCCCGTAGCTTCTGCAATTCTTTCTCCGGGACAGTCCTCATTCTCTTCCTTACCACAAAACCTGGGGGGAATAGATCACGTTTTTCCACTTTTGCACGCTCCATATCTTCGTCGAAGTGTGGTTGGAGCTTCTTCAGGAACATCTTCGCTGAGGCTCTCTTTGTGGCTCGTTCTACCTTCTCTTCATCATGCGAGCGCTTCTTTGGACCTACATTGAAATATTAAACAGTCATGTTAGTAGAAGCACGAAATGAAACAGTCGTGTATAACATGACAAGATAATTAACAAGTCGTGCTTCGCCGCACACGACTACTCGGAAAGGCGTGTTTGGAGAAGCACGTCCAAAAAAGGAAAAAAATTCGTGTTCATGTGTCTTACTTACCCTTACCCCATTTGAAGGAGTCATCGACTGTCTTGTGTGCCAGCTCCTTTCTCCGAATGTGCGTCGGAGCCTTCTTCTCCTCCTCCTTGCCATCGGTTTTCTTCTTGGGCTCCTCCTTCTATTGCTCCGATGACTTCTTCATCTTCTCCTTCTTATTTGTTTTCTTCTTTTCCTCCTTCTTCATGCCCTCCAACAGCAGTGACACTGTGGTGGCAGATGTCTTTATAGAGTGAAGAACCTCTCGCAAATGTCCTACACTGATTCCCATCTTGTCATACGAAGACAGAGCGATCTCAATTAATGACTTTATGCCATGAAGAGAACCCTCCAATCGCCCCATTGCGTTCGACTTAGCAGGTGTCCACGAGGAAGAGGGGGAACCATGAACGGGGGTCCTCTTCATTTCCTTCCTCTTTGTTTTCTGTCATGGCGGAGGAGGGGCCACAGTGGGAGATGAAATGAGGACTGCATCTTCTGGCAATGGGCTAATGACGTCGACAACTTCTGCCCATATGTCGAGATGATCAAACACCCTCTTCCAGTAATCTGTCATACGGTGTTTCTTATGTGCGCCCTGCTTCACCTCCGTAATTAGGGCGCCTAATCCTAGCCACCTTCTAACCCTTGGACTGGTAGGGCCCATGACAGCGTGGAAGATTGTGGTGTGCTCAAAAAACCAAATATGCATAGTGAGTAGAACAAAGCATTAGTAAAAGGCGTGTATAACAACATAACACGATACAGGCAACTCGTGTCTACGAAGACACGACCCAATATGTAGTCATGTATGTTCGTACACGACTATATATTGGGTCGTGTCTTCGTAGACATGACTACCAATTGAGCACCGCTGGTTAAAAGCTCTAAGAATGGCTTACCTGAGTGACATATGATGCGCCGTTTAGGTAACCACCGCTCCCTGACTCTCCTTCACATCTTGCCCCTACTTGTCTGCTGGTGTGGGTTATACCAGAAACCAACATCTTATGGATTGCTTGGGGCCAATTGTACGAGCTCAATCTTGAGAGGTCTTCTATGTATTAGAAAAAACACAGTAGCAGCGCTCTAGTGTTGTGTGGAAACAAAACCGTGCAGAAACGAGGCAGGTGATCATTTTTGCCATGTCACCATCTTCATTGCTCCAACGTTAAGTTTGTCAATCATTTCCTCTATGTAAGAAATATCCGGTTTCCTCATAGAGAAGTACTTCATGAAGAATTCCCCTTGAGGTCGGTTGCCTTTAGCGGGAACGATCTCAACATTTTTGCCCTTTGCGGGCAATCCAGTGATAAGAGCAACTTTATGCTTTGTGATATTTAGCGACCTCCCCGTTATGTCGAAGACCTTGGCCGATTCATCCCAATACCTCACCAAATGGTCAATGAGGTTCCTTTAAACTATGACCTCCTTAGCTTCGAAAATCACGACAAAACCCGCTTCTTTAATCAGTTCAGTGCATCTTTCGTGACGCTGGTAGGAGGACCGCACACTTTTTCAGCACTCCAGGTTGACAATACGTCAGAAGAACCGGTCACGCTTTGTAAGTTCTCTTTACAGGTGTCTCTATAGGAACCTTCCTCTTCCTGTCCCTCTGTTTTTGCTCTCGTGGTGCAAAAAGAAATTTCTGATCCTCCTCCTCTTCCCTTGGTATTTGTTCCTTTGAGTCATCTCTTTGTGTATTCATCGCAAGGAGATAGGTACAACAGAATGAAAAATAGTGTGTCAGAAAGACACGAAAATAGAAAAGTCGTGTATGGGCACACACGACTTAATATCATATCGTGTACACAAAAATACGAAAATAATAAATTTGTGATTTTGCATACATGACTTAATCCAAATTAACAAATCGAAAAGTTGGAGCTTCTCAAAGAAAAATCAGTATGGATTGTACCTTACTGGTAATTTTATGCTATTCTTCGGGTGTATTTTACTTCCGATGAGGCGTCGTTGCTTGGGAAAATCTTCACAATGATTTTCGTCGGCTGACACAAGGATGATTTGCTCTGCCCTGCCGAAACCCTATGTCTTTCCCACTGTTCCTCGCCGCCAAAAAACTAGCCCGCTAGAAACCCTAGCTGGAAAACGCTCCAAACGCGTGTGATCGCTTGCAATCGGTCACTCCGCCGGTTGCATGGAGCCGCGGAGAAACGTCAATAAGGGCACCGCTCGAAATCGCCGTAGGGAGCCACTCCAAATCGCCGCCTTTGCTTCCTAAAACTGAGCCGAGGTGATCGTGTCTTCTTAAACACGACCCTTCGGATACCAAAGGCATGATCGACTTCAAAGAAGGGCATTTTCAGTACTCTAGGTGTCAATTCCAGGCTATATGGGATTTCAATGGAAAAATTAGGTAATATGGAAAAACGGCTAGTGGTGCCAGGTAATATAGAAAAAGCTCCGCATGAGGACATGATGGCACAAAAATAGGGAGGCTTGTTTTGTTAGCATTTTATTGTTTGTTAAGGGTGCCCTTGAACTTGGTAATAAGACAAATGGGGGCCCTGCAAATTGGCTAGGTGGTAGGATAGGCGGCAATAACAATGACCTAATGTTGGTTGTAACTATGCAATGATTGGTGCGTAGTCTGAGCAAGTAATAGAACACGAGAAATTTTTCAGTGTAGATACGACACCAAGTTGGCATGTGTCAGTCAACAAGAGACACGCTAATCGTTTAGAATTAAACCCTTGCAAGTGCACAAGGCAATTGTACTACGACGAATATAAAAAGGGTTGTCGAACCTCATGAACGGTTAAATACTTTACCAAATTCAAGAAAAAAGTTGCAGTTTTTAGTTACTCTAAGGAAAGCAATGAACTTTAACTAAACTAAGCTGAAATTAATCAATGGAGAGGAATATCAAGGCAATGAATCCACCACTAGATATGCAATTACTATACTTGATTATTATTACACGCAGATTGACATGATATGGTAATTCATGTTCTTGGTTGGACACACGAATCACTAATGAATTCACTAACGTTCTTGGTCGGACACGAAAGTTCATCCACTATTATGTAATCAATCCTATCCTTGGTCGGGCATAGAATCAATCACAAACCTGTTCTTTGTTAGACACAAGGATTAAAAAGATATAATTTCATTCATATCTATCAAGTCTATGGTCAAGCACTCAAAAGAAACTCATGGAATAGCATTAAGCATGAATCATAATCAACTTTGTTAAATGAAACTAACAAGAGTATCAATACACATATCTAGGGCTTTATCTTGCCTTGACAAGGAATTTAGTTTAGGAAGAGAGAAAAGAAAAATATGTTTATATGGATCTATTAGCATGGATTTCTTCTTCTTCTTTGGCTTCAAAAGACTCCTTCTCTTGCTCCTCTCTAGCCTCCAAAATAGGTTATCTAATGCCCAATACGTTCTCCCTTAAGGCTTATTTATATGTTTGAAGAGAAACCCCGAAGTCCCCTTCCAAATCCGAGTCGAAATAGGCTTGATTTAGGTTTTGCCGCACAAACCGATCGATCGCTTCGTATAGCCGATCGATCACTTTCCTTCGTTAAATGCTTTCGTTGTCGCGCCGATCGTCTGTTTCGTCTCGTAAGCCGATCGATCATTTTTATTTCTGATCGATCGTGTTTACTGTATTGCGCGGATCAAAAACTTCAATAGATACGATCAATCGTTTTGAGTGTCGATCGATCGTTTCCTTCAGTAACACTGTCTTCCAGCTCTGGCGATCGATCGTGTATGAAATGCCGATCGATCGTAAGTATTATTCATAATATTCAAATGATTATAACTTTCTGTTCCGAACTCCGAATTGCGCGCGGTCGGTGGCGTTAGAAAGCTGACTTCTTGAACTTTAACATGAAACTTGAATCAGTCCAATTAGAGATATGCACACGAAGTTATGATGATTTAATCATTGAAGTCACTTTTTACCTCATTTATGTATCTTACTCTTATTTCCTATAAAAACTAAAAATTATATTAAAGTAGCATTAATTTTAATCAAACACTAACATAAACATAAGCTTAGGATATAATAAAATACATATTTCATGTGTAGATCACACGCAACCCTCTTATATGTGGGCCCCGGCTAAACTCGTTAAAACCGTCCAAGGTGAGATTTCGGTTGCCTAACTAAGAAAATAATTTTGCAATCTTAGTGGCCGTTTGGGGTGTGAAATATCAAAAACATCCACTCCCAAAAATATGTGGATTTTTGGGATTTTTCATGATCCAAACGGCCCCTAATTAGACAAATTTTTAAACTGAACCTCATGAGAAGGCCCAACAATCTCTAACCACCATCACTGGCCCAGTAAGAGTCAATTGGTCTCCTAAAGTCCACGGCCCACAAGCACCCGCAGACGGTTAATTCAAAATCCAATTTTAGCCGTAGACCTAAACGAGTCAGTCAATGTCGGACCACGAAATGGCCGAGTCGGGAGCAACGCCGCCGCCACCGGGAAATATTTGCCGGAATCTCCATCACCACGTCTCCTCCTTCGTCGACGCCTTCGTCGACTTCTCCGTCGCCGGCATCTTCTTCCGCCAGGACGCTGCCAATCCCCACACCGCCACCTCCGCCATCCAGACCCGTTATCCGGCGCCCGGCCGCCTCGTGGCGGTGGGCGATCTCCATGGGGACTTCACCAAATCCCTCAGAGCCCTCGCGCTGGCCGGCCTCGTGGACCTCCAGTCCCACCGCTGGATCGCCGGCGCGACCACAGCCGTCCAAGTCGGCGACGTCCTGGACCGCGGGGCCGACGAGATCCGCCTCATCTACCTCCTCCACCGGCTGAAGCAGGACGCGGCGGTGCAGGGCGGCGCCCTCCTCACCATGCTCGGCAACCACGAGATCATGAACGTCGAGTCCGACTTCCGCTTCGTTCACCGCTTCGCCCTCGCCGAGTTCCAGGCCTGGGCGCGGTGGTACCAAACCGGCTCCCAAATGAAAAGTATCTGCCCGAACCTCAACCCCCAGCCCGACATCTTCGCGGGCATCCCGGCCCGCCTCCCGGGCGTGCGGGAGGAGTTCCAGGAAGGGTTCCGTGCGCGGATCGCGGCGCTGCGTCCGGGCGGGCCGATTTCGAAGCGCTTCTTGGCGGATAACCCGACGGTGCTGGTGGTGGGGGACTCGGTGTTCGTCCACGGGGGGCTGCTCCGGGAGCACGCGGCCTACGGGCTGGAGCGGATGAACGAGGAGGTGCGAGCGTGGATTGGCGGGGCGACGGGGAGGAGGAGGGGGCCGGGGTTCGTGAGGGGGAGGGACTCGGTGGTGTGGCTGAGGAGGTTCTCGGAGGAGGCGGAGGGGCGGTGTGACTGCGCGGCGCTGGCGTCGGCGCTGGCGGCGGTGCCGGGAGCGAGGAGGATGGTGATGGGCCACACGATCCAGCGGGAGGGGATCAACGGGGTGTGCGAGAACCGGGCCATAAGGATCGACGTGGGCCTGTCCAAGGGATGCGGTAATGGGCTTCCGGAGGTGCTGGAGATCAATGGCGACTCGAGTGAGATTACTGTTTTGACCTCGAACCCCATGTATAGGAATAGGACAACTAGCAAGGAGACGGTGGGCTTGGGTTTGCTGCTTCCTGAAAGTAGAATTGCGACAATTGTTGAAGTGAATGCTTGATTGAAAAGAGGGATTACTGCTGTGATTCATTGGAGGATAATGCTTATTTGATTGTATATATGCTGGGAATTTTCGGATGATTGGCAAAATATTGATTGATTTTCTGGTAATTAGCCAGAGAAATATAAATTTTTAAGTTTGGAAATTATCAGGTGTGTGATTAAAGTGGCATTCAGAAGTCAGATCCCCAATTATAGCACTTTTGTATTGGTGCTACTGCTAAAAAGCATTTTTCATGCAGTAATCAGTGATAATTATTGCATCCTAATGGTTCCTTTAAGATGATACTCCCTTCGTCCAAAATTACCTGTTTGCATTAGATAATCAATATGAACCGATTTTGGTTTTCTAATGCAGGCATGTACTATTTGACGGAGGGCGTATGGCAGATGCAAAGTTTTACAAAAGTCAATTGTCAAATGCATCATTTTAATTTAATCCTTATGTTCTGTTACATTCGAAGATTCAATAAACTAGATTTGGTAAACCATATGATTTTTTTTTTGGTAAGAGGTAATGATGATGATGCTGATGCTGATGTAAGAGGTAACCATATGATCAAATGTACGTTTTGATACTTATTACTTCATCTCCTGAATTGCTCTGTCTTCTCCTTACAAATGATGACCAAAGTCTTGGTGTTTCATTCCTTGAACAAGAATCAAATTGAAAATCGGAATGATGGGCAACCGAGCTGTACCATCCTACCTGGCAACACTGAAAATCAAGGTTGATCACTAATAGATAGACATAACTATATGCATGTAGGAAATGGGCAAATCGCTGAGAAAAAAATATCACCAAAGACTATGTTGACAATAAATTAAAATACATACAAGCATACACTTTTTTTCTTTACGCATCTCCTGGATGCCCGAATCAGTATGTTTCTTTCAACTCCCATGCAAAACTCCAATTCCGAGTAGCCCGATGTATATTATAAGTTAAAAAGGATATTAATTACAAACAAGCTATAATTGATCCAGCTAACGAAAACTATATGCAAGCTGTGAACTTTGATGGAGCCACGCCAATCCAACAAGTGGCTGCTGGTTCGACCTTTCTTGTGAGCGAGAGGCCCGTGAGTCAAATCTCAGCCAAGTGCCGTTAGGGTGTATGGAAAGGTGAAGGAGTTGTACCGATAGAAAAAAAAAACTTCCACGGAGCCATCTGTGAAAATTCTGCTCCAATAATTATGAGCTAGATAATCGCCAATGCCTACATTATTCACGTAGTCATACAGCCGATTATAAAGAACAGTACTCCAATTACCAGCAACACACAAGCAACTTAACCAATCTTCAGAACAATATCTTGCATAGGTCTCCACATTTTCAGCCAAAGCAAAATGGCCCTATAACACAGTAACACAGGTGAAATTAGAGCTCAAGAGTTGGCACATTAGCTGTTAACTGAAGGTGGGAACATGTTTCTAACGAGCTACATGGTTACCATAGAACCATGAACTTCACAGAATGCACAAGATCAGATCCCCAAACCCCATTTGCAAAAGAGTATATTTTTAAATCATATATAAACAGCATTTAAGCCATGCTCCCATGTAAAAGCAGACTGATTTTCATTGTTACCAGCTTTGTGATGGAAGATGGCTATATTAATATTTCATGTGCAACCATCATGTCATGAAGCCAATCCACATATTTGGAAAGGTGTATGATGAATATGATGATGTTGAATCTTCTTATCATTATCCCCTCTTCGGAGGGTTGCGTCAAGAAGGGCATCCGGCGTAAAAACTTGCCACTGTATTTCTTTGTATGGATTTTGTACCATTTTGATTCCAATAAGAGTCAAATGCAATATATAATCCATGCCGCCGACCCCAGATAGCTGGGATAAGGCGTATGATAATGATGATGATGATATAAACAGCATTTATTAATTCCTGAAGTGCTCTCCACGATACCTATATTCAATTATGACTAAAACCAACTAGCCCAGAAAGCAGAAAACTAAAATAGCAAGGGGGACTCACGTTTTATAATTTGAGTCCATCCTACAACTAGATAAGGCTAAACACACCCCTTGTCTGTCTAAACAGCAATAAGACCTGTATGGCTGATTTTTATTGGATAGTTAAATGCTTGTAAAACGAAGTTAAAAAATAGATTCTTATATGTACATAGGGTGATCAAATCTTTAGCAAAAAAAAAGGGTGATCAAAGCCTGAATTAGCAAGAACAATGTAATCGCAGAGAATATTCTGCAATGTGATCCAACAGCATAAAACCAAAAAAGAAATGAAGTAAATAGACCTTTTACAGCATGCACCTTCAGCCGCTAGTAAGGTTGTCTTCCATGTGGTATTGACGGAAGTGACATGCCCCAATCTAACTGGCCCTATGATTCATGGAAACGGTAGATTAGAAAACAATGAATATTCTGCAGTTTTATTAAGATTGTAAGATCCTTACGAGTTGGATGTCTTCAATGATGTCTGGTTCCATATTTGCCAAGGTTGGACAAGTACGACTATTGTGACCAGGCTTCATACACGTGTTGCATGTATTCATCCTTCTTGTATCCTTCTCCAATCCTGCCTTCGATTTAGATGAGGGCAGTCCTTTTACCTTTGACTGGTGTGGACTTTGAGAATTCAGCATGTTCATCAGATTAGAAGGTTGATTACCTTCATTAGTTCTCCCTGTATGGGTATTTACCCCCACTGGAGTGCTTGGCTGCGTAGGTCCAACAATATCGTTGTTCACATTACAAACTTCTCTGAGTGTTGCATGTAGTGCACGTACTGTTGTACTGTAACCCTCTATAGATCTAGCCCCTTCTTCAGCAAGTCTGATGAACCGGTGGCATAGATCATTGTACCTTGTCAGCACAGATTGACGAGAATTTCCCGAGACATCAATGCTGCATTCATCCAACATTGCCCTACTCCGGGCATTTCTTGTCCATCTCTTAAGAACATAATGAGAAGGCAGCATAGACACCTGTTCTACAGTTAGTACACTTACCATGTGCCTACAGATAATGCCTGTAAACTCAAACATCCGACAGTTACAACTCCCTCTCATTTCAGTAAAGTCAAATGTAACAGTGTGAGACTTCTCTTCACCATATTTTGCCACCACATACATGTTCATGGACCCCTCCTCTGCCACTCTATTTGGGACATAGTTGAAGTAGTCAACTAATTCTGTTTGAAATTTGTCAAATATTTCTTTGGTATAGAGGGATGCAACTTTGCCTACCATGGGTGATTGCATGCTCAATATGGGTGTCTCAAGATCTGCTTGAACTTCCTTTTCCAACCAACCGTCAATTACAAAATTGTACTCCTTTAAAAAGTCTGCCAAACTAGTTTGCTCAGTCAAATGTCCTTCAAAAAACGACTCCATCGGTTTGGTTTTTGGAATTGCTGGCATTTCTGCCAAAAATGTAGGTTTCATAAACACTGGCACCCAATGCTGTCGATCATCATATAATGACTGAAACCAGTCATTGCTTCGAAGGTCAAACCTATCAACAAGCAAAGACCAGCTTGATTCAAATATACTTGCTTCAGGTTGGTACATGCACTTGAAAAATTCCTCCATAAAATAATCATGCTTACTTGTCATATCGACCAGTTTATCTGAAACTTTTCTTTGGATATCCCAAAGACAAAAGCGATGATTTGTGTCAGGAAAAACCTCAGCAACAGCAGCTTGTATAACTTTGTCTTGGCAGGTAATCATTGATATGGGGTGTCGGCCAAGCATAGCTGCAAGCCAAGACTTAAAAAGCCAATTATATGATACTTTTGTACAGTCTGTCATCAAAGCACAACCAAATAACACAGGCTGCTCATGATGGTTTACACCCATGAATAAAGCTAATGGTATCTGATATTTATTCGACAGATATGACGTATCAAAAATTACCACATCACCAAATGACTCATAAGCCATTCTTGATCTAGCATCAACCCAAAAGGCATTAGCCAGCCGATCATCTTTGCCAATTTGTACAGCATGAAAAAAGCAGGGACTTTCAGTTTGCATATATTTAAAGAACTCTAAGACCAGATGAGCATTATCCCTGGCACTGATCTCCTTGTCATTTTTATTATTCTGGCCTGTGACAGTAGTTTCATTATTTCTCTCTGAATTTGCACCTGATTTATTAATGATACTGCTTAAATGGGCTGCTAAACCAGGAATATTGCTGATCAAGTTCACAGCAGCATTTGATATTCCCCGGTGGGAGCGAAGGAACTGCACTTCTTCTGGACTCGCTAATTCATGATTATGCTCCTTTTCGAATCCCTTAATGACCCATTTCCCTTGATTTGCCCTCTTTACAGTCATTGATGCTTTGCAACCTATCCTTGCACTTGATCGCGGAAGTTTAGATGGGCCCTCCTTGTTCACAGGAAAGCCTTCCTTGACGCAAACATATTGTTGGCCTATCATCTTCCTGTCACGTTTTGACCTATGAGAATAGCTAATACGAGTTCCAAAACCAACACGCTTTGCATAGTCATTGTAGAATGACCTTGCAGCCCATTGAGATTCAAACTCCATACCCACATACGGCTCTGTATTTGCATTTTCTTTATCTATAATTTCCTTCGAGGCACATGTGTCTTCGGATCTGTTGTCTTCACCTACTTGATCATCGGTCACATATCCTTCGACTACATGAACTTCAATTTCCATTTCAGCTTCCCTTCCTTCTAAAACATCTTTCACATCTCTGTTAGGCTCGATTGTCTCAATCATTCCATCTGAATTATCTCCAAACTCGGGGTGGGTTACAGCTGATGCATGACCTTCATTTTCTATGCTATCATCTACGTTGTGTTTCACAATAGAATCAGATTCCCTCGTCTCATTACCATCTTCCGTGACACTTTCCATAAAAAAGACCACCCACCACGATCTCAGTTGCTCCAAGTTGCTTACCAATAGAAATATAAGATTAACAGCCTGAACAAAAAAATAACTCAGTCCATACCAGTTAAAAAAATAAAAGATAAGTTCGCCCATTATCAGCTATAATGAACAACAAAATATTAACACATACAAAAACATTCCACCGAAATTAAAAAAAAAAAGAAACTATTTTGACTTTTTCAACACTAAAAGCTTAAATTCCGTTCCTGTTGCTAATGTGCACTAGGAACATACGCAAACTTGCATTCCTAGCAATTCCAGCAAAGTACTATGTATTTTTGTTTATCAAAAACAGAAGTAATGCTCATATACAAACAAAATACATATTTTGTAGCGTAAGTTAGTATTACTAACTTAGTAAACCATAATCAAGTTAACGTTGCCAAGTAAGTAAACCTTCATCTGTATATGATGCCCATATATGGACTTAATGGCGGGGGGAGGGGCTAAATATAATTCATATATTAATTCAAACACATGACAACGATGCCATTACCATTGGAGACTTACAATTAAACTCATACATGACAACCCATTACAATTAAAAATTCTGTTAAAACAAATAAGGGCAAATATATATCAGCAAAGGAAAAGGGGGTTATACAAGCTAATAATTGAGGAGCTAATTAACCAGCTGGAACCGGCTAACAACTAGATTGGTAAAGGCCAAAGCAAGGAAGCCACTTCATAACTTATTCAATCAGTCAAGCCTTGGCCCCCATATAAGTTTTCCAAGATAGACATGGAAGTGAGGGTCTTGGGTCAACACTACATAACATGAAAAGCTCATAGACGGAGGGTGAATATAGATCATAAGAATAAAAGAAAATTGTCTTTTTCCTAAGCTTAGTTAAATTCCTTTCACCATTGAGCGGTAGGCCAGAAGAAACGAACAAAATAAGATAATTGCAATATTTTGTTTAAGACAGAACGAAAAAAATTACTCCACATTAGTTTTTGTCATACTTTTATTAGGTTAATTAAGTAGCTTTTATCAGCTGAAAAGATGAAAGCTTCCAATATCTAACTATACAATAATTTTCACAGAATCAAGATACGTACGGGGAGATAGTTGTATTAGAATATCATTTTTTTATATAGTTAGGCATATTTTATGTTAGTTCAAAGCTTAATCATAATGGAAAATATAGTATTTCTTTAACACTCCGCCTCAGTAAGGATTTAATGAAGTAATTTATAGTTGGTGTCTGATATAAAGATAGCACACATGCAGCCATATCCGACGAAGACACAGCTATGGTCCAGTTTTATGCTTTTTGTGCTTCCCAGTTGGGAGTTATGGTGGTCAAAAACCGAAATTGGATACTCCCATCGTTCTGTTTTAGATGTTCCATTTGAAGAAGAGGACAGTTCTGTTTTAGATGCTATATATGGTTAATTTAAGTGGATTTTGAACCTCTTCTTCCGCCATTAGTTGAGATTTCCACCATTCAATAAAAATCATTTTTTCAGATGGACGGAGAGAGTACTAGATTAATAGGATGGCCAATCAACAGCTCAAATTAAAGAAAAAAATGCAGAACCCTAGTCTCAAACTCAAGAAATGCCCAAATTTTATTCTTTTCTTCTTGTCAGTTCATCAAACCCTATTGAAAGCAGCAGCCTCACTGCCTGCCAACTGAACTAAGCAATGAAGCAGGAGAACTCAGAAGCAAACGGCAAACATTGCGGAACAGGGAAACCCTAGGAATTGAACCAGACAAAAAAGTAAGTAGTCATCTCACCGGAATCCGGCGAAATTTGGCCGCCGGGAGGATCACCGGACGCCTGGGGCGAGGTAGGAGGATCTTTGGGAGTTACGGTGAGAGGCAAGGGGAGGGAGGGAGTGTGGGGGACGAGGGCGTCTTCGTCAGGCGTCTCTTCGCTCCTCCGGTCAGAGTCGTCTCGCCTTGGCCCGGCCCCTGTTCCGTTTATCGCCCGGTTCATGTAAGGTTATTAGAACCCGCTCCAGCAGCTTAACACCGGTTCAGACATGCCTAATCAGTGAACCAACACGGGTTGGCCCCAACCCATAGGGTTTGTTGCGGGATGCTGCTATCTGAGTTCTTTTTTCTTCAAGGGAGAGGTCCCGAGTTTTTTTTTTTTTTTGATATTACAGCCTGTTGACAAGCAGGCACTAGCTGAGAGCGTTCAACTGGAGGGGAACCACCAGGAAGTCTGGGGGAGTTCCCAAATACCAACCATCGAGAAGACTCAAAGAATAATGCATTTCGGGCGAGGCAATGAGCCACCCCATTTGCTAATTTAGGAACATGAACATAACTGATGGAATCAAATCTCTGAGCTTGGAAAAGAGCTTCCTCGACCTGGAAACCAATCTCTGGGAGAGAAGGAATCATATCGTTGAAGTTTGTAATAGCCTTTGAGTTGTCTCCTTCCAGGATTAAAAGCTTGAAGTTCAAATCAGTTGCCCATGACATTGCCTTGCAAAGAGCGAGAGTTTCAATTGCCTCTGGGGACAAAACCCTATCAATCAAAGCTGTGTAGCTAGCAATGTGGTCACCTTTGTCATTTCTGAAGTAGACCCCAATCCCTGATTTGCCACTAGCATCAAAAAGTGTTCCATCGACATTGCCTTTAATGAAGCCAACAAGGGGGAGGGACCATTGAGTTTGAGGAAGATTAAGCAGAACAGGAGCACCAATAGTGAAAGTAGCACACAAATTAGCTGCCCATAGTTTGATTTCTTCTGTTGACTTTTCTTTCTCCCTATGCACTACTAGATTTTTATGGTACCATAATAACCAGAGCCTAACAATGCCAAGATTTATCAAGTCTTCACTAGGCAGGTTGAGGAGATGATCAATTAGATCTTGAGGTAGCACCTTAGACTCAACAGCTAATTCAGTTGGCCAGGTAAAATCTCTCCAAAGGTTGTTGATATGGGGACAGGACCATAAAGTATGAGTGATAGTCTCAACATAGGCATCACAAAGAGGGCAATTCAAGCTAACTTGCAAGCCCCTGTTAGCCAGAATTGATCTAACTGGGAGAATCCCCAAGCTAGCTCTCCACACAAAAGCTTTGAGCTTGTTAGGCAACAAAAGGTTCCAGATTTTTTTGTAGTACCTTTTCTGACTCAGAGGGTTAGAACAATTAGGCTCTATACCTTGATCAAGCATCGACTTGGCTACCCAATAGGCACTTTTAATATTAAAGTTTCCTTTTTTTGAGGACCCCCAAAGTAGCTCATCATTGACTACCATGGTTGGCAGATGAATGGTCACAATTGTTTTCTCTTCATCTTCTGTAAAAATGCACCTCATTAGATCTCTTCTCCATATTTTAAGCTCAGGGTCGATGATCTTGCTAACTATCTAATCTTTGAATTCATCAATAATAGGTGACTGTATGCAATAAGATGAGGGGGTGGGAGTCTATTTATCACCCCATATTTTAATACTTCTACCATCTCCTACCCTCCATTTCAAGCCTTTTTCTAACACAGTTTTGCCTGCAACAATACTTTTCCAGGCATATGAAGAGTTCTGTTGCATTTAGCTTGGAGCAAGGAAGATGAGGGGAAGTATTTGCCTTTAAGAACCCTACAGAGGAGAGAGCCAGGGTTTTTAAAAATCCTTCAACCCTGTTTAGCTAAGAGGGCCAGGTTGAAAGCCTTAAAACATTCAAAGCCTAGGCCTCCCTCTCCTTTTGGTTTGCAAACCTTCTCCCATTTGAGCCAGTGAATTTTATCTACTCCATCTTTTTGAAACACCACTCATATGACTTGTTGACTACAGTAACATACATTGTATAGTGTACAGTTGTACATCATAATAGTCAACAAGTCATATAATCTCGACATATATCACTTACCAGCTGAGGGGATTTACGGTGGGATAAGGTCCTCTTAGAGGCTGGTTTTGGGACTCTGTTTTAATAATGCAATAATAGTACATTCTGTGCAAGGAGGGTGTTTATTATTACCATAACCTCACATATACATTGGTGTTTACATTTTTCTTAGCAGTAGTAGTAGACATGTGCAGAAAACGCTGGGGCCCATACAAAACCGGATGTTTCAATATGAGAGCAAGCTCTCAATTTTGTGGAATCAGACTACCTGAAGCCTACAGCTATGAGGAGATATGATGTCTTACAGAAGAACACAGAAGAAGCCACTGCCAGGTTGATACTGTTAATTTTTCAAACTGATATCCAATCCATTTAGTTATTATTACTGCGAACCAATTCACATTCTCTTGCAGCTGAATCTTACCAAAAAAAAGATCCTGCAGCTATGAATTTTAAGACACATTTCTAACGACCTTGACCCCTAAGAAGTTTTCATATCTCCAAACTTATGTCTGCAAAAATAGATCACATGACTCGCCACAAAAATTTGCCAAATGCCTGAAAAGTGAACGGCAGGCCCACAGCCGAAGATCTTGACCTCTTTGCACTTATAACCTATGACGAATTACTCTATGCCCTGTTGCCACTTTCTTCCAGATGAACATTCTGAGAGTTGCAGTCCTCGTCATGGTGGAGAAGATTCAACCACATCGAGAGTTTGATCAGATGATAGCATACAACGCTTGGAGAAAAACATCGCAATCCCTTTTGTTTTGAAGGTCCCTTTTTCTACAAATGTGGAAAGCTGAATCAGTCACATGAACTGTAAATATTTCAAGGAAGCAGGTTTTTTTTTTGGGAGGCAAGGAAGCAGTTACACCAGTACACAAAAAGCAGGAACTGATGATAAGGAATGGATACCTGGAGACATTGATATTCCCACTTTACTCAGTACCTCTTTCTTTACCTGAAAAAAGATTGAAGAAAATTATTTCCAAAGGCTCCATATACTTTAAAACCCTCAGAAACTCCAAATTACTGAAACATCTCCTTACTTGCCATCGATTATCCACAAAATCAAAATCTGCAATCTCCCGCACTTTCTGTCTCAGCTGAGTTTTTGAAACACTTGGGAAACTTTGTTGTAGAAGCTCCATAATTTTACTGATTCCACTGGCACCTGATTGGATACAAGCGACGACTTTAAGCAAGTCAGTATCCAATATGACTGCGCCTGTAACTGGGGTTATAGATAAGTTGGCTTGACTCCGTGAATGACAGACATCCCGATCTTCATTTGTCAAGTTGCTATGATCAATGGATAGCTGCACATGTGCATCTCCATAACAAGGCCGTATGCTCAAAGCTTGCAAGCACATTTGTTCATGTCTCGAATTCCCAGTTGGATTGTCGATCATAGCCAACAAAGACTTTTCATGCATAAGATTCAATATTACCAAGGGTGTGTTTTTGCGAAGAGCACGCTCAGTCAAATTGTTTAAATACGTCTGATTTTGAATCAGGTCTCTAAATTCCTCACTTTCTTCCTCCTGTCTGCAAGAACTAGGTGTACTTTTGCATCCATCATTTATTTCCTCACTGTCAACTTGCACTCCCTACATGACATGGGAAAACGGAATTGCACATATATAAAAATATATTGTACGAAAAGTTAAAAAAGCATAATTCCTTGTCGTATTCTTTCAGTAGTAGTACTTTATCACAATAAGTAATAATCAATGCTTAATTGATTTATATAGGCGACTCAAACAGTGATTCCAGGACATCCTATTGGAAACCCAAACTCTAATATAGCATAAGGTAACAGGGAAAAGGAATCAGAGTACCAAGTTTGAAAACAAAGCATCAATACTCATAGGAATACATTTTCGTTAGTAGGTAAGACTCATGCCCCCTACACATGTATGACTATGGGACTCGAACCTTGGACCTCTCCAACCAGCCCGACGAAGGCCTGACTGGTCCCGTAAAAACAATATAACTGCTATGTGAAATCCCAGGTAAACATTTTACAGTTTTCCTGTCCCTCTGGACCAAAAAGGTCAGTTGCACACATGAAGAAATATGGTGAGATGCTAGGAAAAGTTAAATATACCTCATTTTCCGATAGATAGCCATCTGGCACCATAAAACTATCTTCACTTGCATCTTCATCTTCATGACTTAACTTTCCTTCCTCCAGACTATCTTCTTCATCATCTTTGTCGCAATCGGAAAGACTTTCACCTGGATCCTCCTGGATGAGAAACATCAGTTCGCTGACTGCTAAAAGCCTCATCACAGATTTACACATGATTACAGATATAATCGGTCTATTGGCATACCTCTTCCCATTCCTCATCGCTATCAATATCATAATCCAAATTAGCATCCTTCTTCAGAGGACAACAAGGACCAACTATATCACTATAAAGTCAACACACTAAAATTATTTCATATTGGAACAGAGAAGGACAATATGGAAAGCAAATACAAAGATAACGAAAGCAATGCTTACCTTTTCCTTGACATAGTACCATAATATGCTGGTCTGTAGCTCTTATCAAACTGTAACAGTTTCTTTCTCCTACCACACAGTATGGCATCAGTTTGGGTGATGCCAGCACTGCCACTGGATGGTGTAGCAACACTAGGGGCATCTTCCCTCATATCCAAAAAGTTATCTGGCCTTGGCTCAGTGTTAGCTTTCAGAGTAGTTATTTTCATGGAAGATACTGCTTCAGATGGTGACCCGAGCAGTCTAAGTTCCTTGAACAGTGAAGTCTTCGGCTTACGCCTTATACCCCAATGTTGCCATTTATTGCATCGGATGGAACGACTCAACTTTTGCCAGGTGCCTAGGTGAGATCTGCAAATCATGTCCAACTTTGTGTCATTGTAACACACAAATGTACAGAGAGAAAAGTGGAAAGTGGTGGGTAACACATACTTCAAAATGTCAGAAGAGTCAGCTTCATGCTTCTTCCAAAGGACAGAGTCCATGGAAGATGTAATTGCATCACTTTTCACTCCAGCTTTTTCTGGAAGATGAGATGATGGGGATGAAGATTTACTATCCTGAGAATCAACATTGACTTTCTGCCTTTTGAGAAATCGCTCCATCATTGTAGCTTGCTTTTGAATAGAAAGCTTCTTTTTTAACTCAGCTTGTTCCTTTTCACGACGCTTCTGGTCCGTCTCAGCCTCTTCTAGTCGACGATTTTCTTTTTCAGCTTCGTCTTG
Organism: Houttuynia cordata; assembly: GCA_039654745.1. Lineage (NCBI taxonomy): Eukaryota > Viridiplantae > Streptophyta > Magnoliopsida > Piperales > Saururaceae > Houttuynia > Houttuynia cordata. The sequence goes on from CM077509.1 coordinate 21,198,967, forward strand.
CAGCTTCTTCTGTTCTTTTTCCTGCAATCAATTACAGTTTCTGTCTCAATTATGCTAGCAACATAAACAAAATAAAGCAAAGAAAACGGCAACATCAACAATATAGTAAGCCACAAACCGTTCCATCTAAAAGTTACCACATGATTGCAGGTTGCAAAGAAGACTAATCAAATTGTACTTACACATTGTAACTTCTCCTTCAGCAATTCCCGTTCCATTAACTTCTGTTTTTTCTCAACCTCCTTTTTACTTCTTTCCATCTCCCTGAGTAGCTCCTTCTCTTTTAATTTAGCTTCCTTTTCAGTCCTGTAATCATGGATTAAAACTTTGTCATAGATTCCACCAACAAATATAACAGGACCAAGAAAGAACCGACAGTAATACATACATCTCAGCTCCTTTTTTTTGCAACATAGATTCCGCTAAAGAACGAAGTTCAGACTCATTTAAGGTTCTCCCCAGCTTTTCGGATGCACTAACAAACTTCACATTAATATCAGCACCCATTTCAGGCTCTGATAATGCTGCAATCATTCCTGAACACCAGAGACAACAGTCAGGACAAATCTTTATGCAAGTGTATCCTAAAGCCAGAGGAAAGTAAAAAACACCCCCACTATAAAGTAAACAATAAATAGAAAAGTGTGTCAAAATGACAGCTATGAACCTATTTTGGAAATATAAAAAGCCGATTTCACTAGGGCGCGAAGATATCCTAGAAAAACAAATGTAATCAGAAGTTGAAGAACTTAGTTGAGAAAACATGTACTCCCTCCGGTCATTTTTAATAGATACCAATTTTTTTTGGAAAAATCAGTATCTATTAAAAGTGACCAGAGGGAGTATTTGCGAAAAACCTTTCCAGTACAAAGTTGATTAGTTATATCATCTTCATCAACTCTTTATGCCATCACTAGACAGCACGGATTCTACTCTGCCATTCAGCCTAATCATAGACCATTTCTCTATCCAGTTCATCCATCATTAGATATTTACTCACTAGTTCCTAGCATCACCTTCAGCCATCCCTTCTCTCTTTTAGATGCCTCTTGAGCACACCTCCATAGAGAACCTGTTTGTAGTCTCCTTTGAACATGACTGAACTATCTCAATTGGCTCTGTCAATTGATTACTCATTGGCGTTATCAATTAGTTTCTCCTAATATAGTCATTATAATACACTGCCTAATATGTTTCCCATTCACACATCTTAGCATTCTCATGTCTGCAACACTCATCTCATCGATATGACTATTACGGCATTGCCAAACATTCACACATCTTAACGTTACACCAAATATGCTACTAAATTAATTCATTAGCAATTGGATTTAATCAATAAGCTTCTCCTGGCTGATAAAAGAACACTAATCCTCTTCCCCCACCCCCACAATCTACACACAGATACACAATTAGAAAGAAAAGGGGAGGACAATAATTGCATCTCGTGGTTTTTTGTTTAACTTTTGCAATGGGCTCCTTAGGAAACCTATATACGGAAAGGAGCCTTCTGGGGAATAAAAGGAGAACATGCTTTACTTCATTGAAGGGTAATAAATGCGTTTAAATTAGTTCGAGAATTGAATAGCCTTTGGAAAGGACTATGGAAAAGAGCAAGTCGATAGTAAAAGGCCAGCAGACCATCACGGGGATGATGAAAAATGAGTTGAAGTTAAAATAGAATTTGAATGCTACTACGTAAGGCGAGTTTGACCTAGAATAAAATGATTTTCTCTATGCTTCATTATCTTCATAAATAAGTTTTTTTACTTAGGCAAATATCGATTGTGCATATGCAAGTGCAAGTTATTGATTTTTTATTCAAAGTGCAAGTTATTGCTGGTGTTATAAATAAATTTCTTCACTGAAGTATACATGAGTAAAAGTAAAAGCTATATAATGATCACTGGATTATATATGAGACCATCCTATATTTTGTGGCACATCTCTTTCTATTATTTCGCACTGTCATTATGCCCCATTTTATTTTGTTTATCAAATTTAATTCATACACAATTAATTGGGAAACAAAACTAGTTACCTAACTTAGACAATTTACCTTTTTTGGGTGAACCCCACGAGCATTTTGTATGTACACTTTACTATTTTAATGAGAAGATGAGCCCTGCTTTATTTCGTAGTTGATATGGCATGCAAGAACCACCAGATCATCCGCTGCGATAATTACCCATTAATTACTAACAAAATGGGAGGGCGTCCAAATCAATGGCCAAATAAACCCCAATCCTCTTCTCCCAACTACCACAATTTCTACTAATAAGAGGCACCCTGCTTTGTTTTGCGGTTGACGCGATGCAAGAACAATCAAAAAAATTGAAGAGCACCAAAGCTATATGAAAGGATCCAATCCAGCTTGTGTTTCGCTTTTTGGGGATCCAATCCAGCTTGTGTTTCGCTTTTTGGTGCTCTACCCCATTGATACAGAGGCCACGAGACTGAATCCCTTTGGTGTAGTATGTGAAGGGCGTGTGAGTTCGTAGACTATTTCATACTATCTTTACCATCGTACTAAACCATATCTAATTAGACAACAAGGACTTATGCATTAACATCCTAACGTGCCAGGTGCCACAACTAAGAGGCATAAAGCACAGCAATTTACAACTCTAACTCAGGGCAACAAATTCGAATTATAAACAGCAGAAACAAATACAATTAGAAGGAAAATAAATCACCTAGCAGGGCAGTAATCCTTTCATGAATTCTTCTCCTACAAGAATGTCTGATACTGAAGATTCCACGCTGAGATTTCGGCAAGAACTTCAATTCTCTGGTCTACACACCAAAATAACCATCAACAAACGACAAATGAAAAAAAAAAATTTATTAATTAAACACTTTCTATATGTAAATCCAAACCTCCCAACACCAATTGCATGATTCTGATTCGTCCTCCAACAAATTCGCATCTGCCTTCCCCACCCCATACATGACTCTCTGCCCTACATTAAGCACCGCGCTTTCGACAGCAGCCAGCGTAACCCCGTCCTTCGATTTCAGCTGCCCGTAAACCTCCTGCACCAGTTTCGAAAACGGCAGGCTACTCTCCTCCAGCAAGCAAGCCACCACCATGTTACTCAGACGAAGCGAACCACCTCCACCAATCTCTCCCAAATCCACATCCCCCCCCAGAAAGTCCTTCATGTAACCAAGCAAACTCTCCACCTCCCGCCGATAATCCAAAATCGGCACTTCTCTCTCTTCCTTACTCATCTTCTCCCCGAACAAACTCCCCTTCCTCTTCCTCTTCCCCGATTTCTTCCCCGGCTTATCCGCCCCGCCCGGCGAGCCATCAAGAACCACCAGATCAACCATCCCCAAACCCTTACTACAGATTTCCCTTTTCAGGGGTTCCAAATGAAAAATACCAAACAAGAAACGGAGTGGCAAACCAGATTCGATATACGACGGCAAGACCGGAAACCCGATCGGAGCGCTCGGAATCTCGAAGGAGGCGACGACGGAGTGGCCGGTGGGAAGAAATGGGAGATTCAATTTTTGGATTTCCGATTTAAAGTGGCGGGGGGGGGGGGACAGATTTGGAGGGGAAGATGGGATTGGACGGCTGGGATGAGGGGAGGGAGAGGGTGGACGGTGAGATGAAGGGGTTTAAGTGGGATGGGCCGAGATGGCTTCCCGCCAAGGCGCCATGATTTTTGTGGGGTGCGATTTTGGGCTCGCGCCAAAATGGAAAATGGAACCCGCGCGTGCGGTGCGATAAGGGAGCCGAGCCGCGTCGTTGCTTCGTAGCCGGCTTTGACTTTTGAGTTTAGATAAGAGCCGAGCTGGATTCGAGCCCCGTCCCACCCCTTCGACTTCCCTTACCATTTTGAATCATCTGCTTCACCTCCCCCTCTCTTCAGTCTTTGCTTCATTTTTTCAACTAGACGTGTGGCCAACCTTTTATAGACAGATGTACATTGGTTTGGTGTGACAATATAGAGATGGGTAATGTTTTTTTTTTATATTGATGGGTAATGTATTACACAATAGATTCCAAAGCTAGTTCTTATGTTATTGTCCAACTTCATGTCCTTTTTGTAGAAGGTTTCTCCGGCCTCTAGGTAGGAGACTATATATTGAGGTTTCCTTGAGAGTGTGGTGTTGATTTTGTTGTTGCTATGCTGATGGTGGTGGCCGTGGCCGTGGCAGTGCTAGTGGTGATGCCTAATCTGAATGTTTTGGTGGAGTACTAAAAGAGATTTAGGGTTACTCACAGCTTGCCTAATCAAACGTGTTTTCTTTTATCTTAGCGTCTTTGGTCTGCGAACAAGTATATCGATGTCTTGAGGATTTTAGATGGAGGATGGATGCTTCATAGAATAAAACGGAAATGAAAGGTAACCTAGCCTTTTTAATCTACGTGTTTTATCAAGATAGATGTTTATCATATCAATCTTCTTACTTCATTTTCAATTGTTGGAAAATTTAATATGCTGCATGCATGTATGCACCAAGAAGTTCTATCTTGCGGTTTCTTTGAGATTGTTGTTGTAGCGGCCGTAAATTTTTCTATATTCTTAAGGTAACCTTTCCTTGCTAAATGGGAGTAAATTTGAATTCTGAAAATTTCATTAAAAATCAAAAATTTGAAGTTTTTCCGTCAGACCGATCGATGCCGTTTGATCGATCGGTAGACGATCGATCGGTTTTGTAAGGCATCGATCGCAAGACGATCGATCGCGTTATACGGACCGATCGATCGCCGGTGGATTTGCGATTCCCGAGGCAATTCCATTGGGAAACGTTTTGGGCTGATTTTGGGGGATTTCTTTGGGTCGTATCTTGCTTGATTTACCTGTTTAAGGGGTTCTAAACGTAGTAGTTTGGGTTGTAGTCAAAACCCTAATTGATATCTTTTTGGAAATCATTTTAATGGAAGATTTAAATTGCCTAAAATAAAGTAATTATGGGCTGAACGTGGGAACCCTTTTGGGAGGTGTGAAGTGGCCTTTCCTTGTTGGTTTTTGGCGCCAAGTGTAGCCTCAAAAGATTTCTTTTTACTTGGTAGTTACATTAGTAATTTGGTAAGATTTTGAGAGGAGATAAAATCCTATCTAATTGCTATCAAATCAGAATATTTTGTGGTTAGTGGAGATCTCAATCTGGAGATTTGAATGGGCTGGGTTTGTCCTTGGCCCTTGGATGAAGTGGAGATGGACGGTGGAGATTTAGGAGAAAAATCTATAAAAACCTAAAATTTGAGGGCCGGCCATCCCTTTGGGAACCGGCAGCCCTCTTTTCCCTTTTCTTTGGTATTTCTTTCTCCCCTATTTCGTTCTCCCCCTTCTCTACCAACCCTTAGTGAGTCTCTCCACGTGGTGTGGAAAAAGTGGTGCTTTGGTTTGTGTGGAGAGATCGCGAAGAAGTGGGTTTCTTTTCAAACCGGTTGACGTGCATTTTGGTACCGGTTCGAAGGTAAGATACTCTTTTTCTCACAGCATATTTGCATGAAAGTTTTGATATTTATGTTGAGTACCACGTGCTGATGATGTGTGACATGTTTGACTCATTTTCGTTCTGGATTAATTGTCCTAATTGCTGAGATTTAGTCAAAGTGTTAGCATACCGATCAATTCATTATTGTGATTCTCCCATGCACTATTCGATCAAGACATCCCTGATGTATACCATTCTTTTGCTACACTTTTGATCATGTGTTTGCTGTCTATATCTACTGATAGTACTATGTTTCGAATGGTTTAAGGTTTCGGTCATGAAAAGTTGTCATTTTTCTTGATATACATCAACCGATGTTATGTTATTGCATGCTTTGACCTAATTGTTTTAATGTAATCCATGTGTTTCTCATCCAAAAGCAACAATTTTTCAAAGTTGAACCCACTCGTGGGGTGCGTTCTTTTGGATCAGAAGTCGTACCTTGAGTTGTGGTTCTGTGTCCGGATAAAGTTGTCCACTTTAGGTAGTATATGCCTTAATTGATATGATATATGAGTAATAAGACTATATATAAGAGATTAAAGGATGTATTAATAAAGGAATGTGTAAATCATTATGGATCTGTGCTCGTGGACCTTAAGACCTTGTTAATGGGTCTGACCAGGAGCCGAGGTATCCTGGAATAATTGTCCAATTTACGGGTTAATGAGCCATTAAGACTAATTGGTAAAACAGTTTTTAAAAGAGACTTGTAGGCTGATTAATACACATTTAATAGTCTGACCAGAAGTTAATAAAGACCTAATATGAAGTGGTCTGGAGTCTAAAAGACTTGGGTTAAGATTAGAATTAGTGAAAACAAGTGAAAATTGAGTTATTACTTAATATAGTGCTCTCGGTCAGGATGTATCCTGCACCAACAGACTGAATTCTAAAATCCATAACTAATGGTAGAAAATTCGGAAAATTACTCCGTAAATTGGGTAATGATCTGCAGACATAGGGCTGTCTGCCATAAAAATTTCAGAAACTTTTAAGTTCTGTGTAAGTCGGGATAAATCCGGGAATGGGGCTGTTGTGTCTATAACAGTGTTCTTTCTCGGTTATAAATAAAACGCTACGCTAAGACCATCTATATATATATGATATAACACAAAGAGGGTACTATAGCATAAGAATTTCAGAGGGTACTTATGATGGTATCATGAGTGGAGTATTGTCTCTATACCTAATGTCATGATCATCGATGTCTTTCCTCGTGGTACCTAACATCGCGTATCTTCTACCCTTGAAACCCTAATGACAGGTTAGAGTTATCCTTTTCTATTCTACCAGCAAAAAGCGTTTGAGATACCTTGTTTTATAGTCTTGAGGACCAGGGATGGCCTTGATTGAAATAGTGTATGGTGATGACATTGGAAGAGTCTATACAGAAGAGTTCAGTTTCGAGTCAACTCGTGCTTAGGCACATACCTACTGTTGGTTAACCTCTTGAGAGTCTGTCATTGTTAAATGCTGAGAATTTCATTGAACTCCTCTGAGAGTCCTATTGTTGAAGATTATTGATTCATGAGAATACCATGTTGAGATTAGACAGATCCAGTTCCATGTAAACTGCTTCTCCGCCAAGAGTCTTATTGATACTCTTAGGTTGGATCATAGTATGCTCACGAGCCATAGCTAGACCCATGGTGGTCTCCGATGATTATGAACCTCTGTAGTTCAGCCGAGTAAGGCAACGCGTGCGCTTTAGATTGTTAGACATTACGGAAGGTCTGCAATCTCCGCCCATTGTGCCCGTAAGCACCGATGGGGCCAGCATCCCTAGACGCTTGGCCGGGTTCCTATGTAGAACCTCTAGGATGTTCTGGTATTGAAGTTCATAGAGGAAGTGGACTGAACAGAGAGCAGAAATTGACATTTTCGACACATTGGTTGTCCTGATCAGATATTTTGCTTATCTCCTTACTCTTTGAAAGTCTGGAGTCGTATTGATTACATTGATTCATTTCACCCTGATCAGTGAGAGTTGTCAGGTGTTGTATTTTTTTCCAGGTAAGTAAATCCTGTGTTCATATTTGTCCTGAGTTATTGGACCTGATTATCATTGAGTTACCTTATTGCCTTTATCTACTATGAGTTTTTCTGGTATCCTACTGAGTATTTCCTCTGGAATACTCACGCATCTTCTGATGCAGGGCGTAGAGCTGAAGAGGCGTGATCGGCTTTTTCGTGTCGTGAAGATTGGAGATCGAGAAGTCGTGAAGACTTGTTAGCGTAGGCTTTATTATGCTATTTTGATGGTTGTTTATTCATTTTCTGGATAGTTGTGGCCTGCGTGTCACTCAGTTCTTATTTGCCTTCGTAAAAATATTTGACACTTAGTAAGTCAGTAATATTGTTTAGTTATTTCAATTCTATTGAACGGTTGTTTACGTCATCATGATTCTGCTATTCCTGTTTATGTTTATGGGATTTGTGGTGATAAATCGAGTATTCGGTCCGTCTCAGATTTCCTACCCTTGTAACCATCATTGGGTTATCGCTTCCGCGCATATCGGGTTTTGGAAATTTGGGGCGTGACAGCTGTTGTTGTTGTAGTGGTGTTGGCGGTGGACTGGTGATGGTGTTTTGTTTTAAATGTTTGGTGGAGTTCCCTAGTTTTGTAAAAGAGAATTAGGGTTAAGAGTAATCAAACGTGCGTGGGCTTTTTTTCATTTTATGGTTTGGGATCTTACTCTTAGCTTCTTTGTCTGCAAACATTATATCGATGCCTTGAGCATTTGAAATGAAGGATGAATGTTTCATTAGAATAAAATGCAAATAAAAGGCGAACTCTCAAGAAAGATGGCTTATAATTCTTTCATTTCTTTCCCTTTTATTAGTAGTAGTAATTCCGAGAGGTAACCTGGCCTTCTTAATCTGTGTTCTATCAAGATTGATGTTTGTCATATATAACTTCATCTGAAAAAGATACTAATGTTTTTACTAATTTTATGTTAACATCAGTTTCCCCTTTACTTTTTCATCCCATCTTGTAAGAGTTAATCGGAATTTGCTTGGCTGTCTCTTATCTTCAACGCAGGAAACTAGTAAAACGTTGGATTGTGAGCATTTTCTTTTCCTTATTTGTTTCATGATGGGAGAAGGGACCATTTTTTCCTTCAAACCCAATCGAAGTAGTGCATGACTGCAAGTTGTGCAACAACCGTACATACCATAGAGATGAACAATCATCTGACCCATCGTAGTGTTATCAGGACTCATATATGAATGCCACCTAAAGTTCGTATGGAGAAATCAGAAATTTGAGAGTTCCCAAACTGAATCAGGGAATTCGTTGTTCATCCAACTGTTTTCACATGCCAATGATTACTGTGCATGGGGCTGTACTAAAGCTAATTGTATTTGAAAACGTAGGTATGTTTTCATTCTTGTACAATGACAAGAAGACACATGAGAGGCACGTGGGAAGCCTGTATATACTGTAGGAATTAAACCATCTGATCGCACTCGCTTGTCACTTGAATTTAGGCTAACAGTAAATAGCAAAAGTATGCAAACTTACTTACCAAAAAGAAGCATGCCAACTTGCTAAAATGTCTCAAGCATTCAAACTCACTCTCGAAAAGCATGAATAGATGGGCAGGTCTGGAGTCTGCTAAATGATGAGAACATACAGTTCTGATGTCTTTTGGCACACAAGGAAAATCATGATTATCTTGACATCAGCAAAGGAATTTATAAAAATCAGTTGGTTGCATAAAGCTCTTTACCTAGCTAGTCAATAGAACTGCATCAAACACGAGCTAAATATTAAGGGGAAAATGCCAAAAATCAGTGCAATATTCATGTTATACTACTATATATATGAATTTGTAAATGTTTGCCTTTATATAATTAGGAAGCAACATTAATGCTATCAGTTTATCAGGTTGTAGAATCTGCAAAACAATCACATAATGGAGTACTGCCAGAACAGTTAAAGGAAATATACTAATGTTTCGAAGTACAGCCATGTTGGGAGTCACACAAGAAAAGCAAAAACAGTCAGGCCTGAAAATTGATAGGCAAAAACCAATTTTCACCAAGGAAAAAAAGTGAAGAAGGACCCTAGGATCAATACTTCCCCTCTAGCTGAAAAGACATCAAACTTAATCCTCACCTGCCATTACCATTCTACTAAGAGGACTAGGCCCAAGCTTCTTCCTTCTCATGCAGCTCCTCCTCCTTATCACCTCCATCTGGTTCCTCCTCCTCACTTTCGCCATTGTTTCCTCCACTACAAACCGTCTCATCAAAACATCATCTGTCAATGACTTACCTCTAAAAACCCTCCTTCCCTGATCTACTGAAGGCCTGGGAGCTGGAAGCCTGATCTCTTGACGAGCTACAAATGATTTTGATCTTGGGTAGCTGTAGCTCCTTCTCGGTGGAAGATCTGCTCGGAACACTTCGGTGTAGGACGAGATGGGTACACATAGACAGACTCGGGTGAAGGAAGTTGCACCCTGACAGAAGTTGATTTCCTTAGCTTTCGGCTGGTTAGAATTCGTTGTAAATTTGTTGGTTTTTGAGATGGGAACTCTCACAGGTTTGCTGCTTCCATTGCTCTTTGGTACCAGGGTTTCCTGCAAAGCACAATTGCTAATGTTAGAGAGAGAGACCTCAGAGAGAGAGAGGTGATGCTTGTAGTCTAACACACACTTGTTTGTGAGTGCTTAGGCTCTTGCATGAAAAGTTGGAGCATAAGGAGGTGGAAGCTGAGAGTGATGGATTCATCTGGCAAATGGATAGAAGAGCTGTTGCTTGAACAAGGGAAGTTGTGAGCTAGCTGGGGATAGGATGGGAGGATGTTCCCTTTTCTTTCTTTTCTTTTCTTTCCTTTCTTTATCATATCATGCTTTTACTTTGGCAGGCTTCCACAGATAGAGAGATGCAAAGCTTTGGAAAGATGGTAAGGGAGAATTAAATTTGAATACCAAGTGGAAAGTATGATGTTGCTTTATGACCCTCATTAGACTTTTTCATCTCAAATCAAATTTTGGTTGATTTTATCCAGGTCAGTTAACATAGCTAAAAAGGTCAATTAGCAGCTTAAACAACAAATGAGATATTAGCATTATGACTCTATGCTTGTTTAAGCTCTAATGATCACAAAAAAGCTGGATACTAAAGCCGGCCAAACGGGGGCCTGCTCATATTTTTTGGCTAGCAGTCCGACAAAGTGGGCCCTACTGATAAAGGCTTAGTTTATTTTGTTAGTTATATGTACGAGCGTGTTATTTACTTTAGATCACATTGAGCTGTTAGTAATGAGAGAATTAGCAGCATCATGATTTGTGTAGTTGGTGGTGTTATGTCCGAGTTTCAAAAGCTGAAAAGCACACAGGGAAAGGCCTCCATCACTATGTGGAGTATAAGTTCGTGGTTCAAAATCTATACCAAGTGGTCAGACACTTCAGTTGCAGTTCTTGAGTTTCTGACTATAGTATCCAAAACTAATAAACCTGACTACGTAGAGGACTAGAAGAAACTGTGCAACTAGTGCATATAGTATACTGCATTCTAATATTCAGTTTGGGAACTCAATTTTTTTAAAAAAAACAGCATGGAAATCGACAGTAAACCACATTCACAACCATCCACACACATGGACTGCGTTTTTGTGTCAAGGGTGTGAACTACTGGGTGCGCATCAATCTCTCATGATTGACGGCAGGTGAGCTTCAAGTGCTGATTCTGACTCGAGCAAACTACATAGCATTACTCTTTTGATATGCCCAGTGCCTTGGTAGATGAAAAAAAAAGGGGGCAGTGATAACCATACAGCAGATTCCTACACATTTCCATACATAACTGATGTGTATAGAAATGAGTGGGTGAACTGATGTGGGGTCATATCAGCTGACCACTCATTTCCATACACATCAGCTGTGCATGGAAAATGTGTAGGAATCTGCTGTACAAATATTATTTCCAAAAAAAAAAAGAGAGAACAGAAGTTGCATGAATCTAGGGAAATTTACTTCTATACGTTGTCTTCTACCTGTATGGTATTGTTAAATATCAGTAGAGCTTTGTTAAGGAAGCCATGGAATATCATGTTGTCCACTTGATTGGCAACAAAACAAACTCCAAACTCTAAGACAAGTTGAACGAAGCATGTGCGAACAACTTCACGTGCCATTTCATCATCATGATATTCACTACCCTGAGAAAAGCTAGCGTCATTAGGTCGGGACCTCACCTTTAAGTCACATTACTGATCCTACTTGATCATAGGATTTCTTATACTCAATGCTCGATCGATAACTCAAGACTCAGCTCCAAACCTATTTGATGGAGTTGACTCGGAGTTTTTATTGAGACATCTCAAAATAGATCAGTAGTACTAAAAACGATCTCGCCCCATCTTTCTTTACTTCCTTGATCTCATTCTCCACATTTCCTCGAGTCTCACCTCCTCCTCAATTCCTCTTTTGCTTTAGAAAAGTTTTTTTATCCTAATTTCATCAATTTGCTCACTAGATTCACATTCTCCTCTCATCAATTTACTCACTAATTTGCATGGGGTTTTGTTCACATGATTATATGTTCATGAATGGTAAATAAAATCTCCTAAATCGTTCTTATAGATGATATAAAGACATTAAGCATATTTATCTCAAAGATGTAAGTAAATGGGCGTCCAAGGTATGTTCTCACTCAGCTTATATTTTGTGTGTGTCCCATGGGAGGGCCAGAGGGGTTTTGCAATTCTGATAGGTAGCAAATACTGGCGCGGTGGATTGGACCTCTACCAGTGAAGGGGAACACACAAAGTATGAGCTGAGTGAGAACATAACTTTGGACGCCCATTTACTTGCGTATTTGAGAGATTTTGTGTGTATCACAAAATTTTTTCTAAATTTTTTAGTTCTGATACGTATCCACCCACTTGCACGGTGGTTTGGACCTCTACCGACTACCAGTAAAGGGAAGAGGGGGATTAGATTCGGGCATGTGACAATCTTCTCATACGCTTTATCAGTCATCTTTTTAATTAGTAATTAGTAATGTTAATCTTAACAAACAAATAATTAGGTATCTAATTCAATCAACATTTTAGATTACTCTTGTACGTTGTTAGGAATTCCTATAACAATATAATAAATATTAATCATGAATTATATAATAAATAATGATAATAATTATTGATATAAATTGTGTAGTCCTATTAGCACGTGCAAAATAGTTTGACTAGTTTAAAACAAAAAGAATTAGGAATTCTTTCCAGACTATGTAATTATGTTATGTTTTGTGACCATACTGTGATTAGAGGACCTACAACTTAATTAGTGCGCTTGTCCAAGCCTAGCTCATAAATTATGTCATTTCTCTTTCGACCATCTGACAGTGGTTTTCACCTCTCGTCTTAGTCATGACCCTAGCAGAGGTCAATGCATGGCCAGCAAAATACCCAGAAGTCCCCTTCCGAGTGTGACTTAACCAGTCATAATTCATAAATATTAGATTCATATTAAAGCTAGCTGCCTGAATCAGGCTCAGGGTACCTAGTGAGATCTTTGTACCAATACTACTACATGCAATGAGTTTCATTTTTCCACCCCCATGGTCCATGCCCATTGGACCACTTGATTCAAAATGGGATCCCATTTAATTTAGGTAGCAGGCGGGTTTTTGGCCATGGTTGGATCTAAATATAACCTTTTCCTTATTCAGTATGAAAACAGATATATAACAAAACCTGAAATGGATCCACATGAGCTATTCCTCCACAGTCCACACTGATCCTAAGTTTCACAACATAAAAATAATTACTCCTCGCCATATGTTTTTTTTTTTAGTAATTGTCGTCACATCTTCCTAGAATTTTACTTCCATTACTCCTATAAAACAAAAGAGCAGGTTTGAGATGTGTCGAAGGCTTCAATCTCTATAGACCAATTTGCTTAAATTAAGCGGCAACTTATTCAAATAGTAGCAGGATTTGTGGGAAAAAAATCACAGGTATTGCACTAGTTTTACACGGCAGAGTAACATTTCAGTTGTGTACTCACTATTCTTCTAACTACATCTTCCTTATTCAAAATGCTACACTTGCAAGCATGAACGCTCACAGCACAGTTGCTAGGATGCGCAACCCACCAAGTGAGCCATCCTCCACATGGTTGCGAGCACACATAGAACATTGATTTCATTACCTACTGTACATACTGGACCAAGCATCTGGCAGTCTCTACAACGAACATGTACATACATTTATCCGACAACGTGAATGAATTCCATTCACCTCCTACGTCCTCTGGTGAGAACTTTGGACTTTTCAGAAGCCATTCTTTGCCTCTGTACCACAAAACTTGAACCATGGAGGAGTGACCTCCTGAAGCTGCTTATCTAGACATCTTTGATACGATCACGTTCCAGCTAAGAAACAATTACTACTAGCAGAACTGCCTGTGGCACATGGTAGATCGCGTACCATAAGTTTCACACTGCGTGATCCGGCTGATTCCATTATCTCAATGCACTCTTGCAGATCTGATTCATTCACCAACAAAACCCACTCATCCTCGTCGTCAAGATACTTGAGCTGGAATGATCCAGGAGGTAATTTAAACCTTTTTCCAATTTCATCAAATAAATGATGACAGCCCATGCTCAGCATGAACTTGAACCTCACCATATCTTCCTTATAAGTAGCCTTGACTGTGAGTGCGGCGCCATCATCTCTTATGCAAGTCATATTCTTTAACTGATCATTCGAAGCAAGGTTTGGAGAGCTAGATGCACTGTTGTTCATCATGGAACCGAATCCAGCTGATGAATCTGTCATGCTTGATGATGATGGTTGGTGGTGTTCCACAATTTCGTCATCAGCGCCTCTCTCAGTGTCCACATCATCTGCAGTTCCCATGGAGCTTGAGCTCCTAGAAGTGTGATGAGATTCTGAGTTCTCCTTTGAAATATACACACCATTTGATATGTCCTTAGAATAACTTTGCGGAGAAGCTCCAACATCCAACCCAGAAAGCTTGGATTCATCCCGACAATTCAGTGTGACTTTCTCACTTTTACATGTAGCGGAAAGTAACTCTGATCTCCCCAAGGATCCTTGGCCCTGTCCACCCATAAAGGAGTCATCATCTGCTTCGCGCTTTACTGGCACAATGTCTCTTGCCCCTCGTTGCTCTTGATTCACATTTGCTATGTCTTTCTGAGATGAGTTGCTACTCTGATTTCCATGGCCAGGGAGAATAGATGTTGCAGCAACAAAGGCCCCAGTCACAGGATCGTATTTCAAAGCTCCCTCAACCCCTTGAACAGATTCCATTACAATTTGGATCTTCCTCAGTGACCGATTTACCTTTTTTATTTTGCGAGAAGGCCATCTAGAGATACCATGTTGTCTGCATATCCTTTTCAGTGTAGTAGGACATACTGCAAACGAAACAACTAATATGTTAATAAACCGCAAGTTACTGATACAGCTATCATAATATTTACATAAGGTGACCTATTAAAAAATGTTTTCAGAAGTTGGACCAAGGAACAGGTGGGATGTAGAATCACTCTTCCCTACTGCAATTGTTCAAACTTATATTAAACAATGTCATATTCTAACCATCAACTATGTCAACGCATACACTATCAAGAACTAAAGAATGCATAAACACATGCTAATGTTCTAATCTGAACTTTAAGACCTATTCCATACTTGTTTATCAGTTATCAAACCACTCCAGCAGCAATTATACCTGAGGTGAAGAGGAATTTTCCAATCTGTCACCAGCTAAAGATGACCATCATGGCCAAAGGCCCGGTTAGATAAAGAACAACAGGACCAAGGTTGGAAATGCCAAACATTATCGAATGATACATATTTCAGTTAGGCAAAAGATGTCTTACCCCCGATACTTTTGGCAGCATCCTTCAGGCTCCCAGAAAAATACTGCTGAAGAACACTCAAACTAATATTTTTTTCTGCTGTACTACGCTTTTTGTCCACTTGACGCCTTGAAGCAGGAGATATCTGTATAGATATAATGTTATTAGACATAGTAGAATATACAGAACTTCTAAGCCTCTTCTGAAACAATCACGGCACCACAAAATAAGATCAGATCCTGTTGCAGTCATTAATGGAAACGTTCAACTATTTTAGGTGCATGAATATAACCAATATATTTTCTTGAAAGAAGAAAGCTGGTGCTCAAGCATTTATCTCTTTTTCTTATAATAAAAATTTATTCTATTCATTACTCCCTCTGTCCAACATTACCCGTCTGCATTAGAAAACCAAAATGAACTAAAATCAGTTCATTTTCTTTTTCTAATGCAGACAGGTAATATTGGATGGAGGGAATAGTTAAAAAAACATATATCTTTTGTAATCATGTCACCTATCAACTTTCAGTAAATGGGTTTTTTCTGTCATACTGGAAGCAACCTCTGAGTTACATTTTTTATACTCCTCCGTCCGGAATTATTGTCACCATAAAATTAGTTCATTTTGGAAAATCTTATGGTAATAATAATTTCGGACAGAGGGAGTACTCCAAGTCAATTCCATATTGGCTGTAAATGCATCATTCTCGGGAGCGGGAGCAATCACATTCCAATTTCAGAAAAAGTTAAAATTCCACCTTTTCGTGGCTTATAGTTTAATAAAAACCAATGAACAAAAAACCTGCGGAGAGCTAACATAATTAAGAAACTAGCAAATATAAATACCATTATCATTAGCAAAAAAAGGCCAAACATAGGTCAAGCAAGATTTAAGTTCTTACGTAGTATTTAGACAGCTGCATCCTTTTATGGTTTCTTTTTCGAAAAGGCTTTCAATTATCTAGCTATCCGATACTCGAGTGGCCAGGTACGTGTAATTTCTTCATAGGCATAAACATCAACCACAAGCTTTACTTTTTTTAAAAAAAATCCTCGCTAGAAGTAAAAGCATAGAGAAACTTAGCATCCCCTTCTCATCCATACCATCACATGAGCAAGAAAATGAGTACATATGATAAAGTACTATAGTATGGTTAGGATCACCACCTGTTCACTCTGTAGATCTAATTCCCTGCTGTCATTCCCTGGTTTATGGATCAGCAGAGACCCCTTCCCAGTCACCTTCGATTCATTTGCAGTTGGAATGTGTTGTAAACTTTTATCTGACATGTCATCAGAAGATGGAAAGCTCAATCCCGCCCCTCCGACATTTACTTTGCTCTCGTCAATCTGGACTAGTACAGCATCTGAAACAGTCCTCAAACTCTTACAGATTCTCTGCATTGTGCTTGAGAGGTTATTTAAAAGCAGCTGCTGATCTGCACTGTCTTTACAACTGATGGGAAGAAAGAACTCCAAGATATAGTCATCACCACCAGTGTATGTACTCCTTAGTCTGATGGCAACAGCAGCATTTAGGCCAAATTTCCGTGCATGATGTGCTAGTGGATATTCCAGTATGTTGTAACTTTTAACGTCAGGGCAGAAAAATGGGTGGTTGGATTGAAGTGCTTTACCCGCAAGGCCTTGCCCTTTCTCAAGGTGGTGTTCGGCGCACGCATGAACAAACCCTTCCATTTGTTTGTCATTAACGTAGCAGGTAGATTCCTGGACACATAGCAAACTGCTACTCTGCGGAGTCATCACAGTTTTGGAATTGGACCAATAATTAATATTGTTACTATAAGGACATGGAATCCACGTTAATGCTAATGGCAAGCTGTGAGCATGACAAACTGCTCTTAACACATCTATTAAGTCAGAAAATGCAGCTGTTTGATTTTTCGACCAAATCTGCAAGGAAAAGAACACCAATTCATTATTAGCTAACAGTGTAGTAGACAGGCTACGATTGAATAAAATTTTAGTATTTACCAGAGACTGAGGATGAACTCGAGCAGCGATCGTCCTTAAATCCACAGCCTGTGTAAAAGTAAATGTTAACAACTTAACATATTACAAACAAAAACCAGCAATTCGCTGATTACTCAAAAACAGAATCTCATTCAGCTAATTAAAACCGCTACACTATGAATTTAGTTATCGGCTTCCTATAGCACAGGGAAATTGGAGCTTGGAGCTTAACATCTGTCACTGCCCCACATAATTTAAAACTTCTTATGCACTAATTTGAGCTATCAAGATTAGGCCGAAGATCTTGAGCAAAAAGTGAGCACAACGGGTAGAGCAGACAAAAAATCTCAATCTACCACTATTTAGGAATGAACATTAATGAGCACCTTACACTGAAACAAAACCAACCTGAATAGCACGGGAAACGCTATCCATTTCCGGGTCGAAATTCGGCTTCTCCATGGTCGTAACCAGTTCCAGCACAGCACAGCAGGACTGGTCATAAGGATCCAGAATTGGCACAGCAAGAGACCCACGGACTTGATACTCAAGCGCATGATTCGCCCTCAAAAACTCTGATTTGCTGTAATAGACCACATTTGAAGTCCACTCCGGCATCTTGGAGATGAACACCCGCCCGGGCAGCCCCTGGAAACACCCCGGCCTGTCCTTGGCAGCGAATGTGAATGACCTTGAGATTTCCCTATAACCAGTAAGCACCTGGTCCAGCAGATAAGGCTGCTCACAAGTGCTCAGCACATAGTCATCCCCTTGTTTGATTGGCACCCACACTTGAGCCAAAATCCCCGCACCGGATGATTCCTTGAATAGAGACAGTGCCCGCAGCATCCGCTCTGCGAGCGACAACGACGGCTCGCGGGGAATCGCAACCTTCCCCAGCGCCTTACCGCCTATATTGTCAGGCGAAATGGCCGGGCGGCCGCCTCTGCTGCAGTCCGAGCTTTCGTCGTCATCATAGGGGAAACCCAATTGCACGCAATAAGCTGATCGGTCATCTCTTACCGGCGACGGGCAGACGCTGACGGGGAAGAAGTCACTGCTCGGGGATAAGAAATGCGAGGGAGTGAGGACCGGTGAGAAATTGGGGAAGGACGAGAGGAGCTGGCTGGCAGTTAGTTCTGAGTAGGCGTCGAACTCCATGAGATCCGAGATGCTGAAGGGCTGCTCGTCCGAAACCAGGCCACCGTTGCCGTCCGGACTCAGCCCCGCCTTCCCTGAGCTAGAAGGCGAGTAATCCATCGCGGTAACCAACCTCTCAACCCCTTACAAGCAAGCAGCAGAGCTCATTCCAATCAGAAACTATCCAAACAAGTCACAAAATCCAATCTTTAGAACCGACTTCACTTCCTTCACAGACGAAACTGGCTAAATCCGACGAAAAGAAGAAAAACCCAGTTCACCAAACTTCCTTCCAAGCGCCACCGCCTTGTACCTTATACACACAAAACCCACCAGTCCTTATCCATGAAAAACAAGAACCGATTTTGACACCAAAAGCCTCTAGGATGAGCTCAGTGAGGTTCAGACCGTTCAGAGAAACCCCGACACACAGCGAAATCCCCTCCTTGATTAACCAGCAAACAAGAAAAGAACCATGAAATCGACGAATTTGGCACCTGAGCAGGGAGGCAACGCCGAGGAGCAAATCGACGGATTGAAGAGACGGGAAGAGAGGGGAGGAAGGTGGGAGCTGTTGGGTGGAGAGGAGAGATTCTGAGGCGCAGACTTTCCGAAAAGGGAGAAGATTCCCCGTCCAGATTTTAATTGGGAAAAAATGAAAATGTTTTATTTTTTTAACAGGAACTGGTACAGACCTGAAAGGGAAAGCTGGCTTCTGTTGGTGTTGCAGTTCGGAGAAGCGACGGGTAAAATCTCAGGAGATAAGCAAGACGACGAGCGGGAAAAACAGGTGTATCCGTGCATTACGTGAGCTTTGATTTTACTCTAGTACCCCCCCCCCCCCCTCCTGGTATTATTTTTTTATTTTTGCAGTATTAGCCAGGCTTAATTTTTCTTTTTGATATTAATACCTCTTTTTATTAGGGGGTTGTTTTCCTGGAATAAAAGAGGATTTTGTCAGGGCTGCATGAAAAACCCGGACCCGACCCAACCCGAATGGAACCGACCCGACATTGACCCGGATCGGGTCGGGTCCTATCTCGGGTAGGGTCGGTTCCAAGGTTTTAAAACCTGGGTTCTATCTTGTGTCGGGTTTTTCTTTAAAATACCCAAGAACCGACCCGACCCGAGATATACCATTTAAATAACTTATTTTTTAATATATATAATTTATTATTATTATTATTATTAATTATTTTATTAAAATCTCGGGTTTTATCTCGGGTTCTCGGGTAGGGTCGGGTATTATGGGTTTATCTCGGGTCGGGGTCGGGGTCGGGTTTAGCTTCTTGAGTTTTATCTCGGGTCCGGGTCGGGTTTTAAATTCTCTGATCCTATCTCGAGTAGGGTCAGGTTTAGCAAAACCCGACCCGTGATGCAGCCCTAGATTTTGTTGAGGGCTCCCCCAAAAACAAGTGGTCAGTCGGGCACTGTCCCCCAAACTAATGACAAGAACAAGGTGATAAATAGTAAATAGGAGTTTTTTGTTCTATTTTTCCACAGTTGGTAAATATAAAGATGAATAATATAAAAATATTTTATTTTTTATTTACTGTTTGAGTTTGCAAAGAAAAATATATCCTCCTCCATGTTGATAGCTCTATTTTAGGGATGCAACAGGAGCAGGTTTGGTCAGTTCTTATCAAATTGGCCCTGAACCGTTGTAAATTTTCAATACCATAACTGAGCTGGACCCGCTACAAATCCAACTTTTTGGGCCCATAACCGTCATGGATCATAAAGGGAAACCCGAACCAGAGAAAGAGAAAGATAAAGAGGATGGAAGGAGGGACCTTGAGTCCCTCGCCCTTGCCGCCGTCACATCCTTGGAGGAGATCTATGCCAAGCTCAGGAGTCTACAAGTGATGGACGAGGAGGAAGGGAGCTCTTGAGGTTATTGATTGTCTTAGCGAAGTTTCTGCCCAACTCCAGGCTCCTTGAGGGAGTATATTCAAATGGAATGATTAATATAAGACATAGGGAGTATATTTTATTTTTTATTTCAATCATAATTAACAATTATATCAGTTGATTATATTAACATGTGTGAAGGTCAATATTCTCTCTGTAATTGCACAAGGAAGAAATTTGTTAATATCAATTAATTTTTTATGTTGCCGAAAACAAAAAGTACAATCCTTTATAGAATTTGTCTGTTTGGTTGTCATTTTACTTACTATTTGGTTAGAAAGAAAAAAAAGTCAAATGAGAAAAAAAAATAAATAAGGGGGAGTCGGGCTTTTTTTTATTTTCTTTCGATTTGAGAAAGAAAAAAGTATAAATGAAATTTTTGTGTAGTCCCCACGAGAGAGAAAAACTCGAACACTAAAAAAAATTGACTTTTCTCACTTCTTTTTCCTTTCCTGCTAACCAAACATACCCTTAACATCACATTTGGCGGAAAAAAACTCCACATCACATTTGGAAAAAGTTCATCCTTGACATGTCTTGGATGCGCCGAGGCACTGCGAAATTCTTGTTAATCGAAGGGGATGATTCAAAATGCTAATTGTGTGAGTCTAGGCGCGCACAAGTGGGACTCCATATTTTTTATGTTTCAATTCAAACCCGAAGTCTCTATCAGTAAAACCAACAACCCATTGAAGCCCAAGACTCAGAGAATGATAGTATTTCTCCAAATTTCAGTTTTTACTTTTTTTTTTTAATACTATCAACTTTGTAAGTAAAATCAAATTTAATTTTTGAGAAAAAAGGTCAAGATTGGCATTTTTGTCAAGTGGGGCGGAGGGTGACGGAATCCGAGAAGGGGCACGTGGAAGATGGGACAAGGGGAGGTTTTTGAGGGGGAGTGGTTGGGTGGTATCTGGAATCTAGGGGTACGTGTGGAAAGCACAAGATTCCGCTTCAACTTGCTGTCACTCGACTCCCCTTCTCCAAGTTTTCCTTAAAAAATTATAATTACTCTCTATATATTAATTATTTTTAATTTTTTAATTAATCCGAAGAATGCAGTGAGAGTAACTCTCCACTACTAGGGAGAGTCCAGGGTTCGAGTCGCAGTCCGAGCATATTAAAAAGGGTATTTAGCCATGGGCCTACTACTTAGATGTGAGTATGTGGCGTCACCGCCTAGTGAGCGGTTGTTGGCAAAAAAAATCTTAATTAGAGTATAATTTTTATATTAATTAGAGTACTTTACACTGATAAATTAAATTAATATAATTTTTTATACTCTCACCATCCAAAATATTAGCAGTATTTAAAATTAAATTAAATTTATTAACTTATAAGGCCCACAATATTTCAAGCCTCCACTTACACCTGCACATTGTGTAGGCTCATGAGGATTTATTGGTGGCAGACAAATTTAGTGGATTTGAAAATGTTCAAATACAGACAGTTTTTGTTACGAAAGAGTTCATCTGTGGGCAAGATTTTCAGATACATACTAGTGCACTTTATTAGAATGAGTTAATTAATTAATGTATTATTTGGCAATAAGTTAATTAATGCATGTACCATTGCGTTCTTGTTGCCAAAAGAAAATGTACCATTGAGTTCTTGGTCC
Organism: Houttuynia cordata; assembly: GCA_039654745.1. NCBI lineage: Eukaryota > Viridiplantae > Streptophyta > Magnoliopsida > Piperales > Saururaceae > Houttuynia > Houttuynia cordata. The sequence continues at coordinate 21,220,922 of CM077509.1, forward strand.
CAAAAGAACATTCTTGATGAAAATGCTTGTGCAGCCTAGATCTAGATGGGTAGTTCACCACCCTACGATCAAAGGGGGCCCACCCCACCTATACAGAGAAGATGGACGTTTACCGTTTTAAAGTACACGAACTATGGGTAGCCACCGACCATGTGAAGGGGTGGGCTGGCTAAAACTTGGGGTGGTGAACTACTCATCGGCCTAGATATTCAGGTTGACTTCATCTGGTTTTTTTTCCAAGATGTGTAGGTCACCACTTTTTTTTTGATATACGGGAACACCACTTGGAGATGATGCGGATTGTTGTTCATTACAAAATTTGAGCCATACAAAATATGCTTATGGCGATAATGAGTGTTGAGAAATGCTTCTATTGATTCCGTAATATAAATGACTTTATGCAACATGCTGGTTCTAGTTTCAAAATTCTAAGTGGAAGTGTAAATTTGGTCATTGCTGATTTAAATATTTAGCGAATATTTTGTTTATTTTAATTGTTGATTTTTATATGCTCCCTTCGGCCAAAATATATAGGTACATTGTGGAGAATTAAATTTAACTTTTTATGCAATAGTGAATCTATAAGTAGAAAATGGCAGAAATAAGCGTAACTGTACCTATTTTTTCAGACAGAAAAAGGAAACTGAGCCTTTTTTTTTCGAAACGGAGTAATATCAGAAGTTACTAGGTTATAACTCGGCAATCTACGAATACTCCATCTCTTTTACTGTTTTGCATGGATGTTGGTTGCCCTCAGAACTCTGGTTGAGGCCGTTGCAAAGAGAGCATCTGACTATGTTGGAAAAATCTATACTGTATATAGAAATCAAGAGGGATTGTACTTTATCCGTTCGTGTTGAATAGTAATCAAATAAAACCTGAAATGGCAAACACAAATCCAATTGTCTGAGGCACAGTGATGAACTGCTGACTTTGAAACAGATATTGCCACCCTCTTATGTACGGGTTTTCTTTTGGCAATCTATTCAAAGATACAACGAATCAGAATGACAGGATGTGCACTTTTTCTTATCAAACTCGAACTCAGAGAATCAAAAAACTATTGCCTTTGGAAGAAGCTCACTTATGTAAAAGAGAGAAATCCACAAAATTTGTTCTTTGTTGTTCTCTTATATATCTCTTTGAGTTTTTCCGTTCATAATATATATGGGAAGATTCAAAGGTTCATTATTTATGGAAAAGACGCAACTTTTTAAAGGAAAAACGACCAAAAATGCATAAAATCGTGCGTAACCGCTTGTAGCGATTGATCGCTTCCATAGGCAATCGATTGCCTCGGGCGCAAAACACTATTTTCATTTTTTTCTAGTAGATACGATCGATCGGTTTCACAGCCGATCGATCACGGCCGGTCATCTCTCAGTTTTGCGAAAATCATAGTAGATACGATCGATCGTATTTGTATCCGATCGATCGCGCTATCAAACCGATCGATCGGCTCGTAATTTTCACAAAACAAATAGCCGTTTGATCAAAATCAAAGGCTCTAGATGCCACGTGCCACGTGCCTAGTGCCTAGGGAGCCTCTAAAGCGCCACAATGTGCCCATTCGCCATGCACGCGTGTGTGTGCACCTTTAGGTGCACTCATGAATATGTGCACTATCAACTGGGGAGAGTCACCACACCAATAAGATACATAAAGAGGAAAATTCTTTCCTCTTATATACCTTAACACACTCATGTGTGTTTCCTATGTGGGACTAAAAGAAAACCTCATAATAAAGGTTTTCTTTTTCTCTCCAAACTTAGTACATAACTAAACATTAATTCTAATTCAATCAATCTCAAAAATGTGGGCTTAAGATGGGCCTATTTCCCATACCCAAAACCCAACAGACTACACTAATTGAGAGGTTTAATCAGGGCTACTTTGTGCATGTTTGGGAATTGGGAGAATCCACGGTAGCTTTCCATAGAGAGTTATGACACGGATTACTCTTGTCATTAAGGAAACCTTTATGGACAAAAACTCATATGTAGTGTATACTCCAATGTAGAGAGTAGGCAGTAATCTCTGAATAACATAAAAATGTAATATTGAAGTTACTTACGTCTGCATCACTATAGTGCGAAATTTATGGCTCTCACGTATAAAAAAATTTATTCATGTCACCATGATCCCAACTACAAAAGCATCAGTTTACTTCTATTTTAATTGCAATATTCCTTTGAATTAGCCTAAAATCTTGATTTTGGTGATGTTGAATACAATTAAATAACTACAATTTGCAGTTTGATTTTCTTGAAAAGGTAGTAAAGGGAGGATGGTACTAGCACTAACTCGATTTTAAGGTAGATAAAGTTAAACTTATACGTCATTGGGAGCTTTCGAAAGAAAAAAAAGGTATACATCATGGGGTTGCTTAAATTAGAATACGAAGGACGTCATGTCAATGTGTTGTTGTGGAGATCCAGCTACACTTGGTTCACAATTAGTACAGATTGTTGTAATGCTTATGGGGTTACGAGTGGGATTCACTTGTTTAGGGTAGTTCTGCTCAAGATCTTTCCATAGTGATGGTTTTAAAATTGGGCCAATATCACTGACTTAGGAAGATTTGAAATAGAATAAGGAGAGTGATCAGGCGCAAGCCTTTGTATTCTCTTGTTTACCAATAGTGACATAGTGTGAAACCCTTACACGAAAACGCTCGTCTACTTGTGGGGTGGTTGATGCTTACATTTTTAATTTCTTATGTACTAACGTTTTCAAGCAAATGCTTCCTCATTTCTGATATAAATTCAAGCGTGCTTTACATCTGAACAAACATGCTACATGGGTTTATTTATGGCAAATGGCTTAAGGAGAAGTCTGTTTTTGGGGGTAGAAAAGGGGAAGTTAATTTTTGGGTAGTGATAACCCTACAGCAGATTCTTATACATTTCTATACACAGCTGATGTGTATAGAAATGAGTGGGTAAACTGATGTGGGGTCACATCAGTTCACCCACTCATTTCTATACACATCAGCTGTGTATAGAAAATGTGTAGGAATCTGCTGTACAAATATCATTTTCCTTAATTTTTTGGGAGAAGGGTGACCAAGAGAGTTGCAAAACTGCTCTTCTTTCTCTTTTAAAAAAGGTGAAACTTTAATGAATTTTGATTTTGAAGCACTTAATTAATTGCATTCTGAACAATTATGTAATTGAGTTTGACTTTTTGAGGGATCATGGGATTTTCATGACTTTCCATTAGTCTTCTCTATCACCAAGATAAACTAATAAAAATCAAACCAGCACTTAATTGGTAGCGTGTATATGTCAGATAATTTACAAAAAATTTTTGAGCTGGAGGGCTATTGGATTCTTGATTGATTTTACGTTTGTCAAAGCTCCTTTTATTTCTTTTTAAGCTAGACATGTACAGTCGTATTTTCAAGGTGGAATGTTGTTGACAGAACTTAGGCACAAGCCATGAAGTATGATTATCTGCTCCACAAAATTATCACAAAATAAAAATAAAAATCTGTTCCACAAACTTGAAGCCCAATTGGTTGCTTTCCCGGAAGATGTAGCCTATTCTTCACATTGTTAATTATGTGTTACTTTTATAGTGTGATGCAATATAGCAAAGTATAAACCATGACTTTGCTTCATCATTTGAAAAGCTTTGTAGTTAGTAGCAGTTTATAGCATCGATGTCTGATGTATAGTGATGCGGTGTGTGCTTCTTGAGGCTAGGGGAACTTACTTCACAATTACCCAAATAAAAACGTATGGTATGATCTGATATCTTATACTTCTCTTGTGTTCAATGTCCACTGTATAATTTAGGGTGTTGCAAAAGAGATTTAGATCTTCCAGCACACTTCTAATCCATGGAGACGGAACATATGAAGATTGTTGTTGGAAGCTGTGACTGTCCAAAACATATTTCCGTGAGAGTTTTTTTTACAGCATTTATGTGATAGTTAATATTTGGTCTAAAACAAGTGTATGGATTTAATTTTATGAAATATGAAATAGGATACCCAAGATGGGACGGAGGGAGTATTTGCTATTGTAACAGTACCAGTTTGCTGAGCTGCATTAGAAACGAAGCTTTGATACTGATAGACTTGAATTATCAATTTATTGTAAGAAAAATACTGCACAATAATAAAATTCTCTTGTCTAGATTCGATGAAGATCTAAAAATTTGCTTTGTTTATTTATATGTATAAACGCATACAAGTAGATAGCCGCTCAAGTGAACAAATTGACTTTCGCGCGCGGTCGGCCATCACCTGGCCTATTCAGTCTCCTACACTTCATATGTTAGTGCGACGGCAATTCTTGCGTATCTCCCCCTTCCTTCCAGTCAGGACCCCGAGGCTCCCCATCCGGCTGATCGACAAGGCAAAAGACTTGCGAAAGTCTTCCAATGTCGCCGAGAATTCTTGGGTAATTTCGAGAGTGTCTTGACTAAAGAGGAGCTGCTGGTCGATCTGAAGCACGGCCGTCTTCTTGAGCAACCGGGTATAGTAGGTGTTGCTGAAGGTGTACTTGCTTCCAGTGTCGGGGTTGAGGAAGACGGTGGGGTCGCTTCTTCCGACCTTCTCCTTCGGGCACTGCTTCCTGAGCTTGGTCAGGAAGGAAAGGTCCATGTTAGGGTCGGGCCTTTTGGTGCCATTGAAGTTGTCGAGACGGTCACGTATGTACTGGCAATGTGTTTTGCCCATAGTATGTGCACCTGATTCAAGTGAAAGTGAATTTTGATTATAGTACGTTATCTACACATTACAAAACTCAAATAAGCCCATGTATGTAAATTTATTAGTTAGTGCATGCAAGATTAGTATGATTCATGCCTAGGAGGGTGGTGAAGTCCAAGACATCAAGACCCTTAGATTTGAAGTAGGCGAGGCCTTGCTGCCATGAGATGTTGGGGGAGGGAAGATCTACGTTCTTGGCGCTGGAGGACATTCCGTCTCTTCTCCCTGTGAACACTGGGTAGGCTGGTGCCCCGGCCTGTGGAAAATTGCGTGATTATTATCATCATTTAAAACAAATTAGAAAGGCTGCAATTCTAATGTTGCATGCATGGAGTAGCAGAAATTTAGACATAGTACTAATATCGATCGAAATGTGTAATACTTGCTTATTACACTTTTTCATAGTGCAGATGCATGCATGGAAACATCAGTGAGCCACTAGGTACATTAGTACTAGTAGTAATATTTATGTGAAGCACTTTGTAAATGGTTAATATTACTAGAGACAGGGCATCTCTGGTGGCAAGATTGAGGATGTCAGCGCAGGAGACGACTCCGGGGCACAGCCTCTCCAGGACCCTCTTGATCCTGTCGATAAGTTCAAATGCTCTCAGTCCCGAGTTCTGGGGCGCTGTCTTCTCCGAGGACTTCCCATCCAAAAGAATCGACGCATCACAGCCCTGAAAACCAAACAATCTTTGAGATTGGTGAAGAAGATGATCAAAGAAGGTAGTGGACAGTGTGTACATGTCACGGTTAAATCACGTACGGTGACGAAGCAGTCGGAATAGAGGAGGCGGGCGAGGGCCGCAGAGACGGAGGGATCCTTCTGCCAGACCTGCTTTACTTGGTACTTAACGTACTCCTCCACTCGCCTGCAGCTGTTGGTGACCTTGTAGAAGTGCAGCACCAACTTCGCCTCCGGCAAAGTCACCGCAGCACCGGCGCCGGAAACCCATGCGCAGAGCGCCAAGCCGAGGAAGAGAAGCACTGCCGGCCCTCTCATCCTCATCAGCTAGCAATCAGGATGAATGGACCCTGAACGGAGATGATTGGTCTAGTGTGTGCATGAGGGATACATATAAAGTGGGGGCTGGGGGGGTGTGCACGAGCCACGGCGGAGTCTTGGGAATGGCGGCCACGCTACGCAGCTGCCTTGACGTGCGGGGGAGGCCGGTGAGGGAGGCAGCTTTCCGTACTTCCATACCGAAGCTCTACGAAAATCCAGAGTTTCCAACTTGCTGGCCATGTGAGTAGAGTGGCGGATTTAGGAAGAACGGGCTGGTCAATGCATGGAAATATGGAATGACCTCAACTTCGCTGGCAGGGACTTCAAATCCCAATGTGATCAACTGCACTCTAGGTAAATGAAGGTGGAAAATGCTTGTCCTCCCGGATTTTTTATCACGGCCACCTCACCGTGCTAGTGTATTTCAATGCCCTATTTTCCTTTCTTTTCCCCACACTAGCATGGTTGGCCGTGATAAAAAAGCGGGAGAAATAGAATTACTCGTATGGACGTAGCTGCACCCTGCAAGTCTGCAAACTCGAAGATTTTTCTGCAGTCTTTACAGATCGTGGACTGACTATTTCTTAGATCGGTTGCTATAATCGGGCTTTGCTTGAAGCAACTGTTGGAACTTGGAAAGGTAGTACATTACAAATATAGAGCCTAACGAACAAAGCAAGCAAAGGAGAGAATTAATTTGATGTAGTCTGAGGCGCTAACTTTGATACACAAGTTGCCGCTGTTTGTGCATCGGCTACACCTTGATTTGTCACCCAGGGTCCAAGGGTACAATGGGCCATCAGTCGGATTCGAAGTGTACTTCAACAATTTTGACCCGAACTCATAGGGTAGAAACTGATCCAGTAGGAATTTTGGTTGTCACGTCGTTTGGGGCGTGATTAAAAGTAAAACATCGACGGTAGATATTTTGTTATACCGTAGCATTCATATTTTTTTCACTTTCAGCTGAAACAGCTCATGTCGTGTTTCACGCTGGACAGTGAAAAAATCAGAATGCTACAGTGGACATGGAAAATCTATTGTAGATATTTTGGTTTTTTCACGCCCCAAACGGGCCAAAAAATTGACTTCACTGCTGTTAAAAACAGCCAAAATGTCACACAATTTTAATGGCAATGTAAAAACACAGTAAAAAAAAAATTTAGTGCCATTTTGCACACTAATAGCGGCGGGAATTAGTCGTCTGCCCCCAATAATACCATTAGCTGTTTTCCTATAGCCACCTCTAAAGGCGAATGTGTTGTTTTCCCGTGTGTATCGTCGTGGCGGTTGTGGCTGGTGGCTAGCACTAATCATTTTTAATGGCATTTAGGGAGATTTTTCCATATTATCTAGATAATGAGCTTGAAATGCCATATTACCTATTTTTTCGGGCTCATTCCATGTAACATGGTTTCAGGACCTGGTCTTCCCATTTTACCCTCCTGAAATCCTAAACCTCAATGCTTCATGTTTTACCCGCCCTGTGCCCATTTTACATTTCACACAAGCTTCCCCCGAATCGATTATATGATGGAGAAATTCCCTTTTGGAGACAGATACACCAAAAAGTTATTACACAAAATTTTATTACATAATTTCTAGTGGGGATGATGAATTTGTAAAGAGAGAGAATATGGTGAAAGCCACTATTATTCTACTTCATTTATTATTCTCTCTTTTTTTGAAATTTTTCATCTCCGCGATGTGGTATCTCAAGATCTTTAAGTTATCATCATGAGAAGAAAGATGAGAAAAAATAAAGAAGAATACAAAAAATAATGGACAAAAATTGATCAGAAATGAAGAATATATGACTCGTTGAACTTTGTCCTCAAATCATGTCATAAACACTCTATTGAATACATGATAACATGACATACTTCAACGAATCATATCTCCCTTATTTTTGATCAATTTTTTTCATTCTTTTTGTATTTTAAGGATCTTGAGACAATATTTAGTAAAATATGAAAAAATACATGATAAATAACTTGTGGTGTCTTAACATATTTATACTATCTTCATGAGAAGAAAGAAGAGGAAAAATAAAGAAAGACATAAAAAATGGGCGAAAATGGACCAGAAATAAGGGATATATGATTTGTTGAAGTATGTCATGTTATCATGCCTTCGAAGAAACGATAGAGTGTGAGGACATGATTTGAAGGCAAAATTCAATGAGTCATATCTCCCTCATTTATGATTCATTTTCGCCCATTCTTTTTATGTTCTTCTTTATTTTTTATATCTTTCTTTTCATGATAATAGCTTAAAGATCTTGAGACACCACCTAGTGGGGATGAACAATTTCAAAAGAAGAAAGCAGAATAAATGAAGCGGAATAATAGTGGTTTTACCACATGGCCTATTTTTTGCAAATTCATCATCCCCACTAGAAGTTGTGTAATAAAATTTAGTGTAATAATATTTTATGATATCTGTCTCAATGCGGATGAAGCTTGTGTGAAATGTGAAATTGGCTCAGGGCGGGTAAAACATAAAGTATTGGGGTTTAGGCTCTCAAGAAGGCAAATGAGAGCCCGAAAAAACTAGGTACTATGGAATTTCGGGCTCATTGGCCAGTTAGTATGGAAAAATGTGTGCATTTAGGTGACCAATGCTAAAAAATTAATGACATGATGCAACGAGACTAACATAAACACTTCAATCAAGGGTGCCTCTATGTATGACTAAGATTGTTTTTAAGTATTTGGATGGTTAAAATCTGAATGGGCTTGATTAAGGGTGCCTCGATGAAATGAGAATAGCATGAAGGCCTTTACGACATAATTGACATTCTTTAAATTTCACTTTGTTTCAAACAAGCACACTGTCACAAAACTTGTTGGGATTTTCAAAACAATAAGCATAAAAGTACTTCGAGCACCGGACCAGTACAACTATAGTAGAGTTGCTCTACCCTTTTGAGTTGGGTCCTAAGGACTCCGACTCGTAAACCTGGAAATCTCAAGTGGACATAGAAAGCAAAATCAATTTCAGTTAATCCAAATCCCAAGTCAATTGAAAAAATCAGTTTGATTTAATAGAAGATCACAATCTTCAAATATTGGCCAAATCATAAAATGTGATTCAACATGGCTTCCCTACAGGTTTAGTCGACGTGATATGTTAGAAGCAAAACAGCTTTCCTCACTGTGATGTTTTGCAAAAGAGATCTTCCAAACTACATCACCCAAGCACACGTAACCCTTAATCTTCCCCCTTTATCACATTGTATTACCTCAATGTGCGGAAATAAATTCATTACAAATGCTAGAAATATGATTCCCTCTTTGTAATGACATAATTGTCATTAATAAGATCCCTCTTGGTTTCAAACACCCTCTCAAAAAGCTTTCCCTAGTTTAACCTATGGGGTTTTGGCGGGATGGATATGGCCATACTTCAAGAAGCCACTAACGTCGACTTGAGTTCGAACCCCAACTCAGTTGGCCACCTAAAAATAATTATCATAACTTCCATGATGCATATTGTAACGCCCCAGATTTTCAAAATTCAATTTGTACGAGAACCCAGAGTAAAGTTCCGTGGAAGATTTAACACAACGACAAATCACAATAAATTTGAGCAAAAGCACGAGCCCATCTAATTCAAAAAGTTCAGCTGAACTATCTAGAGCATTACTTCTGGCCATTTTCAAACACAATTTAGTTTGAGTCTAACTACATAATTATTCATTCAAATCACGATTCAACAGGATCGGGTCAAAGCACTACATGTCACAATCTACAAATAATTATTACAATAATAACTAATTGGCACACACACTTGGCTACATTATTCAAAATTTATATGAATAATAAAGGTATTTAATGGTCATTCTACTTTCTATAAAGCTACTACATCGCCTATGTCTTGAACACTCTGCAACCTTCTGAGCACTTCCTACCAACTATAAAAATGGTTTAACCGAGTAGTTTCATACCCAGTAGGATTGGTCAACAATAATATAATAGTTCATTATAGATGATATTATCATTAATGTCATTGCACTACTATTCATTGCATTCAATCTTAGAACAACCAGAACACCAAATATAATTAAGTATTACCTAGATCCTCAACTCTCAGTGTTCTATTACTTCATAAGGTTCTTGAGACTCTTTCTCTACCTCTTACTTTTGTTCACATACTTCATACTTTAAGGATGTTCTACCTTATACCTTATATATTAATTCTTATTCAAGATGTTTTTCAGATGATCTATTCTCTTATGAAATTAATCATACAATTTCTCATTCATTATGCTTCTAACTCAAACCTTCTCGTAAACTCAAGATGATTCTAAATTAGGAACAATTTTCTTGAGGAATATATATGTCTTGTTATTTCATCTTTCATTCGACCCCTTAAGAAGACTCCTTTTATAGTTTTCAAAGGAAACCCAAACTGCATGTGACATAAATTACCAAAATGCCACTGCACTAGCAAAACTTGCAACGATTATAACTTTTGATTCCGAACTTAGAATTGTACAAACTTAGTACCATGATTCATCTTTTCGAGATCTTCATAATCATATATTATTTTGTACATAAATTCTTTGTACATTGGGAGACATTCCAAAACTAAATTATAGTTCTCTTTGTGTACTAAGAGCATTTCAATTCACTAGTCCTATAGTATTACTTATCTAAATACTATTACTTATCTAATAAAGGTAATAATTTTTAAATATTCATTCTCTAAACCTAATAAGTGAAACTCATACTTATTAATCATCCAAATTCTTTGTTTAAAATTTGGGTTATTACACATATACGATCATAAAAGGGCATTGATAACCCTACAACAGATTCTTGCACATTTCCATACACAGCTGATATGTATGGAAATGAATGGGTACACTGATGTAGGGTGATGTGGGATCACATCAACTCACTCACTCATTTCCATACACATCAGATGTGTAGGAATCTGCTGTACAAATATCATTTCCCATCATAAAAAGGATTGATAGCCAAGCGCGATGTGTATAATTTATATAATTCTCTGCAATATCAACAAGTTGCAGAGAAATCATGCCCCCATGAGCCAGCAATATAAAAAAGTAAAATAATTAAGTCTTAAAAGCAAAAGGAAAGAGTAAAATAAAGCGACACTCGAAAGGAAGCAAAAGCAAAGTTCCTTTCCCTCTTCCTCAGAGCCTCTCCTCCGTACGCCTCTTCCCTCCCTTCCCTCCCCAAATATAACGAACTACCTCTTCATGTTCCACCTCTGCCTCTCTCTCCCCCTTCCACTATCCTTTTCTCCAAAAAAGCAAAAAGGCTCCCCTGCTTTAATGCTCTCGTAACAGAATACAAAGCAGAATCTCTCTCCCGCTGCCCATGTCCAAAATCTTCCAATCATCAATTCCTGGATCCTTGCCAATTCCGTTAGAAGCTCCCTCCTAACTCACGCTTCTTTCCCTTCTCTTGGCTTCTTCTCTCTCCGCCTTCTTGCTCTTCTCCTGCCCCGCCAAATTTGGCGGGAACGTTTCCCTTCCCCTGCTTTGTGCTTCCTTGATTCTGAGCTTATTGGTTTTCGTTGTTTTGGATTGAATTGAATTGGATTTGGTTGGATGGCTGCGAGTGCAGTCCCGCCTGGTAAGCAAGATGGGTCTGCTGCGGCGCTCGACAGGAACGGCAGCCATTCGGCGTTGCCGGGTGCCGGGGCTGCGGGTTATTCTGAAACGGTTCATGTGCTGAAGCACAACCCAGGCCTCTCCGAGGCGTGGTCGGCAGAGGAGCAGGCCATTTTGGAGGCTGGCTTGAACAAGTAAGTGCTGACTCTTTTTTCTTTCCTTTTTTCCCTCCTTTATCATTATAGAATTTGTTGGTTCTGTGGATATTCTGACTCTACTGCAATTGCTATGGGAATTATGCTTTATTTATGGTTGCTTTGATTTTGCCTTGGCTAGTGTTCTTTTTGTTTTTATTGAATCCACACTGTTTAGCATTTCTTACTTAATATCCGCTGTCTCTGATTGGTTCGAGCTCATTTTAATATCTCCTCTGTGGCAAAGTTCTTGGGTCCATGAACATAGACGACTGCTATGATATCTTTTCTTTAAGCGTGTCCCGTTTTATATGTTTGGGTTGGTTTTTTTCTCATTGTAGACGATCAATTTTTCTTAATTGCATGCTTAAAGACTCTAAAAATTATGTTTGATTAACTTAACCCCTATTATTTTTTATCGGTTCTCAGGTTTGGTTTTGTTTCCCAAAATAAAAGTTCTCTAATTTTGCGTTTTTCTGTCCTAGTAATTACTCCCTCCGTTCAATGAAACACGGCTGCATTGCAAAGTGAGTGTCATTTACTGGACTCTAGGACGTGTACATAAAAAAACAGATTTTTTCTTCCCTCTTCCCGTGTTTTTGGTCTTGAAAGAGCAAACCCCACCATGTAGTGTCGTACGTGTATTTTTATAAATCCAGACAAGCTTTATTGGACGGAGTTAGAGGTAAATAGGTTTATTTTTGGTTTTCATAGATCCACTGCCTAGGCTAGCCTTGAATTCCTAACAAACTAAATCTCTCCATTCCATATTAATAGTTTGGTAAACCAAACAGGACTATTAATAGGGAATGGAGGAAGTATTTGTAATTTACTTCTCTTTATATATGAAGTGTCGCAGTAAGCATCACAGTAGGTGTAGTGTCCAATGACAGAAATTGCTTTGTCATTCGCCTGTTTATGAGCCTTCCCGCACTCAAGCTGTGTCTTTCAATACTAAATAATAAGTTCCTTTAACTCCCTTAAGTTGGTCTTGAAAATTTATTGCCTGAATGTTTGAGTATTTTTGTAGCTTTTTTTTTCTACTGCATTTATTATATTGCATTCAGAATTTCTTTACTATTGCAGATAATAAATAAGTTAAATATTCATGGAAAATTAGTTTAGGCATGTATTCATGATGAAATAGTCAAAACACTTAGTACTCTCTTTTACAATAAACTCTACAGATTTGCATCAGAACCGATCGTTATTCGTTATGCAAAGATTGCGATGGACTTACCAGAAAAGACAGTTCGTGATGTGGCCCTCAGATGCAGGTGGATGACGGTAAGTTTGAGAATTTTGGTTCTTGTTTTGCTAATGTAGCTTCTAGTTTCTCCTTTCCCAACTGTTGGTGAACTGACTAGCAGAAAATCAGGACAAACGGAGCAAGGACTAGATCTTTTGTTTTTACTGTTCATCTCTAGCTTCATTTACTTGATGGTAGAAACCTCTAACGGAGCTAACAAAGACAACAGTTTGATCCGATAGTTGTAGCTACCTATCTTCTGTCCGATTTTTAAGTTTCCTTTGATTGCTCTGTAACTATTATCTAAAATATTTATAGCCAGTTCTAGACTTGGACTAAATATTTCTCACCTTCATCAGATTTTGCAAATATGATTACAATTCCTATCATGACATTGCTACTTCCTAAAGTGGTATAATTGTGTCCATAAGCTACATGTTTCTTTATTGTTTTAAGGAAATAGGCCTCTGACTTAAAGCAGAATTTGCTGAAAGACACTGGACATGCAAGATTTGGGTTTTAAGTCCAATGAATCTTCTACTTGGTAACTTTTGGACATATTAGATTGTAAGTTGCAGTAGATGTTTTAGCACTACTACCAGTTAGTGGATCTGGTTTAGCATTGTTTGTACTGTTCTTTTCTCGAAGAGCCCATTCAGAACAATTAGAAATTACGTGATTGTAGTTTAATGTTAAAAAAATGCTGAAAATGTTACAATGACAATGAAGAAGAGCGTTTTCCTAATAATTTGAGGTCAGCGACATGGATCTTTCGCCTCCGCTCTAGCCCATCTTTTGATAAGTCTTTCTTAAGAGATAGCATACTCATATAGTTCCTTATTAAATCCATCCAAGTCTTCTTTTGCAAGAGATAGAGCACTCATATTTTGTCTTGTCAACATGCACATTTTCCTTATCCAGGTCTGTGACACCTGTTTTGTTTTTGCGGGGGGCAGAGGGGGGGAGAGGGTTTTACAAAAACAATGATTAGTGGGAGTTTATAGACATAGTTTAGCAGATCAAGGACTGAATATATAGCATTTAATAAAAATCCCTAGATAAAACATTAAAATTTATTGTGCGTGACCATTGTAGGAAGTATATCTTTCATATTGCCTTTTTTCAAGTTACTCAAAAATCGTCAAGGACTGTTGGGGAATATTATTGTTCTTTTTGTGATGATTATTTCATGATATATATTTTTCAAATTGATGATGCTATTTCTTTTATACATAGCCTGTGACATTTGGATGTATTTATCCATACAAAAAGGGTTAGTATACACCAAAGACAGAAAGCTGTTGGGTTACTGGCTGTTCATTCTTTTGGCAATGACGAGAGGTGGGGAGTTTGGACTGTTGGAATGAAGAAAATTGAATGTGGGAGATCAAGTCTTATATGGCCTCTCTTTATCTCTTGTTTTTATCTGATGTTGATATATGCATGAACGTATAAGACCAAGGTTGTTCTTTGGACTATTGGAATGAAAAAAGTTGAATGTGGGAGATTAAGTTATAGTTTTGCCTCTCTTTCTCTCTAGCGTTTACCTTATGTTCAGTTCATGAACGTATAAGGCCGGGGTGAATGTTTAATTGTTTTGAACGATAGTTTCTATTTTTCCTTTTTCTATATGCATATTAAGCTTCTGTGGGTGCTTGATATTTCAAAGATACGCAGCTCTCACTTTTTATGAATATGCTCATGGTTTATTTGTGTAAGTTCATATATTGTATGTGTTAAAAATATTTTACGGTTTATATGATTTGACTTGTTCATTTATTCCCATTATATAACGTAGGTCCGGTGTTTGAGTATGAATCCTATTGGGCTTATGACAGTTATAAAGGTTTAAGGATCTTCGGGAGTCTTAGTGTCATTTTCGGAAGGCAGGGTCATTGTTCTTGCCTGTCAGTATGTTAAAAATACATTTTATTCTGCTCGTGTAAAGACACTGGACTGCTAAATTTGTGGATTTTATTTATATAACATGTGAGCAATGTTTTCCATAAGCAATCTCATTGCTGCCATTTTCTTGCAGAAAAAAGAGAGTGGAAAGAGACGGAAGGAAGATTGTAGGAAAAACAATAAAAGGGTATTTTAGTTTCTAAACTGTTTATTATTTACATCGAGATCTCCTGTATTTACATTTTTCTCAATATATGTCCTTCTGAATTTATTGTTTCATACATTATGCATCTTTCTTTTATTGCTCATTTATAATTTACCCAAGTAATTAGGAGATGGATATGTTCAGGTTGATGAATGGACTAGGAGAGACAAAATATAAAATGTCCTTGCAAAATATAAAAGTAAATATGGAGTGCCATGGAATGTACAAAGAAAACCTTCATGTTCTCATGAGGGAGATAGGCTGATGACTAATAGATGATTCAGGAGTAGGAGAGAATCATTAAAGATAATAATGGAGTCCTAGAGGAGAGATTTGAAGGTTCACATGCTAAATAGGAAACCATTCCAATCTTTAGTGAAATGAAGGGTTGATGATTTTGAATGTTTCTCCTGGCCTTTAACTTTTTTCTGAATTGGAGTAACTTTTTGATATGTGTTTCTTAGGAAAAAGTAACTGATCCATCTTCAAGATCTAGATCACACTTAGCTGAGAGAGGCGATGCCACTACATATTCATCACTGACGCATCCTGTGAATAACGATGAAATCACGTATCAGGGTTGGTTTTATTCTTCCTTTCTTATGTTTTCCTTGAAGCATGCTTTTATAACATAACATTTTTCTTTGCCATATATTTTATCATCATTGAGATCATATAACAATTTCACTGTTATTGGGGGTCTAAAAGTTTCATCTTGTCTCTATTATGTCTTACCAAGTCTGTCCCATTTTAAGCAACTATTTGCACTTTATAAATTTGTGAAGCAAATGTTGTCTTTGAAAGTTTTCTTCATCGTTTCTCTTTTCTTCTTTGCTGCACCTGAATGTTAGTCTCCCTGGATTGTCATAGAGGTCGGACCAGGAAAGAGTGGAACAGGATTAAATGTGTGAGCTGCTTAATTCAATGAAGCTCGTCTAGATTTGAAAAAAGGATGGGTCTTACATTACATGGCTGATCCTGCAAGACCCAATACATGAATGGGGAAGGGAACCCTGTTTTTTTTTACATTACATGGCTGATCTAGAGTCCAATAAGTTTAACTCATTTTGCAATGCAGACAAGATTTATTGGATGGAGGGAGTATTATTTTAGTATGTGAGCCCCTCGATCTCATGAGATTTTGTCTTTTTTTACTCCATATATCTGAATGGGGGCAATAGTATATATAATTGGTCGGAATTTTGTTGGAGCACTTCCTAAAAGTTGCTCTTTCACTATTTCCTTGGTCCGCACTTATGGGATCCTTAGACACCTTGCACATGAGGTCGTGGATTCGCCGTTGTCGGTAAAAAAAAACTTTTATCTGGGTGATGATTGGCACTCGCCGCACAATTAATCTTGCTGTCAATTAGTTACTTTCATGTTAATGAACAAGATTTCAACTAAGCTAATTTGTCATGTATGTAGGAAAGGTCATACTTAATGCATTTGTGATGGCTTTGATTTTTTTAATTCTCTTATTGGCAGAGATACAAATTTGTCTACCACTTGATGGTGATCCTATTGGATCATGTAAGTTCAACTCATATGTTTTATCTGCACTTGCAGATATTGGTGGTCAAACAGGGCATTTGATTCAGCAGAACGTACAAATCTTCAATCAAATTTCTGCTAACCTTGCTTCTCTCCAGGTGAAGGTTTATATCTGAACTTGGGTCGCATTTGGCTTTTTTCATGGCCTTCTGTTATGTTAATGGGTGTTAATTTGAGAGTTTTGAGTAACTGGTATTAATACAAGTTGAAATTTGTTTCTAACTCAAGGTAGTTTTGGGTGTGTTTTTTGCCTGCTATGTGACCAAATAAATAGCATAGAAAGAGGAGTAGCTGTCGAGAATGTTGGAATCTTGCCATTTGATAGGTTGCTGCTAAGTTCTAGAAGTGCTCGTTTATGTTATAGGCCAGTGGGGCCCTCATGAAAGAAACTTCATCTGCTCTGCTCTTAGCATCTGCTAATTGATGAACTATATTTATGAGACGAAGGCTCATGTCATTGTCTTTTCTTACATTTTTGCATGTGACTAATGATATTGCCTTGTTTCAGTTACCAAATAATATTGATCTTTTCTGCCAGGCGAGGGATAACATAGTCACCATTGTGAACGAGTATGAACTGTTATAACTTTCTTTTTGTTCTTCTTTTGTGTATTTAATTGCACATTAGTGTACTTATATTTACATATAATAACGGATGCACGTATGTTGCAGCATGACTGATATGCCATCTGTGATGAGGCAGATGCCTCCTTTTCCAGAGAAAATCAATGAGGAACTTGCAAACATAATCTTACCTCCGAGGTCCATGCCCATGCGATAGTGAAATTTTCCTTTTTGAATTTGGGATTATAATGGCAGGGGTCACTGTATATATAGACATTTTCCTTGCGTCAGAGATACGAAGTCCATGAAAATGATCAACAACCAGGTTCATTACTCGATCAGTCAAGAAATAATTAGGTTTTGAGGTTCTTATTCTATTGATTTTTCGTAGCTATTATAGTGCTCTGATTTTACTTGCATATTGTGGACTTGGTTGTGCAGTCATGTAGAGAGGAGAAATTAGTAGTATTTGTGCTGGCTGTTGCTGTAAGGAAAGAGATAGCAGTATTTCATTACAACAAAATTTGCTTATTGAATTAATTGGTTGATATCTCGATTTTTGTTACAGTAAGCACAGGCATTGGTTGGTTGGGCACTCAGATTTGTTGTATTATGCGGTTAACTTTAATTGGTAAAAAGTAGGCTTTAAATGCTGACATTGTAGGAGGTTCTGTAAGTATCATTGTCTGGAGTAGCCAGTTTTGCTAATTTACCGTGGAGAAACAATGAAGAAGTACTGGCGAGGACATCCTTTTACAGATTGATGATATAGAAAAACATGGCTATAAAGCAGCTTGTCTATCACTTCTCCGTCAAAAGCTTCATTGGCCTTCTATTACAGGCTCGTGCCTCAGAATGAATCCTTTTAAAAAGAAGTGTATAACGATTTTGCGAGTATATATTTCACCTGCCGTTTTGGTTGAATTTGAATGTGTTAAATTCAGTCTATCTTCTTTTGCAAAATGGATATAGAATTGAGCACGCATGACTTTAAATAAATATCTCCTAATGTTATGGTAAAGTGCTAAAACTTTGATTAAAAACAAGGTTAAGTGCTAACAGAAAGGAAAAAACAAATTTATAATGAAGTAATGGTGCGAGTAAACGTGGTTGGGATATAAAAAAAGCAAAATATCAGTGTATAATGTTCCCTAGTAAAAAAGAAAAAAGAAAAAAAAAGGCATAAACCAGATTTGGTTTTACTATTCTAGTGTAAGGATAGCAGCTTCTTGGACTGGATTCATGTCGAGCTGAATTTAGCTTGGGTCCGAGTAGAGTTTCAAGCCAAGCTGATCTGAGCCTGCCCTATTCAGATTTCCTTAAGTCTCCCATGTTCACCCAAAGAAAAAAACCAATACCTCTCTCCTAACCCTTCTTCCCCGGAACCGGAGGCACTCAAAGAACATTGCAATGTCACAACCCCCAAAAAATTGTGAATGAAAGAAAGATAAGGTGGCCCAAGAATTTCTTATCACAATCTAAATACTTCAAAGCAGCATCATAGAATGTTGGAAAAAAAAAGCACCTTCACAGAAGCATGAATACTATGGGAAGGTGGGCCTCTATGTCCTCCCCTTTGCTGTTCAAAAATTACAAGTACTAGATTCTTCACAAACATAGTCCAAACACTGGGTTATAGCTCTCGTGTTTTTTCTCCGAGTCTCCACCCCTCCATACAACCATCCCCTGACCCTATTCATGTCTGCTTCTACATGTTTGCTTCCACATTAAGGTTCTTAAATACCTAGTCCGGCATCTCCATGTGTTACTCTAAAAGTCAACATGCACGAAATGGTAAAAGCTGTATTTTTGTCGTCGGATACTTAGGTACGGATTAATCAAACTGATTAAGCTTAGTGAGGATTTCAAAGACAAGATTGAGCTTAATTCACTGAACTAGGTAGACCTTTAAAAACTACCCCTCTACTAAAGCTCGTGCTTGGCTTGTATGGACTTCGATAATTTTATTATGAGGTTATCGCTGCTATTGGGTTTACGTGGTTGTCTTGGCTCTGGGCACATGGCTAAACTATGAGTTAGAAAGTGTGCAAAACTCTTCTTCTGATATATGAAGAATAGCAGCTGCTGCATAGACTTAGCATCTTCCGTTTTCGGAGGAACTGTTCACCTAAGCACCTGTCTTCTTCAATTGATCCTGACCTTCCAAGAAGCATTTTAAACTTATGTATTTGGCAGCATGACATTTTCCGGCCACGATATGGACATCCATTTGTCAAAGTAAATTGCTTCATTTTTCTAAAGTTATGCCGTCAGCAGACTCTAAATAACATATCAGACAAGGAAAGCTCGTAATTTTCACTAAAACAATGGGTCCTCTACTTTCATAAAATATTTGTTAAATTATATTACACGCTATGCGTTTCGCCATTGTTATGTCTCATTTAGTTTGTTCCCATCTTACTACACGATCAATAGTATAGACTAAGAAGAAAATCGACAAAAGTTAGGGTTTTTTCAAATAAGAATTTGTACTTGAATCGGGAAACCCTGATTACGTAACGGTAGTTATCCTATCAATGCCTCAATTCTATTTGCAATTTGTCAGAGTCGATTGATATAACATCCCCAAGCATGCACCAACTTTCTGATACTGTTTAACTTTTGTAAATGCATGCCATGGGGTCGTGAAGTACATCAGCTGAAACCATGATAAATGCATTACTTTATAAACAAGGTGCTTCATGAAAAGTGGTATCTAAGACCACACACATGGCTTACAGTATATAAGACCACAAATTGAAGTTTCTTTTTTTTTTCTTGAAAGGGTAGTGGGCGGCCTGAAAAGTGACAATCAATAATTGGTGGATGCTAAGCCTGATTCTTGTCCTTACTAATTACCATCAGCATGGAATAAATTTGGTTTAGATACCCTTAAAGTTTGCCACTCTTCCCTGAACATTTTATTATTATGGTTTGTAAGATTTATAAAGCAGTGAAGATGGAATAAGAGGTATTTTTTCTCATACCTTAATGATGCGACGGATTGGCATTACAGGGATATTTCATTATTTTTCTGTTAGGTTTGGGTAAATTATTATTCTAAGTATAATGGGTAGACGGAATTTGAATAACCTTTTGACTGAAAACTATAGGGGAGTAAAGTAGAAACACGTAACTTGTACATTTCTCAGAGGCTCTATATGAGTTGATATTTTTCATGCGATCCTGATTATTGCTCTCGTATACCAATTCCACTGCTCTAGCCTCTATTTGGAAACTTATTCCTTGAATAGGAAGTGGATCTCTCAACCTCTCTTCAATAATGGGTATCTTTTGCCCTTTTGATGCTGATAGCATTCGAAACATTAGCTTTGTCTTGTAGCTGAAGTACCATAAGGCTTGAAATATTGATCAGTCCTCTCTTTCATAATTAAACGGTCCATTTCCAAATAGCTATGTGCTTCTATACGTATTGATCAATTGCTCTTTATTACTTCTCTTTTCCAGGAAGGTATGTTGCTAAGAAGTAGTAGTTTATCTTTCTGAGTGGCTCACGGGAGAAACATTCCATCATTTCTCTGTGCTTCTTCCTCCTCGAATATTTATGTGCATTTTTTTAGTCTGAACTACTACGTAGATATTGCTCTAGCTTAGCCGAATATTGTATTCTAGCTGACTCACAGGGACGTAACTAAGGTAAACATGTTTCCATCAAGCCTTGGCAATGACATTTGAATATGTTATGTCAATCATGATTGTTTGGGAGTGGGAAAGTTTAATTAGTGACATCAACTGTTTGTAGATTCATTAGAAAGCCTTAAAATCATATACCCTACAAATGGCTCTCATGTTGGTGGACCTCTCCCGGCTCACTTTTTCTTATCTTGTCTAACCCTGTGGATCCCCTGCTGTTATTGTCTCACAATATATAACACTGGTACATTGAGATGGACACCTTCCTATCCGTTTTCAAGATATCATCACACTTCTTTCTGAACTTAGAATGCCAAATATCAAGCCACCATGCAGAGTTCCAGCCATTCAAAGCTAAATCATACTTCCACAAGCCGCCCGCCACCCCAGCCCGACGACTCGACTCCTGCAGACGGCAAATGGGCGGTAGGACTTCTCCAGGACTGCGTGAAGGCCATCGCCGACAAGGACTCCTCTAGGATCAACCAGTACATGTGGATGCTGAATGAGCTAGCATCACCTTATGGAGATCATGACCAGAAGCTGGCCTCCCACTTCCTGCAGACACTCTTCTGTAAGGTGACCGAATCCGGCCACCGGTGCTACAAAACCCTAATTTCCGTTGCCGAAAAAGCTCACTCTTTTGAGTCCACAAGGAAGGTGATACTCAAGTTCCAAGAGGTAAGCCCCTGGACAACTTTTGGTCATGTGGCTGCTAATGGGGCCATTCTTGAAGCCATGGAGGGAGAGTCCAAGCTGCACATAGTTGACATTAGTAACACTAATTGCACCCAGTGGCCTACTCTGTTAGAAGCCTTGGCAACAAGAAATAATAATGAAACCCCTAGACTAAGGCTGACAGTTGTGGTAACGCCCAGTACAGGGAAATCTGTGATCATGAAAGAGATCAGCCAAAGGATGGAGAAATTCGCCAGATTGATGGGGGTCCCTTTTGAGTTCCATGTAGTGAATGGTCTGTCAAGGCTAGGGGAACTCACTGTGGAGGATTTAGGGTTGCAGGAAGATGAAGCAGTAGCAATTAATTGCATGGGGGCTTTAAGGAGAGTGGACGTGCATGAGAGGGAAGGTGTGATTTGCATGATTAAGTCACTCAAGCCCAAGGTGGTCACTTTAGTGGAGGAAGAGGCTGATTTCACTAGCAATAGGGAAGATTTTGTTAAATGCTTTGATGAGTGTTTGAGGTTCTTTAGCTTGTACTTTGAGATGCTGGAGGAGAGCTTTGGGCCAACCAGCAATGAGAGGCTGCTATTGGAGAGGGAGTGTTCCACGAGTATGGTTAGTGTGTTGGCTTGTGATCATGGTGAACATGGAGGTGGGGAGTGTGAGAGGAGGGAGAGGGGGAGGCAGTGGTGTATGAGGTTCAGAGAGGGGTTCTCACCGGCCGGATTCAGCGACGATGTCGTCGATGACGTGAAGGCGCTGTTAAAGCGGTATCGAGATGGATGGTCCTTTGTGAAGGCTCAAGGGGATGATGATTCTGGATTATATCTTTTGTGGAAGGAGGAACCGGTTGTCTGGACCTCAGCATGGAGACCTCGTAGTTGATTAGGTTGTAAAGCTTTTGATTAATAATACTAAAAGATTAAGCTTTTGGCATGAACAAGATGAATGGACTCAAGTACTTGCTGTTTGTGGATAGAAGAAATAGAGTGATTTTTTATCTTTAGACGAGATAGCTAGCAGTTATTCAGAGAAACTCTATTTTCTCTCATTTTTTATTTTCTCTCATTTTTCAACTTTGGGATTGGTTTGAAATAATATGTATAATTCATGCTTTGTTTTTTCATTTTCTTCTCGGAAGTCACATCTCTAGCAAAACTTGTCAGTGAGTTGATTTTGATTGAAGAGAGATTTGAAAGTAATTGTATGCTATTAGCTTGCGAATACTCATGAATTGATTTGAACAAGTGAACTTCAGTCCTTACTTTTACCTACTAATACTGGTTTGATTATGTCGATGATGCTTATTAGTGGTACATTCCTACGTTCAATTGTAAGCTAGTATTTGGTTTTAATTGCATCGATAAGGTCTGTTTTTGACTGACAACTGACGCACGTCAATGGAGCAACATTGGTGGCTAACAGCACGTCAATGATTGAATCAAAAGGCAAGAGTACGTCCTTTTGGTCTATTAATTAGTATTGCAATTTCTTGCCTTTTACCTAGCAACCCACATGCACTTATTTCCTGGCTCCCCACTATGTGATTGTACCTAACTTTTCTAGATTTTGTGGTACTGTTATTTAAAGGAAAGTGTTAGTGCCTGCTAAGTTGTTTTCTCTTTGTCCCTGCTTACCTACCAAAGCCACCCACCTCTTTGAGATTATACTAATATCATTTGGGCTTTTCTTTGTTCAATGTTTCCATTTATATGATGATGATGATGATGATGCTGTTGTTGTTGCTTTCTTCTCTGATATGTAAAGTTTAAGACTAAAACAATACAATATTTTTAAGCTGTAAACATCGCAATTGACTATCAACTACGAACTCATGCCTTGGCCAAGTTATGATGGTCTCGGTTGCTAACATAAATGAGATGCCCACTTGTTTAACTGACCAATTAAATTGTGACTTGATCAACTGAGTTACAGAGCCAACACCTAACTCATTTCTCTGCACGTTTGCAATTTCCTGTGAAAGAGGAAAAATGAGAATGAACGTGCTTCAGAGAAAAACACGTGGGCCCCACCTGGTCAAACGGTTGCTACTCATGCACACGGTGTTTAGCATTATTCATGTTAAGAGGTAGCTTGTTAGCGTTTCTGAACTTGAATTAGGCACTACATGTTTGGATTTGGGGGGTGAAATTGATTTTTCAGTCGTCAATTGTAAGCTAAGATTATGAACTCGATTTCGGGTCTATGGTACTGTTTGTCATGTCATTTTTTACCCCTTCATGTCTTAATGTAAGGGAGAGCAGAAGAAGGGGAACAGACCATTGGATAACGATTCAAGAGTTCGCCCGCCCCATGCCATCACCATTTTTTCACAAAAATGCTTACATAAGTGACCCCTCTTCTAAGTTATAATAAGCAAGCCTACTTTGTGTTAAACTACGCGTCGATACTTCGGGTACCTATCTTAGACAAATTGTATGGTTTAGCTTCTGATTCTGACAGAAAAATTGTAAATATTCTCGAGCACTAACGCATTAACACTACTACAAAGAATGTTAGTCAATTTTTTTCCCAAAACCAGCGGACCGCTATTTGGTTATCACATACTAAGAAACAAGCAAATACAAAAAGGGGAGGACATGAAGCTTTACCCCATTGGCTACATTACTAAGAGCATCGATACTCTCAAAAATTAACAAATCTTAATGGATTCTTAAACTCCCTGAACCTTTCCGCACAGAAATTACAAAACATTTTAGTTGATGAAGCTCATCTGGGATAGATAGAAACATATTAAAGGAAAGAATGAGCAAGCCATTTTAGCTAGATCAGCCCAAGAGAGTGTTGGTCAAACTTGTGCATGTAAAGTTATAAACAAACTCCCTCCGGGCAAGCAATGAAGCCTGTCTGGATTTGAAAATGAGTGAAATTTATCGGGAGGGAGCAAAGTCAACCATGTAACGATGGACTCGTGTTTTTCCAAATGAGGCTTCATTGGAAGGAGGGAGTACATGCTACGTTGGGCTTAGAACCACTGCATAAATCCAACTTTGGGTTGTGAGGCCCATGATATGTTATATTCTTGGTCTTACACATAATTAAGTTGTTCCCTTTTTAAACTATGGTTCAAATTGTTTCACGATCACAAGTATATACCTCTCCAATGTGACCCTGCCACAGCGAATCTCTCTTGACTGTTTTATGCTCAGGTTTGTTTGGAAGTTAATACAGATTTTGAATTCAGAAATGTTGTCGAAGTGAAGAGTGATGATGGTTCTATATCACCATTCAAAGTGGAGTATGAATCATGTTCTTCTAAATGCAAGACTTTTAATCATAATGCGAAAGCTTGCCCGATGAGAGAGGAATGGCGCATAGTTCAATCTGAAAATCATGGACATGAAAACCCTAATTCAAAGATTGATCAGTTGGAGAAAGATAACCCTGTCAGCGGCAGATGATGCTGTGGCAGCGCCAATAAATGAGGTGGCAACGTCAATAGGTGATGTGGTAGATGAGGTTGTGGGAGTGATTGAGCATAATTTAGGTGCATCTCAATTAGTGGGCCTCAATATTTGCGCCAAGGATAGTATGTTCTGTGGAGAAGACTCAATCAAAGGGATTTGCATATATATTGGAGATCCATAAAATATGAAACAGACCCTATCTTCCATTCCAGGACATAACAAAGTGGGCAATCAGAGAAAACAAGTGCCCTCCTTTCCTAATCTGGATAAATCTTTGGAAGATCTTCCTAATAAGTCTCTCATGGAGGGCGACTAAACCCAAACCAATCAGCTCCCCCTCTAATAATGAATCATTAAACTTTGTAGTGAACCTTAGTCCTCAACCCAAAGAAGACTCTAACCGGTTTGCAGTGCTTCAAGAGACTGAATTGAACAATGAGGCAGATCTAAGTGACTCGGCTAGTACTACCTTAGGCTCACACAACTCCAACCACCGTACATATTCTCTTCGGTCGCACAAGGAAACAGGAGGTTCTTCAGCTAGGGCCACGAGTAGGCCCAAGACTAATACAAATCCAGTAATTGTATTGTACGTTCGTACATATCATTGGACGCATACACTTGTGTGAAGAAGAATTCAAATCCAGTAATTAAATTCCTCACATTGCAATGCAAAAATTGACCGTCTCGGAAAGCTTATTTACAATGAAAAGGTTTGGGTTCCAAAGAAAGAGAATCCCACCACTGGGAGCCGACTCAAGATTGTGAAGCCATGACCAGCCTCAGAGAATTGAAGCCTGTAGAAGGGAGAGCTTTTCTTTTCTAATTTTCATTTCACACAAACCCAAAATACGAATGTTATGTGCATTAACAAGATCGACGATTGCCGATCGCTTTGCCAGGGAACCAAGGCCACATGGGACACTTGTGGTGTTGGCCGTCCAATGCTTGTCTTATTTCAGAAATTAAAAGCTACTAAGGATGCCTTATAAGTGTGGAATAAACAACACTTTGGAGAAGTTAAAAGACATGTCAAGGAAGAGAAGAACAAGTTGGAAAGTATTCAGATTAGTCTGAGGCATGATCCCTCTAATGTTTTGCTTCGGAAAGAGGAAAAAAGGGCCAGGGAAAATGTGTTCAAGGATGAAGCTATTGAATAGAGTTTTTATAAAACAAAAGTCCGGAGTTAATTGGCTGAAATATAGTGACAAATGCTCGAAGTTCTTTCATGTCATGACTGCATCTCATCAGGTCAGAAACCAAATTCATTCTGTTATTGATTCTAGTGGTAACGTATTGCATGATCAGGAGGAGATAAGGCACGAGGCAGAACTATATTTTGAAGGTATTTTTTCACCCTCCACTCAGGAACAACCTAACACTATTCCCTTCAAGCGTCATCTCGACAGTGAACAAGCAGCTTGGCTTTCTCGTCCAGTTGATGCAGATGAAGTGAAAAATGTGGTGATGCATTGCCCAAATAACAAGGCTCCGGGCCCCGACGGGTTTCCAAAAGAGTTCTTCGCCGCGTTTTGGGGTGTTCAAGACCTCTTCCAAAATAGTAGCATGCATCGGGCAAGCAATTGTACTTTCGTGCTGAAGACTCCGGGTGCGAATAAGTTTGAAAACTTCAGGCCAATCTCTTTATGCAACTTCATCTACAAGGTGGTTTCGAAGATCCTTGCTACTACCACGTCGTGTATCGTTTAACCAGTCTTCTTTTGTCAGGGAGAGAACTATAGATGAAAATATAAGGATTCTATTTCTTCTGCCATATGCATTAAAGAAGTCTTGAACACCTTTGCCTCATTCTCGGGCTTAATGGCTAATGTCAACAAGAGCAATGTCTTTTTATTCTTCTTCTAGAAACTGCTCTCTTAAAGAAGAACTTAAACAAGTGCTGCATTTTGTGGAGGTAATCTGCCTATTCACTATTTGGGTCTCCCTCTCTCCTCAAAAAGATTGTCCCATGCTTTATGTAAGCCATTGCTTGAGAAAATTGCATCCAGAATTTCAGGGTGGAAAAGTAGTCTTCTCTCTTATGTTGGCAGGTTGGAATTGATAAGTTCTGTTTTAAATGGATTGCAAACCTAATGGACTGCAGCATTCAAACTCCCAAAGAAGACTGTTCGATGTATTGACAGCTCTTTTGAGAGATTTCTATGGAAAGGGCCGTCTTCTACGAATCTACATCCACTTATCATAAACTCTCATGGAAGAAAGTGTGTAGACCCCTTCATGAAGGAGGATTGGGTATCCGTCGAGTAGGAGATTGTAACAAAGTAGGTCTTTGTAATTTGTTTTGGCGCATTCTCACTAACAAAGATTCTCTATGGTGTCAGTGGGTGCATGGTATCTATATCAAACATTTTTCTATCTGGACTACTACAATCTCCCCAAATACATGTTCCTTTTGCGTGGAAATCAGTTTTTGATATGCGTGATTTCATGATGTCGCTATGTTGCTTAAAAATTGGAAAGGGTGAACAAGTAAAAACATAGCATGATATATGGGCCTGGTGCGCCTTTAGTCAACCTATTTGGAAGGCGACCTATTCTCCATATTTATTGGGGGGGGGGGGGGATCGATGGAGGATATGTTGGTAACTCCTACAGAGATGGTGAATGGAATTACACAAATGGAAGCACAATTCGGTCAGAGGAACTTCAGGCATTTTTAGATGGGCATAAACCATCCTTCTCTTTAGAGGAAGATACATACAAATGAAAAAAAGATAAATTTGGTTATAAGGCAGTGTGGAACTCCATAAGGCAGCAATTTTCTAAGGTCCACTGGTCAAAGCTGGTTTGGCATAAATACCATGTTAACAGGTATGCGTTTTTTACATATTCAGCTTTTAACGGTGGGTTGCATACACCGGATAACCTTTGCAAGAAAGGCCCGAATATGGTTAATATGTGCAGGTTATGCATACAACAATCTGAAACTATTCCACATATTTTCTTTGAATGTGAAGTTTCCAGTATAGTGTGGAAACTTGTTAGTCCTTTGCAACGTCCATCAAATGGTTGAAAATTTTTGAGAAGGAGGTGAATTGGATTACGAACTTTGTAAAATGGAACCAGTATGGAGGTATTGTTATCAAACTATGTTGTCGGTTTACATCACATTTATATGGCAGGAGAGAATCCGTCGTGTTTTTGAAGGGAAATGCACCCATCCTACTCCTTTGTCAATGAAAGTCTCTCACCAGGTCAGAGCTATCTATTCGGCGTTTGGGATCAGCCAGTCAATTGTTGATCATTGTTCAACTACGAAGGTTGTTTCTTGAGTTGTGAGAATTGTCTCTTGCTTCTTTTTTTGTTTCCCTCTTTTTTGGTTTAATATAATTTAATTATCCAAAAAAAGTATATACTGTAAGATAACCAAGTTTCTTAAAAGCTCGAACTTGTAGGAAACGGAAATCTTTATTCATTTATTACATATTCTAACATCTTCCCTCACGTGCAAGCATCTATAAAGCGTGGCACATGCAATTATATATAAACGCCTCCAGCGGAACTAGAACCCAGGACCTTTCATAACCTGGAGCTCCGATACCATGTTAGATAACCAAATTTTCCAATAGCTCGAGCTTTTGAAAACTTGGTTATCTTACATATACCTCTAAAACTTGGAGCAAGCAGTTGAAAAGTAAGAAGCATCTACAAAGCGTAGTACATGGAACATAATTGGGATATAAACGCCTCCAGTGAGACTAGAACCCAGGACCTTTCACAACCTGGAGCTCCGATACCATGTTAGATATAACCAAATTTTTCAATAGCTCGAGCTTTTGGAAAACTTGGTTATCTTACATATGTTACAAATATTACTTACTGCTACTGTACTTTTGCAAAGACGAAAAATTATTAGAAGAAATCGATGATCGAATCAAGCGTCTCCCTCCCAGGATAAGGCGATCAACCACGTGCTGTAGGAGCACTCAGCCCAACCAAACCCGTCCCGGCCCGGCCGGCCGGCTGCGCGCGCGTGTGGGTTAGCCCACCTAGGTGCATGGATCCAACATCTCTCTGTCCCACAAAAGTGGGGTGACCCTTGGGTCTAACTTCTAAGGCCAAACTTGGATCTTATATACCATCCACAACTTCTCTTTGGTGTGGATGTGGGACTATTCATCCTTCACCAAATTCACTCATTCACATCAATAGTAAGTAGGTTTTAATATGGGTTATTATACCCACTTCTAACAACATATACCTCTAAAACTTGGAGCAAGCAGTTGAAAAGTGAGAGTCTAGCTACTTGTCACTATTACATCTGCAACTTTTCTTCACTTTAAATACGTATAACCTTGTGAATACCACATGATAACCAGCTTATATATAATGATCAGCTTTTCTCCAGCCTTGTCATATAAAGGATAAAGTTATATGAGAGTCACGAGCACAAACATGAAACATTATATTTAAGGCGGCATTGGCTGGTATCCATGATTTTGTGGAGTTAATTAAAGCATGATTTTATGGGCCTACTTTCTCTCCACAATCTGTCTCCCCAGCCAGAAAGTTTTCAAAACTGGTATCTCCAATCAGCTCATAATTAAGCCACTTAATATCTATTCGTAAAAGATCCAAGGACAGCCCACATTAATGTTTTGTTTTTGGAACAGATGCGAAAAGATTTATTAATCTTTTTGTTGTCACATCCTTAAAAAAATTAAAGACTGGTGCACTATAAATCATCTTTCAACCACATAATCGGTCCATTTGCATTTGAAAAAGAAAACATTCAAGCGCAAAGTGAATGTTGTTGACTGGTAAAAGAAGAAAAAAGGGATAAGGTCGGCCAGGACCTTGTTTCCAAGTTCACTGAGCATTATTAAGAAGGCAAAACGAAACATGCACCTAACTACACGGTGTTCAATCGGTTGTAGTTAGTGCATCTTGTCCTAACAAAACAAAGGCCAAAAGGGATCGACCAAAGAGGTGCAATAAAGTAAGTGATAGTATGATCATTTTGAAGGACGAGAAACTCCGGCCTAGCTCAAGATTGGTGCTGAGTGGGGAAATATATATAATGGAATTTAATGTAGGGGACATGATGCGGCACACAGTGCGTGTAGTGTAATCCACTAGCACACTAATTTCTATAGAATTTTATGTTACTAGTAATTGTTAATAAAAGTTCTCTCGCTATCATTAATTAACATCTAAGTAAATTTCCATGCATGTTCCTTTTGGCTTGTCTCATAACCAGCTGAAGCTATGCATAAGTTGTCATTTTGATTCAGCTAAAGCTTTTGATCGTTTTTTCTTCGTGGTTAAGAATATGCCAACGATGTTATCATAAAAAAAAAAGGAATGCCAACGTTGAAAACCACTTCTGGAAAGAGGTAGCTGTGGAAAGTCAGTCGGCTGGAGAAAGAGAAAGGTATCTCTCGCAGTATAAATGACTGCATGCCCTACTTTTTGTGCACAAAGATTCACCTTATACTTCGCTCACATACTACCTGTCAGCTGGGAGAACAAATCAAAAGCTTAGATGCAGCATGGCATCTCATATATGTAGCACGTTCACGAGTTGATCTTGTTAGATTAAGTGTGTAAATTAATTTGTTGACAAGGAATTAAGAACGAATGACATGGCTGGACGTCAGCTTTTCCTATGGGAGCCAATATGAAAGAACTGGTCGAGTAAGAATCGAGCACATACAACCATAGGCTGACAAGATTTTCGGTCATAAAACTGACCTATAAAGGTAGCTTGATTGTGTCATAAAAAGAATCAATGAATATCGAATTCACATTTCGAAAGGTGGGAGACAACTAGTCATGTCGAAGAAAAATGGGATTCAGGAATTTAAAGACTAGTTTCATTCGCTTTAACGAGTAGCTGATCAGGTAACTAGACATTTACATAATTACATCCTAGTCATTTACTCACAAGGAACTGCATCTCCCGCAGCCAGCATCCACTTCTACTTGTAGAAACTATATATTTTCACCGTCAAAGACTATCTAGAATATATCTTAACTTGCTTGGTTCTCATGTTTTCGTTCTCAACAAATCATTTAACACATGTACATGGATAACCTTGCAAGTATCTGAGGAATATATTTAAAGAAATAATCAGATTACCCAAAACTGCATCTCCATTATATTTCACAATAAACAAATTCTATAGTAATTCAAAAGTAGCATAATGTCATGATTGACTTCATTAATTTTTTAGTTCAACTCTAAAACTCGTCACATTTCATTAGAGAGCTAATATCACTCCCTCTTCTATAATTATTGTTTATCATCATATATATTGTCACGGCTAGAGCTAATATCACTCCCTCTTCTATAATTATTGTTTATCATCATATATAATGTCACGGCTCATATTTTTAAAACCTCTGTTAAATAAGAGTAGTAGCGGAAAACGAGAGAATTATACCTCTATGCAATAAATCGTTAGTTGAAATTTGTCGACTAAGCATCCGTAACAATTATTTTTCAAGATATTTGTGAACCCTAGTTAGCACGGCCTAGATGCTTAGTCGACAAATTTTAACTAATGATTTATTGCATAGAGGTATAATCCTCTGGTTTTCCGCTACTA
Organism: Houttuynia cordata; assembly: GCA_039654745.1. Lineage (NCBI taxonomy): Eukaryota > Viridiplantae > Streptophyta > Magnoliopsida > Piperales > Saururaceae > Houttuynia > Houttuynia cordata. Next base: position 21,252,244 of record CM077509.1, read on the forward strand.
AGATTTAACAAAGGTTTTAAAAATACGGACCGTGATAGTTGGTATTATAGCATACCTTTATCTGCAAGTCTGAAAGTCATCTCAAGATGATTAGTTAGAATTGTGGGTTTCGTTGAGTTGGTGGATAGTTGCGGTTGTCAATAGTGTCTGATGACACCTACTCATAGAAGCATGAGCTGCCAGACGTGCATCCAGAGTTGTAGTTGCAGAACCACAGGAAGAAGGATATTGGATAGTTGTGGCTATGTATCTGTAAGGACTTTCACATTTGAATTGGTTTATTTTAATATTAGTTATCGGTTATTGTGTGGTTTAAATATTTTTTGATTTAACTCGGTTGTTTTCAAAAATAAATGAGTTTACGAAGGTTTTAATCAAAACTAACTTCACAATCATGAGTTTCAAGTGATTTTGGATCAAACCTATTTTTTGGGATTTTTTTATATTTTCATCAATTTTTCGAAAATTAGGGCTTGACGAGACCCTTGCGGGCCCCGCCGTCGAAATTAGGTTTTTGTGACCAAAATGCCCCAAATATTAAAGAAAGTCATTATAAAAAATTTTAGAATTTTGTAGACTTAATTTCGGATTAAAATAGCCAAATTTTTAAATTTTAGCCAAAAACCCTATTTCTACCCCACATTTTACTTAGGTCTACCCCAACTTTTTCTATAAAAGGAAAGGGCGGTGCCATTTTCTATTTTGGGAATAGGCTTGGACGGAAGACTTGGAACTTATTCTCCATTAGGCTTGAAGATGAAATGATTAGAGGTAATTAGCTTAATCTCTTCTTGTTCTTTAGGTCTTTCTTAAAACCTTTCTTAATCTTGATTTCTCCAGTGTTTCAATCCATTTTTAAAGCATAAAATCACTGTTTTATATCTCTTCTCTAAGCCATAATCTTCAAAATCTTGTTTTTATGTTTCCAAAGCTTTAGATCTAGGGTTTTCTTTTCATATTCAAGGCTAAATCGTGATTAGTATTGTATTAACATAAAATCGTATTTTTGGAAGGTGTTGGAGGTGATTGAAGGTTCATTCTCATCAAGTCAAGGTAATGGGTTCTTCAATCTTTGAATGATTTTATTGAAAGGGGTTTTTGTATGCTTAGTTTCTAATGGTAAGTTTAATATGTGTTAATCTCATGCTTCTATTTCTTAGGGTTATATCTTAGAATGATCTAGAGTAGTGTTCTGGAAGGTTTGATGGGTTTTTAATGATGTTTGATACTTAGATGAATGTTTAAAAATGTATTAATGGAGTCTTGGTTTTGAATATTTTAAAATTGAAGAGATGACCCGCGATCGATCGGCACTATTCATCGATCGATCGTTTTCTCAGCTTTGCTCTGCAGCCCGATTTTCAAATGGTCATAACTTTTTACTCCGAACTCCGAATTTTGCGTGGTCGTGGCGTTGGAAAGCTGACTTCTTGAAATTTAATAATATAAACTTTGAATCAATCCAATCACATATATGTGCATGAAGTTATGAAGATTTAAACATTATAGTCACTTTTTACCTCATTTCTATGTCTTACTCTTATTTTCCTATAAAAACCAAAAACTACATTAAAGTACCACTAATTCTAATTAAACACCAACATAAACATAGGTTAAATGGCTTATAAAATGCATAATTCATGTGTAGATCATATGGCTTATGAGTAATTGAGGTGATCATGTTATGGTTTATTGTATGGTAAAAAAGCATGCTTGTAGGAACTCTACATGGATGGATTTAAGCTTGATGATAGAAATTGCTTCGATTTCGGTTTAGAATCGTTATTTTGGAAGGGATTTAAGCATGCAGATATTGCTAAATGAGTTTATGTCGAAGCATGAATCATGTGATTAGAATATACATGAGTATACATACACATGGGTATGATTATTATGAAATTGTAGTTGATATATATACCTTAATTATGATGTATGAGGGGATGGATTGGGAGCACATTCCATGTGTTGGAACCCACGTAGGATTGCTTACAGATGTATCATGATAGCATGCATCATGTATCGGATTTCATGGATGAAGTTTTATCGTTGTTTAAACAGAACTGATCGATTGTATGCAATGTGTGAGATTGTATGCCGGATTAATCGATCGGTGGATTAATCGAAACTTGGTTGGTCCGAAAGGACATGTTTTCAATTTCGTTCCTTCGTGGAACAGGTTCACTCCCCGGGTTGAGTTTGATTGAGATATATGGGGGGCGAGGGTGTACTTGCCTTGCAGAGATTTGAGATGTCAAAAACCGGACACTAAGCACCCGGGTGGTAGGCTCTTTTGCACCAGCTACCACGTGTTCTAGTTTCTCTGTATGAGATTCTGGCTCTCCCCCACCGCAGGAGATTACCCAGGGCGAACACACCTGCTCTAGTTTCTCTATGTGAGATTCAGGCATCCTTGGCCAGGATTGTCCAGGGCGAGCAGCACATTGGGCTTGATAACCCCCTTTGTTCCTGTGTAGGAACCGGACCATGATACGCCTTCATGGCCTTGATTGTGTCCCCCCCTTCGTGACAATATTGTGTTACTCCTTGATGGAGGCATTCACCATTGTGATGATAAATGCTTATTGCGATGTGATGCATGATTGTACCATGTGTTGGTTACTTTAGACATGCATGGTGAATTTATGAGATATAAATGCCTGATCGAGATGGAAATATATGAATGAGATATCATTATGCAAGATTATATGTTATGAATGCATGATATGGGAGTATGTGAGTGAGATATCATTATGCAAAATTATGTGTTACGAATGCATGATATGGAAGTATGTGAATGAGATATTGTTATGCAGTTTTATGTGTTATACATGCATGACTAAAAAATAAGATAATCATGTCAATTATAGATCTACTGCTATGTTATAATGTTGTATGATTTCTGATTATTCTCAATGGTAGTTAAAACCATTACTAAGTTTTATACTCACCCCTCTTTCCTTGTTTTGTTTTGGGGCTGCGTGGTGCGACACGCAGATGGACAGGATCCTCTATTTGTAGAGCGATCGTAAAGAGAGCGGGATTAGGCATGGAAGCCTTGGACTTGGTCTAGTTTATTGATTTGGAGTTGTTTTATTATGTATGATGAAACTTGTGACCAATACTTGTGAACCCTTTTATTTGAGCCCGGTTTTATGGCTTAAGTTTGTAGTTGTGGGTTTAATGACTTGTCGATTTATTTTGAGTTAAAATCTACCTTTGTTCCTCTTATTTACTCTTGTTCAAAATTGTTAGCATAACTCTGTTAGTGAGTGTCACGCCCCAAATTTCCAAGACCCAATTTACGCGGAAGCGTCAATCCAATGACGGTTATAGGGTAGGAAACCTGGGACGGACCGAATACTCGAGTCTACGCTTATCCCATTTAAATATTATGGGACTTACAGGATCGTCATGACTTAAATAACATTTACTTACAAAAAGTAGAATAACGGAAAGGAAATCTAATTATCTATTACAATATCTGAAAATGTCTTAACAACCACAAACAGAGTTTAACATAAAGCAAATGGCACGCAGGCCGCAAGTTCAAATGTCAAAATATAGCAAAACATAAGAGACGAGTCTTCTAAGCTCCAACATCAAACCATGCCGCTGGAAAATATCACTTCTGCTCCTCCTTAAATCCTGCATCAGAGGATGCGTGAGTATTCCATAGGAAATACCCAGTAGGATACAGAAAACCCACACTGGAAAAAAAAAAAAAGAAGACTCCAAAGATGTATGGTTTAACAGACTCAGGTTCAACAAGGACTAAGATCACTTACCTGGAACCAACTGCCATTCAAGACGCATTAAGGTCAAAGATACTTCAAAGACTTTCATAAAGTAGTGAAGGTAAGATAATAAGCATTGAACAACCAAAGTGTCAAAGTACAATTTCTGCTCTCAAATCTTCATCAATACCAGAACATCCTAGAGGTTCTTCAGAGGAACCTTGCCATGCGTCTAGGGATGCTGGCCCCATCGGTGCTTACGGGCACAATGGGCGGAGATTGCAGACCTTCCGTAATGTCATACAATCTAAGCGCACGCGGTTGCCGTCATCGGCTGAACTACAGAAGTTCAATAAATCGGAGATCTCGCAAGATCTAGCAATGGCTTGTGAGCATACTATGATTCCGACTAAGAGCTTTAAATGCTACTTAGCGGAGAAACAATTCAACTAGCCCTATTGTCAAAAGGCTTAGAACAAGACTTTCTAAAGTTCCGACTCTTCATAAGAGTGAAAAGCATAATCCAAATCAAATTATGAATTAGTCTGGAAACTCAAGTGAGACCCGACTAAAAAGAGACACACCACATGATTTTCCAAAAGTTCAAGTTCGCTATCAACAAAGTTGTACCTAGCCCTAGAATTGATAATTCCCGACTTAGAATGACGCGTTTCAGGTAGACCACGTCAGAGACTTAGAATTCAAGCTTCGATTACTCTTGAGTCATAAATGGACCAAGAGAAGAACAAAGGGACTACTATTATAAGACACCTTATTTGGCTCTAAGACCTTAAGGTTACTGTTCTTAGAGTCTTATAAAATCATTTTAGACTTGATTAGATTCTTAATTATCAATTATTCTCAAGCTTCTTAGGTTTATTATGATTTTAAGTCATTTAAAGTCAGAAACTGTGTTCTGTCCAAAACAGAACAGCTCCCTTTATCAGGTTACTACGTTCTGAACAATTTGATTTAATCTATGAAATTTTTACCTTAGATAGCCTTTGATGTCTAGTTTCCAGATTGATAAAGAACTTAATTTTCTGATTACTGTATAATTAGTTATCATTTTTCTACTGAAGTTTGCCTGCGCAGGATTGCTCCTAGCCGAGACCAAGTATTCTATGTCATACATAATTTACTAATGTATAAAGTGTAGTAACTCCTTATTAGTCTTTTTCATACATTAATCTAGTCTTTCTTAAGATTTTTACAGTGCCTTTATAGTTCCAAAATCTCAGTTTATGATTCCACTTTTCGTAATCTTTACTACCCGATTACTACAACACTTTCTTATCTCATTATTTAAGTGATATTATCATATAATCCCGGACAACATTAGATCTCAAAACACGCTGACAATAAAACAAACTGAAATCTCAGAGACAAGATCTTACAAGGGATAATCTTATAGTTATCATTCATTATACAATTACCCATTTAGTTGATATTATACAAGTAGTAATAGCTACGATAATACATATGGAACACGAAATACGGAAATGCACCAAAGTGCCTAAAGATCAAATCTTTACTCAAGAGAGTGAGCATGGATATACAAATAGCATTATCACATGCGATCATGATTTAACATAGAAATCCAAATCCAATTTTCATTGGTCAACATACGTAGAAATGATTGAGTTGAAATACCAATACAATAGAGTTATGAATCAAGAGGGAATATCAATCTAGGATCGGCAATACAAATTCCAGAAATGAGTACTCAACATCAAGGCATCAACATTCAACAAATCATTTTATCAAAAAGAAGTGTAATGGGAAAAAGGCATCCTACTTGGTTGTAAATACCGAGACTTCCCGAGCACTCTTGACTCCGACAATGCCGCACCAACACCACGCCGGTCGACCTTGCTTGGACCACCACGGACCACCGCCGGAGTAAGGTTGCCGCCGGCCGGATAATGAGAGAGAGAGAGAGAGAGAGAGAGAGAGAGAGATTGAAGTGCTCAATGCTTTGAGCACTAAGCCAAAACCGCCCCCCTTGCTTGCCTATTTATAGACTTTTTGAACCATTCTCCACCATTGATCACTCCTTAATCCAATGGCTTAGATTCAATAGAAAATTCCAGATTTTACCACTTTCAAGATGACTCTTGGGTTTTCAAAGAAAGAATTAAATGGGTCAATTGCATGGCATTTGTGACAACATCCAACTACCTCCACTAATGGCCAAGTCGACCCAAGCTCAAATGGGTTTGGGTTTGGGTTTGGGTTTCTTTTTTAGAATTCCATTAATCACTACTAACCCACTTAAGAAATATCTAATTCATAATTTTTGCTTAATCTCAAATTAATTCTATTCCCAAAAATAACACAAACTTCATACAAAAACCTATCCAATAATCTTAGGTCAAAAGAAGCCAAACCAACATGTCACGCCAACCATGAATCATATAATCCAATAAAATCTCCGATTAAGATCAATTCAAAAAAAAATCACAAATTTTACGGCGTTCGATCGATTCCGGCGGGAATTGAATTTTCAAAAGATTTTCAAAAATTTAAATAAATGCATACCGTTGAGCCAAGAAAATACTATAAAATTTACGGTCGTCACATCCTCCCCTCCTTAAAGAAAATTTCGTCCTCGAAATGCCAAAAATCAATCAACAAACAGTTGAGGGTAGGCTTTCTTCATCTCTTCTTCCGATTCCCATGTCATTTCCTCGGAGTGCTGGTTTTGCCACAAAACTTTCACCAATGGAATAGTCTTCTTCCGCAACACCTGATCCTTCTTGTCCAAAATCTTGATAGGTCTCATCGGAAAGGATAAATCTGCCTCTAGCTCCATTGTTGTATAGTCCAACACATGAGACTCATCCGGTACATACTTCCTTAGCATCGATACATGAAATGTATTGTGTACATCTGCCAGCTGTGGGGGTAAGGCCAATCTGTAGGCAACCGGCCCGACCCGCTCCAAGATCTCAAACGGTCCAACAAACCTCGGGCTCAGCTTCCCTTTCTTACCAAATCTCATAACTCCCTTTGATGGAGAAACTTTCAAGAATACCTTGTCGCCTTCCTGAAACTCCAAATCTCGTCTTCGGTTATCTGCATAACTCTTCTGTCTGCTCTGCGCTGTCTGTAGTCTTTGTCGAATCTGCTTTACCTTCTCTGCACAATACTGTACCAATTCTGACTTCAATACTTGACTTTCTCCGACCTCTGTCCAGCATGTAGGTGATCTGCACGGTCTTCCATATAGAGCTTCAAATGGTGCCATTTGATCTATACATGAAATATGGATTTTATTATCTCCTAAACTTATGTTTCTGCTAGTATTAGTTTAGAATTATTGCTACTTTAATATAGTTTTTGGTTTTTGTAGGAAACAAGAGCAAAACGCAGAAATGGGATAAAACGCGATTCTAATGATTGAATATTCATAACTTCGATTTCATATCTCTGATGGGACTGATTTAAGCTTCATGTTAAAGTACACGAAGTCAGCTTTCCAACGCCACTGACTGTTCGCAATTCGGAGTTCTGAGCAAAAAGTTATGATCATTTGAAATATCGCACGCGAAAGAGACAGATTAAAGAGAAGAACCGTCAAGATGAGTTTGGATGGATGAGATCGATACGACGGGTTTTATTTGATTAAAAGAAAAAAAAAAGAAAAAAAAGGATTAAACCGGTCCGGTTCAATTAAAAAGAAAAAAAATAAAAAAAACCGGCCCGAGCCGAAGCTCGGGCCGTTCGTCCGGAAACAGAGCAGACGATGCTCTGTTTTGCCGGTGAAGACTGGGCCGGCGAGGCTGAGGAGGCGGCGGCGGGTTTCGACGGCGACAGAGATTTCGGCGGCAAGGCTGGGCTGAGACGGCGGAGAGATCGCGGCGGTGAGGCACGGCGGCGAGACTCGACAGAAGAAAAAAAGAAAGAACAGAGCTCTGTTTTGAGCTCTGTCGAGGTCCGGCGAGGCTGAGCTCGCCGGTGCCGGAGACGGTGAAGAACACACGGCGACTGCAGAATGACGGCGGATTTGGAGGGCATATTCAATTCGGAAACTAAAATCAGAATCGTGCTCAATCGGGAAAGAAAAACAAAACGAAAACAGTCCGCCGGAATAGGAAAGTGGGTGCAGAATTTGGGGCTCGATTCCACTTCAAATTGGACTGGGAATCGTGTTCGATTTGAGACGGGGCTGAGGCCTATAAAACCAGAACAATACGGGGGAACGAAAAGGGGGAGCTTTAGAACGAAAAAAAACAGCCGGCAGAGAAAAAAAAAAAACAGAGAAGAAACAGAGAGGAGAAGCCGCCGGAAAACAGAGCTTTCCGGCGGGATTCGGCCGGAAGAGAGAGAGAGGGAGGAGGAGCGACCAGAGGCGAGGAAGACAAGGCCGGAGGAGGGAAGAAAGCTACGATTTTGGGGCTGTTCTTGAACTGCTACAGTAACGGCTGCGCGAGGAAGACGATGAACAGTGCATAAACAGTACCCGTGAACAGTGAATAGTGATTTTTTGGTGAATAGTGCACAATGACACCAACGAATCAACAACGTTCTCCTTGTCCGATGGCCGGCTAAATTCGCGTCCAAGGCGTAGATGAAGCCCTAGATTTGTGTTATTACTCTTGATTGTTTTATTTAATACAATTGATATGATTTTGCTTAATGCTATTTCATAAGTTTCTTTTGAGTGCTTGACCATAGACTTGATTGATATGCATGAAATTAGATCTTTTTAATTCATATGCTTACCTAAAAGTAGGCTGGTGTTAATTCTATGCCCGACCAAGGATAGGATCATTAGCCCAAATGATAATTCTATGCCCGACCAAGGATAGAATTATCTACATTAATTTTTAGTGGATGAACTCTCGTGTCCGACCAAGAACGTGAGTGAATTCACTGTAATTTGTGTGTCTGACCATGAACACAAATTACCTTATCATGTCAATTTGAGCGTAATAATAATTGAGAGTAGTAATTGCATATTTAGTGGTGGATTCTCTGCTTTGGCACTTCTCCATATTAGTTAAAATCTATTTTAAAATAGTTAAATTTTATTGCTTTCTCTAGATTAATTAAAACAGAATTTACTTTCATTTGAATTTGGTAAAATATTAGTCCGTCCCTGAGGTTCGACAACCCTTTAATACTCACTGTAGTACAATTGCCTTGTGCACTTGCAAGGGTTTAATTTTAAACGATCACCATTCCAATGCTAGAGTGATAGCTGTTGTTGTAAGCAAATTCAATCAATGGTAGATGATCATCCCAGTTGCCCTTCCAGTCGATAGCACACGTTCGGAGCATGTCTTCCAAGGTTTGAATGGTTCTTTCTGACTGCCCATCGCTCTGCGGATGAAAAGCTGTGCTGAAACTGAGTTTAGTGTCCATCGCTTCTTGAATTCCTTTCCACGTCCTGGATGTAAATCTTGGATCTCGATCTGACACAATCGATATCGGCGTACCATGCAATCTCACTATCTCCCTGATATACAACTCTGCTAAACTCTCCGGATTCTGCTTCCATCTTATTGGTAGAAAATGAGCCGTCTTAGACAATCGATCAACGATCACCCAAATCGCATCCTTCTGTCTTTGAGTCTTCGGTAAGGCCACCACAAAATCCATTGTAATGTGGTCCCACTTCCATTGCGGAATCTCCAAAGGTTGTAACAATCCCGCTGGTCTCTGGTGTTCTGCCTTTACTTGCTGACAAGTCAAACATTTGGATATGAACTTTCCAATGTCTCGCTTCATTCCGTTCCACCAGAAGTTCCTCTTTAAATCTTGAAATAACTTAGTGCTTCCTGGATGAATTGCATACTGAGAGTTGTGCGCTTCACGAAGAAGTTCTTGTCTTAATTCCGCATCCTTCGGCACGACCAATCTTCTTTGAAATAAGATACTCTCGTTAGCTCCTTTTGTGAAATTTGGCTTTTCCAGCAGCTTTTGCATCTGAGGGTTACTCTTCTGCGCTTCCAGCACCTTCTCATAGATTGACGATCTCACCGAGATGTTTCCCAGAAATGAAGTTCTTTGAGTAGTTGGCCATTCCAGATTATACTTTCCCAAATCTTCCATCATACGCCATTCTTGCACCATCATATGCGCCATGGTTCCCGTCTTCCTGCTTAGTGCATCTGCGACCACATTCGCCTTTCCTGGATGATAGTGAATAGAGAAGTCATAGTCCTTTAAGTACTCCAACCATCGCCTCTGCCTCATATTCAAATCCTTCTGAGAGAAGATATACTTCAGACTCTTGTGATCTGTGAATACTTCAAAGGTTTCACCATAAAGATAGTGCCTCCAAATCTTCAAAGCAAACACAACCGCCGCTAGCTCCAAATCGTGAGTTGGATAATTCTGCTCATGGATCTTCAGTTGTCTTGACGCATACGCCACTACATGTCCGTTCTGCATCAATACGCAACCCAGACCGCATTTCGATGCATCGCTATAGATGACGAACCCTCCTGATCCTGATGGAAGTTTCAGAATCAGTGCAGAAGTCAGTCTCCTCTTCAGCTCCTGGAAACTTTTCTCACAATCAGCATTCCAGATAAACTTCACTCCCTTCCTTGTTAACTTGGTCATTGGCAAGGCTAAGCTGGAGAATCCTTCGATAAATCTTCGATAATAACCTGCCAATCCCAAGAAGCTCCTGATCTCGGTCACGCTCTTTGGTTGCTCCCAATGAAGAATCGCTTCCACTTTTGCCGGATCTACTGAGACTCCATCCTTCGATATAACATGTCCCAAGAAGTTAACTTTATCCAACCAAAACTCGCACTTGCTATACTTGGCATACAATTGATTCTCTCGCAGAATTTGCAACACTTGCGCCAAATGCCTTATGTGCTCCTCCTGATTTGTAGAGTAGACTAATATATCATCCACAAACACGATCACGAACTGATCCAACAACGCCTTAAAGATTCTGTTCATCAAGTCCATAAATGCTGCAGGGGCATTGGTCAGACCAAACGGCATCACCAAGAATTCGTAATGTCCGTATCTGGTTCTGAATGCTGTCTTTGAAATATCTTCTTCCTTGATCCTTAATTGATGGTATCCTGACCTCAAATCGATTCTTGAGAAAACTTTCGCTGACTGCAGTTGATCAAACAAGTCGTCGATCCTCGGTAACGGATACTTGTTCTTTATGGTTACTTGGTTCAGCATCCGGTAATCAATACATAACCTCATAGATCCATCTTTCTTCTTTACGAACAAGACTGGTGCTCCCCATGGTGACACACTTGGACGAATCAACCGCTTCTCCAGTAACTCCTGAAGTTGTTCCTTCAATTCCTTCAACTCAGCAGGTGCCATCCGGTATGGTGCCTTCGATATTGGTGCTGTCCCCGGTATCAGCTCTATAGTGAAGTCAACATCCCGTCTTGGTGGCAAACCAGGCAACTCCTCCGGAAAGACATCGATGAATTCGTTTACTACCTCAATTTCTTCTATACTAGGGGTAGTTTTCTCGACTGATAGAACAGTCGCTAAAAAGGCTTTACAACCTTTAGCTACTAGCTTCTGCACTTTCATTGCAGAAATTAGACGATTATCTTTTCTCACTCGAATTCCCTGGAACAACAGTTCACTCTTCTCTGGAATTCTAAAATAAACTCTCTTCTTACTACAATCTACCGTAGCACCAAACTTAGCTAACCAATCCATACCGAGAATAACATCAAAATCAACCATATCAAGCAACACCAAATTAGCATGCAATACCACACCATCAATCACTACAGAGGATCCTTCCAGATACTCAGTAGCCACGACTGAGTCTCCGAGAGGAGTAGAAATAGAGATATCACACTCCAGTCTAGAAGGTTGCCGCTCTAGACTCACAGCAAACACCACAGAAATAAAGGATTTTGACGATCCTGGATCAATCAAAACCCTAGCCAGTCTATCCAAAACAAGAAGAGTACCTTCGATCACGTCATCCGAAGCGTGAGCCTCTTCTGCCGAGGTCAAAGCGAAGACTCTGGCTTGACCCTTCTTGCTGGTCTCCCCTCCTGGCTTCGAGTTACGGTTTGGGCAATGCGGCGAGATGTGTCCGACTTCGTTGCAGCTGTAGCATCTCCGGGTGTCTTTCGGGAACGGCTTTCCAGCATGAGACTGCTGTCCACAGAATCTGCACTTGCCTCCGACATCCGAACCATTACCACTCTGGGGCTGACGGTAAGGAACCACTGCTTTGCTCTGACCATTGCCGCGATTCCCTTGAGGTTGGTACTTCAGTCGCTTGGCCTGATGATTGTTGAATCTGCCACCATTCCCAAAACGCTTGAAACCAGAGTTCTTGGAGTTGTTTTCCGATCCTTTGCCAGATCCACTTTTGCGTTCTTGAGTCCTCTTATAATCGTCCTCCAGAATTGACGCTAATTCCACAGCTTTGGCCACCGTGGTTGGCTGAGAAACCAGAACCTTAGATCTTAGGCCGTCGCGCAAACCATCCACAAATCTTCTCGCCTTCACCAACTCATTAGGACAGGCGTCCGATGCAAAGCGCTGAAGCTGCTCGAACTTCGTCTCGTACTGAAGAACAGACATGGAACCTTGGACCAGTTCCAGAAACTCCTTCTCCTTTCTGCGCTGAATATGCGGAGGAAAATACTTCTTTTTGAAGACTTCTTTAAATTCTGTCCAAGAAATCTCTTGCCCTGCTTCAAAGTTATTACGCTCTGCCGATTCCCACCAAAACACAGCTTCGCCGATAAAGAGATATGTCGCGAACACAACTCGTTCCTCTTCTGGTACCGTCATTCCTTTGAATAGCCGCTCCACCTCGACTATCCAACGCTCTGCCTTCTCCGGGTTATCTTCTCCAGAAAAAGCTGGTCCCGCTCTTTTGAACCTTTCAAGGGTTGGTGCCTTCACTTTAGGCGCACTGCTGCTGCTACCACCATTCCTTAGCTCCCTTGCTAATTCTCTTACTATGTCCGACAGATTCTGACTAGACGCCTCCTCTAGAAAGGGATTTGGCACAGCACCCGATCGCCTTCCTCGATTTCCAGCCGTCGCCATCTACTGCCAGGGAAAGAAGGAGAATTAGAACTTAACATCGATGCTTCATTTTAATTCATCCTCCAATCCATGACTCCTAATCGCAAACACACAAACACACGACGGAACACACAAGGCAAACACCACAAGCAAGATAACTTTAATTAATTCCACTAAGAGGTTACAGGATTCCACAAGATTCTATTCTTTTAAAGATTCCTATTTGAGTCCTTGAACACCACATCTCAAAGGTACTCGTCTAAAATCTCCAAGGATACATACATAGGTGCAAAAGATAGGTGATCTCCATACCAATCTATCTCCCATTCGGTCATGTGAGGCCACCTATAACCTAGGGATTTAAACCTAAGGTAAAGAGTATAAAAAAGATCTGAATCGTTTCTCGCACGAACGTAAACCGGGTGCTCTAGAACTGTTCGATACTCCTGGTTGATCACGACCACATGCTCCTCTTCAGGGTCCTCCTCCGGGTCTTCTTCCGGATCTTCCTCTGGGTCTTCCTCCGGATCTTCCTCTTCTTCTACATCAATTAGGTAAGGCTCTTCCTCCGTTCCATGACCCAAGATTTCCAACTTCCAGTCGTTCAACCATTGACGAGCCGCCTCCTGCTGGTCCTTCTCGTAGATCCATCCGCTACGCGTTAACACCATGTCTAAAGAGAAGGGTTTATTAGTTACTAGGTTCTCTCTTTCTAAGGTTTCAAATTCTAACACAAAGTTATTCTAATCTTTGTACTGTAATCAATTATTTAAGTCATTATGACGCTCTGATACCAAGCTGTCACGCCCCAAATTTCCAAGACCCAATTTACGCGGAAGCGTCAATCCAATGACGGTTATAGGGTAGGAAACCTGGGACGGACCGAATACTCGAGTCTACGCTTATCCCATTTAAATATTATGGGACTTGCAGGATCGTCATGACTTAAATAACATTTACTTAAAAAAAGTAGAATAACGGAAAGGAAATCTAATTATCTATTACAATATCTGAAAATGTCTTAACAACCACAAACAGAGTTTAACATAAAGCAAATGGCACGCAGGCCGCAAGTTCAAATGTCAAAATATAGCAAAACATAAGAGACAAGTCTTCTAAGCTCCAACATCAAACCATGCCGCTGGAAAATATCACTTCTGCTCCTCCTTAAATCCTGCATCAGAGGATGCGTGAGTATTCCATAGGAAATACCCAGTAGGATACAGAAAACCCACACTGGAAAAAAAAAAGAGAAGACTCCAAAGATGTATGGTTTAACAGACTCAGGTTCAACAAGGACTAAGATCACTTACCTGGAACCAACTGCCATTCAAGACGCATTAAGGTCAAAGATACTTCAAAGACTTTCATAAAGTAGTGAAGGTAAGATAATAAGCATTGAACAACCAAAGTGTCAAAGTACAATTTCTGCTCTCAAATCTTCATCAATACCAGAACATCCTAGAGGTTCTTCAGAGGAACCTTGCCATGCGTCTAGGGATGCTGGCCCCATCGGTGCTTACGGGCACAATGGGCGGAGATTGCAGACCTTCCGTAATGTCATACAATCTAAGCGCACGCGGTTGCCGTCATCGGCTGAACTACAGAGGTTCAATAAATCGGAGATCTCGCAAGATCTAGCAATGGCTTGTGAGCATACTATGATTCCGACTAAGAGCTTTAAATGCTACTTAGCGGAGAAACAATTCAACTAGCCCTATTGTCAAAAGGCTTAGAACAAGACTTTCTAAAGTTCCGACTCTTCATAAGAGTGAAAAGCATAATCCAAATCAAATTATGAATTAGTCTGGAAACTCAAGTGAGACCCGACTAAAAAGAGACACACCACATGATTTTCCAAAAGTTCAAGTTCGCTATCAACAAAGTTGTACCTAGCCCTAGAATTGATAATTCCCGACTTAGAATGACGCGTTTCAGGTAGACCACGTCAGAGACTTAGAATTCAAGCTTCGATTACTCTTGAGTCATAAATGGACCAAGAGAAGAACAAAGGGACTACTATTATAAGACACCTTATTTGGCTCTAAGACCTTAAGGTTACTGTTCTTAGAGTCTTATAAAATCATTTTAGACTTGATTAGATTCTTAATTATCAATTATTCTCAAGCTTCTTAGGTTTATTATGATTTTAAGTCATTTAAAGTCAGAAACTGTGTTCTGTCCAAAACAGAACAGCTCCCTTTATCAGGTTACTACGTTCTGAACAATTTGATTTAATCTATGAAATTTTTACCTTAGATAGCCTTTGATGTCTAGTTTCCAGATTGATAAAGAACTTAATTTTCTGATTACTGTATAATTAGTTATCATTTTTCTACTGAAGTTTGCCTGCGCAGGATTGCTCCTAGCCGAGACCAAGTATTCTATGTCATACATAATTTACTAATGTATAAAGTGTAGTAACTCCTTATTAGTCTTTTTCATACATTAATCTAGTCTTTCTTAAGATTTTTACAGTGCCTTTATAGTTCCAAAATCTCAGTTTATGATTCCACTTTTCGTAATCTTTACTACCCGATTACTACAACACTTTCTTATCTCATTATTTA
The DNA here is from genome assembly GCA_039654745.1 of Houttuynia cordata. NCBI lineage: Eukaryota > Viridiplantae > Streptophyta > Magnoliopsida > Piperales > Saururaceae > Houttuynia > Houttuynia cordata. The sequence continues at coordinate 21,267,551 of CM077509.1, forward strand.
AGTGATATTATCATATAATCCCGGACAACATTAGATCTCAAAACACGCTGACAATAAAACAAACTGAAATCTCAGAGACAAGATCTTACAAGGGATAATCTTATAGTTATCATTCATTATACAATTACCCATTTAGTTGATATTATACAAGTAGTAATAGCTACGATAATACATATGGAACACGAAATACGGAAATGCACCAAAGTGCTTAAAGATCAAATCTTTACTCAAGAGAGTGAGCATGGATATACAAATAGCATTATCACATGCGATCATGATTTAACATAGAAATCCAAATCCAATTTTCATTGGTCAACATACGTAGAAATGATTGAGTTGAAATACCAATACAATAGAGTTATGAATCAAGAGGGAATATCAATCTAGGATCGGCAATACAAATTCCAGAAATGAGTACTCAACATCAAGGCATCAACATTCAACAAATCATTTTATCAAAAAGAAGTGTAATGGGAAAAAGGCATCCTACTTGGTTGTAAATACCGAGACTTCCCGAGCACTCTTGACTCCGACAATGCCGCACCAACACCACGCCGGTCGACCTTGCTTGGACCACCACGGACCACCGCCGGAGTAAGGTTGCCGCCGGCCGGATAATGAGAGTGAGAGAGTGAGAGAGAGAGAGAGAGATTGAAGTGCTCAATGCTTTGAGCACTAAGCCAAAACCGCCCCCCCTTGCTTGCCTATTTATAGACTTTTTGAACCATTCTCCACCATTGAACACTCCTTAATCCAATGGCTTAGATTCAGTAGAAAATTCCAGATTTTACCACTTTCAAGATGACTCTTGGGTTTTCAAAGAAAGAATTAAATGGGTCAATTGCATGGCATTTGTGACAACCTCCAACTACCTCCACTAATGGCCAAGTCGACCCAAGCTCAAATGGGTTTGGGTTTGGGTTTCTCATTTAGAATTCCATTAATCACCACTAACCCACTTAAGAAATATCTAATTCATAATTTTTGCTTAATCTCAAATTAATTCTATTCCCAAAAATAACACAAACTTCATACAAAAACCTATCCAATAATCTTAGGTCAAAAGAAGCCAAACCAACATGTCACGCCAACCATGAATCATATAATCCAATAAAATCTCCGATTAAGATCAATTCAAAAAAAAATCACAAATTTTACGGCGTTCGATCGATTCCGGCGGGAATTGAATTTTCAAAAGATTTTCGAAAATTTAAATAAATGCATACCGTTGAGCCAAGAAAATACTATAAAATTTACGGTCGTCACAGTGAGACTGCCCGTATGAGGAGCATAAGTCTTCCGCTATATCTCCTTAACGTCGCCCCCATGTGCCAATTCGACTCTTGGAACGGATTCGGTTCGGATCGGGCGGTGCCCGGGGTGTGACAGTATCTCACCTGCCATCAGGCTAAAACAGAACACCAAAGACCTGCACGATACTTAAAGATTCCCCAATGGAAGTGGAAGTACATTACCATAGACTTTGTGGTTGAGATGCTTCCTACCTAAGGTAGTTCAAGGTTAAGTTCAGCAGAATTTTGAGGACAAAATTCTTTTGAGGGAAGACTGTAACAACCTTCACAGTCACAACTATCCTCTGAAGCAACACCTGTAATAGAAGAAGGGGCATCTGTTGAGAGAGCAGAGGTGACTCAGCCCCTATGATGGTTATAAAAAAGAGAAACAGAGGGGAACCGGGGGAGAAGAAGAGGGAGATGAGAGAGTTAGAGAGAAGGGGAGCAGGGGGTAGCCAAGCCACCATCGGCGACGCCAGCGATGGCGATGACGGCGACGCACTGGCAGGATGGAGAAGTCTGATGACCTTCCAGCAAGCGACGAATCGAGCCCCGACGCACGTAGAGGTCGGATTTCATACTCTTTTGTCTATTTTGTATTTTTTCGCTTTAATTGTATTTCCGTTGATGGTGGCGACGCCGACACTGGTAAAGGATGCAAAGACAGCAGCTTTCTGCTGCTACCATTTCGAGCTCCTTCCCCCAAATCTGCCCGGACCACGGGCAGACCATGGGTTAGTGGAGAAAAGGAGGAGAAGAGAGGAGGGTGCTGGCTGGACAACAACGGCCGTTGTGACGGTCGCCCAACCATGGCGCAAGCAGAGGGAACCAGAACATGTCGTCTCCCTCAAGAAGATGACCAGTTCGGTCCAGGATCAGACCGGACCAGTTCTAGCTAAAACAGTCTAACTTTGAACCAAAATAGATCTGTGAACCAAACCCAGTTCAGATTGAACTATCTGTAGACATCCATCGACAGTTAGTATGGTTAGTATGACTTCCAACTGACGGTAGTTCTTGCTTGTCAGTGTATTACAGTGCAGTATGGTACATAGAGAGCTAGCATAGTACATAAGCTTGGTTTTATCATTTTTGGCGTTCTGATAAATGTTATCAAGGTAAATTGGTGTATTATCTTTATGTACTTTATGTTGCTATATTTCTGGGCTTTTGTCCCTGATTTCTTGTTGATCCTACTAATGGATGAGGACTTTGATGATAAGAAAAACCTAACTAATAAACCTAGATGGTTTAGTGACTTAATCATTTTATGAAGATAATAAAATGATGATATGTGAAGATTAAGCTTAGGGTTGAAAATAACCTAATCAAGATAATGACTAAAATGTCATTGGGATTGTGAGTCAGTTTTTGAATTATAGTGACTCAGAAACTATGGTCATGAGTTCCATAGTCGGAGCATGTTGGGTCTGAAGGCAAAGAAGGGTAAGCTACAATACTTCGGCGTGAGGGTGAGAGTGGGTTGCCACATAAGCATATTCCCACTGCCATAGAGGGCCTTTGTTCCACGCTGCTGGAAGGGGTAGTGGTTGTCCTGAATGCAGTTGGGACCACTTAGCTCCGGAATTGAAAACCATGTGACATGGCTATGATGATCATATGTGGATCAGCTATTACAGAGCAAAGATATTGATGACATTTGATTGGTACTGCCTGTCATGTAGGAATGACTTTCAGTAAGTCTGCCTATATGGGGACAAAGACATAATTATTGAACATGAACTTGGGAAGTAATAATAGACGTTGCTTGAAAGATTAATAAAAGAATCAAGTGGAATTCTGTAATAGGCTGCATAAAATGTTAATGCAACTATTGACTTTTGATATGCTGATGATTGTGTTACGATATCTCACTGAATATTTTTATACTCAGCATCCGCTCGTGATGCAGTTTCTTTAGTAGAAGGTTGTCTTCACGTAGCACATGGTGGTAGACGATCGAGAGTGAAGATGACTTGACAGCTTCAAAGTTGGCATCAGTCTCTTTTATTTTCTAGTATATTTTGAGATGGATGGCAGACTTGCACATAGAGGACTTGCATGAGTTTAATCGACTTAACATCTGTAATAATTATCTTTTAAGATATTTATGAACCCCAGTTATCACGGCCTAGATGCTTAGTCGATAAATTTCAACTAATGATTTATTGCATAGAGGTATAATCCTCTTATTTTTCGCTACTACTCTGATTTAACAAAGGTTTTAAAAATACGGATCGTGATATATATAAGGGCCCCACTTATTTAAACATGTCTTCTGGGGCCGTTTGGTTCGTGATTAATCCAAAACATCCATTTTCGAATTTTTCACTGTGGATGTTTTAAACACGTCCTGAGTTGTTTCAGCTGAAAGTGAAAAAAACAGGAAATGAATAGTGAAGTGAAACATTCACTATAGATGTTTTGCTTTTTATCATGCCCCAAACGGCCTAGCAATATATCCTACTAGTGTTGCAAAAAAAAAGTGTGCCTGACCCACCTGCATTGGCGTGCATTTACACCTTCGGGCCATGCAATTTAGGGGCCGTTTGGGGCATGATTATAAGCAAATATCCACATTAGATTTTTGAGAACCACTTTAGCATCCATGTTTTTTCCTATTTGAGTGTGTTTCAACTGGATAGGAAAAAAACATGGATGCTACAGTGTAGCAAAATAGATGTTTTGCTTTTAATCATGCCCCAAACGGCCCCCTAGATGTCAAACAACGGTCTTTAATACAAGGGGCAAGAGTTCGGCTAACACAAGCCGTTAAATTGCATAATGCCTTGCCTCTGGTTTTCGAATAGGGAAATGATATTTATACAGCAGATTCCTATACATTTTTCATACACAGCTGATGTGTATGGAAATGAGTGGGTGAGCTGATATGACCCCACATCACCCCACGTCAGTTCGCCTACTCATTTCCATACACATCAGCTGTGTATGGAAATGTGTAGGAATCTGCTATAGGGTTATCACTGCCCTTTCGAATATGCAAGCGGATGCATATGTACTAACTATTTCATTTATAAATTATATTATCAACTAGTATCTTTTTAATCTTGCTCTAAAATGTATGTAAATTGAATGGTTTTTCTTGTTCAAAAAGTATAATATCCGTACAAAGTTTTTATAGTTTTATGCCAAATAAAATGAGTTTATATTTTATTTTACTTTTAATGAAACTTTTTCATACATAAGTATTCCGATTTCATGATTACGACTCAAACAATTTTGAAGCCAAAACCGATTTTTGAAGTTTTTTTGCAGGTAGAGAATCAGAATCTGGAGATAGTACCAAAATTGTCTCCATCTCTATAGGGGCTTTTGGCACTGACAAGGGACACGCCCTCCCTAACCCAATTCAGTTGCCCCTCCCTAACCCAATTGGGCACTGACAACACGCCCTCCCTAACAACTTTGATACAAATTTGTTTGGGTTAGGGAGGGCGTGTCCCTTGTCTGTGCCAAAAGCCAGCCATTTTTTGTCACAGCCACCAAGGCACTAGCAAAGCACTCTTAACCTAAGAATGGCCAAACAGGATCATTAAATTAATCCTAGCAAAAAAAAAGGTTCATTACATCCGCCGGTCATTCACAGAACCTGGCCCCCATCTTCTATTTTTAAGTTTTTTTATTCTCCTCCTCTCATTTCTAGGCTCTTCCTTCCACGTTGAAAAGGAAACGCGAACATGCTTCTCTTCGGCCCAGGAATCAAGGGCCCACATGCAATAACTATGGGGCTTGCATGGCTGCCATGTGGACCTGTTTTGGTATTTTATATTGTGAAAGTAGTTGAATCTGGGCTGGGCTGGGCCCAGGGACACCGAAAGGTAAGCCGGAGATGCAGCAGAGCCCACCCAGCCCAGGTTTTTAAGCATTTCCCCCTTTCTCTAACACTGGCCGCCGCCCACTAACCCAGCCCAGCTACATACAACAAGCAGAAGCCAGAAAGTACGCTACTTTGAACGAAACGTGGACCACGGGACTTCGCCGTCGCTGTCAAAAAGATATTCTCCACCAAAAATTTTCACGAGCCGCTCTTTCTGCCCGGCTGACTCGCCTGCATGGCTTTCTCTCTTTCTTTCTTTTTTCTTTTCACATGGCTTTAGTTTATGTTTCTTTTCATATGGGTAGTTTATGTAGCTAGCTATATGAAAGGAGTGATTATTGGGTACAACCGGCACACAACTCTAGGGTATCAAGGAGCCGTTGATATCCCGGATCGACAGTACACACGCCATAAAAAGCTATTTAAAAACTACAAAATAGAGATGCCATCTAGTAACATCTACATAGAACATAATGAAGGTTTTTTTTTTATGTAAACATAGGAATTCACCACCCCATGGTTTAGCCAGCCCACTCTCTTAGATAGTGGATATTCACCAAATTGAAAATACAAAGACAATGGATATTATATATTAACCGTGCAAAAAGGGGTGGGTTGGATAAATTGTGAGGTAGTGAACTACTCATCCGAATGAATATTCATTTCAGATCTTTTAGAAAATGGTAGTAGTCCAGCAAATCTGTCCAATGAAACCCTTAAGATTCCAGACATAAGAATCTTCTGGCAAGTTAAGCAGGCCATGTTATAGTTGGAGGGATCTGTTAGACAATTCTCATTGTCAAGAGATTTGAAAGTGTTAGCATCAAATCTAGAATGAAATGGAGGGAGGGGGGAGATCTTTAACAACATGTATACTCCTTACGTGAGGCAATGAGTGCCTTTTTCTAATGACAGTTTATCAAGAGTCTTGTGATTAAAAAGCTATGTAGTTAAGTAAGGAATTTTTTATTATATAGTTTTGTTAAGGAGTTGAGAGAGGTTCGTTGTTAATTTAAGATAATTAAGTTTCTCAAAAGCTCGAGTGTTAGGAAACGAAAATCTTTATTCATTTATCATATATTCTCACAGTTAATACTCCCTCTATCTTATAAATTTGGGATATGACTTGTCCAGTAGTGTCCTATTTTATGTTGTCCTTTAATAAAAGTCTAGAATTAATTTATATATTTGGGTTTTGGAAATGTCCAAAAGTCCTCTATATACATTTTTTCAATGTATAGAATCTACATACATTTGGTTTTTGGAAAAGAAACTATAATAATAAACATATTAAACAATTAGCTTCCTTAAATACACATTACTCAAGTATAAACCACTATAGTGGCAAAGAGGGATTAGAGAATGATTATGCAGGAAAAGCCGAGCGGAGCCGTCTGCATGAAGCTCATTTCGGCGCAGCGGTTGACGATGAATGGGAGAGGCCGTCAATAATCAATATCACGTCCAAAACCACTGCGCATGCAAATGCAAAATGGGAGGCTAAACGAGAGACACTCCACCACTATCAGAGAGAGATCAGATCAGACACAGTGAGCGAAAGCTGGTGCATCTGTGTTGTAAGGTGCTAATCAGAGTGTCGGAAAACCTCTCTCTCTCTCTGTCCCTCCGGTGCAACGCCAGCCTCACTCTCCGGTTAATCGTCCGTATACCTTCTCCCGCCTCCCACGAACCTACTTAAAAAGCAAAGAAAGAGGAGCTCTCAGTCTCACAACACCTACTTTACCGGATTCTTTCCCATTTTCTTTTTCCTTTTTTTCCCTTCCTTCCTTTATCTTCTTTGATCCGCTCCCCGCGCGCTTCTATAAATAGCAGAGGTGGTAAAACGACCAACCAAACACTCTCCACGAAGGCAGAGAGCGAGAGAGAGGTTTGTAATAACATAACAATACTAGAGGCCAAGACAGACAGAGAGTGAGAGAACGAGAGAGATAAGCGGTCTAAGGAGAACGTGTGCTACGGAGTTTTAAGAGGTGGGCTTCTCGTCTTTTGTCGGAATATTAACTCAACCAACCGCTTTCTTATCCATTTTCTAGACTTGCCATTTTTTGTTGTATTTCATCTTAAGAGTTGGCATTTTGTTTGTTAGAATTGTCTCACTAGTGTAAATACAGTGTTTTGTTGGTTTGCAAGTAGATTGTGGAAAGCACTGCAGAATAAAATGCTAATAACTGAATGACGAAATCCTTTGAAACTGCTCTGTCCTTTGTTTTCTGATTTTTCATTTTGCAAAACCTGATTTTGGCTTATCAGGGTAGTTTCTTTTTTTCTTCAGACAACATGCCATCTTACTTTTGGCTTGTCGTTCTTTTTGTATAGAGAACATAAACACGTTCTTTTTACATTCTATTTCCTGTTTATCAAGTACAAATATTTCTAGGAGTTATGTTTCTTATTGAGTTGTTTTGTTAAAGGGATCTTCATTTATTGTGGAGTTTTTTTAACATGGTGTGGTTGTTTTTAGACATTTGTTGAGAACAGGGCAGTTTTTAATTTATTTTGATTTGGAGAACAGAGAAGTTGCTTTCATAAAATAACAGAGAGAAAACAGAGAAGTTTGAGTGGCCAAGTTTGGCATCCCGTTTTGGAAGCAGAGTGGAATGGAACCAAAAAATCTTTTTGTCTCAGCGCTCAGCGTTGGGGTAGGTGTTGGCGTCGGACTCGGCCTGGCTTCTGGGCAGGCGAAATGGTTGTCCTCTAATTCCTCTTCGTCGGGAGTTACCGGCGAGAGTATTGAACAAGACCTGATCAGGCAGGTTGTCGATGGCAAGAGCAGTAATGTGACTCTCGATGATTTTCCCTACTATCTGAGGTAAGAAGCCCGATTTGTTGATGGTTTTATGTTTATTGATGTGATGATGTTTGAATGTTAATGCTTTATAATGATGTAGATATCCTGCTCAAATGTTTAATTTCTTATAGCCCTCTGGCCTCAATACAGTTATTTAATCAATGCATGTTAGTTCCTTCTCTGTTCTTACTTAATTTGTTGCTTGAGCTTTAAGAGTTGTGGATGAAGCCCTGATTCTAAAGAGTGGGCATAGGCTTTGGCCTTTGGATGGCAGCATTTTAACAGGGGATTATATATGAGGACTGGATTGTAGCCTGAAACCTTTTTGGTTTTGTCAGTCCTGTTGAGTTTCTTTGATGGTTTAACACATTCTGTTTTCCGATAGATGTCATGGTTTTATCTTATGTGAGGGGAAGCAGTGGAACTTTTCTAGAAGTTTTAGTCCCTTGTACACACAATTTGTCATTTTTTCTTTGGAAGATATGTTGTGTATGCTGTTAATTACTAAATGCTAAGGCTTGATTAGTCTTCCTCTGTTATCCGTCTTTTCCAATTATGCGATACTACCTTGACAAGTTGCTTTCATTGTGGGAGTGAAAATCTGTTTTAAGATGCCTTGCCGCAATATTGCTTATCTGATATCTTTCCTCATGGATCATGCTTTTGACAAACAATGACAGTGAGCAGACGAGGGTGTTACTGACAAGTGCAGCCTATGTTCATCTGAAGCAAGCGGATGCGTACAAATACACCCGAAATCTTGCTCCAGCAAGTCGAACAATTCTCCTTTCTGGACCTGCGGGTATGTTCTTTGGAGTTTTTTTCTCTATCAGATTTGTCATGAACCATGCTTTGCTTATAGATGAAAGATTGGGAATAATTTTGTTTATTTTTTATAAAGAGCTTTATCAACAAATGCTTGCCAAGGCATTAGCACATTACTTCGAAGCCAAGTTGCTGTTGTTAGATGTTACAGATTTTTCGTTAAAGGTAAGCAGATACTTGGCCCTTCAACTTGTACAACATCCATTTTCGTACGAGAGTGATCGTGACCATGATGTATGTCTGCTACAGATATCAAGTAAATATGGCAATACCAACAAAGATTCTGTAAGTTCCTTTTATAAATAGAAAGTTTTCTGTTTGACATAGGATTGCATTATTATGATTTTTTTTTTTTGCGTTGCACCTGAGACATGAGTCAATGAAAAGCTTCATTCGTGTTTTGTTTCAAAGTTCTTCTATAAGTTATAGGCTGTTCTCTTTTGGGCATTTCTTATTTGAGTTAAGCATAGGATTGCATATTTCTGTTATCATTCTTTTTTATGTACCATTTTGATTTCTTGCCACTATGTTTCTTTGTATGGATTTGTAACATTTTGATTCCGATAAGAGTCAAATGCGGTATATAATCCATGCCACCGACCCCAAATAGCTGGGATAAGTTGTATGATGTTGATGATGATGATGATTCTTTTTTATGTGAATGCATTTCTGATTAGAGTTAAACGACGATTTTCTTTAATATTTATGCCTTGTTTCATTCCGTTATTTTCATATCCTTCCTGTAGTACTTTAAGCGATCAATCTCTGAGAGCACGCTGGAGTGTATGTCAAATTTACTTGGTTCATTTTCAATTTTCCCACCAAAAGAGGAGAAGGGAAGTGGTAAGTCACTAAGTTAATTCTTTCTCTTCTGTTTATGTACCAGTCATTGATTTCTTGTCCTTTCTGAGTCATGCTTAGATTTTAAAGAGGCATTCTAGGCAATTACAGCTCATGACAAGCAAAACAAATTATTACAATATGAAATTTGTAAAAGGAAATTAGTTTTTGTAAACCTAGACAGACGTTTTGCACGAGCCTGTGAATATCCCCTGCTTATCTGATACTAGTTAAGCTGTCTTTGCACCGGTAGAAACACTAAGTGAAAATGTGTTTGAAGTATTAAGATTGGTTTTTGGAAATATGATATTACGTACAAAATCATCTCTAGTGCGTGTAAAGTGATTTTGAATATTTAACATTTGTATTGTCATTTTTCATTTATCTATATTTGCTATTAAAAATTGAAGTGTCCCATCTCAGGTAATTTAAGAAGGCAAAGCAGTGGAGTAGAATTAAGTTCTAGGTACAGTATTCTTAAATTTAGCACTTGGCCTGAGAATTCAGGTCTCACTTGGTACTCCAGTGCTCGACTAAATCTTCCCATTATTTTATTGCAGCAGGTCTGAAAGTCTTCGCAATCCCTCAAAGCTCCGCAGAAATGCTTCTTCTGCAGCTGATATTAATACTTTCACCGCACAAAGTGCCCCAAATCCAGGTTCATCCTCTAATTAGCATAGTGAAATGAATCTCTAAATGCTTTTGGTCATCTAACTGAGTGAAACTATTTATGGAGGTGTGGATACTTTAGCATTCTGGCATTTAAATGTTTTTCCATTGTCATATCAATGTGGTGTCGATTTTAAAAAGTGGAAGGACTATTTTTGTGCTGCATTATAATTATAGACCGTGAAAAAGAATGTTCAATCTTTTCTGCAAAGATATTTGGCTTCTTCTACTGCAATTTTGCACATTATGATTTCTTTATTTTGTAGATTATTCATTGAACATTGTTGTCTTTTGTCTTATTATTGGATCCATTTATTTGCAGCTCCTCTCAAGCGCGCCAACAGTTGGTCCTTTGATGAGAAACTCTTTGTACAGTCTCTTTACAAGGTAGATCATGATATTACGTACACTAATAGGACAACTATGAACTATTTACCAATAATCTGAATAACTGACATGTTGTCATTTCTGATTGCTCTGGCAGGTTCTGACTTGCGTGTCAAAAACCAACCCCATTGTTCTCTACGTTAGGGATGTTGATAAACTTCTCTCAAGATCACAAAGAATATACGTTATATTTCAGAAAATGTTAAAAAAGCTATCAGGACCAGTTCTTGTCCTTGGTTCCAGGACCTTGGATCCAGGTACTGATTATAAAGAGATGGATGAGAGACTTACTCATGTATTTCCTTATAACATTGAGATCAAGCCACCTGAAGATGAGACCCACCATATCAGTTGGAAGTCTCAATTAGAAGAAGGCATGAAATTGATTCAGTATCAGGATAGCAGAAACCACATTATGGAGGTACTTGCAGCAAATGATCTTGACTGCGATGAGTTGGGTTCAATCTGTCTTGCGGATACAGAAGTTCTGAGCAATTACATTGAAGAGATTGTTGTGTCTGCAATTTCTTATCACTTAATGAATTCAAAAGATCCTGAATACAGAAATGGGAAGCTTGTCATCTCATCGAAAAGGTCAGTTAGTCATAAATCATTCAATAAAAAAGGTAATTTAGACATAATTTTTTTGTCTCTAGTACTTATAAGTGAAGTTTCAACTCTTTGTTGAACAGTTTGTCTCATGGATTGAGTATATTCCAGCAAAATAAACTTGATTCAAAAGATACTAGGCAGCTGGAAGCTAATGTGGAAGCTGGAAAGGTCTGTATTTCTATACGCATCACTAAAATGCTGGCAATGCTGTTTCAACGTGATTAATTTCACTTTTTCATTCACTCGTAATAGGAAAGTGCAGAGGATCCTAGTACCAATGGGAATGCTGATGGAAAAGGTGAAGCTCCTGTGACTGATAGTAAAAGTGAAACAGAGAAACCTGTTATTGTGTCCAAGAAAGATGGTGATTCTGCTGCTCCAACAAAAGTGCCTGTAAGTAGATACTCTTTTTCAAAGACTACATGGATTTCGTTATCTACCCTTTGTTACAAACACTTGTTTCGGCTGAAGTTTTAATGATGATTTGATTAATTTAGCAAAACTGATTATCTCCATCCCGGCAACTAATGGAGAAGTTCTCTTTTTTTCCCTTTTCTATCAATAGGAAGTTCTGGACAACGAGTTTGAGAAGCGCATTCGGCCTGAGGTCATCCCAGCAAGTGAAATTAATGTTACATTTTCAGATATAGGTGCCCATGACACTATAAAAGAGTCACTTCAGGAACTGGTTATGCTTCCACTTCGAAGGCCTGATCTTTTTAATGGTGGTCTCTTGAAGCCTTGCCGTGGAATTCTTCTTTTTGGCCCACCTGGTACAGGCAAGACAATGATGGCCAAGGCCATCGCCAAGGAAGCTGGCGCTAGTTTTATCAATGTTTCAATGTCCACCATCACCTCTAAATGGTTTGGAGAGGATGAGAAAAATGTGAGAGCATTATTTACTCTAGCAGCAAAGGTCTCTCCAACAATTATATTTGTGGATGAAGTGGACAGCATGCTCGGCCAACGAACCAGGGTTGGGGAGCATGAAGCGATGCGAAAGATTAAGAATGAGTTTATGACACACTGGGATGGCCTGATGACAAATCCTGGTGAACGCATACTTGTGCTTGCTGCTACAAACAGGCCATTTGATCTTGATGAAGCAATTATTAGACGGTTTGAGCGCAGGTAGGGACCTTATATTTTTGGGAGAAAACAATGAATTTTTCGCTGTGAATGTTAATTGCTGTGTAATGCTATGATCAGAATCATGGTGGGTCTCCCGTCTGTGGAAAGCCGAGAATCTATATTGAAGACACTTCTTGCCAAAGAGAAGGTTGAGGAAGGGCTTGATTACAAGGAACTAGCAATGATGACTGAAGGGTACAGTGGAAGCGATCTTAAGGTCTGTTCCAATCTGGACCATTTACTAGAATACTGTATTTTAATCAACTATATTAGCATTTAACATTGGGATCTTTTGGCATCAGAATTTGTGTATAACAGCAGCCTATCGGCCTGTTAGAGAGCTAATTCAGAAAGAAAGGCTAAAGGACATGGTAGGATTATTTATACTTCGTTTTTGTATCATGTCGTCTGCATGTTTCTTTGCTTTTGTGAAACCAAAATTACATGTTTGTTAGAATTGATAGTTAATATTCTTTATCATTTCACAGGAAAGAAAGCGACGAGCAGCAGATGCAGAAAGTAAGGGGAAGAATTCTGATACAAAGGAAGAAGACAGGGAAGAGAGAGTGATAAACCTCAGGCCATTGAACATGGAAGACTTGAAATTCGCCAAGAATCAGGCAAGTCTTGCTGAAAACGTTTTTTAAATGATGAAGAAGTCGAGATTTTTCTTCTAACTTAAAAACTGAAACTGATTTTTATTCCTCTGAAAAGCATTTGTAGATGATCTGACGAAGTCATATAAATTTGAGTCAAGTTATATATGTGGTTTATATTGTGATGCAGGTGGCTGCAAGTTATGCTGCAGAGGGGGCTAGTATGGGCGAGCTAAAGCAATGGAATGACTTGTATGGCGAAGGAGGTTCAAGGAAGAAGGAGCAGTTATCTTACTTCTTATAGAGTGTAGAACAGTGTAGCCTGTGGACACACAGAGAGAGAGGGAGAGTATGCGATTAATGAGCAAGAAAAAAACGTTACACACATAGTTTGAATTTTCGATGTAATAGTATGCAAGTATTTTTTAACCAGTGTAATAGTATGTAATAGTATGTGCCAGGGTATGTATGATCTTTACATTAGGGGGAGCTTTGCAGTATGCGTTTCTTCAAACAAGGTTAAGAGTAGTTCTGGAATCGGCACAATGCTTGTATTGGGATGTTGTTGGGCTGCATTTCTGAGTGACAAGGACTATTTCTTTTCTATTTATGTAAATTAATATTCCTTGCATTACATGCCTTAAAATAGTTCAGATTTCAGGACTTCAATGGTGAAAGAATTGATTTTAGCTGCTGAATTTTTTGATTATTTAAAAGATTGCTTCTGAGAGGGATCTCGATCCTACAGCTCCTAAACATATGCCTTGGCACAAGTTGTAGGATCTCTATCCAACGTTGTGCATTAACGAAATGGTCTAGCTTCAAGCACGCCTGCCCCTTAATGTAATGCATGCCATCAGATCAAAATCCTGGCAGGTGGTGCGTGTCAACAACATGCATGAGTTGAGTTGAGCTACATATTAATGGGACTCGTTAACAAGAGAAAATTTACGTGAAATTATAGCCTACATTGATCTTGGACCAGCTGATTAGTGATTATGTTTATTTGGCCCGGGTAAGGTCACTGGGGTGTAAATTATAAGGGTCGACCCACAAGCTCGACTTTATCTAGCCCACAAAAGTTAGGGCTAAGGCTTAAAACCTCGGGTCCATCTTTAAGGCTGGGCATGAAAAGTTCAAGCCCGATGCAAAATAGGGTCGGGCTAGAGCCCAGTGCAAAAAGCCCATTGGCAGGTTGGCCCGATCTAATTGTAAAAATCAATTTCACTTTTTATAGGAAAAATAATCATACATAATTAATAGAGAAACTCATTTATTTAAGATGTGCAAAACATATCTACCTCATTCCTTCTTATTAATGACCTAAATAAAATTAAAAATCCATTAGTAGGATCCCTGCCATTGGCCCGACCCTAACCTGCTCAATTTTAAGGTCGGCCTTGATTTTTAAAAGCTAGCTTAGGGGGTCAGGGCCGGAGGGTTTCGGTGCCCGACCCGTTGAAACTTGAGAGCCCACTGGTCAAACCATAGTGAGATCTGATTTGTCCCAGCAACAGCACCTCCTTTCCCTTTTGCACTATATAAAACCCTCCCTAGGGTTGGCGAGAGGCCAGCATCTCCGCCGCTATGTTCGCCGGCGGATGGATATAGTACTGTGATGCCTACACCTTGTGTAAGTCCTGTGTTCCTCTCTTCTCTTCTTGAATTCCTTCGTTTGTTTTGCAAACGTAATTAAAAGATGCGATGAAGATACAGAAAAATGTAAGTTACATGGTTGATCACTCGTGAGATGATACCCTTTTCTTCTGGTTCGTATTCCCTGAGCATCTTCTTCATCTTTCCCATCTATGCACATCGAATCTATAGCTGAAATTTGTACGATTTTACTTCGAATCTATGCTTCTTGTTTTTTCCACTTTTCTCTTCAAATCTTGAAGTTTGAGAAGATAGAATTGCTGAGTGAAGGTCCCAGCAGAAAGGAGTACTAAATAAGTGACACCTTTCTAACACCTACAAACCTTCGGAAATTGAGATTGCGATTTGGATTTGGAGTGCTTGGACTTTCTCTCTCAAGTCCACAGCGTCTAAAACCATGGCAACATACATGTATCTTCTTTGATTGCCAATATTCACCAAGTTTTAGTGAAGGACCTATGGGGAAAGTGCGTGAAACAGATGCGCTTTTCGCCAAGTTTACCTTCAGAGAGTAATTCACACGAATGTGCAGAGCAAATGGACTGATTTCTTTACAGTAAGAATATAGTCCTTGGATCTGTTCTTCGTACATCATGGAATTCAAAGAAATCTAACCAAAGTTGCGTAATTGATTCTTAGTTATTTCTCATTGTGTTCTGTGATGCACTCAATACGTTGCCTTGCTGCTTTGTTAGAAATTTCCTCGGTGCTTGAATTGTGAGGGGAATGATAGGATCCTTGAAAGGTTCAATGAGACAAATAGAAAACAGTGATACCATTACCAATCAATCATCACTTAGATTAGTTGCTATTTAGCTTCTTCAACCACATTTGCCAAATACAACCATTTAAGTTGCGTGGTAGAATTTGACAAAGCAATGGTCTAGATTGCATTTTGACGACCCCACTTTTCAAATCGAACTTCAATAAAGTTTGTTGAAACTATTATTTAACTAAAAAATTTTAGGAAAAGAGAAGGAGAATTTTTTCAGAAAAATATATTATAAACTTCAATAATTCTTCTTTTTTTTTAAAGAATAATGGACTTAAGAATTAAAGAATTCTAAGATAATGGATGATATAGTAGATTTTTGTTTGCTATTTATGAAAGCATCCAATTACATTTGTCAAAATTGATTGGATACTTCTGCGGTCAGTTTTGACAAACCCTAAACCCTCTCGATTGGAAAATTATTCAGCACGTTTGACAACTTAATAATTACTACACATGGAGTACATTGATTCACTGAATAAGTTACATTCTGGAATGTGATATTGTCTTCTCCTATATGGAAGTAATGTCGAAAAGATGTTCCAAGTGGAAATGACAAAGCCTTTGCTTTTTTAAATATAGCAAATAAAGAAGCAAAAAAAAATTGTCATTCATTACCTTTGAATTTTTTCATTCCAAAGTCCACTATACCTTCAAAAACATTGAAGTTGCAGTATATAAACTTTTGTTCTTTTTTCTTTTGAGAAACAAGTTCCTTTTTTATTTTGGAGTTTTATGCATGAATAATAAATTTGGCAAATGTGGTTGGAGTTCACTATGAAAGGTGGGTTCTTAAATTTTGCCAAACAAGCATCTCAAACAGTTGAATTTTACAAACATGGTAGAAGATTTTTTTTTTGGCATAAGACAAACGTGGTGGAAGTGACAAAGCAAAGGGCTTTGGCCATTTTCAAGTAGAAAATTTGTAAGAAATGACAAAGTCAATTAGATTTAGGTTTCTTCCTAATTGTTTCATCAAAGTTTATTGATGGAATTGTCTATTCATGACACCCAATCATGGGCATCCACCATCCATGTTATTGGTTTGTTGGATGCTTGTGCCATTTGGTAGGGGAAGCATTTTTTATTCGCCTCCGGGATTTTTTTGAAGATTTTGATCTGTCATGCATACAAATTGTTGATTATGTGGATTGACAACGTATGTGCATTACTTGTGTGTTCGAGTAAAAAAAGTGTTTTTTAGCAAGAAGTATTTTTTTATCGAATTACACAAGTGATGCATGTGCACTATCGATTTTGATGATCGACTATAGTTATATTATGGCGGATCATAAAATGCTTCATTTGGTAGGAGTTCAAATCCGTTGGTAAAGTTTCACCAACGATTTCATTAGGAATGTTTTTGTTGAAGTTCCCCGGTGGCGATCACCCTCAATCAACAATGCACAAGAAAAGCATGTGCACTCAGCGTTTTTTTATTGAGCATGCACACCTTTGGCTGGGTTATCGATTTGTAGCATTTGATTTGAAGTGATTGACACTCGGTGAAGCATCATTAGCGTAGCGGATGTAAGGGCTCTTGAGATAGTGAAAGAGCAATGAACCTGAAAGCATATTAAGGTGAAAAGATTTATTGGTTTTTATGATGAATGTAAAGGGCCTTTTTAGGGGATGAAAAATCAATTTCATCCACTCTCAGAAATCCTAACTAGCTGGATTTTTTTCAAGTGGATGGTACTGATTTTTCACTTTCCAAACGGCCCCTAAAATATATTTGGATATTGAAATTTTTTAGATGACATTGTCTATTTTTTCAAACTGTCTATTTCTCTCCCAACCTTCGCCTGCGTCCTCTTCCTCTGCCTGCAATGGCTTTGTAGCACTGGCGGATGACTTGTTGTCTTCCTCGGGCTTGTTGGCCTATTGATTTAATGAATTTGAGATAAATTATAAATTCACCTGAAAGAGCTAATTCACTCTGTGTGACCACTTACTCGTGACCTAAAATTATATGGCCTTACACCTGTAGATGAATTCAATTTATGTACATAAAATACTTTTATGCCCTCATTTTCTCCCGTTTTCTTTTCCTGTAGGGCACATTTCCTCCCACGTCCCACCAAAGAGGTCGCCTTCCCCGCCTTTGTTGTCACTGTCAACATTGCCGGATAGCAAGAGGCTACTAGTGGCGGAGGGCGTCTATCTTCCGAGTCACCAGCGAGTTTCATCAAGCAAAAGAGGGCATGTTTCCTCCTGCCGTCACACTAGAGAGGTTGCCTTCCCCGTCTCTGTAGTCGCCATCAACACGACTGGATAGTAAGAGACTACCAGTAGTGGCATGCGTCTATGTTCCCATTTACCGGCGAACTTCATCCAGCACAAGAGGGCATGTTTCCTCCCGCCGTCCCACAAGAGAGGTCACCTTCCTTGTCACCATCAACGCTATCGAATAGCAAGAGACTACCTTTGGCAGCAACTATCTATCATCCCATTCACCGGCGAGCTTCATCTAGCACAAGGCCATTTCAAAACCATTTCTTTTTTTCGGGTTAGACTATCATAATGTGTAGAATTCAGATTTCAGCTGCTTTCTCTACTTACGAATCAGAAAAAGAGTTATCCATACTCACCCAATTAACATCATCTTTCCAACCAGTTTATTTTTTCACTATATTGGATTTATGACCGGTTAAACCACACAACCGTACACACTTCAATTAGAGTTTAGGTTGTGTAGCCCAGAGGGATTAAAAGAGTCAGAAATTTGGTGGGGAGGGGAAATGCTGGTGGAGGTGGAGAACGTCGGTGGAGAGAGAAAATTGGATTTTGAGGGGAAGGAGTGG
The DNA here is from genome assembly GCA_039654745.1 of Houttuynia cordata. Lineage (NCBI taxonomy): Eukaryota > Viridiplantae > Streptophyta > Magnoliopsida > Piperales > Saururaceae > Houttuynia > Houttuynia cordata. The sequence goes on from CM077509.1 coordinate 21,285,785, forward strand.
TAAAGTGGTCACATCCTAAAAATCCACTCGACTGTATCACATTCACCATCCAAACACAGCTACCAATTGCACTAATGTGAAAATTTTGTTATCCAAACGTACATTTATTTTCACCTGAATTTATTTTCACATTCATTGCTCTTTCACTCTCCCTTTCATCTCAAATTCCCTAAACAAATTTATTCTATGTGAAAGATGCCTTAATTGATAGTAATTTGAGCCCTCTTTCACTATCCGAACAGCCTTTAAGTTTTTTTGGTAGGGTTTTGATGAAAAATGTTTTTTTACGGGACTACAGTACATATGGGATTACAAAACATAATGTCGTGCGAGTGGACGGTGTTAATTCAGGGACTCATAGCAAGGAGATAGTGATAAGTAGAATAAAATGAAAAACCTCGTATCCTTTTCTCTGCACTTAATTTTTGTAAAAGTTACAAAAAATCTCATTGTCAAAATTAAGCATTGCATTTTACCGTCCAAGGGATACCGATTACCATCATAAAAAGGGTTAGCGTGGCTCATGAGTTTTATGTTTCTTTCAGCAGGTGAAATATCCTCACGCTTTTACAAACCTCGTGAAAAGGAAAGCACACTTCCGTGATCCAATTTAACTCAAACAAAATTGCTTTCATGAAAATTAGCACCAATTCATTTCTACTAAATGAATAGGGGTTCTATATTTTCTCGTGAAAAGTAAAGCACACTTTTGAGATCCAATTTAAGTCAAACAATATTGCTTTCATGAAAATCAGCTCCATCACTTGCTAACCAGCTTACATATGCTGGCCAAATACTTAAATAGTCAGACAGCTCCTTTGGCAATGGCGACCAAAATGGAGGCTGGGATTAAGTGACAAATGCCAGAGCAACTCCACCCCAGCCGAGATGACTCAACCTCTGTCTCAATTTGGATCACTGGAGCCAGAAGCGTCGATGACCAAACACGTTGGCCATACCAAATAGCCCCCGGCATGGAGCTCATGAGCTGTTGTAAAACCTGAAAATGTTATTCTACGAAGCCAAGGGCTGCGAGGGAAGATAGTATAATTATCCGGGTTAGTGGCAGCAAAAGTATGGCTCTATTTTCACGCTTAATCTTTGAAGTAGGGAATAGTATAGGGGTATTTCATCAAAGGTCAGAATGAGTAAAATGTGGCAAAGCCCCAGCATTTCAAACCTTGGTTGACAATAATAAGACATAAAGATGAAAGCACCATTTGTCAATTTTTTAAAAAACCCTAGCTGCTACTAATTACGCATTGACTGGTGTGACATCATATTTAAATTTTGTTTATTTTTTTCCAAAATTTCCATTCATAGGTGAAGGCTAAATAGCCCGATCATACAAAAGAGCCGACGCAATGGCTATAGGACCTTTTTAAGTTTTGTTTCGAATCAATGCCATTGTTGTCTAGTTTGCCCATGGCCAAGGAGGTAGGTAGGAGATGTTCTAATTTGGGACTCTCAACTAAAGACATCATAACATCATATTGATTTCCTTGAAGAGATCGGGGCATATTTTATGCATCCTTGAGTAGCTGAAGAGAAGTGCTTTTCGGACAGGTCTGTTTCAATTTTCAACAGAAACGCTACAACCGCAAAACAAATGCATAAGTGGTTTGTATTCAAGCAAGGGCAAATGCTTCAACTTTGAGACGTGCACAGGCAAGCTTATTCCATAATTAAACTAGGGTAAAATCCGTGCAAGTACAACGATTGAAAACCAAGGCATAAGTACAACATTGCAAACACGCAAGGAATTCACACCACTATATCCTTGATAGTAATTTTACCAATTACCAAATCCAAGCATGAAGCATCTCTAAACCCAAGGATATTAAACGCATAAATATAGCAGAGTGCTCTACAATCAACAGCAGATACATGGAAGTACCAATGACCCATGATGAAGCACATCTAGCTACCTCTTACCAGAACCTATGATAGCCACAATATATATCGAGGGAGCCTCTAGAGCTTCTTCTTATCCTTTAAAGGTCCTCTTGGGATCTTGCTAAGAACCTTGGCATCAAAAACAGCATATTGTTTCTTTAGCGCCACAAGTGCCTTCTCTGCAAAAGGGTCCACCTGATCTTCGTATTTCTCATACAGAACCGGCACAGTGTGCAACAGAACAAACACTGGTTTACAAACAATAATAAATTAACATCCGTTATTGATGTAAAGGACAAGGAAATTATCATCAAACATATAAGAACGAATAGTTACCTATGTAGAACAATGTCAAGAAATTGCACCAATTTCCAACAACTGAGAGAACCCATAATCCAGCAATTACCTAGATAACAAAATATGGATTCAGGTATTATTGCCAATTGAATAGCGATGACGTTACTACACACGACCAAAACTAAAGAGAGGGGGCAAATTAACATACGCCAAGGAACTTCTTAAGATCACGTCCAGATGCAATCTCCCTCAGTACTTTAAATGCACGGTTGATTTCAAACCTAATAGCAAGGGCTGTGTTGACAACAACATCTTCTGGGATCACGATTTCAGGAAGGCGAGGAGGTGCCCTGATGAACGAGGAGAATGAATCAAACATTGAATGTAGCAAACTAAGACAGTTTTGCTGACAATGCCATTAAGGGTAAATTACTTGTTGATGAAGGTGGTAGCATTGGCCCACAGAAAGAGGATAGCCAGAGAGAGAATAAGGCAATGGCAGACAAGAGTCAGAAGGTGGTATTCAAGCAACTCAAAGAGCACCCATATAGCAGTGACTCCAGCTAGCACTCCTCCAGATATTTTCTTGTTCCTCCATAATATAACATCGGCAGCTGCAATATAAACATCAACATCAAAGTCATAATGATTGTTAACAGAGTCGATCCCATCCCACAGTAATAGCTCCATTTCGAAAAGAAGTTATCCCATATCAACATGGGACGCAGGAAGCATTATTTATTACGAAATTTTTTATAGATTTTTTACCACATCCGACAATGGCAAGGCACTTAACTAATAGTCTAATACACCCACCGTCCAGAATCAGTAGATATTGGAAAAACATATGTATTTACAAATTTCGGACAAAGGGAGTATTATTTATTACAAACTTTTCTACAGATTCGATCACAACCGACAATGGCAAGGCACTTAACTAACACACCCTCCGTATGGAATTAATAGATGCATTGGAAAACCAAAAGTATCGGCTAATTCCACACGGAGTGAGTATTATGTGTTATGAAAATCACAGGACAAAGGAAGCATCATTTATTACGAAATTTGCAATAGATACGATCACATCCGACAATCGCAAGGCACTTAACTTATACTCCCTCTGTCCAGAAGTAGTAGATACACTATAAAAGCAAATGTGTCTACTACTTCCGGACGAAGCATTATGACTCTATGAGACACCAAAATCACAGGACAAGGTAATTGAACAACACCGCATCAAGATGATGGAAAAAAATGCTGACAATCGAGTACAAATTGGAGCCTTGTCTACAAACCTAACAACACAAAAAGGAGAACCAGATAGCTTCATTCAATCTCGTGAATTATTTATAGCTGTCAAAATCGATATAGATATTGCTATTGATATACGCATCCAGTTTCAGGCAAAGCTCATTTAAGCATAGAATTCGCAACAAAGATTTGCAGAAATAGGATTTTCGAAAAAAAACAACCACGAATTTTAGATCGATTGCACAAATCAACACTACAGATCCAATGTCTGACGCAGATCTAACGAACGAACATCATGCTTTTACAGAATCATAGGTAAAAAAAATGAATAATGATAATGAGCAAAAGGAGGGGGGTTTAGGAGAGGGAAGGGAAGGGAGGGTTTACGCTTGCCGGCGCCAAAGACGGAGTGGACGGGCTTCTGGCGGCCAAAGAGGCGGTTGATGCGGGACTTGACGGCGGAGGAGATCTCACCGTCGGAGTCCGAGGATGAGGAGCCGTCGTGGTGGTGGAACTTCTCCGTGATCTTCTCCACCACCGACTCCACCCCTGAGCTGGCGTCCTCCGCCATTTCCCCTCAACAACAAATCTCTCCCTCTCAAATCCCACACCAAAACCCCACAAAAAACGAATCAAAGAGCGATCTCGCAAAAACCTCAAGACGAAGCAAACGCGAGTGAAATTTGAGGGAAATGCAAACGCAGCTGCTCCAAAAATAGCAGCGGAAGGAGATCCCCAAGAAGGGCCGGGATGAGATCGTGGCCGTTGGATGAGCGGAAACGGAAGACGACGGCCAGCAGGTAAACGGCGTTAGTCTGTTCGTGCCGCGTGTCGAGATGGGTAGAGATTTCTTTAAATTTGTTTTTTATTTTAAAATTTGTGGATGGATGGCGATGGGGGAAGGATCACAGGTGGCGACGTGTGCATGGACCGGTTGGTGGTGTGGAGTCTGTGGACTGCGTTGGACTTTTTGAGGGAAGGTCAATGAACGGTAGACTTCGGCCTTAAGGAAATCCCAAGCCCATATCTTGCTGACAAGATGGGCTTCAACCAAGACAAGGCCCATTTACACATGTAAGAAAAAGTTTACTTTCTATTGCACAGTTGCACTGGCACCATACATAAGACAAGGTCTTATACACACGTTTGGTTTTTTTCTCTTTTTTGGTCAGTTATGTTAAGAATACATAATTAACATTGCAGCTGAAGAAATTACATGTCAAAGCAGCCAAGCTCTGAGAGAAGAGACAGGCTTATAAACTAGTAATAGTCATAATATATATCTATCGAGTGTTCCAACAAGAATTAAGAACTCGTAGTAGTAGGTTGTAGAAGAATTAAGAACTCGTAGTAGTAGGTTGTAGACAAAAGGATGTGAACAATAGTAGTAAAATGCTTTCAGATCTCTTCTTGAGAGGATAACAATTGAGATGAATACGAGTCAAGCAGGCAGGAAGGAGAATGGGCAAAGAAAAGATACAAGATAATTGGAATACCACCAAAGTGCAGGGAATGTACCTGATCTGATCGGTTATGGGTTTGAAGAAGAAGGAGCGCCTCTTCCATCCGTCTAGTAATACAGAGCTCTCGAAGACGAAGAAAAGGAGGAGCTGGGTCATCTCTGGGGGTTTGATATGCCGCCAACAAGAGCCACCAGAGAGGGAAAAAGGATGAGAACAAATGATGAGAATATGTAGCAGGATATGCTTTTCTCCACGTCATGATTTCGGGCTTCCCCAAGGTGGCTCCAGCAAGGAAAGAGAAAACACTTCAGATTCTATGAATGGAGGTAGGTTGGGTGTCCTGCTGGGTCCCTCTCTGCACCTTGAGGCTGTGACCGGGTGAAAGTGGACGGATTCAATTCTCACTAGGTGAATTAAACTGCTAGTAATACAGCCATATTTATGGTCCAGTGACCGGTCACCGTCCCTCTTCCCCCCTCTCCCTGTCAAAATATTGGGTGCTTTTGGAAAGTTGAAAAATCAAATATTTCAGCCCTGAAAGGTGAAAATTGTCACCTTTCAGGGTGAAAAGTGTTTGTTTGCTGAAAGGGTAAAAAATGGTCGGTGACAGTGATAGGTGAAAATTTTCACTCTTTCACCTTTCAGGCCTGAAAATTATTTGTTTGCTGAAAGGCTAAAAATCAGCCCTGAAAGGTGAAAGGTGACAATTTTTCACCTTTCACCTTGAAAGGCTGATTCTCACTTGGGTGAGAATCAGGCTGACGAATTGATCATCTCGTCTCTTCAACGAAAAAAACCAACTCTCGCTCAGAGATTCGTCTCCCCCCGGTGAGTACCCCCACCTCGACGGTGCCCCGTTGAGCCAGGAGAATCTATGCCCCCTATCCCCGCCGCAGCTCGTTGAGCCCCCCCCCCCCCCCCCCCCCCCGTCGACGCCGTCGCCCCGTTGAGCCGAGAGAACCCGTGCCCACCCCTCCCGGGCAACTGCTCGGGTCGTCCAAAGATGATCACCCCGGAATTTGCCCCGACACCTCCGCTGCCGCACCGTTAAGCCGAGGGACCCCCCCCCCCCTCCCCGTCATATCTCCCTCATTTTTAGTCCGTTTTGGACATTTTTTCATCGTTATAAGAAAGAACACTAAAAATGAGGAAGAATGAAAAAAAAAATGGGCTAAAACGGATTAGAAATGAGTAAGATATGCATCGGTAAAGTTTGCCCATTAAAAAAGTTATCGCGTAATCAATTACTCGATATGCAGTACTATAGTACTATAGTGTATCAAATTACTCGATATGCAGTACTATAGTGTAACCAGTTACTCGATATGCAGTACTATAGTGTATCAAATTACTCGATATGCAGTACTATAGTGTATCAAATTACTCGATATGCAGTACTATAGTGTATCAAATTACTCGATATGCAGTACTATAGTGTAACCAGTTACTCGATATGCAGTACTATAGTGTATCAAATTACTCGATATGCAGTACTATAGTGTAACCAGTTACTCGATATGCAGTACTATAGTGTATCAAATTACTCGATATGCAGTACTATAGTGTATCAAATTACTCGATATGCAGTACTATAGTGTATCAAATTACTCGATATGCAGTATAGTGTATCCAGTTACTCGATATGCAGTACTATAGTGTATCAAATTACTCGATATGCAGTACTATAGTGTAACCAGTTACTCGATATGCAGTACTATAGTGTATCAAATTACTCGATATGCTGACGAATATTCCTATCAGCGTGACTTATTTTCAGTTCCCAAACATATTTCACCTTTCACAAATTAGGCGTGAAAATTTTCACCCTGACGCCGAATTATTTTCAGCTTCCAAACGAGTGTCACCAATCAGGAAAAAACACCCTTGATTATTTTCAGGCTGACATAAATTTTCACCTTTCACCTATCAGCTTCCAAACGCCCCCATTGTAAGGAGAATTTTACGTTTTGCTTAATCCATGTGATCTTAGCAACTTGATTGCATATGTCGATTACCTCCAAGTAGTTCATAACTTGATGATGCGATTGTCGACTGAGATGCTTCCCATTTCTCCTCTCTTGCACGCGTAACTACTACTCTTCTATGATAAAGGTAGGCGAGCTGGCTGACAGTTTTGTTATTCATTAATCTTCTTCTACTATGGATAGGCGTATGCTAGTGACAATTGCTACTAAAGATAAGCGTAGCTACTTCACTAGTGTACTCCATGGAGCTTATGCAAGTGACAATTGCTGCTTTTAGCATTGAAGGAGAGGCAGTTAAAACACAAGAGTTCACTCCGTAGCCCATAGGGATGAAATCAGGCCAGGCTTGGGTTGGATTTACGCTCCTAATGTCAGTTTCATCAGCAGGAAGGTGTGTTATATAATGAAGGAAGAACAATAGGTGTGGAATATAAAAGGTCATCATCTCTCTTAAGCTCGGCAAAAACGTTGGCTTGGAGGGCTCCAGCAAACAGCTCTTTTCTCCAGTGTCATCCATGAATTTTCTAACCATTTTTGAAGTTTAACCCTCTTCTACAACCCAAGCGCAATCATGTTGTAAGTTAAGCAGTAAGATTATATTTAAACCAATTCCTTAACTGTTTGCTATGCAGTAATTTGTTAACCTGGTCATCTTTGAAGAATAAATCCTAGGAATGCAAATAATATGTTATCTACTCCATCCCCAACAGGTGAATCAAAATATGAAAGCAGAAATGAGATTTTGTAGCCAGCAAAATTTAGACTTAACTCATTAAACAATAGAAACCCTTCTAATCTGCATCACAAAATTACTTGAGGCCACCAGGGAATTCCAAAAAACTTCTCAAGCAGTATTGGCTGTTTTAGAAGAATACACAAGTTCACCCTATTAAGTCACTAAGTTCCTGCTTTGCGACGCCCAACCAGTGCAACAAATCCAGTCTTGATGGGTGCAACCGACCGTGACGAACCACACTGCAAGTACACAATAAACCAAAAATTAAAAGCATCCACATCATTCACAAGGAAGATCAGAATTATCTCACAAACTGGGAAAAAAAAAAGGCTAAAAACCACATTCAGACCAAAGCTCGTCTGAAAAACCACAACTCAGCAGACCATGAAACAAGTACTGCACGCACAAATTTGTAGTATTCAAGCCACAATATGGTCGAGGCTTATAGCCAATGGAAAAATAAGGCTCAAGCAGAGAAAGCATCTTAAAACCAATATCGAACTCCAGACCTGAAGATCACCCTACATCTCAGACCACCTCCACATGCGGGAAGTTTGATATTTTTCTTATGGAAAGATTGACACTATCAAAGTTATTTGAATCTGTAACTGTGTCATTATACTCATAAAAGTAACACTCTTTTTGAAGTTTCTCATTCAGGAGGTCTCAGAAAGGCTGCATAATCTTATCATTATCACAATCAAACAATGTAGGCAATAAAATTTGCAGTTCATCACAGCCTCCTTGTAGTACAGATGTTATAAATGCAAACTATGTTTTCTTTTTTATATTACAAATGCAAACTATGTCAAAAATGCAAACTATCATCTATCACAGTACTTCCTTCATTGTGAGGAAGAAAGTAAAAAGCGTCAGCAAATCACCTTCTCGCAGCGCAAAAAGAAGAGGCGATTCTCCTTTGACAATATGGTGTCTGGACTTTTGCAGCCAGTGCAAATGACATATTCATCTGGAGATAAACAGAATAGTGATCCAAAGTTACTTTTAATGACGGAGAATGGTAAAGCATTCATGAGCTTCATGTTTATTATCTAATCTGATAACCCTTGCCCTTAACAAGAAAACATCAATTCATGACTGTCACCATTGATCGACGCGACTGAAGGATGATCTAATTGAAATTCATGAGCTCTTCAGATAAAGCAAATAACTTACTGACATATCTTCGCAAGATCCCCTCAAAATTTTTAGGAGCAAACCTTCCCTTCACAACTAATCTTTGTTGTCCATCAAGGGATCCATTTGTTCCCAATTCAGCAAGCAAGAAATTCATTACATGTTCTGGCTGTCTATGCATCCTGCAAGTATAAAAACTTTAATTCACTAAACAAAATTTAAACACCAGCCTCATTCCCATTAGAAAAATTAAGACAAATTTGTCAGTCAGTACAGCCCATACCAACTTTAAAAGACCGTATAATGGTTTCCACACCACTATTTTGCTATAACATGATGCATTTCCTCATGCATTCAATTGTGGATAATATTTTCTCACCATCTAAATATATATTTTCTCACCATCTAAATTCGCTAGTCATTACAGCCAATACCAACTTTAAAAGACTGTATAATGGTTTCCACACCACTATTTTGCTCTAACATGATGCCTTCCCTCATGCATTCAATTGTGATGTTTTCTCACCATCTGAATATATATCAATATGGCCCTCGTCTCCTCCTGTTAGGATCCTTAATTACTCGAGAGCTCAAAAAAACAAGCATCTAACTATTATTAAAAAAACAACAGGAACGTTGTAACAGTTTTTGTATAAGCAAACGCTTTTATCCTTCAATAGTTCACAAAACATGGACCCAATGTATAAGGTTGAAATCTTTCAAAAATTAATCTATAGTAAAAAGCTGAAGCTAAATTAGTAGATGGACTGTAAAAATTTCTCAAAATACAAGAAATTAAAATCTAACAGCCCCATTTATATGCACCCTGCGCAGGTGCATCAGCGGATGCTATCAGGTAATACAAGGGTAGGCAGGCGGTTTTGAATCATGTGCACATTTTGAAATATGTAATCTGACGCATGTCAAATTTAGCCCTACAAATGCAATCATTGACAGTCAATACGCAGGAGCTTTCTAATAAAAAAATGCACGACCTTTCACAACAATGACCTCTCATGCAAGCAATCTGTACCATAATCATAATAAATGTGCAGTATTTACAACCTTTACACATTTAGCATATTTAAACTCCCTGCTATAAATTCATTCAAGTAGAGTCACATAGACAAAGATGCACGGGCTCAATTGATACATCAGTAAAAAAAACTATGCATAACAAGAAGAGTAAATAATTATCAGAGAATTAAATCATACGTCTTGCAAAGGTCCATGAAATTCACGAACACTGTCTTCTTAGTTCCTTCTCTGAGAACTTGTGGAGGCCTCATCACTGTTCTCCGCCTATCCCCAGCGAGCTCTGGATTGTTCTCACGCAATATATTGAAAACCCTACCAAGTAGCTGCAGTTATATGTGTTATATTTCAGATGAAACCTATGACCCTCAAAAGGTATATTATATCATCACCAAAAAAAAAAGAGTAAACAACGTGAGTCAATTTGCAGAACTCGTCTACAACAAGTATTGGCAAGCTTTGAAATTTTGCCTAGAATATGTACAAAGAAGTGCACCTCTTCGTACTCATAATCCCTAGTACTTCCTTCCCAGGGATATTGAGTTTGTTGCAAGACTATACCCTCTCCTTCCTCCTCCTCCCCAACTTGATCTGCAATTGAAGACAACTATATTATTGCCCGATTAACCACCTCAATCAAATTGGTATGCAGAAAATCCACAATAAGGATTCATACCATCGATAGCGTCTCCAGTATCTGCAAACTCCTCCTTCAAAGAATCGATATCCACCTAAACCACAAATACAACAAAGACATGCAACCATTATATGTCTGTCTGTATAGCTAAAGAGATAAAAAAAACATTTCCATTCCAACTTACGTGTTTTTTCTTCTTCTTCTTCATGCCAGCAAAACTAGACTCAAGTCCATCAGAAACTGTTAAGCCACAAGCCAATTAAACAAATAGATCTAGCGTTGAAATCATGAAACTCAAATAGATGAGAAATCAGTTACAGGGGAAATGCTTTCAATAGGACGTCAGTAAATACAGACCTGACAAATTTTCTGTCTTTTCAGCAAGTTTATCCACAGCATCATCCGCCGGGTCTTGAATCACAACCTTCTTCTTTTTTTTCTTCTTTGTAGGATCAAATGGTGCGAGCTTCAGATCAAAAAGAACAAGAATGTCAATCAAACTGTACGTGGAAGCTGATTATAAGCTGAGCAAGCACGTGTCAGTAGTTATAAAGCATAAAAAAGAGACTCACATCCACGGCATCTTCCTTCACATCTACTGGGGGTGCTTCTTCTGCCATGGTTTTTTGTACGCCCAAAGAACCCTATGTCCGATAAAAAAGAAGTACAAAGTTAGCTATCCCAACTTTCAAACATAAATATTTACTTAATCGAAACAACCGAAACATACAACACAAAGAGGCAGAAAAAGTAACAAGGGGTACAAAAACCATGCACCCAAGTGGTTAATTTTAGTAAAACCAATCATTCAGCCAAAAAATCCAAAGTTTTGCAGTGAGGGAACAAAGCGAACCCAAAACAAGCAGTGATAAGTAATAATATGCAAGACAATAATGGAAGCATGCATGATTGAAAGGGATGAGGAAATCCCACCTGAAAAATACAATAAAGCAAAGAGAAAATTATTGAATTAACGAAGCATAATAAGCTCTGTAAGGAAGGGCTATTTTAGGGTTCTAATCACAAACATTTCATTATACAATAATCACTCTATTACCTTGCACATAAAGATGTAGCTGAATATCAAGAAATCCACCACTTTTTATTACCTTCTTCATACATCATTCTCAGAAACACAGTTGAATTTCACCAATGTAAGCAAGCAATCAAACATATAGAAGCAAAATTTTGATCAATAAAAGATGCATCCATAAAAATCGATACAGGTCAAAAGACGGAAAGATCGGAGTGATCTATAACACTGGACAAGCTTCGATTTGACATGAGCAAATGGTGTTTTTGTTAAGTCATTTGCACTAATTACTCCGGCAAGACCAGGTTCCAGCGAGCAGAGAAGCCAAGCAAGGGATTTAGAGACACTCACCTCTGAAATCTCCGACGACCGCCGGCAGGCCAAGAGACGATGGCAGTTCAGATTCAAGAACCCCTAAACCTAATCCTTTGCCCTTTCCCTCTCTCCGGGTTTGGCGCAGGTGGTCTGAAGCCAGTGGGCCAGGCGCTGCGTATTAGATGAAGTAAAGGCCCATGGGCCTGGCTCACGTCCATGTTCTCACTTCTAACTTCACTCTAGCTTCTACTATATTAGCTAGCGCATAACAGGTAAGAGGAAATGTAACGCACTTCGAAATGGAAAAAAGTTAGGATGAGGCACGGCTCACCTCAAGCCGTTGGATTTTGATCTGACGGTGCACTAGGTGCGCCTCATATAAACCAGACTCTTCCAATGGTGACGTACATCACCTTTTTCTTCTTCTTTGATAACAGGGGTGTCCAGAGTCCTTAGGACAACTAGAAGGGGGCAGCTCTTAGAGCACCGTATTCCACTGCCAATCCCCTGGTTGCATACACGACCCACACAATATACGGGTTTGATAAAAGAAAATGATATTTATACATCAGTTTTCCTACATCACTCCCCACTCACTGACATACACATGGCTGTGATGTAGGAAAACTGATGTAGGGTTATCACTCTCATTTGGTAAACTGGGATCAAATGGCACCGTCAAATGTTACATGAGCACCCGCAATGTCATCTGTGTGTTAGTTAATTCAACTGTTGCACCCAAAAAAAGTTGCCGTGAGGTTATAAAAAAAAATGTTGTAACTTGTAAGAGTGTTTTATACGGATGATTAGCTAGTGCTAAAATATGTAAAATCTCAGTCGGGAAAGGGGAAAGCTATTCTCTTTTTTTTTCGCTAAATAAAAGTTGTTCGTCGTTGTTATGAAAATTTATACTCCATTTGGTCACTTTTAATAATATATAGTTTTATTTAATAGATACAGTTTTCTTCAAATGAACTAAAAATTTAGTTTATTTGAAGAAAATGTATAATCATAATCGTAATCAAATAGCACATTTCTCAACTATTCGGAGTCAGCAACATGGATCTTACACCTCCATTCAGGCCTGTTTTATGTCAACTCTTTTGTAAGAGATAATAAATTTATATTATTTTTTTATTAACTCAATCCAAATTTTCTTAGGTCTCTCACTCCCTTTTTTGGTATTATAGACATGCATTCCTTCTCATCTTCTCACAGAGCATTTATTGGCCTCTTTGTATATGCTCATACCAATGCAACTTACACTCTCTCAACTTCTCCTGTATTAAAGAAAACTGTATTTATTAAAAGTGACCGTAGGGAGTATTGTTTTCAGAGTATGAGCTCAGCGCTTCTCATCAGATCTCGAAACAAATAAGGGGGGAGAAGTCGAAACAAAAGATATTGTCATTGTACAAAATACAAAACAAAAGATTGGTAGCTCAAGTCAGGTCTCACGATTTTTATTTTTTTTTGCTATAAACAGGTCTCACCAATTGAACCAAACTGCGAGTGGTTAACATATCTAGAGTCCATTGTATCAAAAGAATCATATCTATAGTCCATCCAGTGAGGCACTGACCAGTGACCAGTCGCAGTCCCTCTTCCCTACTCCCTGTCAGAATAGTATAAAAAACTTTCACGTTCCCCATGCCCAAGTCTTTTATATGTCTTCAACTCATGTGAGCTTAGCAACTTGAGTGCAATTGTCAATGGTCTCCGAGCTCATAATTTACAGAAGGAAGTCGGCACCCATATGACTGTATGTACATTCCACTCTTTTATTATACGGATAAATATACAGAAATGGGTGCCGACTAATAGTCGATGCAGTTACTATAGACACTGCTGCTCACTCCTCTGATTTAAATGGGAATCTCGTGCTCAAGGAATCTAGCTCGTTCGAAGTTTAACAAGACAGGCGAGTGAGTTCTTTAAGATCTTAGGAAGATTAGAACTAGGTGTATGAACATCGACAGAAGAAATGCATCGATAAAAAAAGTAGTTACAACATTTGAGGTGGATCGCATCTCCGTTCTCTCTGAATATTCAAGCAGCATCGATCAAAGGATGAGAACAACATATAAAAAGAGAAGTCATTAAGTAAGATCAATCCATGCCCCTTTCTTTCCAGCAACTCTGAAACTTGAAAAACAGCATTACACTGCTACAATCTTCTCCTCTAAGCTTATCACATAGTCATATTATCCTATATTGAACAGGACGACGTATCATGCCATATATTCGTTGTAAGATAAAAATCCATGGCACATTGAGAACGCCTCACAACATGAAGTAACAGTCTCTTTTTTTTACAGCAAGCGTCTAATTCTGGCAGCAATACAAGAAGTCACAAAAAGAACATGAAAATTGTTTCCGAAGAAATAAAGAAAGCTGGATTTACCAATAAAGAAAAAAGAAAGAACAAAGAAAGATGGTCCATGGCAGATTGCTGCCACTTATAATCATTAACATCATATTGCTTTGACTGATACCCATCCAGACTAATATAGATGCATTCTATATGCTTAAGGATCTGATTCCCTCAAAGGACTAGTTCATTATATAAAAAAAAATCTGATTCCCCCATAGCAGCTCATATGTTCATGTTGTGAGGCGTTCATTATATAAAAAAAAACTGATTCCCCCATGCACAAGGTTCTGATTCCCTCATATGAAGCTCATATGTTCTTTTCTAAATTATATATGAAGCTCATACGTTGATACCTTTCAGGAAGCTTAGAGGTTTAAACTACTCTAGAATCATCAATAATTTATTATCATACGGTTTTGCTGTCAGTGGGTATCATAAAAAAAACTGTACTCAACCCTTTTCCAACAAAGAGAATCATCATATTAGCAAACTAAAAAAATGCAAATTGGAGAAGATGAATTTAAGCACTAATCAATCTTTTGATCCCATATCAGGGCTTATGAAAATCAAGAAGATGACATTGGAAGCTAGGGCAAGCAGAAGCATCATTCACCAATTGGACCCATTTTTTTCTCTAATACACCAATTAGCAACCCATTAATCTCACAAAGCTTGTACCAATTTACATGCTTCATTCAGCAAACACATTTCAGCAACAAACAACCTGCACAATGCTGACATAAAGAAAGAGAATTCAACACTTCTTCTTTCCTCAATCCTTTAAAACTACATTAAATCTTCAAATCAAACCATTCTACCGTCCATTTCCATGTATAAAAATAACAAAATCCACTAAAATTACATGAACAAACCCTAGTCACAACCTATTGATCAATCCCACAAAAGAACCAAAAAACCAAAAAAAAAAAAAAGAAAATTGCGACTGCTAGAGCTACCAGTCTGCTATATTGTCATTGACACAGAAAACAAGACAACGTACAGAAGCAGATGAGAGAGAGAGAGAGAGAGAGAGAGAAAGAGGAATGGCAGGCCTAATTTGTTGTGAAGAAGCTTCACCTCCGGGGGCGAACAGCGTGCTGGGAGAGGGGGACTACCTCGGCCAGCGGGGTGGACATGGGAGTGGGGAGGGGGGACGTCCGGCAAACTGGGCAGGAGGCGTTGAGGCGGAGCCAGGCGTCGACGCAAAGAAGGTGGAAGTAATGGCGGCAGTCAGGCAGCATCCGGAGCATCTCCGCCTCCTTGTAGTCGCAAAGGCAGATGGAGCAGACGGTGTCGGCGTTTGGCCGGTCTTTGGAAGAGCGGGAGAAGGGGAACTTGGGGTAGGAGTTGATGATGGCCTGGTCCAGGCCCTGGACGGCGGGGCCGTCGCCGTCGTCGTCATCCTCGGCGACGAAGATGATGCGGGGAATGACCACCCCGTTGGGGTAGGGGTTGTGGGTGGGGAGAGGCGGGGCGGCTGGGGGCTGGCGGCGGCGGCGGCAGCAGAGGTAGGAGGCGAGGAGGATGGAGGAGAGGAGGACGAGGAAGCCGAGGGCGATGGCGATGGCGTAGCCGAGTCCTAGGCTCTCGGGGCTCTGGAACATGTAGCCGGAGGCTCCTCCACCGCCGCCGCCAGACATGACTGGGGGGCGGCGAGCATACTGAAAGGAAAGGGTGGTGGTGGGACTGGTGGGTGGTGAAGGCGTGAGAAAGTTTCTATTTTTTGGCTATGTCTACTTAAATGGCTTTCAATTTTGGGTTTTACTTTTGCTATCGGGGTGGGTGGGCATCTCCAGCTGCTGCATTTAATATGGGGGGATGAGGTCCAAGAGGAGTGTGTTGGAAGCAGAGCAGGGGAGGGGAGGGGAAGGGGGTGGGTGGTACTGTATTAATTGCAGTGGCTCTTTCCCTGAGAGACTTTAATGGTAATGGAGATGGGTGATTGGAGCATCTTTCTGTGGAACTGAGCCTTCTCCTTGTGGAGAGGAAACAAGGAAGAAGATTGAATGGCAGGAACCAGCACCTTGTCGTCTATGCTCTCCTAGGCAAGCTGGCAATGGCTTTCAAGGATTTTAAAGTCTGTGTCCAACGTTGACAATCGGGGAATGATAGCGAGATGGCCGCCATTGAACTACGCCGGCGTCGGTCTTCTTGCTGGCCGGCCCTGCTACTGGGCATGGGCCAGGGAGGTCTTAACTCTTAAGGTATCACAGAGAAGCTTCCGAACTGAATCAATGTAGTATTGCACATAATTTCGTGATAAGTTACTTGGCAAGTTTCGTCCAATATAGGTGTTGATAGAAATGCCTTCATGCTAAGTTCAAGATAGGTGTACATAGATTATTATGTATAGATTATTATGTTGCAGTACATAATAATAATCTAACACTCTCTGCCTCTCTAAACCTGAAGTTCCTAATGGTTGGTCTTCTAATTTCTGAAGTCATAAATTTGCCAATGGAAACTTAATGGTCGTGGGAATGGAAACTGGTCGGACACTAGCCCAACAAGGAACACAAATACATTTTTTTTTATTGAAACACAAATTTTAAATTTTGAGCTGTGCCGTGGATGCATCACATACAGAAGGTTGACAGGACGTGAGGGCCGCTAATGATTACCTTTTTTTTTTGGTGGGGGGAGGGGGGCGGCAAAGGATTAGCTGTAAGAAACTAAGCTCTACAAACTTAATCCACTGCTAATTTTTTTAGAAATACTTCTATTTGATTGTATAAAAAAACTTCTATTTGACATTATTTAGTAGATAGCTCTACAACAGCGTAATATCCAATTAAAATCGGCAAGGAAACCAGCATCCAAAGATGACCCTACAAAGAAACACATTCGGCATGTTAGAGCCAATCTAAAATCCCTTGATCATTAAAAAAACTTCTTTAAACATAATGAATTGAAAATGCGAAAACATTTGCCATATGGGATCATTAAAAGTGCAGCTATTTAATTCATTTTGACACGCCGCTAATCATAGAGGGTTCGCATAGGAGATAGCAGCCATGCAAGACCAACTATGCTAGCATAGGAGTTGGGGGAGATTTTTTCGTATTATGTGGCCAATGAGACCGGAATGCCATATTACCTACTTTTTCGGGCTTATACCATATAACCTGGTTTTGGGACCTGGTCTTCCTATTTTGCCATCTCGCCCAACCCTAAACCCTTCATGTTTCACTCGCCTCGCGCCCCATTTCACATAAGCTTCCCTACAATGATCATACGACGAGGAAGTTCCCTGTCTGAGGAAAACGTTTGTCGGTGGAAAGATGGCATTGTGTTGTAAGCACAAATATTATTTGATAGCTTTCTCACGTCATATGACCTCTTCTTCCCACGAGCAAGCAGAAAAAGCTTGCCAACGTAAGCCCGAAGAAGTACTTTCACAACTTTCTCATTTTATTACAGAAGTGGTTCAACAACTCAAAATCATTTATTTTTTATTTACACGTTCTTAGAGCAAAAAAAGTTCAAATTTTGCGCTGAGATGTACTTTTGGCCGAGTAGCGAACAACTCTTTACAAATTCATCATCCCCACAAGAAGGTGTCTCAAGAAATTTAAAATATCTTCATAGTAAGAAAGATAAGAAAAAATAAATAAAAATGCAAAAAAATGGCAAAAATGAATAATAAATTAGAGAGATATGACTCATTAAATTTTGTCCTCAAATCGTGTCATCGATGACATGATTTTGACACAAATCGTATACACGATAGGGGGGGAAATTTTATCATGTATTTTTCTATATTCCACTAGATATTGTCTCAAGATCCTTAGTTTATCATTATTATAAGAAAAGATGAGGAAAAATAAAAAAGAACGCAAAAGAATGAGTGAAAATGGATCAAAAAATTAGAGAGATATAATTTGTTGAAGTATGTAGCACTGCCCAAATACACGAAAACAGAAAAAGAATGAGCGAAAATGGATCAAAAAATTAGAGAGATATAATTTGTTGCAGTATGTAGCACTGCCCAAAGACACGAAAATAGTGCTATCATGTACACTATAGCATGATATACTTCAACAAGTTATATCTCCCTTATTTATAATCCATTTTTTGCCCTTTTTTTGCATTCTTCTGTATTTTTACTTTCATTTCTTCTAATGATGACATCCTAAGGATCTCGTGACAATATATAATGGAATATAAAAAATATACAATAAATAGCATGTGGTGTCGCGACATACTTAGTGTCACGCCCCAAATTTCCAAGACCCAATTTACGCGGAAGCGTCAATCCAATGACGGTTATAGGGTAGGAAACCTGGGACGGACCGAATACTCGAGTCTACGCTTATCCCATTTAAATATTATGGGACTTGCAGGATCGTTATGACTTAAATAACATTTACTTACAAAAAGTAGAATAACAGAAAGGAAATCTAAATATCTATTACAATATCTGAAAATGTCTTAACAACCACAAACAGAGTTTAACATAAAGCAAATGGCACGCAGGCCGCAAGTTCAAATGTCAAAATATAGCAAAACATAAGAGATGAGTCTTCTAAGCTCCAACATCAAACCATGCCGCTGGAAAACATCACTTCTGCTCCACCTTAAATCCTGCATCAGAGGATGCGTGAGTATTCCATAGGAAATACCCAGTAGGATACAGAAAACCCACACTGGAAAATAAGAGAAGACTCCAAAGATGAATGGTTTAACAGACTCAGGTTCAACAAGGACTAAGATCACTTACCTGGAACCAACTGCCATTCAAGACGCATTAAGGTCAAAGATACATGAAAGGCTTTCATAAAGTAGTGAAGGTAAGATAATAAGCATTGGACAACCAAAGTGTCAAAGTACAATTTTTGCTCTCAAATCTTCATCAATACCAGAACATCCTAGAGGTTCTTCAGAGGAACCTTGCCATGCGTCTAGGGATGCTGGCCCCATCGGTGCTTACGGGCACAATGGGCGGAGATTGCAGACCTTCCGTAATGTCATACAATCTAAGCGCACGCGGTTGCCGTCATCGGCTGAACTACAGAGGTTCAATAAATCGGATATCTCGCAAGATCTAGCAATGGCTTGTGAGCATACTATGATTCCGACTAAGAGCTTTAAATGCTACTTAGCGGAGAAACAATTCAACTAGCCCTATTGTCAAAAGGCTTAGAACAAGACTTTCTAAAGTTCCGACTCTTCATAGGAGTGAAAAGCATAAACCAAATCAAATTATGAATTAGTCTGGGAACTCAAGTGAGACCCGACTAAAAAGAGACACACCACATGATTTTCCAAAAGTTCAAGTTCGCTATCAACAAAGTTGTACCTAGCCCTAGAATTGATAATTCCTGACTTAGAATGACGCGTTTCAGGTAGACCACGTCAGAGACTTAGAATTCAAGCTTCGATTACTCTTGAGTCATAAATGGACTAAGAGAAGAACAAAAGGGACTATTATTATAAGACACCTTATTTGGCTCTAAGACCTTAAGGTTACTGTTCTTAGAGTCTTATAAAATCATATTAGACTTGATTAGATTCTTAATTATCAATTATTCTCAAGCTTCTTAGGTTTATTATGATTTTAAGTCATTGAAAGTCAGAAACTGTGTTCTGTCCAAAACAGAACAGCTCTCTTTATCAGGTCACTACGTTCTGAACAATTTGATTTAATCTATGAAATTTTTATCTTAGATAGCCTCTGATGTCTAGTTTCCAGATTGATAAAGAACTTAATTTTCTGATTACTGTATAATTAGTTATCATTTTTCTACTGAAGTCTGCCTGCGCAGGATTGCTCCTGGCCGAGACCAAGTTTCTATGTCATACATAATTTACTAATGTATAAAGTGTAGTAACTCCTTATTAGTCTTTTTTTATACATTAATCTAGTCTTTCTTAAGATTTTTACAGAGCTTTATAAGTTCTGAAATTCTCAGTTTATGATTCCACTTTTCGTAATCTTTACTACCCGATTACTACAACACTTTCTTATCTCATTATTTAAGTGATACTATCATATAATCCCGGACAACAGTAGATCTTAAAACACGTTGACAATAAAACGAACTGAAATCTCAGAGACAAGATCTTACAAGGGATAATCTTATAGTTATCATTCATTATACAATTACCCATTTAGTTGATATTATACAAGTAGTAATAGCTATGATAATACATATAGAACACGAAATACGGAAATACACCAAAGTGCCTAAAGATCAAATCTTTACTCAAGAGAGTGAGCATGGATATACAAATAGCATTATCACATGCGATCAAGATTTAACATAAAAATCCAAATCCAATTTTCATTGGTCAACATACGTAGAAATGATTGAGTTGAAATACAATAGAGTCATGAAACAAGAGAGAATATCAATTCTAGGATCGGCAATACAAATTCCAGAAATGAGTACTTAACATCAAGGCATCAACATTCAACAATTCATTTTATCAAAAAGAAGTGTAATGGGAAAAAGGCATCCTACTTGGTTGTAAATACCGAGACTTCCCGAGCACTCTTGAATTCGACAATGCCGCACCAACACCACGCCGGTCGACCTTGCTTGGACCACCACGAACCACCACGGACCACCGCCGGAGTAAGGTTGCCGCCGGCCGGATAATGAGAGAGAGAGAGAGAGAGAGAGAAAAAAAAATGCTCAAGGCTTTGAGCACTAAGCAAAACCACCCCCCTACTAGCCTATTTATAGACTTTTTGAACCATTCTCCACCATTGATCACTCCTTAATCCAATGGCTTAGATTTAGTAGAAAATTCCAGATTTTACCACTTTCAAGATGACTCTTGGGTTTACAAGGAATGAGTTAATGGGGGTCAATTAATGTTATCCATCAACCACTTCCATTAACCCATCTCTCAACCACCTCCACTAAGGCTAACCCGACCCAAGCACAAATGGGTTTGGGTTTGGGTTTCTCTTTTAGAATTTCCATTAATCACTACTAACCCACTTAAGAAATATCTAATTCATAATTTTTGCTTAATCTCAAATTAATTCTATTCCAAAAAATAACACAAACTTTATACAAAAACCTATCCAATAATCTTAGGTCAAATGAAGCCAAACCAACATGTCACGCCAATCGTGAATCATATAATCCAATAAAATCTCCGATTAAGATCAATTCAAAAATCACAAATTTTACGGCGTTCGATCGATTCCGGCGGGAATTGAATTTTCAAAAGATTTTCGAAAATTTAAATAAATGCATACCGTTGAGCCAAGAAAATACTATAAAATTTACGGTCGTCACACTTAGGCTATTATCATTATAATAAATATGAGAAAAAATAAAGAAGAACGCAAAAAGAATAGGTGAAAGTGGATCAGAAATTAAGGATATATAATTCGTTGAAGTATGCCATGCTATAGTATATTAAATACACGATAGCATTGCCCATGATAACAGTGCTATACTGTTATTGTGTGCACGATAGCATGACATATTTGAACGAGTCATATCTCTCTCATTTCTGATCCGTTTTTGTCCATTCTTTTTGTGTTCTTATTTATTTTTTTCTTATTTCTTCTAATAACGATAGCCTAAGTATGTCGAGACACCACATGCTATTTATCATATATTTTTTTATATTCCACTAGATAGTATCTTAAGATCTTTAGGCTATCCTCATGAGAAGAAAGATGAAGAAAATAAAGAAAAACGCAAAAAAATTGACGAAAAAGGATATGAAATTAAGGAGATATGATTTGTTGAAGTATGTCATGCTATCGTGTATTAACATACTTAAACGAATCATATCTCCCTCATTTTTGAACCATTTTCTTCCATTATTTTTCTGTTCTTTTTTATTTTACATTTTCTTTCTTCTCATGATGATAGTCTTAGTATGTTCAGACACCATATGTTATTTATTACATATTTTTTAATATTCCACTAGATATTTGTCTTAAGATCCTTAAGATATCATCATTAGAAGAAAGAGGAGGAAAAATAAAGAAGAACGAAAAAAATGGGCAAAAAAGGGAGATATAATTCGTTAAAGTATGTCATACTATTGTGTGTATTTAAATATACGATTGCATTGCACAAAGATATAATAGCAGTGCTATAATGTACACAATAGAATGACATACTTCAACGAGTCATATCTCCCTCATTTGTTATCTGGTTTAGCCCATTTTTTTTGTATTTTTCATTATTTTTTCTCTTCATTCTTCTCGTGATGATAATCTTAAGTATGTTGAGATACCACAAGCTATTTATTTTGTATTTTTTTTTAATTCTCACGATAGCATGACATACTTCAACGAGTAATATCTTCCTCATTTTTGGTCCGTTTTTGCCCAATCTTTTTGCGGTCTTCTTTATTTTTCCTCATTTTTTTTCTAATGATGATACCCTAAGAATCTTGAGATAATATCTAATAGAATATGGAAAAATTTACGATAAATTATTTATCCTCCACTAGATAGTGTCTACAGATCCTTGGGCTATCATCATTAGAAGAAAGAAGAGAAAAAATAAAGAAGAATGCTAAAAAATAATAAATAAAGGAGATATGATTAGTTGAAGTATGTCATGCTATAATGTATACATAATAACATTGCCCAATGTATATAAATAGCATGATATACTTCAACGAGTCATATCTTCCTCATTTTTTATCCGTTTTCGCTTATTCTTTTACGTTCTTTTTTATTTTTCCTCATCTTTTTTCTTATGATGATAGACACGTTAGTAGTGCTATCGTGTTATGAATGTATTTGAATGCCTTTCTCATTGTGTTGCTTAATTTGTTCTATGACTTCATCAAAATTTGATATTCTAAATTTATGAACAACTCTGAATAGCAGTTGTATCATGTACTAGATTACATGATAGCAGTAGTATTGTGTCATTAAGGATATTATAGCAATGTTATCTTGTGTTTAAATACACGATTTGAGGGCAACATTCAATCTCATTATATATCCCTCATTTTTTATCCATTTTTGCCCATTCTTTTTGCATTCTTCTATATTTTTCTCCTCTTTCTCCCTATGAGGAAATCTCAAATTCCTTGAGACACATTCTTGTGGGGACGACAAATTTATAAAGAGTACTTTATCACTTAGCCACAAGTACTTCTCGATGCATAATTTCATTTTTCTTCATTCCCAGGGTATGTGAATAAAATAATAATAATTATGAACTGTCAAATCACTTCCGCAATATAATGGGGAGCTTGTGAAAGTGCTTCTTCGGGTTGCGTTGACGAATTTTTTCTGCCTACTCGCAGGTAGAAGAGGTCGTCTGACCCAAAAAAGCTACAAAAAATATTTGTGCCTGCCACATAGTATCATCTCTCCACTGGCACGCCTCTGCCTCTAACAGAGAACTTCCTCGCCATATAATCAATGTAGGGGAAGCTTATTTGGAATGAGGCTCAAGGCGGGTAAAACATGAATGATTGGACGGGAGAGCGAAATGGGAAGACCTAGTCTTGAAACCAGTTATATGGTTTGAGCCGTAATATAGCATTTCGAGCTCATTAGCCAGGTAATATGAAAAAATCTCAAGTTGGGGGTTTTCGCCAACTTGAGACATTCAGTCTTCGTGACAGACTCAAGAGAAGGCCGGCTTCCCAACTCCACACTCCGGTTTGCCTCAAGTCTTGAGCAATAGTCTGGTTCTCCTCCAATTTTGGTCAACACTCTCATTGACTTGGGCTGACCCCTCCTCCGAAAATGATTTCTCATGGGATGATGATTGTTCTCCATCATGTCTCCCTTTTCTCAATGCCAATAGGAACAAAATAAGGGTAAAGCAGATAATACCTTGAACAACAAATGCCTGCACTGCCAAAGGTCCATTCATAGCCCTCAAAAGGGGAACCCAAATGATTAAGTGTTGGGAAGAGTGGCAAAAGCGAAGGTGGTGATGGACTAGTGGTGTAAGATAATCAAGTTTCCCAAAAGCTCTTACCTATTAGAAAACATAAATCTTTATTCATTTATTACATATTCTAACATCCCCCCCTTATGTGCAGGCGCCCACAAAGCACGGCACGTTATAAACGCCTCCATCGATATTATAACTTAGGACCTTCTAGAACATGGAGCTCCGATACCATGTAAGATAACCAAATTTTTCAAAAGCTCGAACTTTTAAGAAACAAAAATCTTTATTCATTTATTATATATTCTAACAAGTAATAGTGAGTAGCTTTTTTGCTAAAGATAATCCACATAGCTAGCAGTATGATTACGACAAGCTTTGACATTGTATCAGCAGCGATGAACTTGTAATTCATCTTAAATGGATTGGTCTTTGCAATATATTCGAAATAGAAAAGAGGAAGAGTGAAGAAGGAGATGAGGCGGCCTATGACTTTGCATTGATCGGGGGAGAAGATGTGCCTCCATCTCACTGAGCCATAGACGAGGCCAAGCGCTACATAGAGTGGTGCCATGACAACCGCTACGTTGTAGACATCTCTCCAACTTATCATTTTTGTGTCGTAATAAACGACACTTACTATGAACAACTGCATCAAAGCACCAATTGCTATTTTTGTCATGTCTTTAGCTACATGTTTGTTAAGTGAAACTAGTCATTAGCAAAATATAAAAGTGCTTATTTATGGAGTCAACCACGGTCATTCATATAGCCTATAGGAAAAGCTGATCAACATCTGTGACTGTAATCTCCCTAGTAATTTGGAGTTTGTACTCCCAAGTCATAACTATTTTTTAATATGGACTATTAAATTGGGACAGATGAACTATATAATAATGCCCCGTTCTTATTCCACCAATCTTAAAAGCAGTTAGGTATAGGACTAAAATATTGTTGCCATTCTTATGAGTAATTTATTTATGCCCTCACAAGACATGCCTACAATTTCTCTAGTATACATGAAGACAGCCAAGAGGCAGCCGTCGTTCATCATTTTTTATTTGAATACTCCCTCTATTTAATATTAACAATACTAAAAACATTGACGAAATGTCCTGATATCGAGGGCTCTCTTGGGAGGCTGGGGGCGTTTGGTTCATGAATTTGGGCCTGGAAGAGGATTATCCCCCAATTCAATTAAATTTGTGAATCTCCTCATGAAAAGATTTACCAAATTAAGACTGAATTGAAGATACCAAGAAATAGTAAATGATCCGAGAGTTAACTGCCAAAAAAAGGTCGGTTAAGATCGATTTAGTGATGCAGTAACATTGCAGGAGATATTAAGTTGATTGTATTTGTGCAGTCATCGTGTTCTCTTGTCTGTTTGCAAAGACTGTGGTAGTGCACTTGCACGGTGCTAATGACTAGCTCTTTTATTTCAGGAGGCGACAGTCAGAGGGGATATTCTTCGCCATGTTTCACAAACACATGAAGTGATTATGTAAAGGGAAAAGTTTAAATGAGATGACTTTCATATGGCTTATATGAGGCCAATTCCATTCGTAGCAGTTGGATCTTGATTTGACGTCTACAAATGGTTTTAAAAAACTTACCTACCAACTGATTTGACATATTCACCTACTCACTGATTTGGTACCTACCCTCGGATCATAATCCAATGACCCAAAAATTACCCTCATGCTCCTTATATGAAAATGATCTCATGTAAATTGTCCTCTTATGTAAACTTCTTCCAATCTACTTCAAAGGGGGTGGAGAGCATTGGAGAATACTAAGGGCATGTTTGGCAATAGCTACATAGCTGAATTTCAGAAGAATCCAGCTTCTTCATGAAACTCTCCTCCAAAGAAATTTTTTGAAAAGAATCCAGCTTTCACTTTATTGACTTTTCTCAATGGCATTTTATACAATTTTGTAAAAAAGATGGGTAAATATCATGAAAATTCATTTTTTTATTATTTACCCCTATCTTTCGTATTTATTTACAAAATATGCCATCAGACCCTAAATTCTTCCCCAAAAGCTATTTTTTCTCAATCAAATACCATGATTCTTCAATCTAGATTTCTCGCTCCTAAAATACTCTACCAAACAAACCCTAAGAGCATCTCCTACCACATTTGTCATATAATAATGTTGGGGTTGCCTCCTTGTAAAAATTTGATTAAACAAATTATTTTTTGCCAATTGACAAACTCGTAAACTCCGACCACGTTTGTCAAATCTATTATGTTATACATTTTTTTTGTTCATACTACATTGCCCACAAAGATAAAAAAAAAAGTGAAAAGTAGATTTGGGTACGAGGGTTTTTGCTGTCCATGTTAGCAATGGGAAAGTCCATTGAAGAGGGTTTTTGATCATTGATTTCACAGTTGGAGGGGCCAATCAGCATTGACAGACCGGTTAGGGATGCTCTAAAAGCCCTTTCCAGTTTAGTCCTATGCAATTTCTACATTTCCCTCCTAAAATTACCTATATAGATTAGAAAACCTGAAAAATAATTTTGGATAGCGGGAGTAATTAACTGCAAAATAATCAAAGAGGTCATGAAACCAATCCATATAATTGGACAGGTGTATGATGAATATGATGAAGTCGAATCTTCTTATCATCATCCCCATTTAGAGGGTTGTGTCAGGAAGGGCATTGAGAGTAAAAAAATTGCCACATATTTTTTTGTATGGATTTTGTACCACTTTGATTCCGATAAAAGTCAAACATGGTATATAATCTATGTCGCCGATCCCAAATAGTTGGAATAAAGCGTATGATGAGATGGAGTGTGAACCTCAAAATGTGAATATTAATCTAGAAAAAAATGTAAAATAGAAGAAGAGAGCAACTAGCACTGATTGCGGATTTTAACGAGACAAATTGAACATATGTAATTGAAGAGCTTTTCTCTCTCTCTCTCTCTAAAACTAGAGAAACGCAATAAGTTGAAACGAATGGAACAAAAGAACTGGTCTGTGTGACTCGGGAGTCTGGATCGGCTAGTGAAGCTCGGAATCAACGGCGCACACGGAAAACACGTACGCTCAGTCAAAACCGCATTGTTTGACTGAGCACACCATCGACGGCGGCCTCGCTGGTGAAGCTTCACCAGCAGATCCTGTCTCGTGACTGGGCCTGGGGGAACTTGATTTTTAGCTTCCTATTGCTAAAAAAATAGTACTGAGGCCACCTTGGCCAAATCTTCCCTTCAGCTTCCGTACTGAGCCGTCATCTCACGATCCTACAATCAGAGAGCTGGCCGATCTTCGTTCCAGCAAATACCCAGGATACCCAATCGCATCTAAGTAGGTTTCTCACTCCATCCATCTTTTTGTTTGCCTCATTATGTTGCCACATATATGATATCTGTATGGTTGTGATCAGCTTACAGCAGGAGGATGATAAGAAACACATACTCCCTCGGGTCACTTTTAATAAATACAATTTTTTGCAAATACTCTAAAAAATTAGTTCATTTGAAAAAATCTGTATCTATTAAAAGTGACCGGAGGGAGTAGATCTTTCAACTAAAGAAGCTCTCAGAATTGGGCTTCAAATTCAAGCACGGACTGGAGGAGATATTCGATGAAGCAATTCAATACTGCAAAGAGACGGGCTTCATCTGACAGTTCCTCAATAACCTGGGTGTTTGGGCTTCTAAGTAATAAAGTTGTCTGGTTTAGCAACTACAAATAAATTCAAAGATTTAATTAAGATTGTTGCAATGAGACGTGGACGGTTTTTATCGCTGAATGTTTCATATTTTCAATTGCAAGTCAGAATTTATGTATGATATATACAACTACGCAGAAGAAATGTTACATGCACCAGGAACAGCTACAGCTCCCAGTACTCAGGATATTGAGCATAGCCATCAGGTCAATAAATGGATGGGTCACATCAAAAAGGGAACATCACCACAGCTACAGCTCCCAGTACTCAGATGATTGTCTAGTATATAAGATTAACGAGAAAATTATAACGTACCAAAAAATAGCAAAGAAAAAAAAAAGACTATTGCTACAAACCAGAGAGGCCAACGATATAAGCTATATTTGAAGATCATCAATAGACAATTCTCCAGCAGTTAGCATCTTGAGTTTCTGCAATGCGACAATTTGATAAATCAAGAGTAAGCACAACATTGGTTTATTCCCGCAATCACTCAAATGTGCATTCGAGGCTTTAATTGGTAAAAAATCTGAAACTAAAAAACAAATGCACCACCCATTGATTGTAAATATTTTGAGACCTCACGATTTGGTAATTATCTTTTCATTCTGATGCAGTAAAGGCTAGCAAATGTTACGGTGAGAAACTGAGCAGTCAATAGATAGCGTCTCTTATAATTATAGACCATTGGTGGGTAACAGAAATAATGTCTCATATCAAGCTCAAACTAAATCTAGGTCCTAGAGATACTATGGTAGAATTAAACGCCAACCGAACCAGGTCTACACTTATCTCGTCCCAAAAATGTATGTATCTAACAAACATCATTCAGTTCATATAATAAATTAAAATGGAGCGTTAATCTGACCGTTATAAATTGGGGAGGATCATCAATACTAGACGAACCAAGAATAACTTCCCTCCGAAGCTTTGTGGTTAGCTTGTGACAAACACGGAGCTAAAAGAACAATTGGAAGACAGGTAACATGGGTTACAATCATGAGATGAAACAAATATGTAAATGGATAACTGGGCAAAATAAGGGAACATTGAATGCTTGCAAACCTCAGAACGAGTAGCTCCACCGACGACAAATACAAAAATTCGCTGGCCCATCTTTTTGAAATCGCTAGAGGTGTGTCTCAATATGGAATCACTGCAAGATACAAAAACAAATGCAACATAAAACAGCACAGAGCTGGAAAGATTTAATTACACAAGGAAAGAAAAAATAAATAAATCACAAATTGTAGCTCAAATTCTGGGGCTGACCTAATTTAAGCTATATATACATAAAGTAGATGCCAAAATATACCTCGAGTACCCATCATCAGAGCTGTGAGACCTAGAGGCCCAAGTTGCAGTTCTTCTTGATCTCATAGAATGAGCCGGTTGAACAGGATTAGTCCGCATTGATGCCCCCTGAGTGCCGCTGCCATGGACTGTTTGACTAGGACCATTCATGCATGGATACTCATTCTTAGGTAGGTCGCCTTTACTTAATTTTTCGATCAGCTCCTACAAAAAAAAAGAAAAAACAAACGTACTCTACTGCAACTGACGGAGTAGAAAGTAGATATCAAATCAGATATAGAAAAAGCTTACTTCTATCAAAGGAAAAAAACGTGATAGCTGCCACTGTGCTTCACCATCAGTTCGGTCTTTCCTAGCAGCATGCTTCTTCTGATCATTAACAAATCAAATTAAAAGTTGGCAAGTATAAGGCAACTGTCTTTTCTTACAAAGGATACATAGTCTGCTGAAGCATCTTTACTAAAAATCACCTTCTGCATATCGAATTTAAGAGAAAAACCTCCAGTTGTCTTTTTGGTGTCCGTTGCTCCCAAAAATTTCAAGTTCGTCACAGCATTCATGTCATCAGCAGATAGTCTTGCCAACTGAAAAGGATGGAAGAGAACGAGATAGTACATCAAAAACACAAACAAGATTCATTTGTAAACCAGAAACAACATGACCGATTGCATAAAGGATCAATGAGATGCAGACCTGCATCAACTTTAAGCCTTTGTCTCCTTCAAATTTCTCAGGATAAATAGATGCATAAATCATTAACAACCGCAATTTATTTTCAGGGCTGGCATCCTGCACGGAAAAGATATAATAAGAATTGACCTTATGTACTGATCATAAAGCCTGAGATGGCAACTGAAACATTTACTTAAAGTAAATTCCAGAATTAAACCTGATTTAGCCTGAGGAAATTAATCACTTCTTTCGTCCCAGCATCCCCAAAGACAAGATCCTGTTCCAACTGCCCAATATCTTTCAATCCCAGTTCTCCAATAACTTTCTTAACTTTTTCTGCAATCTGCAGTAGAACACCAGGGTCTGTTAAAAAAGGATTGACAACTAGCAGAATCAAATCAAAATCAGCATTTGCAAATACACGCCAGATAAATTGATCGGCTAGGAAAGTAAAGCACGTCTTAAAGTGTCAGGACCAACAAACTTGGTTTCACATATGCAATCAATTCAGAATACTTAAAATCCTATCAAACTTGTAGACAATTGACAAGAAGGGTCAATTTCATCAGTTCAACAAATGAGTCAAAAAGAATAGCCAAAACAAAGTATGACCAGGATGTTAATATGCAACAGAACATTAGCAGTCATATTGGACACAGTGAAATTAATGGAACTTGGTACAGGGAGAGGATCAGGAGTGCCAATCAATCTTCCTACACTGCTACAGCCTCCCAACAATACATGTTTGAAGATACCATAATTAACTTGTAGGCTTCCCTACGAGTATATGAAAATGAGTTGATGGCCCCCAGTTTCAACACCACTTGCATCAGAAAATACAAGTAGGCAGGCTTAACATTCGAGAGAGTCACTTACTGTCACCACATAATGGCAATAAAAAATTACTCCTTTTCATCATAGAAAAATGGTGTCCCTTCTGATCAATGCTCATGCAGCAGACTTATGTAAGTCTTTCTCAACCTAATATATCACCATTTTTATGTATAGGCACAATTAAGAGTAATTTCAAGCTAATTCTGACCTAATTCTGACTTATGTTCTGCACGGCTTTGCCCTCTTGGTAGGACACAAGTTATCTCTTAAGAGAGGTCGAGGGTTCAACACTACTGTTTCCCAGTTGCCATCGTCTAAAAAAAATAAAGTTCAGAATTAGAAATATTGGTCCGGTTTGGCTCCCCAAAGGAGAAAGGGACTTTCCTTCTTTTAAGGGCCAAACCTCATAGCCCTTAAAAGAAGGAAAGGATGGATGTGACATTTTGGCTTAAACAGTAAACCCTAAAGTAAAATCAAAGGGAGTGCCAAACAGGCCCATTATAAAATTGTATAGTTGCACGGTCATCCTCTTGTCGTCCCACAAAGGTTTTCTCATGGTTGCAAAATAGTTTCATACTTGCTTTTCTTCTTTTAACTATTCTGTCATTCATTCAGCTCATCCAACTATACGCTTAACACCCAGCAGGTTTACAGTCAGTAAAACTAGATTTCCTAAATGGGACCATTTCTATCAATCTAACTTAGTTATTTGCTGTTTGATTCCTTAACTGCTTTTTCCCTCAAGGTTTCAAATGAAAAATAAGGCACATTACAATTTCAAGCAAAGCGGCTTTGTACAGAAAAGATAACTGAATAAAGAGAGTTCGTGTAGAAAAATAACTGACCCCCACATGGAGTGAAAGCTTGTCATATTGTTCGCTATACTGTGGCAGAGCTTGAACCACCTTCTGCATATCTTTTGTCGATAATTCACCACCACCTCTGCATAACAATTGAAGAGAATAAGCATATCAGGCTTGTCATTTAAATCTAAAGAATAAATAAGATCTACAGAGAACAAGAATGGATTTGTACATAAAAATTATAAATTAAGCTTTTAATTCCTGACAGTCAAACGTAGTATATAATCCATGCCGCCGACCCCAGATAGCTGGGATAAGGCGTATGATGATGATGATGATTCTCATGATTTCACACCTGTTGATATTAATATTAGTGCTTCTAGATATTAATATACACTTAGATTGTAAAAGTAAATGTGAAACACCTTTTAATATTCTCTAAGATGCCTCCGAGATCTTGTATAACTGAGACATGAAAGAGTGTACAAGGACGTGACCGAAAAAGAAAAGCTAGCTTAGAAACTACATACAAGCACATTACCCCACCAAACAAGCTTATATTGTAGGACAACAAAAATGAAATGTGGCGTTTTGATCAAGGTATGTCTGGGAGAAAGTCTTCATCCTCAGTTACTGGGTTAACGAAATATCAAAGGAACTTTTAATACCAAACATAAGACATAAATACTACAAATACTCCTAAATGGAACCACTAAAGCCCATGCAATCCAATTTACTGACCTGCTATGCACTTGTGCTGCTTTGTTTTTCGATACAAAGTTTCTCATCTTGTCATCTAACCGTTCAAAAACCTAGCACACAATTCACTTAACGATCAGTACTCACACTGAGATCATGGAATCATTTAACACTTTGAATTGCAGTCAACATACCTCTGCAATATGTGCATGCCGCAACTCAAGCCAGACCGGATCATGATCTTCCAAAAGAGCTTCCTTCTTCTCTGTTACACCTCCCGGTTTTGTTATCTAAACATCCCTTGTACATAAGCACAAAATCAAAAGGTACACAGGGAAAAATATTTTTTGTACGTGTTCGACAGAGATAGTATACCTCGTGGACATACTTATTTCCATCCATATTCAATACATCATGACACATGGCATCGTAGGTCCATTCATGTATTACAGGAGCGATCTATAAGAGTGCCACATTAGCTAGCCTTAGCAGCTTGGCTGAGATAGTTAATTGCATTTCAACTGTAATAAACAAAATGAAAAAATTTAAACCTGATCAATGGATCTGTCGACAATGAGTAGCTCACATGTTTCTGATTGGGGGAAATTGGGGATTGACTGCTTATACTTCAAAAGACCATTCCACACAGCAGCAGCAAGCTTTGTTGGAACTAAGTCTCGGAAAGTTGCCATTGTGGATGCATCAAATGATGACTTGGCAGCACGATATCGCACATAAGGAAGCTCCTGATAAACACGATAATGAGAAAAATAATTATACAAAAGTCAAACCTGCCAAAGCATTGGCCTTTAACGTGGATATTCTTGGGAATAACTAAACTCCACCGTGTTATAATGCTGTCGCATGAAGGCCACAAATAAATAAAAGGGTGTGAAGGAGAGACACTATGATTACAGTGTTCACACATCAGATTTAAGAAAATTTAAAGGCATTATAGTCCATCAGAGAATTAACCACAAGAAGCGAGCCATGAACTCGGTGCAATTGTTTAAAAGGAAAGAGGTACTTCTACACTGAAAAAAAGATATCCCAAATTTAAGGGAGAAATTCCAAACTGCATTCAATAAATCAGAAGACACATGATGTTAACGCATCTTGCAAGAATGGAGGTTACAGGAGTAGAAATGAATAAGAACCGGGATGAAGGAAAAAACTGTCTCCCTTCCTTTCGCATTTGTGGATAAAATCACATGTAAATCAAATTTCGAACACAAATGAATAAAGAATCAAACCAAATTATTATTTATACAAGTAAAAAAAATATAAAAGCTTTCAGCACTGTCCAACGATAATAGAGCATTACACAGATGCCAACCATACCAACTAACATCATAAGGCACTGAGTCCATACCCTTAATGAAGCAAAAACGGTAGCTATACGGGTACCCATTGTGTTTATACATCCATCATACTTGCGAGAGCTCTCACCATTTTCTCCAAAAAGTTCCTCCATAGCCCTCTCATGGTCAGTGATGAAACCCTATTGAGGAGTATTAGTACAGTAGAAAAGATGGTGAAAAACAAAAATGACTACCATGGCTAAAATCCATCTCATCACAACTCATTCCCATCTGAACCCAAGAATGACTACAGCAGCTAGTTCTAAAAAACTCAAAAGATAATGCCTAGGTAACATCAAACGCTTTATAAAAGAAAACTGCACACCTGACTGTCAATGGCAAAATATTCCAAATTCATCTGCACAACCAACGAAATCATCATAACATTCATATTCTTCACAGCTAAAAAATTACAGGAAAAGGCATCGCTAATAAAATGCTATAATACAATCAGAACATTCTCAAAATTAAGTTGAAACTCAACATCTTAGCAGTCAACCTCTTTAAGTGCACCAATCCGAGGCAGCACACTTGTATCTTTCTTAATGTGAACAACCAACTCTTTCGGAATAGGTGAGCTGAAGAATATGTACGCCCTGACAGAAAATCGACATAATAAATGAAGGCAGCCAAAAGTAATTAATCTCAGAATTTCCAAGGACAAAGCCGTGTCCAGGAACACACTAAAAAAATTGATGAACTACAATAAGATTTTACAATACTTCGTCCACATACTTTTTGTACAAGGGGCATCTTCCTGACATGTCGGAGAGAAACATCACAACACTGTATGCAACGAAGAATTAGTCATTACTGTTACTTTATCAGCAAAGAAAAAAAAGAAAGGATTTGTAAACAAGCAGACATAACTCATATACATTCAATGGATACATACTTTTCTTTGGTGGGCTGAATGAAGTATATAGCATCCATAGAGGGTAAAGGTTGCCTTCTCTTAAACAAGTCTTCTACCACTATAGAAAACAAAATTTTATCACAGTGAGGTTCAGAAAAGGAATCAAATCAACGTTCATTTACAGAAAAAATCACAAGTAAACTAAAGAAGATAATACAGGGACACATGCTATATACAATAACATAATCATAATAATGAAGCAGAATTATATATTCAATTTTTTTCCTGTGGCATATTGTCTAAATGTTAAAAACTGAACTAAAAAGAAAAAAAAAGTGCTTGAAAGAAAGATATTACATTGCTGCCTACAGTCTATCATAATTTATTTCATCTAGTCTAAGGTTTGCCATCTCGAATCTCAGGGAAAACATGGATGGCCAAAAAAAAAAGAGAGATGTTGGCAAGAACCAAAAGAAATTGGATCTCTCTCAATATCAAAATCGCATGATGAAATTATGCATCTATACATGTTTAACACCAAACTAACATCAATTGCAAATTACGATTGTACCATTGAAAAACATACACATGGCACTTACAATTTTATACTCTATAGAATGTATATGTTTTTAGATGTACATATTGCACACACATATGAGAATATAACTGTGTACAGCTACATAGATTCTACTTGTAAATCAAGAAACCTTCAAGAAAATCAATCATGTGGTTAGGAAAAAATTGGAGGATCCAAGCCAACATCATCTCCTTGGAAATCTGTCCCATCGAACTAGCAAAACAAACATCTCTCTTCATAAAATGGCCATCCTCAATTCCTAGCTTAAAGAATATTTGTCAGTGAGTCAATTTAAGATTATTAATCTATCTTTTAACCCTCTTCATTCACCCAGCAACAAGTGGCCTGCTAGGCTGAAAACGACAAAAATAGCATCTCCACACTAACATCACCTAAAGTTTTGTTATACGGTAGACAGATGGGCAAGCAGACAAGAGGCCTGGGATGGGTCCTACTACCCGCCTGTCTGTACCAACATACATTTTTCTATTACCTTATAGTAAGAGCAGTTTACAAATCCAAGACGAATCCACAAAGATCAAAGAAACTAATAAATAAAGATGAATTGAATATCCACTTATAAAAAATTTTATGATAGGGAGAACAGTTATCACTACTTTTTGGATACCTTAATTAAGTTGACGACAGTGAGTGCAAATTATACAAAAAATGTATTTACTTTTCTTTATTAGTAAGTCTCACAAACTCGTCAATGCTTCACATAGATATTTGATCCTGGGGAACCTCTTCCCTCAACTGGGAGAGATCCAACCGGAGCAATTAGCAATCAGGCACAATATCAAATCACTTGTAATGCCGTTGGTCAGGGACGAATTCTAGCTAAATGTGGAGCTATTACGGAACTAAAGCTTAGCTAATCATGGAGCTATGACAGAAATAAAAGCAGCAAGCAATGTTGCTTTAATTCATTTCTCACTAAATTCCTCTGTTTCTATCTCTTTCTCCTCTCTCAATACTCACTTCACTTCTGTTCCTTAGTCCTTATTCCCCAAAATTCCCTAAAAAAGGGGCCCAGTAAACATATATCATGACAAAGAGAATATCTGAAGGAACTTCCTGCTGCCTACTAGGAGTAAAAATAATTTAATTGCTTACATGAAACACCTTCCTCCGTAATATCGGCCATCTTGCAAGAGTAAGACATAACTTTCACAGTAAATTTGTCCATAATGAGAACCTATTCAAAGGCAATCAGTTAAAACAGTATTACATATATAATTCATATAATCTACCACAGTCAAACTGGTAAGGTACTTAAAACATCATCATCATCATACGCCTTATCCCAGCTATCTGGGGTAGGCGGCATGGATTATATACCGCGTTTGACTCTGATCGGAATCAAAGTGGTACAAAATCCATACAAAGAAACATAGTGGCAAGTTTTTACGCCGGATGCCCTTCCTGACGCAACCCTCTGAAGAGGGGACAATGATAAGAAGATTCAACATCATATTCATCATACCCCTTTCCATATATATGGATTGGCTTGATGACATGATGGTTGCACATGAAATATTTATATAGCCATCTCCCATCACAAAGCTGGTAAAAATGAAAACCAGTCTGCTTTTACATGGGGGAGCATGGCATCTCCCATCGGTAAGGTACTTAAAACATAAAGCCAAAAACATTGAGGAGCAGTCAAAGCGTAAGAGTTATATATTAAATCTTTCCATATGAAGTCTTATCTGATGATTCCCTAAGATGCTAAAAATACCTTCCAAGTTGATTTTGAGTCTCCTACTCTAGTTGATCGAAGCATCTCATGCAACAATCCTGCAGGAACATAGAGAATCAGAAAAAGAAATAAATGAAGAAGATATAACTATTAAAGTAAAAGAATCCTCCTAAAAAAGGATGCCTCGCAATATTATGACCCACCCCTTCAGTTTCTACTTTTAGGATCTGCTTGTATTAGAATTAATTAGGGGAAATTTATGGCCTGTTAGAGGATTGGCTTTAGGGTTTTGAGCCCGGTCAATAAGTTCACTCACTCTTTTCCTTCCTTTAGGGGCCAACCCTCCTGCTGAGGATAAATTAACAGAGAAAGGGCTTGTAAACCCATTTTCTTTCAAACACAAAGGGTGGCCAAACACCCCCTTAGTCATTAAGTGATGAGAGTTATTTCACTATGAGAATTGGGCTTTAGGCTAATTGTTAGGCCCATTATCATTAGTAACTTGATCGACAACATTGGTACTAAAGCACTCAAAAGATGCACTTACTTAAGAATAAAAACCCGATGAAGAGGAACATATACTTTTTGTATTGCATAAAAAGCTAGAAAGCATCTTTTTAGATGCAATTCTACTATGCTTAGTTACCAGACCAATTATTCACTAAACTCCCAAAGTTAATTATCGCCAATGTTCTTCACTACATGCACTGTGTGACCACCATTTACAATATCTGGTTCTGAATATTTGTGTGGTTCACATAATGTCATCAACTCCAGTCAGTGCTATTAATTAAAAAAAGTTCTTCACTACATGCGCTGATATGATCACCGTTTACAATATCTAGTTCTGAATATTTGTGTGGTTCAAATAATGTTATCAACTCCAGTCAATGCGATTAATTACAAAAAAGTTCTCTCCAATAAACGGCCCTATGCAGCTTTGACAATCAAAATTCTCTTAGTCAAAAGAAGTATTCCCTCTATCCAATGAAGCTCGTCTGCATTACAAAGTGAGTAAAATTTACTGGATTCTAAATCCCATTTAAAAAAACGGAGTTTTCCCTCCCTCCCCCCGAGTTTTTGGTCTTGAGAGAGCAAACTCAGCAATGTCATGTTGGACCATCTTTTTTCAAATACAGACGAGCTTATTTGGATGGAAGGAGTACAAAATTACGTCGCAAAGTGTGAACATTCCATAAATAAGTTACAGACACAACAACCTCATCCAGCTATCAATTAAAATCCACCAAGTTAATACACATCAACAGAAATTTGCACCACAAAGTTCAATTAGCATCTAATTAAAATCATAACACCTCCAACAAAATTCAACCAAAGCAAATACACAAATTCCAGTTTATAAGCTTCAAACATAAATTCCATGTCAAAAAGAAAGAAAAACAACCATCTCAAATCGCAATGAAACACAGAAAATACACGAATCGAACGAATTAAAAAAACGGATAAAGGGAACATACGCTCGCGGCTAATCTGGCGGAAGGTCTTGTACTCCGCCCCTCCATGCGACGAGTCGCTGTCCAACGACATGATCCCGCCACTCCCTTCCTCAAAGCAAGAACACGAATACAAAAAAATCTAGGGTTTCGCAGGGCTCTGCCTCCTCTTCGCCGGAGAGAATCGTTCGATCGGCGGCGAGAAAGGCGGAGGATTGGGGATCTTCCGAAGGTCTGGCTTCGTCTTCCTGTTTTGCGCGTGGGGGAAATGAAAATGGGGCGGTGTCAACTAATTTCCCTTCTGGATTTATGAAATGGCGAGAATGGCCCTCGTGGAGGACCCGGGCGGGTCGGTAGGAAGCGACCCGGAAGTTGGGTTGGACTTTGGAGGCTGGGGAAGGTTCGGAAGCCGGCGTCGCGGGTTTGTTGATCAGACCGGTCCGAGTCGGGCGGGATAAAAAAAAGTGGACCGTTGGTGGTAATTAAGCAACGGTTAGCTTGTTATTTGAAAATGTGTCATGTATTCTTAGAATATACAATAAATGAATTAAGATTTCGTTTTCCTAACGGCTCGAGCTTTTGAGAAAACCGGTTATCTAACATGATATCGGAACACCAGGCCTATGGAAAGTCCTAAGTTCTAGTTTCGCTGAAGGCATTTATATCTTAATTATGTTTCACGTGCCGCGCTTTGCCTTTCCTAGCTAATAAGTTCTGTTTAATTAGTATGCGCCATTGCTCGCACTGGTGGTATATTTCAATCCAACTGTGTGCATTGTCAAATCTAGTTGTGACGGCTGCTGCGCCTTGGCGTATCGGATGCCCATGAGAAACGTATTAAGTTTTATCAAATGATACATTGAGCATTTGCTAGCACGAGCCCACCTAAGTGAGAAAAAATATTACTGCTAAGGAAATGGGGCTTTGTTCCTGAATTTCCCAATGGTTGGTATTCTAATTTCAAAGTTATGAACTTGTCAAGGGAAACTTAATGGTCGTTGGGACGCCACTTTGACACCAATTTGAAAAACAAAATTCTAATTTTTGAGTTTGTACCATGGACGCATCTCATATGGAAATACTATGAGGCTATTACAAAACTTTTGTTTGACATTATCCACTCAAAATTGGCAAGGAAACCAGCATCATAAAGATGGCCCGGCAAAGATACACCTTAGGCATGTTAGAGCCAATCATAAATTCCTTATTAGTTAAATAAATGTGTTACAACATAGTGAAGTGACGGAACAAACATTTGCCATCTAGGTTCATTGAGAGTGCAACGATTTACTTCCTTCAAAGTGGTCACAACTAACTAAAGACTTGTTAGGCCTCAAGATAGTACTCATGCAGTGCTCTGGACTTCCGCGTGTAATCCATAATCCTTGTCGTATATAAATGATGTAAATAGCTTGCTGAGCAAATCGATACATCATTAAGCTGAAAGGTAATTTGACTAATAGCTGACGTATTGCACGTACAGTTCGAACTTTCAACTTAACCTAGATATCTGCATGTTGATAATACTTGAATTACATTATGAATAACATCTGTTCTGTTTTCTGGCAGGATGTGAAGTGGCTTCGGACAATCACATCACTGCCAATCTTGGTTCCTGCCATGAGTGCAGAAGACAATACACCATATAAATTTTAGCTTGGGACGATTTTCACCTGACTTAGCAAAAGGTCAAAATTTCCTCCATAAAGTATTACCATTTGTTATATCTGATCAACCTGCAGTTGAAATGGATATACAAGCTATCTCTGCTCATTGTTCCCAATTATGGAGCTCCACAGCTTGATTACGTCCCAACGACCTTAGTTGTTTGGAAGAGGGAAAGTACACCTAGAATTTAAAGAGCTGATCATGTATGTGGAGTTTGCTTCAACTGTGCAACTGCTTATTCTTATATGATACTCCTTTCGTCCTGTTTTAGATGCTCCATCAGGAAAAGAGGATAGTCCTGTTTTAGATGCGCCATATGGTCAATTTAAGTGGATTTTGAACCTCTTCCAATAAAAACCAACATTTTTTTTTTCAGATGGAGCATCTAAGATAGAATAGAGGGAGTATTTTAACAAACTACATGTTGCTTGGAAATAAATAGTCAATCTTAGCATTAATTTAGTTGGTTTGTCAACGCCACCTTAGACTTCTACTTTCTTTATTATTTAGCATCAAAGTCATCAATCCAGGTCGTGGAAGCAGCATGGGGGCGAGTCCTGGTTTTCCTAGATGGTGGGATACGTGATGGAAATAATGCGTAGCACTAGGATCTTTGGGCAACTTTGTAAGTAGCAATGGCATGATGCAACTAGAAAAGGAGAATTTAGCATGCTTTGAATCTGTTATTTTAAACTGAACATTCCATGTTTGCCAATTGTCAAATTGGCAGGTTCTGAAGTCGATCCCTTCATGATCGACATTGTGCAAAATGACATATTGAAGCTGTTTGACGCCATTGGGAGTTCTGATGATGGTGCTTTCTATTTCGATGAGACAAGAATCTCCTGAGGCAACATTGAGGGATGAAGGACTTGTGGCAGCAATTGTATCGTTGCACCAATCCAGAAAAGCAATCGTGCTGTTAAGGTTCAGCTTTTCCGCACTCTACTTTTGAATTTACAAATGTGGAGTTTATGCAATTATGGTATGCAAAAGAAGCTTCTATCTTCGTTGGCAGACATGGTTTTCACAGAGTCATCAGCCATGCGAGATGCAAATGTTGTTCAGATGCTACTGGGTCATTCGTAAAGTGCGTATGTTAATACAATTCCTCAGCAGGAAGGGTCACGCCCAGTAGGTGAAGTGAATGCACTTGTGGATGAGCTTCTTGTGGTCACCGAATTTCTAGTGGCTGCCCTTCACTGGCTGCTGATGATGTTCGCTGCCACATGGGCTATATGGTTGATTGTCCACAGCCTCACCAGGTTGCCAGAGTGCTGCAGTTCAATTAGAGGCTAGTAGTGTAGACAAACACTTCTAGAGCTCGATCATTCTCCAATTCTTTGACTTTCTGTGGAGGGATAAACACTCTTCTTGTCCTTCTACAACGGGAAGCAAGAGTTGGTGAGGGTTGTGTTGTTCGTGCTCCACTTGAAGAGGGACTACATTGGGCGCCTATACGTTGGCTGTTACCTATGGCTACTGCTCAGGCGGAATATGCTAGCAACATTGGATTGATACCTGGGAGCCTTCGTATATCACCAGAATCGCCTCACGGTTTATCTTTTAGCATGGCTGCAGCAACACAATGAATCAATCTCTTGGAGTTAGCACATGAGATATCACACTCTCCTCTACTTCATGGCTTCCTTGAACTGTGAGATTGGAAGTCCGGTCGCGTTTTCTTTAGCTATGGATTGTGAGACTGGAGTGAGCAACGTACTTCAAATTCTTCCCGACGAGCTTGAGAGGACTATGAAATTAAATAGATGGACCTCACTGAAAGCAATCACTCGTGCTCGTTTCCTCATACCTCGTCCCTCAGCCAAGAATGGTTTAAGAAAATTAAGGGCCTAAGGTGAACTTTTATCATATTTAATTGTTGTATATATAATATAATAACAACATGACTAATTAACTATTATATACATTCAAATGTCATAATATTTAATTTTTTTTGCCTTTTGATCTACAAAATTACTAGTAAAGTTGTATATAGCTCTAGAACAGCATAATATTTAATTAAAATTGGCAAGGAAACCAGCAGCCCAAAGATGACCCTAGAAAGAAACACCTCATGCATGTTAGAGCCAATCATTCCTTATTAATGCCTGAACTACTAGATCCTCTGGCAAGGGTTCATACATGGCCTTCAGAAGTGTTGGGTAGAGTGGCAAAGGTGAAAATGGTGGTGGACCAGTAGTAGCAACTAGCTTTTTTCCTACATATGTTCCACATAGCTAGCAGTATGATCACGACAACTTTTGAGATTGTCAGCTGAAATGAACTGGTAACTCATCTTGAATGTGTTGGTCTTTGCAATATATTCAAGAAAAGAGGGAGAGTGAAGAAGGAGATGAGGCAGTCGATGACTATGCATTGAACAGGGTAGAAGAAGTGCCACCATCTCACTGAGCCATAGTCGAGGCTAAGTGTGACATAGAGCATAGCCTTGAGAACCAATACGTTATAAACATCTCCCCAGCTTAATATCTTTATTTCTTAAGCAAACCACACTTAAAATGAACAACTGCATCAAAGCAACAGTTGCTATTTTGTCATGTCTTTAGCTACATGTTTAGTAAGTGAATATAAATTAAGTCATTAGCAGAATATAGAAGTGCATATGTATGCAACCACAATCATACAAATAGGGAAATGCTGATGAACATAACCTATAAAAAATGCTTACGAACATTTGTAATTGTAATAATCTCCCTGATATTTGGAGTTTGTACTCTCTAATTAAAAGATGTCGCTTGCTCCCTTCAAGTCACTTCACTAGTCCACTTCTAGAAGATCAAATGGAGATAGGATACAAGAAAACCGTCGAACAGGCAGCATCCCCTTCATCATCTCATTTTACTATAACATAATTTTGTGTCACACTATCTACCTACTTATTGACATAAATAGCATAATATAGATATGTATATATCATCATAATCATAATCATCATAATCAAGTAGCGTCCTTTTCTAACTATTTGGGGTCGGTGACATGGATCTTACTCTTCCATTCAGGCGGTAAGAGATAGTAAAGTCAAATCCTTTTTTATTAACTTCATCAAAGTTCTTTTATGTATCTTTCTCCCTCTTTTAGCATCGTTTATATGCATCACTTCTAATCTTATCACAGTGACATCTATTGGTCTTCTTTGTGTTATCTTTTTGATGGTCCTAATGACATGCATTAAGATAATCACACAATTAGTAAAATGGTAACAAATCTGAAATTTCGGCCAGGAATCAAGAAGTATGCTATCTGCAATGGATTGAAACAATGCACTATGAGAAAAATATTCATGTGCTATTTTTACCATGAAGGAAATTTTCTTGTAGATTTTCTTCTTCGGTACAATTTCTATGAATAAATTACTTTTTAAAACACGTTATTTCTTTTTCCCCAAATTTTCTTAGAACGAGAGTTCACTGTGCATGATTTTATTAGGCGTAGTCACTTCTATTCATGCCTACTTATTGTCACTAAAGTAGTAAAACTTGTCTTCCGAACTTTTTTTTTCAAAATTTTGATAGTGCCTGATAATGTTTCATGTGACTCACTTTTGCCATACGCCCTACGTACTAATGAGACTGTATTTCTATTCACACAGTAGTTGGCAGTCTATTTGTAGCACAAATTCTGATAGTCTGATCATGTTTCCATGTGACTCACTTTTGCCTTAGATGTCCTACGGCCTTAGGTACTAATGAGACTGTATTTTTATTCATACAGTATTTGGCAGTCTATTTGTAAACTGTTCTCTTAAAGCAGACATTTTATTGAGCCAAAACAAGCTTGGCCGCATGACGAAAAGATTGGGGTATACTAAGGGTAATGATATTACTATTCCACTTTTCTACTTTATTTTCCTACTCCTTTGTGCCGGCACAATTTGATTGGCACGTCAACCCATAAACCCACTCCTTGCCGCATATGCCCAAATTGTAGTTTGGTGCCACATAAATGGAGTAAGAAAAGGAGCATAAAAGTGGAGTAGTAATATCA
This sequence comes from Houttuynia cordata, assembly GCA_039654745.1. Classification (NCBI taxonomy): domain Eukaryota; kingdom Viridiplantae; phylum Streptophyta; class Magnoliopsida; order Piperales; family Saururaceae; genus Houttuynia; species Houttuynia cordata. The sequence continues at coordinate 21,329,424 of CM077509.1, forward strand.
TTACGCGCATACTTACGGGCAAAATAAGTCCTGTTACAAGGAAAAAGTTAACTTGAGCAAAGGCTCACACGTGTTTACTAATGGCGTGAGCTAAACGATTTGACCCGTCATGGTAAGAACTAAGTTCCAATGCGGCATCGGGCGGGCAGTGATTTAAACTTGCCTACCTCCTTTATTAATACCCGCTGCCGCATCAAAATCCGATAGCCCAAATTGTTAGGCAGGAGCCAGATTTTAGTTTTCTGGTTAGGAGTATTACGGTGGGACAGGGAGTATGTAGGTATCAGAAGAATTGAATGAAACCATACACTAAAGGGTAATCCCACATTAAACATCCTAAAAAAACATGTAATCCCAATTTGAATTACAATCCTCTAAAACATGGAACTATCTTGGCTCAGGAGACCGAAACCATACACACTGACTACAGCAAAAATCTGTTGTTCAATAGACTTTCAGCAACAAAAAAAAAACATGTTTGTTTTAATAGGACGTAATAACCACTGCCTGACTCCAGCTCCATTAGATGTCTTTGGTGCTATGATTGGGCTCGAGCAGGTGTATCCTGACATTTTTTTACAATGAAATGATATGCATTATGAGTTTATAAATTACGAGTCGATATCAGCAACACCTACATCAGAAAACATATATTCCAAGTACCAATATAATTGCCCTTAAGATCATTAGTATAACCTCCATAAGACTGCCCAGATAGATTCTAGAAAAGAGTTCTAAAAATCCTTGCACAATTGAAGCAAATTAAGTGCATACAAAATATCGAAGATATCTATATGCTGTTATAGCTTTTACACATTATTCTGCATGTAACATTTTTTCTTAAGTAATCGGTGTACCCGTTCAGGTTAATACTCTGATTAAAAAGCCATATAATGATCATTTTATACATCTACTTGAAGATAGCTTCAAGTGCTACATAATATCCTATAAGTATTGAAGGGACACAGCCATGCCGAAGACCAGCCTGCAAAAACACCTTCACCACATTAGAAATGATGCGGATATCTCTAGTAATTTTCTATTGTAGTAAGGTTCTAATATAATTAAATTATTCTAATTGAGTCCTAGTTTAAGTATATTACTTTATTTAGGAAAAGATTTTTATCCCGTTTTTATTAGGGTTGGATTTTGATTGGCTTGTAACTTTCCTTTTTAGAAACATATTGTAAGTCTATTTAATGGTATCAAGATCAATGAAAAAGTAGTCGATGATTTGAAGAAAAATACCTTGTTTCTCTCTGTTGATGGAGATCTCCGTTGGTGCCGAAGCCAACAAGCCCCGGTGACGAATCCGGTGGTTGCTGTTCGGTGGTGATTTGTTGTGTACGTCAGCACATCATCCAAGCAGATCTCTCTGATAAGTATTATATTGTAATCAGGTCCGTTTATGGTAATTGTTAGGTAACAGACTGATAGAGAATAATCAGGGGCCAATTAAGGTCCAATTAGGGCCCATTTGGCCAGACTGGTGGCGCGGGCCTAGGGAGCCCCGCCCATTTACTTTTCTTTATAAGGAGGTCTTCCTCCTCTTTTAGGGTATGCAATATGAATTAAATCTTCTTCTACTATCTCTTCCTTGTCTTCTTCCCTTTCTCCGGCCATGATATCTGGCCTTGTTCGTGTCCTATGCTGGGACACAACATTGGTATCAGAGCCGTTCCGATCTGCCGGAACGTGGGACGATTTGTTAGACATGGCCGTCGCCATCCAAAGGGAGGTTGAACAACTCAGATCCTCCCAAGAGCCGCCGCCATGGCTACCCTGCTGCCTAGTACCGTCACTGGATACTCCGCCCAGCCGAGGTGGGGCTTCCCACAGCCACTGATCGTTTAAAATTAAACCCTTGCAAGTGCACAAGGCAATTGTATTACGGTGAGTATTAAAGGGTTGTCGAACCTCAGGGACGGTGAATACTTTACCAATTTCAAGAGAAAATAGCAGTGTTGATTTTAGACTAAGAAAGCAATGAACTTTAAACTAAACTAGGCTGAGATTTAATCAATATGTGGAATACCAAGGCTTCGAATCTACCACAATAAACTAGTGTAAAGTCTCTCTCTCTCTTTTAAATAAAGATTTTCAATTGGCTGGTGTATTCCTCTCAGACATACACCTGTCAATTCAAATTATAGTGCTCTCCTCTCGGACGTAACACATAAATCAATTAAGCATATGGAATTGTGATCTATCTCTCTCAAGCATAAATCAATGAAACTTTATTAACATATGACAAATCAGAACACTCACATTCCTCTCAGACATGCAAGTAATCTTTCAGATTGAAATTCATAAAATCCACTCTTGTCTCTCTCAAGCACAAAGAATAAACTCAATGAATTAACTTTAATTGCATAACAAAGGTTCATACACCAACTAGAGTAAAAATAATATGAGAGAAAAGAACTACACAACCAGATTATTGGGCTTCATCTATGCCTTGGATAGGAGTTTAGCCAAGCATGGGAAGAGAATCCATCATCTTCATCTTCATCATCTTCTTCTTCCTTTGCTCTAGCCTCCACGGTCTCAAATTGCTCTCTAGGTTGAATATGTAGTGCCCAAAACGTTCTCCCATAAGGCCTATTTATAATAGTGAAGAGAAACCACGAAGTCCCCTTCCAAATTCAAGTCGAAATAGGTCTTAATTCCGGTTTGCCGCATACGGCGATCGATCGTACGTATTGACGATCGTTCGCTATCCGATCGATCGCAATTCCTTCGTTATTTTACCACGATCGATCGCTTGCCGATCGACGCCGTATGATACCGATCGATCGTAGTTACTGTCTTGTGCGATTGAAAAATTCCAGTAGATACGATCGATCGTTTTTATGCCTAGATCGATCGTAATGGCTATAACTTTGTGTCCCAAAACTCCGAATTGTGCGTGGTTGGTGGCGTTGGAAAGCTGACTTCTTGAAATTTAATATAAGCTTGAATCAGTCTAATCCGACATTTGTAGACGAAGTTATGATAATTTAACCATTCGAGTTACTTTTCTCTTCATTTCTGTGTATTACCTCTGTTTCCTACAAAAACCAAAAACTATATTAAAGTAGTAGTTATTCTAATCAAACACTAGCATAATCATAAGTTTAGGAGATAATAAAATGCATATTTCATGTATAGATCAGCCACCTCCGCCCACCGCTTTGCCGCCAACACTGTTGCCGGACCCCGCCACCGACATCTCGCCAATCCCCAATTCCAGTTCCTTCAACCCATATATGAATCTGCCTTCACCCATATCTGGCCGATGGAAGGAACCTCGAGCAGTTCAGTGGCCGGCCTCCATTTCCGATGCCTCCCATCCCAGGCGAGGACAACCACCCACCGACCTTTGCACAAAGCGCCCAACTTTGCCACCCCGATGGCCAACTCTAGTTCCTCAGTTTCGACAGCCTCAACTTGCAACCACCCTTCTTCAACCTTACGCCACAGCCAACCCACTACTTTCTCCGTCGCTTTACCGGCACGGTTTGCCGCCAGCGGATCAACGATCGCACCGTATCTCCCCGTCCGATCATATCCACCGACCGAGCCCACGTTCTCTGTACCGCAGACCTCCCCAACTACCTACAAGGGGCGGTTGATGCCGGCTGTCGAAATAATGCCGATCGAGCTCGAGGCGAGCGGGCCCCTTCCTGTGGTGCCGTCGCCGCCACGCAGCAAGCTGAATTCTCACACAAGGCAGCACCTTAACTGCCTACAAGCACTTCCGTGGACGACATGGTCCCCCGGCGGAGTCCTCCTCGCCGACGCCCCAACGAAGATGGCAGCGTCGGTTGACCCATCCGCCATCTCCCAAGCGTTCCCCTGTCTTCAGCCACTCCCACAACTTCTCCAAGCCGTCCACCATTGCCGGGAGCCATATGAACCGTCAACTGTTCGATGAAAGGCCGGAGTGGAAATCGGAGGCTTTTCCTTTGATTCCCTTGGCTCCAGTCACTTCCATCTATACAAAAAAGGTTTGCGATGTTTTCCTTGATAAATATTATTCCATCCTGTACACCACTCCGGATAAGGCCTTCCAGTTTTACCAAGATTCAAGCAGGCTCAGCCGACCTGAGCAAAAGGGTGTTCAAAATTCTGTCACGACCTTGCAAGGGATCTATGAGAAGATTTTGTCTTTCCATTCTGACAGTATGATCGCTGAAGTAGAACTTGTAGATATTCAGGTGTTATATGATGGTGAAATTAGTATTCATGTGATGGGTTGTCTCGCTCGTTATGACTATTCGGAAAGGAAAATTACTCAATCATTCCTTTTAGCCCCACAAGTAGGTGGCTACTTTATTCTGCAAGATGTGATCCGCTATGTGGATGAGCATGATCCGCCGGAAGCAACGTCAGTGCCGGCTATTCCTTCCATTACAGCTGACTCTGACACAGAGGCCGAATTACAATCTAAAGAAGGCAGCAAGAACAATGATGAGTTTGCGTTAGCAGTTGCTTCTGCTGATTTCCCTTTAGACGGCAGTAGAAGCTTGCCCATCAATTCATTAGAAGAGATTGAACTTGAATGAGAACAAGGCAATAAGAGTCATGCTGCTGATTTAGTTGACAGTGCAACAAAAGTGGATGTTAGAAAAGCGACAGTAGATAGTGGTGATGATGGTTCAACTGCTGATGACAATGGTGTGAAGCTTGAGTCTGATGCTAGTACAATACCTTTTGTTGCGAATAAAGAGCGGTCAATTAATAAGGATGATGATTGTGATTTGGACGAAAAAAATGGCCCAAAGGAAATTTTAAAGAAGACAAAGAGATGGAAGAGGAAAGTGGTCGGGTATTCTGATTTGGATTCCGTGGATTCTGGGTCATCAGACTATGAGAACATGGTCGCAGAGGAAGAGCGGGAGTTCTTGCGGGAAGCTCGTAGTCATTTGACTCTTACAACAACATGGTTGAGAAGCTCATCACTGCCCCATGATGTTCCAGTTGATAGAGGTCTAGAAGTGCAGAAAAAGATATGTCTTGGAAGGAAAGGTAAATCAAAAGCTGAGGAGTCACAGGTTGATATGGGAAAGCAAGTGTGTGGAATATGTTTGTCTGAAGAACGAAATGGGATTGTTCGTGAACCTTTAAACTGTTGCACCCCCTATTCTTGTTTTACATGCATCATGGAATGGTCTAAAGTGGAGTCTCTATTTTTATTCACTGCACCACTTTCTGCTAAATCTGCAAAAATGTTTTCATTGATTTTAAAGCTTTCATTAGAAGAGGATAAAGGTAAAGAAAGAGGTAGCTTGGATACTCCTTTAGATTCTGAAGATGGAGCTGCTGGCAGCAAGAGTAATATAGAACGAGTTGTTCGAGTTTTTTCGAAGAAGGTATCTGGACTGTCTCAGAAGGTGGGATGCAATAACAAACCTAAAAATACTGCTAAATTTCCTCTGTTTAGGATAAGGGAATATATCTTTGTTATTTCTGTTGACAGTCACCCTGCTCAAGACCACCTTGGACAACTTACAAGGATTTTTGAGATTGCTCGCCCAGATAAGGTGCCAGGTTCTGTAGGTTTTATTCCTTCAACTGCACTCACTAATTCTGCAGTGCACTCCTTAATTGTATTTGGGGGAATGAGCATTACCAAGTTTGATGCCTTTATATGCAACAATGATTATCACTCACAGATTAAATATCTTTGCTGTGGAGGAGGTTTCCGGAAGACTTTGGGCCGCTGGGCTGCATCTACTGTTAGAAAGCAGAACGGAAGTGAGGAACAAGTTGTTAACACAAATGAACAACGCTCTTCAAACTTCTGTTATGCATTTAATGTGAAGAATCCATCGGTTCCACCTGTCCAGGAGCCTAGGAAGATGTTGAGGATTCAGGCCTTACTATGTCATGTAATATATAACTGGAATGGTACTAGGCTGCATTTTATTCATGTGCTAGCTTCTAAATCTCCAGCCCTGAGGAATGTATATGCTGGATGGGGTGTGGCAAGAAGAAGTGTGATTGATATTGCAGCAGAAGCTACCAAATTGGAACAGCCCATGGTTCTGGACCTTACTACTTATGGGATCGCGGGTGCTGTTGGAGTTTTCCCTCAGTCTAAAATTCAGTATGAGGTGCTGGGAATGGTCCCTTCAGATTTTAGAGGTATTGCTCGGAAGAATATGGGTGCTGCTGTTGTAGATTGTGGTATTGATATTCTAGTGTACTTCACTGATCTTCAGAGACGAGCAGTTGTGAACGCAGCAACTATTACAGGTCTCCACCCCTTGCGGCTGATTCATGTGACCACTCCCACTGTTTTGGCTTATGGTATTTATAAGACAGATTTGCCAGAAAATGACCAGTTGAATGTTGCGTTTGTGAGTGTGGGTCATGCCAGCACCCAGGTTTGTATTGCTGGATTAAAAAAGGTCCAGTTGAAGATCCCAGCACATGCCTTTGATTGGTCCCTGGGTAGAAGAGATTTGTGATGAAGTAATGTTCAAATATTTTGCTTCAAAGTTTAAGGAAAAGTCAAAGATTGATGGCTACCAGACTGCTGGAATGTGCATATGGCTCCGGGTTGCATGTGAGAAACTGCAGAAGGCCACGACTGAGTGTTTTGTCCCGATGGCTGGGTTACTATTTCAAATTGGATTTCAGAAGGCTGGCCACTCATCCATGGTGCTACGTGACATGGGGTGTTATGTGACGATTGCTATTGTTTCTGCTCCAATTGGGAAGTGGGGTATGGTTAGCCGATTGCTCCAATTGCTTATTGACCTGGGCTTGCCTCTCAAGCGGGCTTGTGGTTGGTTTGTTGTCCGGTACAACGCTCATGCGTTCGGGGCAATGTATGTTGCGGACCTCCTCAGTTGCACCACGGATGATAATATTGAGGTCTTATTTCACGTCAGCGTACAAGGTGGGATTATTTGGCCGCCTTGAGGACAAGGCGAGAGCGGAAGCGTGGTGGAGTGTTGTGTACGTCAGCGCATCATCCAAGCAGATCTCTCTGTAGGATAGTTGATTGATAAGTATCATATTGTAATCAGGTCCATTTAGGCTAATTGTTAGGTAACGGACTGATAGAGAATAATCAGGGGCCAATTAAGGTCCAATTAGGGCCCATTTGGCCAGACTGGTGGCGCGGGCCTAGGGAGCCCCGCCCATTTACTTTTCTTTATAAGGAGGTCTTCCTCCTCTTTTAGGGTATGCAATATGAATTAAATCTTCTTCTACTATCTCTTCCTTGTCTTCTTCCCTTTCTCTGGCCATGATACCTGGCCTTGTTCGTGTCCCATGGTGGGACACAACATGATTCCGGCAGCCCTTCTGGTGGTGATTCCAGAAGATGGCCTACTGGCCTCTATATCCTTCTATCCGCTATCTTTTTTATCCCTCCACCCGCTCCGCTCCCCTTCCGTCACGTGCCGTCTGCTATCATCTTGGTAGCCCATCAAACAACCTGCACCCCGTTCCTTCTCCTGTCACCTGGGATTTTCTACTCCAACAATCAATTGCTCTGAATGCCAAATCTGATGTGCTCGTCCGCGAGTCTGCCAAGATCAACACTTGCGTCGCACGCCTATGCTCTCCCCTACCATCGACTGTCCCAAATTCCACATCTGCCAGCCCAACACTTCACGGGCTCCACATCCATCAGCCGTGTGTGTCTGTGCCAACCATCCATGACCAAGTGCCATGTGAACCAGACGAAGAGATCATTGTGCCGGTCCATCAGTCATGTGTCGCTGACTCTTCGGCCACAATGGCACATGAGATAGCAGACTCCCCGGCCACCATGGAACAAGAAAACGTGTCAAAAGGAATGATTTTTCCTTACCCGGAAGAGCCTCGCATCGACTATCAACTCGTGAAAGTGTCTCCTGACTCTCATATCAAGTTCTACCCTCCATGGCCGCCGCTCCTCCATGGCAGTACTTTTTCTTCTTTGTTCGATGGCCTCAAGCTCTCTTTCGGCGCCAAAGTTTGTACCTTTTCTGCTCCGGTCGTGTATGGTGCACACTACCACCACGCCGACACCGATTGGAGGGTCATTCTGTCCGCCGGTGACGCTCTGCTTCACCTTCGACGCCCTCCGCCCGATCCGCTGCCTCCTCCTCCACCGATGGTGTCCAAAGTTATCATTTTTACCTCTGCGCTGTCGGGGTCGACTATCTGCATCACCCGCCATGACTGCCGCTACAACCACCAGGCACCCGCCTTGCTCTGCCATCACCACAGCCACGGTCAACCATGCCGCCATCTTCCACCATACCACTGCCACCCTACTGCCGCCGCAATCTACCATACCTCCGCCGGATTGAGCCCAAGTAGCCACCGTCGCAGTCCCCATGCCATCGCCGCTGCAGTCCACCTTTCCCCTTTCTTTCCTTCCCTTTGCTTTAGGGCATCAAATGTTTTCCCTTCTCGAAGGGTTGGCCAGAGTTTCCATTTAAAAAAAAAATGACCCCGGGTTTGGTTCGGTTTGGGTTCATTTTAGCCGAACCAGCCACAGTGCATCGTCAACGCTTTTATGGTTTTCAAGCGTTTATGTGTTTTCCTAGGCGCTTGAGTTATACTCGTCGGAGTCGAGTTTCTTTCACTGGTGGAGAATGATGCGGATATCTCTAGTAATTTTCTATTTTAGTAAGGTTATAATATAATCAAATTATTCTAATTGAGTCCTAATTTAGGTATATTACTTTATTTAGGAAAATATTTTTATCCCGTTTTTATTAGGGTTGGATTTTGATTGGCTTGTAACTTTCCTTTTTAGAAACATATTGTAAGTCTATTTAAAGGCATCAAGGTCAATGAAAAAGTAGTCGATGATTTGAAGAAAAATACCTTGTTTCTCTCTGTTGATGGAGATCTTTGTTGGTGCCGAAGCCAACAAGCCCCAGTGACGAATCCGGTGGTGATTCTAGCGGCCCTTCTGGTGGTGATTCTAGAAGATGGCCTACTGGCCTCCATATCCTTCTATCCGCTATCCTTTTTATCCCTCCACCCGCTCCACTCCCCTTCCGTCACGTGCCGTCCGCTATCAAGAAACCAACTTGAACTATAGATCAGTGCACATTGAGAGCTTTTTTTTATATACAAGAGAGCTTGTTACTCTCGCGATGCTTTGGACGTCAGGATGCAAGTTGTACTCCCTTGCATATATAAATGATGTGATAGTGGCAACACTGCCTGATCCCGTCCATCAACAACAGCAAAGTTAAGATTCAGGCAACTTTATATACTACCATTACTGCCTCAGATTTGTGCCATATGTTAAGCATTGCAAACTACAGATTGGCACATTTTTATCTCTCACGAAAAATTCAGTTGCAACGACAATTACAATGTGAACAATTAACCTATAAGTATCCACTTATGATCTTTACTCTGACGTGGTAAGTTGGCATTTATGTACAAAAAACAAACTTTTCAACAGAAAATTAAGATATGGATAGTAGATGATAGTATCTTCAAAATCCTCCTTCTTTATCATTAGCCATCATAGATGATTAGTATCATCAAAATCATTCTTCTTTTTCATAAGCCATCGTGTTCTGTAATTATGTTTTAGGGGTCATCACGTTTTCTACTTGATCCGTGTTTTTAGTATGTGCATTCTTACAATGTTACGAGTGTTCGAAATTGGTATTAGTGAGATCTATATTCTAATGTATAATTAGATTGTAAAACACGTGTGAAGACTATATAGTTCTGTAACATTACGGTCTCACCTGAATGACAGAGGCACTCACAGCCATAGCAGCTATAAACCTCAATAGGAGCCCCATTGCTGCTATAAACCTATAAACAAAAGCAGTGAATAGATGCTGATTGTAAGTGGCAGTGAATCCTAATTAACTTGGACCTGAAGGAAATGGCGGCCCATGCAATGCCGAGAGTGCTAGTATACGAGTTGGGTTGCACGCCAACTTCGGCAAATTTGTTTGCTGAAAAATAAAAAATCGTCAAGGTGAAAGAAGTACAAAATTTTTGTAAAAACTGAAATATGTTTGGATAATTTAAAATAAATACACCATAAAAGTACATTTCAAGCCTGAAAAATTTTCAAACTAAAAGTTTTTATACTTCTTTCACCTTGACGATTTTTCATTTTTCAGCAAACAAACACACCCTATTCAGAGACCTGAAAGACCTGCTGACCACTCCAGAACGGTGGTTTGGGCTTGATTCCATGTCTTGGCCCATGTCAGCAGAATTTGGGTTCTTCACATCAGTCTTGTTAATCTGCACTCTGCAGGTGATCTTCACTGCCCGCCATCATGTCTGCCTCAACCTCTCTAGTATCTCTGTCCTGGGCTATCTCTAGAGACTGGTTCATCTCCAAATCCCCTCTCGCATGGACCATATCATATCTGCCTGAGCCTTTCTCAACTCCAAAACAAACTGGCACTCCATCAACCAATATGTTGGGGAGTGCAGATAAACAAAAGTAGGTGATGGCCCATGAATACCAATGTGTTTTTCCTGAACCAGACCCATACACCCAACACTACGATAATGATGACCTTTGATAGCCCATCAGCTGCCGTGAACTTATAGTTCATTGTGAAGGGGTCCATCTTTGAAATTGACTCAAAATAAATGAGAGGGACGGTGAAAAGAGCCACCAGCCGGTTAATGGCTATAATTTGATCATCTGATAACAACACCCATGGAATTCCGTATCGGATATCGGTATCGTATCGGTCGGCTTAAAAGACAAAATATCGGAGATATATCGGAGATATTTGTAAAAAAATATCGGTAGTCAAAAACTAGTTTTTACCATATAATTTCATAATCTAGCTTCTAAAATGAGTTATACTAATTTAGACAAAGCATAGATTTTAAAATATGCATATTAGGATGGGAAACAAGTTAAAAGTTACTTTTTTCCCTTTTTTTTTAATTTTTTTTTTCCAAAAATATTATTTTATTATAAAATAGCGATATATCGGTCCGAACCGATATATCGGCGATATATGAAAAAAAAATAAAAAACGATATTTGTCCGTCTCGTTTTATTGGGTGGGGCCCGATATCAATATATCGGCGATATATCGCCGATATGGAATTCCATGCACCCACCACTTGTGACTTGACCGAAGCATTGGCGATATATCGGCGATATTTAAAAAAAAATAAAAAACGATATTTATCCGTCACGTTTTATCAAGTGGGGCCGATATGGATATATCGCCCATATGGAATTCCATGCACCCACCACTTAGTGACTTGACCGAAGCATAGCCAAGATGTAGTGCAACATATAGTGGACTCATGGCAGTCGCAGAGAGGACATGCTGATGTATATCTACCTATTCAATCATCTTGTGGACACAGTAATGGGCAGTGATAACGCTACATCAGATTCCTGCACATTTCCAGCTGATGTGTATGGAAATAAATGAACTGATGTGGGGTCACAAACCCAAACAAAAGTTAAAACCCACAGAGAGAGTTCAACATTTCCAGCTGTTCGATATTTTGTTCTGATGCGGTACAGGGCGGGCAGTGATTCAAACCTGCAGCTGCATGTCTCCTGTATTAAAACCAGGGCCGGCTCAACCCTAGCTCAACCCAATTTGAGGGCTACGGTAGAAAATGTATAGAACTAACTGATCAAATTTATGGTCAAAATGCATGTGCACGTAGGACTACAGAATTTGTATCACTGTTAGATATGGTAAGTGGCCACCATTATTTTTCTTAAATTTTCATTGTTTCTTTCCTCTTTTTATGTATCTATTTCTAACAATTAAGAAGAATGAGTCAATTAATTAATATATTTATCGTCTATGACATAAAGAAAATAGAGATCCCGGACTAATTGTATGTTTAATTACATACGTGGGGGAACTCAAATTTATGCATGAAATACACGTGCACGTAGGACGACACAATTTGTACTATTGTAAAATGGTAAGTGGTCACCATTATTTTTCTTCATTTCTTCATTGTTTCTAACTTCTTTTTATGTATCCATTCCTAACAATTAGAAGTATAACTGTGTAAGTCAATTAATTGATATATTTATTAGTCTAACCAATAGGACCATCATGTATAACCAATTGAATGATGTAATTTTGTTTTGTTTTAAACTAAAGAGGCTTGGTCAATGCTAAAGCAGGGGACAGCGAGACCTGTGTCTGCCTACTGGACTGGGAATTGGGAGCTTTAGTGGCCTTTAGAAGACGGAAAGAAAAGGGCCCTTGTGCTGGCTTGAGACACTCTTCTGAAAATAGGAGTCGGAAGAGAGCTTTCCCTCAGCCTGTCTACTTTCTCCCTCTCCCTTCCTATATAGGTCGTGGGGCACTTGATCTTTTCCAGGGAAAGCATTGCTCACCATCCAAGAAAGTCCCGTCAGTATATCCCTAGCTTTGCTTGGAAAGTACACTACCATCTCTTTATACAAGAGTCGCAGGGTTCATCTCAATCTCCGAATAACACATTCCCATGCTTGAGCTGGTGCTTTCTTAATTTATCAGGCTCCACCAGTGAAATTAGTTTAAGGGTGCGTTTTCAAATCTTAATTTGGATTTAGAGATGTGATTTTTGAAATCACATCATTGAAAGATCTCGTGTGATTTGGCAAAATGACAGGGCAACCATCTTTCAAGGGCAACCATCTTTCAAGTTATAATCAGAATCTCGTCATTATAGGGTGAGATTTTAGAAAAAATCAAATCATACCAAAAAATGAGTTGCCAAATGCAAAATTTAGATAAATCACGTAATTCTTAAAATCACATGGTCTAAATCCACGTTAGCAAAGACACCCTAAAAGTAATTCACTATGCCACAAACGTAAAACGAGACCTGCGCTCTCCTGTGTTTGCATCATCGAGCGCATTTGGTCTGTGTTATTTGAATTGTGTTGCCTGCTTAATATACGAGCAGGCGTGCTTTTATAACCTACCTGCCCAATAAATTATTCACACCATCGGATCTCAATCCAATGACATATGAGTCTCGGTACATATTTCAAATATACTGCCATAACTGTAAGGTAAAAATTAGGGTCTTTGAACTTTTTGGCCTCTTGTCTGAAAGAGAGAACCTACCAAATGTCAAGAAAGAAAGGGATTACATAATCAATTTGGCAAAAACGCACTTAATGCCGTGGTTTCCACATCGACGAACACCAAGAAGTAAATTGGGCAGAAGAATAACCGCAGAGCTGGGAAAATTGCTTGCCAAATCTTACATTAAAACATGGTGAAGTCAATAGGAAGAAAGCAGTATTGGATTTAAGAGGCGCCAACTTTTCTTCCTTTTGCTTCCCATTCCCCTTTCTCCCCACGCTCTTTCTTTCCTTCTCCTTTTCCACTTAGGGATGGAACCGGGGCGGGTTTGGGCCGGGTATTGGCATACCCGGCCCCGGAACCATTTTAATTCTTCAAACCCAGAACCGTCCCAGACCCACTACGGGTCCAGTTTCAAGGACCCGGACCCGCCCCGGTACCAGAACTTGAAACCCGGACCCGCCCCGCCCCGACCCGGTACCAGTTTTTTTATATTTTTAATGTCATATACATTAAACTATTAACTCCTTTAATTTTTTTATTAATAATATATATCTATAAAAATCCAAACTACTCAAATCAAGAGATATGAGTGCTTTCGCCCAAAAAAAATATTCATAAAAAAAATAAATATGGGTCCAAGTATATGATATATATATATATATATCTATCATATACCCGGGTCGGGTCCGGGTTTTACATGAAAACCCGGACCCGACCCGACCCGATGGGTCGGTTCCTCTTTCAGACCCGGAACCGGAACCGGGTATTGCATAAGCAATCCCAGAACCGGCCCAATAAGGCCGGGTCTTGTCGGGTCGGGTAAAAAACCCGACCCAAGTTCCATCCCTATTTCCACTAACCAACTTTCCCAGCAATTTCCTTCAATACCGTATTCCATACACCCCCCTATACAGTGCTCACTGCAATGAATGCAGCAGGCATTTGTATCGTAGCTCTGAGTCTCTGCACTCTGTACTCTCTGTAACCTGACGACTCGTCTGGTCCTGGTCTCCTCCCAACTCTGACTCGTCCGGCAACCAAGACCAGAACCAGACCTCCGCTCCTCGAGTCACATGCCTCCCCCTCCTGCTCCGTAGTCCGTATCCTACGCCATTAAAGCCATCTCACCATTAAAATACAAGCATACAAATCTTCTCTCCTCTCTCTCTCCATTACCCATCACCACCTCCAAAAGATCTGTTGATGCTCTTCCCCACCTTTTTTTAACTCCTCCCGTTAACCCACCCTTCCTCTTCCCTTTCAAAGTTTCAATCTTTCAATAACACTGAACAGAAAGAGAGAGAAAGAGAGTGAACAGTAGAGAGACCCCACCCACTTCTCAGCTCCTTTTACTAGCCCACATTTTTTCCCTCCTTTTTCTTACACTTACTTGCCTGTTCTGGCTTTCCCAACCATGGACGCTCTCAGCATGCTCAAGTATTGGCGGGGCGGTGGCGGTGGCGGTGGCGGTGGTGGAGGTGGGGCTGCTTCGCATGGTGGTGGTGGCGGAGGCGGCGCTGCTACTACTACTATCAAGGCGGCGGTAGTTGAACGCTCGGTGGAGGAGACGGATGATGATGAGGCTGATGAAGACAATGACGACGAGGGGCCCTTCTTCGACCTCGAATTCGCCGTGCCGGACGAGGATGAGGGAGATGGGGAGGAAGAGGAGTCGGAGGAGAGTGACGGAGAAAGAGAGGAGTTCGACTTCGCTGTCTCGTCCGGCGGGAGCAGCGGCGGTGGCGGGCGAACTGATGGTGACCTTTCTTTGTCTCCCTCCGATGATCTCTTCTTTAAGGGGCGGCTCGTCCCCCTTGAGCCGGCTATCTTCGGCGCGGCCGGGGAGCCCAACTCTAAGCCGGCCCAGATCCCCGCCGTCTCCTTCCTCAAATCCGCCACCAAGTTCCGTGTCTTCCTTCTCGGCTTGAAGAAGCCCAGGCCGCCGCCGGGGCCTCTTTCACCCCCAGCAAAGGGTCCAGAGCCGCCCAGGAGCAGACCAGCCGCTGCTAAGCCCCGGGCGGCGGCGACGACGGTGGGACAGAGCAAGCACTTCACGGTGAAGTTCAAGGTGGAGGAGGTGCCCATAGTGTCGCTCTTTACCAGGGACAATAGCTCGAGGGGTGGCTCCAAGTCCGCCAAGGCGGCGGAGGATGCGGCGGCCACAGCGGAGGTGGACGGCGTGTCGGAGGCCAAACGGCTACTGAGCAAGTACCTGAAGATGATCAAACCTCTGTACGTTAGAGTGTCGAAAAGGTACGGGGAGAAGCTGAGGCTCTCGGCTCAGCTGGGACTGGGGAAGGTGGAAGGAGGCGGTAGCCCAGAACAAGCGCCGGAGCAACAACCATCTCCGCCACCGCCTCCGCCGCCGGCTGCGACTGCAAAAGCAGAAGCAGCTGGAGCAGGTGCATGTGTGAAGAAGGAGAAACAGCAGCAGCAAGGGAATGCTATTAGTATCAATGGGAGTCTGCCGGCGGGGCTGAGAGTGGTGTGCAAGCACCTGGGTAAGAGCAGATCGGCGTCTGCGGCAGTCGGGCCGGCCGGGGGAGCCCAGCTGACGAACAAGAGGCGTGATGACTCGCTGTTGCAGCAGCAGGACGGGATCCAGAGCGCCATCCTCCACTGCAAGAGGTCCTTCAATGCCTCTTCTCTTCCTCCAATGGGTAAGCTCAAATTACTACATTATGTACCTCTCTTTGTTCATTGTTCAACGTTTTTGAAAGAATGATGATTCATTTGCTGAAAGATTGCATCTTTGTTGAACTTAATCTGCAGGCAAGGGACAGGAGACATCATCTATGTAAAAAATTGTGTTCAAAATCCAACAAATGTAGGCCTGTTTTGTTGTCTCAGTTTAGTAACGAGACAACCCAAAGAAGAAATTGGGCAGCTGTGTGAGTATTAGGAAAAAGAAAAACTAGTAGCTTGTAGTTGAGGTTAGTGGGCAATTATGCCCATTACTTGTAAAAAGGAGTCATTGATGTGAAGATGTTTTTTATTTTTCTGGTTTTCAGGACCGAAGGAGAAGAGTTTCATAGGGTTTACTCATCTTCCTCTATATGAATATATAATCTTTCAGCTTGGTTTTAGATTGAAATTGGTTTATCAAAGTGAATGAATGTGAGTTTTGTATCATGTTTTGCCTTGGCTTGTGGCTCCTAGGGTTGGTGGATATCCACACTCTCCTCCTGTTGCCTCTTTTCTTTTCCATGTTTCACTTCTGGGGGCGTCTTTTTCCAGTGTAAAGTGGTGCTGTGGAATTCGCTACTGGTCAGCGACAAAGACAAAGCTGGGTGGAAGGGGGAAAGAAACAAAAAGCTAATCCTTCTGGTTGAACCCACTTGATATATAAGTTTGATATTTAGCCACTTGATATACGTTTGATATTTAGGGGCCGTTTGGGGCGTGATTATAAACAAATATCTACAGTGGATTTTGCAGATCTTATGTAGCATCTATTTTTTTTTCTCTATCCAGCTGAAAAAAAGCTATAATGTAGCAAGGTGGATATTCTGCTTCTAATCACGGGACGTTTGGGGCGAAAAAAAAATAAAACATAGGATATTTCACTTTTATCAGTTATTTCAGGTGTTTTTTAACTTTCAAGTTGAAATACGTCCTGAGGTTTTTTAGCACGTCCTGATGTGTTTCCGGAAAAAAACATGGATGCTACGGTAGAAAAAGCAAGCAAATATGGATGCTACAGTAGAGCAAAACATCTAGTTGAAAGTGAAAAAAATGAAAAAAATTTGAAATAAATAGTGATCTAAAATATTCATTGTAGATATTTTATTTTTTATTACGCCCCAAACGACCCATTAATTATTTTTTTCCTATTACTACTAGCAGGTATGTATATTAAGAGTTTAGGACAAGTTTAATATGCTCCCCGGCATGCCATCGGATTAATACGGTGTTAGAATATAAAATATATAATAAAAATTTCTATTTTTTAAGAGTTCGAGCGGAAACTTTTATCTTACATGGCTGAGGTCTCGGGTTTTAGTCTTGTAATTATGTGGCGGATATTTGTGAGAGGGAATGTTAATATATAAAATTTATAATAAAAAATTTTATTTCTTAACATCTCGAGTTTTTAGAAAAATAATCGATGCTGCGAACCCCACATGGCTGGGATAAGGCCTATGATGTATGATGTGATGAATAACTGTGGAGAGATTACGAATGGAGCTTATGGGCTTTGATAATGTTGCATCGCAATGATGAGATAAATAGATTCGTGTAATATGTATGGACTATGGAGAGAATTAGATGAACTCAGGAGCTTTGATGAGCCTCGTGATGCTGACAACCATGTCACGTCCTTGGACCTGCAAAAGTACATACACATCGCAGATATATGAGATCGACGAGATGCCCCCTGTCTCTCGCCCCTGTTGGTGTCTGTTTGTTGCTTTCCTCCCCAGTAATAATTCTCATGCAACAAGCACACCACAAAACGATGACCAACAACAAATCTCTCAGGCGCTAAAGTTGCCTTTCTCTGATTCCCAAAATGTTGGTGGCCCCCACCAACCTGAGCCTGTGGGTAGCTGAGAATGGCTGAAGGGCCCCATAGAGTTCAATCCTATTGGCACATCCCAATCTCTTAGTTAGGGTTGGTTTTGATGGTGTTTAATGCTTTATAACAAAGCAACTAATCTTCTCGAGCTGCTAACTACATTACTTATTAACCTTGTGTTAATGTGGGACCAGAGGGGAACCATTTACGAGAAATGCGGAATTGGGCCCACGTATCAGCATGCCTATGCTGGGAAATGACATGTATCTTGCATGTGTATCATTCAATTGTGACTCTGCCCTTGATATGAACCAAGGCTTTCTTTACTTTAATTGTGAACGGAATCAAGGTGGGGCAGACCCAATTTTGTCTCTATCATCTTTCTCTTCTAAGTAGACAAATGACAAAGTAACACCACACCCCCTTCTTAGTCCACACACGACTCAATGGAAATTGACTTGTGATATAAAATCATGAGTATGTAGGCCGAATGTGATGCCCAATTCTGTTCCCACTCATGTCTCACAATCAAATTTCTGCGTTGCCCCATTCCTCCAAGCGTCAACTTCTCATTGACAGGATAGGACATAGAGGGAGGATGGTAAGCCCCCATACTAGAGGGACTACAGACCATAACGTCATTCAATCAACATAGTGGTCATTCAATCAACTCTGGGCAAGTTCAAATTCTGGATACCCACCAACCACCAGTGCCAAGTTGCCTCTATGCGCTAGCCCCTCTTATTACTTTGGATCTACTAGTTCTCCAAAGAACAACTGTGGTAATTTGTATTGTCTTTGGTATTGCTCTTTTGACCAGTTTGCTTTTCTTGTCAAGCATGGCTTGCCCATAGTGCATGTGTCTGGTTGCACAAACTACATTTACTTGAGAAAATTCAAGTGGAAAAATAACTTTTTCACTGTTAAGAAATGTAGTACTAAAAATATGTGGTTAAAAATATTAGACTGCACGCATTTTTTTAAAGAAAAACACCTTAGGTCTCCAATGGGATAAGGGGGTTTACATATGTTCAGGTCAACTCGTTATTCACACCAACTTTTTTTTATTATGTTATTCAGGTCAATTATATGATACCATTAAACAGATTTCATGATATCAAGTTATGTTAGAAATTTGATGGAATGATAAATTGTCAAAACCTAATAACTTGTACTAAGAGAATGAGGCTGAAGATATGCAAATTGTCAGCATTTACTTGAAAACATATAAATTCACAAAAAAATTAGTTTTAATGTCTGAGTCTTAAAGACGAGCTTACTGTAACTTGGAGCCAAGGACTCAAGCTATGCTTCCTAGGGCCTCACCTTGGCCATTCTGACCATGTTTGTAGCTAGGCAGATTGGAAGAATCAGCCATGAGCCAGGCTTGAATGTGGTTATTGTTATCAAAATTACTTAACTGTACCTTTTGCAAAGATGATAATAAAGGAGAAGAGTTTATGCTGTGTCCATTTTTTATAAGCTTTATAGAAATCCCGTTGAAAACACACCGTTTCCCGTTAAAGCCCGTTGAAACCTTTTCCCGTTAAACGGACGCGTCCGTCCGTTAACGGCCATAATAAAACGGACCCGTTTTGGTTGAACCAAAATAAATTAGAAAACCAAACCATTGAATTTGTCCCAAAATAATATTTTCTTGTTGAACCGACCCGACCCGACCCGACGGACGGCGGCGGCGGCGGCGCGTGTGGGTTAGCCCACCTAGGTGCATGGGTCCAACATCTCTCTCCCCCACAAAAGTGGGGTGGCCCTTGGGCCTAACTTATAAGGCCAACCTTGGACCTTATATACCATCCACAACCCATCCTTGGTGTGGATGTGGGACTATTCATCCTTCACCCAATTCACTCATTCATCTCATAGTAAGTGGGTTTTAAACATGGGTTAGTTCTCTCTCTTTAATACCCAATTATGGGTTATAACTAACACCCACTTCTAACAGTTTTGGTGGTACCATATCATGTTGTGCTAGCAAGAGTTGTAAACTATTTCTTTTTATTAACTTGAATTGACACTAAAATTTAGGGAAGTTGTACCTTTTTCCGTAACTTAGTTAAGAGAGGGTTAACTTTGTCCTATCAAGTTTACAAAAAAGTGCATCTTCTTTTTGCAATACAATAATACTCCCCCCGTCCTGTTTTGCCTGCTCCATCTGCAAAATTGTTGATTTTTATTAGATGGTGAAAACTCAACTAATGCAGGAAAGAAGAGGTTCAAAATCCCACTTAAATTGACCATATGAAGCATCTAAAATGGGACTGTCCTCTTTTCCAGATGGAGCATCCAAAACAGGATGGAGGGAGTATTGTGCATCTTCTTAAATCTTGTGTACCTTCTTTTTTATAGGTACTTAAACTTCTTTATGTACCTGCAATTGAGTGTTTATTTCAAGTTCATCCTCATTGGATCTCCTCTTATCCCAGGGAGATATATCATATTACAAGACAAGTTCAGCAGTTTGTCCACATCTATACCACTTAGATTTGAGAAGCTCGCAGATGATAAGCAATGTGAAAACATAAACAACCAAATACACTTGAAAGTAGCCAGTGAACTAAGTCAACACTTGTTCAGCTTGATCAAAACTATATGTTAAAGTAGGAATTTCGTGATAATTCTTGTAACAGTATATGGCAATTATGATTGCCCAGTCACCTTTCTTACACTTTTGGAGATTACAGAGTTTTACACGGCCATTGTTGTACAACTTTTAGCGTTAACTACTAAAAATCAGTGAACTCTATATAAATCTACAATTTACAATGGTATTGGGAATGTTCACTGAAAGTTACTCCAACAATTATAGCCTTGAGATAGCAACATGAGGGGCAAATGAGCCTAAGCTCATAGAGAAACAAGTCTGCCGTTCCTGAATTGCTTCATGTGGCATTTTACTATTCAATACTCCATACCCACTTCAAATGCTCTATCCGCGTACATGTAATTGGCCATTTCAAAAAACTCACAAGCCATGCTGTATCAAGAAGCCAGATTCTGCTTGACTAATTGAAGCTCCATCCAATGTCCAAACTGCTTTATGGTTGTGATCATTCTCAGTAGTTTAACAGAACTACTTGTATATATTTCTCTGTATTGTCCAATCTCTGCCTATGATTTTCTGCTTTTAACTATCCTATTTTTTTCTATTGAATATGTAAGAATTGCTTTGACAAGAGCAAAAGATAATCCCATGTTGGATCCGGGGAATATCTAAAAATGCTCTTTATGAAACTCAAATTTGGTTGAACTTTTCTGATTGAATTCCTGGCTGAGCTTGCCCAGCTCCTTAGCTAAGATTGGTGCGCCACAGTAGAAGACTCCTGCTCATCTCAAAAAAGAAGATGAAACAGACAAGAGTAAGAAATTTCGTACATGAGCAATACAAAATTGAATATGGTGGTAAAAAAAAACAAACAATTGCAAATGATACATTGTGACATCTGAACAACGACTAAAGTGCAACTCACCTATCTTTGCATTTGGATGCTTAGAGCACATTCTAGAGAATACTTTCTTCCAGTTGGGCCTCGCAAAATGTGTCCTCACCTAATCATCAAAAGAGTAGTAACTTCAAAATAACAAGATAATCTTTGATTGTCTAAAACTGGAAAGTAGTATTACTTTTGTAAAACCAAGACATTTTTCTCTTCATCTAAAAATATTGAAGCCCGACTAAGTGGCAAGGATAAGTTTTAATTGAACACCAAACCCTATTTTCTGCCTTCCAGATGTTGTACAATAATTTCATGAATTATACAAATCTCATGTCATTCCAGTTAATTAGTTTACTTGAGTATAGAAATTCTTAGCCATATGCTCCTACAAGGGTTCCTCATTGCCGCCTATATTTGCTTTTACTCTGTCGACATGGTAAAAGGATTACTTACACTTTGCATAGGTCTTTTATGGAGTTTACACCTGCTCTGGGTGAGCAATGGTCATCAGGAATTTTTTCAATTATCATATGTTATTGTAAACTGAGTGGATGTTAGGATGCAGATTCTATGCTATTTAGTATGTTTCATTTTCAAGAAACAGCTTCCTAGAACATACTTTGGTGCCAGAAACAACGTCAACACCATTCTTGGCATGGTTCAGGGCTTGAACCATAGCAATGAGAGCTGAGCGAGCATCTCCCTCTTCATACACACTTGTCAAATAGTTGTGCATCTCAATAACACCCTGAGAGTGATTAGAAGTAGAGTTGATCAATTCCAATATAGACCCCAAATCAACGAAAATATAGAGTACATTTCTATCTCTTTAATTAGTCTTACCCTCTGATCAAGGTCAGCAACTTCATTCATGACTCCTTTGAACCAATCAAACGAGCCTTGTTCCCGAGTCACCCAATAAAAATATGCATTGGTGGTTTTTAAAGTTTTTCTTCCTCGTGGGGAGAACTTATTGGACGAGTACGACTCGCTTGTTCCAGGACTGAGCTCCGCTATCCTGCTGGAATCTGAATTTGAATCCTGGAAGAAGAACATTTACATGGAGGATAAGAAGAAGCAGAATTTATGTTTATCAACCAAATCACCTTTTGAATTTCCAGAATAAGCAAATATGGTGACAAGTTGACAACAAGGATTACAATATTCAAATGCTCAAAATATATAAATCTAAGTGAAATTGCTAGGAAAAGATTTGCCAGGATGTGCAAAATTTAGCATAATAAAGTATGGAAGGTGGGCTACAATGGATCTTATTACAAATAAGGTTGACACTTAGAAGAGATTTTAAAAGCATTTTAGGGACTCACTGCCAGCTCCTCTGATTTTACAATATTGTTGAGCAAATCCTTCAAGATACTGATGAAAGGTGTTGCTCCAATTCCAAGACCCACTAGTAACAAGACATCATACTTCTGATAATCTTGAGCTGGGGCTCCATATGGCCCATCGATTAAGAGCTTAGGCAAACTGTAGTCAGTGTAATGATGAAAAAAAATTGTAGTCAGCATATATTGAGTCACGAACTAAAAAAATACTGTAATTGAGGATGATGTCTTGAAAAGGGCAATGCATATACCTTCTTTTGGTCGTTTCATCAGCTCTAAGAAGTCCACTTTTACCAGCAACAGGGGCCTCACAGACCTCTGAGAATACTCTTCTCAGCTCGCGGGTCCAGTCACCAAGCTGACGGATGTGGATGCTCAGATAATCATCTCCAGGGGCTGATGTGATAGAGAAAGGATGCCTGCAGTGAAGATCATTTATTTTATCAAATTCATAGCATATCAAGGATCATTACAGACAGAAAATTTGTACGTATGTTCTACTCACTATCCAACTAAATTATATGTTACATGAAATTTGACCAATCTTAAAATTAACTGGTAAGAATTCTATGGCATCATACAAATGTCATAACCAGAAGCAGGTGTTTTTATATGTAGGAAATGTGATGTACAAGAAATTTTCTATATGTTAACCACATGGTTAATATATGTCACTAAAAATTTCAAAACACTATCTATTAGATAAAATGTCTAACCTACATGGACATTTTGCATGTAAATTTCTATCTTTCAAATGTAGTGGCAGCTATTTACTGATTTAAAAAAAGAGACATTAGTAAGCGTACAACTTAAAAGCATTTTTCTTAAAAATCACACTACAAATTAGTCAATGTGCTTGGAGATTTACCATTCAAAAGGAGATACTGCAGGGCACTGAACAAACATGTATTGGCCACTCTTGTAACGGAATGCAGGAGGCTTTGACATATGTAGAGTGAGGACATTACCCTGGTATATAGCCACCTAAACAGAAGAGAGAAAAAACAAAGACATTGATAAGGGGACTGAAGTATCTTCAGTATTAGACGAAGTTATCAGATAAAGAGAAAGCATGATATACAGAATATATTGCAAATCCACGTTGGTCCATCAAGATTGCAAAAATAACTTGAAGAAGCTAAAAGAAGAATGCCCACAAAAAATCAAAAATCAAAAGGCAAAAGCAAAAGGCAAAAGGCAAAAGAGAGACTCATGGGACCAAGATCAGGCATTATACAAAAGATTTGAAATTTAATTGAACATGAAAGTCTTAGTGACGGTAAAAGAAGTTGACTACATCTCTGGCATTGACGGTCTTAACAGTGATGCTATCCTGTACGAGGTTATGAAATTTAAGAATACTAAAAATTAAACCACTGTTGAATTTTGGGTATTTCAAAGTTCAAATTTCAACAATGACTAGTTTAACTTTAGAACAGATGTTATCCATTGAAGAAGTATCATGGTCCACCATTGTATATGCATGTCAAATGGCAATCATTTCCTTTTGTCCTATGTATGTCGACCAGTAATTACTCGGGAGAGCCAATCTTAAACTGACTAGAAGAAAAATTTTAAGATACAAATCTATTGGCATTTGGGGATACAAAATACCTTCAAGAGCCGGACAGAGTAGTAGCCAGACCTGAAAGCCCTCAGGATTCTCTCCCCTACATAAAGAAGAACAGGGACAGCAAGATACATCCATGTCTGCAATATCCACACAAAATTCCACATCACTAACTCCTGTTTACTCAAAGTAATGGAAATCAACAACGCAGTGGTTCAGATTAACGAATTTTAAAGATTCAGATGTTCATAAGCCAAATAAAAATTGTGCCTTTTTGTGTTTGTGTGTGGACAGTGTGAACAAATGAAAACACACAACATTGTTCCTAATTTGGAGTCTTGAAACTGAAAGAACAACCAAATTGCTTATGATTTTGTACATTACCGTCTTCTTGTACCACCTGTGGACCATGTAAAGGAAGACGCCATGGACAACGAGCAAGATGTAGACGATGATAAAGAGATGGTGCGAATACCAGAAGGCATTGTACCCTGTCAGCCTGTTTACAGGTTTGGGCAGCTTCACCAGGCTACGCCGGAACCACTTGGTAGCCAGGGTGAAGGCCACCGCCATGCATACTACCATGATTATCCCAGTCACACCTTCCGGACCCTTCACTAGCTTCAAATAAGTGGGCTTCTCCTCCCCAAAGTCCCCCTTCACTAGCGAGTAGTGGCCGCCATCGGCCTCGATGAGGCGCGGGAAATCACAGGCCAGGTGGTTCCCGACGTGGAGCAGGATCCCGACCAGAATGGCGGCAGCAATTGTCTGAGAAAGATGCAGAATCAAATGACCAAAATGAATATGTTCTGATACCATTTTCGCCTAAGCACGCTTAACG
This sequence comes from Houttuynia cordata, assembly GCA_039654745.1. Classification (NCBI taxonomy): domain Eukaryota; kingdom Viridiplantae; phylum Streptophyta; class Magnoliopsida; order Piperales; family Saururaceae; genus Houttuynia; species Houttuynia cordata. The sequence goes on from CM077509.1 coordinate 21,354,156, forward strand.
GCGGAGTTTTGATGGGATCCGGTGACATACATTGCATTGAATAATCGAAATTGTTACCTTGTGGAAGTTAATGTTGTCATCGAAGGGGACGAGGTGGCCGAGGGCGGTGGAGCGGAGCCAGGTGATGGTGTTGCGGCAGACGGGGAGGAGGATGAGGGCCATGTTGAGCTTGAGAGTCTCGGCGGCACCCTTGGCAGTGAGGAGACAGTAGCCCATGATCTGGAAGGCGGCCTTGTTCCTGTACTGGAAGAACTTCCAGAGGAAGAGACCTACCATGATGCCAACCCAGACGGCCAGGACCCAGAGCCGCCTCCAGTTGTCCTGGACGTAGTAGAGGATCTTGGTGCTGAGCTTGGTGATGGCGCTCTTCTTCCGGAGGCCCTGCAGGTTCTGGCTCAGTGCCTGGCTCGTGTAGCTCAGCGCCTGGCTGTAGCTGAGATATGTGTCCTTCTGGAGCAGCAACGTCTCCAGTTGCCATAGCTGCCAATTCATACGTACGTTCGTATTACATTTGAACTTGCATGCAATGCTAAACTAGTTCAGTTCAAGAAGCGAGAGCATGCAATGATTACCTCGATGTAACCGAACCTTTCTGGATCAAGTTCCTCCATAATCAGAGCTGCATACTCCTCTGCTTGTTCTTTCAGCCGTGACAGCTTGTTCGCAGAAGCACTCATCATTATGATCTGTGCAGCAGTAAACCATCTTAAACGCTGTAGTTCCATCTTTTTCACAGAATGAAGTTCTAAATCTTCTTAGCAGCAGTAGTTGGGGCACGTTTGGGAATGTAAAGCGATTTGATTGAAGCCACGTTTCCCCATAATTTCCACGTAAGGAGGGTTAAGAAAAGCGGAAAAGTGACTTTAGAAAAAGCGGCTTCTTTACCCAAAGACGTAGGACATGAAAAATACTCTGTGGGCTTCAAAGTGGCCACTATATTGGGCCAACAGATAAACAGCAAACGCAAAGCATTGCTGGAGAAAGCCCAGCCACCTTTTGCTGTGCACTTTGCAAAGGTATGAGCAGAAATAGGAGTATAAATGCAATCTAGCCTACAATGTGGATTCGTTTGAAGATCGCCTCATGAGGAGATTTTGCAGAAAACCCAAATTGTATGCATTGCTTCATCTGATTTGACTTATAATTTAGTTTGTTCCTACTAGGCCGTTTGGGGCGTGATTAAAAGCAAAACATCTATGCTATAATGTAGCATTCATGTTTTTTCCACTTTTCAGCTGAAACAACTCATGTCGTGTTTCACGTTGGATAGTGAAAAAACCGGAATGCTACAGTGGAGGTGAAAAATCCACTGTAGATATTTTGGTTTTTTCACGCCCCAAACGGCCCCTAAGTTGGTTGGTTTACTTAGTGGCCACCCACCTACCTGGGATTATATCCCGATTTACCTAGTGCGTATGATGGGTGGGCCTTATATGCACTCAAGAGCATGGTTTTCAAAACTGGACCGGACCGGCCGATTCGACCGCGGTTAACAGGAACTGGCGGGGAAACCGGTTCATCCCGGTTCAACGAACCGGGCAGTTTTTTTCAAATCGGCCGGTTTTTCTCGAACCAACTTCACGCGGTTATGGTTTATATTATCAATACTAAGGGGCCGTTTGGGGCGTGATTAAAAGCAAAAATATCCCGATGCTACAGTGTAGCAAAACATCCAGATGGGATATTTTGCTACACTGTAGCATCTGGATATTTTATATATCCAACTGAAACAGCTCAGGGCGTGTTTCAGCTGGATATAAAAATCCACCTGGATGCTACAGTTTTTATCCAGAATCCAGTCTGGATGTTTTGCAATAATCACGCCCCAAACGGCCCCTAAAATAGCCTAGGACTATTTCAACCTAAGTCCCAAACAGGAAAAACGAGAACAACGTCCCCTGTACAAAAACAATTGTTGAACTCAAGGTTTTCAAAACCGGACCGGCCATCGACCCGGATCGATGGCCGGTCCGGTTGGACCGCGGTTTGACCGCGGTCAAATCGGATTGACCCGGTTTAGGGGTGAGGATGAAAGTTATATAATAAATATACTTTTTGGTAAAGTAATAACATGAAACCACTAGTAGCCTGGGTGGTTGAGGCGTAGGTACCATCAGGGAGGGGGGAGGTAATAGAAGTTTTTTTCAAAAAAAAAAAAAAAAAAGATTTCGACCGGTCCGGACCGAACCGGTTTTCCGGCCGGTTCCGGTTCTCCGCAGTCGGACCGGCCGGTCCGGTCCGGTTTTGAAAACCATGGTTGAACTTGACAATCATGATTCAACCACCTATCTACTTATATAAGAGTGGACCCCATAAATGTGGCTAGGCAAGACGAGAAACCTTCCGTAGAAGAGGTCCAAATATTGGCCTGGTTGTGAGGAGTTCATCCTCTTCAGTCTTTGGCAATCATGGATATCCAGTCTTCCATTACATTCCCACTCAGATTAGTTGACCCCATTTAATGCCACTTTGATGTACAACTACCAAACTGACCTTCTTCAACAATGACACTCTAAGAGATGATTAAGTTATGTTTGCAGATTGCATGTTATTACCCTAACTAATCTTCTAGATTGTATGCTAAAAAATCTACAACCTGTAAGTAAATGGCCAAGTTGTGGAAGGACTAAAACTAGAAAAGAGAAGATGCTAGAAAGCATTAAGAGGAGTGGAGAAGTTAATACAAGGCTAAGTTTTGTCAAATAAGCAAGTAGGAGTTGGTGGTTTTGGTAGTCGCTGGTGTTACACCTTCACCGACTCCTGTTATCCGTTTTCCACTCCACAATCCATCCTCCTAGTGACAATCTACATCATATATACCAAACCAAAATCCTCACATTCTTACATATACAATTCAAAGTTCCAAACAACCTAACATCCATTTTATATGCCTTGTTGGGGACAAAGTCAGCCCTCCCTAGCTCACTCCACCACGTGTTTCATCTACTATCATTTTTTGCCATTGGTTATAAAACCAGTTCTTTCTTTGTTGTGTATCATTAGACGAAGATTATTAAACTGATAATTCCTCCATATCAAGGTTGTTTTGTCAATTAGTGGTTTGTAAAAGTTGATACAACAAAGAGGACGCACCTCTTTAACTTCAGCCTCTGTAATTCGTCCGTCTTCGTTTTTGTCAACCCTGCAAGTCCATTGGTAGAAAACAAAGAAGAGACAAAACTTATTTCATATTGGATTATGGTAATCATAAGTAGGATTATATTGATAAACAAAAGCAACATAGGACCCATGAAGGGTAATTACATGTCGAAGAAGATCTGGAGGCGAGAATCGAAGCTCTGGTCTGTAATCTGCTCCCAGAACTCGTACAGCTCATCCTTGCTTATCTTGTCCATATTCAGCCTTCTCCTCCTGCTCAGTGCATCAAACAGTTCCAGTGCAAATTCTTTGGAGTCCTTCATCCCTTCAAATCCATTAATAATATGAATTTGAATTGTATAAAACAATAACAATCACAATTTGAATTGACAAAACTGTTTGAACTTCTTTAAATTAGTTATGGAGATGTATGAATGGTAAGTGATCAAGAACAAAACCTATGCATTGAGCGAAATCAGTCCGGTGAAGGAGCCCATCTTTGGAGAGCTTGTCAAAATTGCTGAGAATTTCGTTCCATGCACCGGCGCCATTCGCCGGAGTGCTGCTGATAAACCTCAGCCCCCGCAGAGCCTTCTGTGCGCCGGACCGGGACCTATCCAGCTGGGCCTTCTGGCGGCGGAGCGCCCGAGCCTCCAAGCCTGCTGCCAGACCACCCGGCTGACCGGTTGCCGCCACGGCAGAGGAGAGCTCCCTGCTCCCACGGCCGTGACTAAACGAGAACCTCTTCAGCTCAGCCTTGAGTTCCTGAGAGAACTGCTTGGCCCGGGCCAGCGCCTCCGCCTTGAGCTCTTGCGAGAACTGGCGGAGCCGGTCGGATGAGCTGCGCCTCATTGGCGGGGTGCTTGACAATGACGCCGGCGTCTCATCTCCGCCACCACCATCTGGCGCAGCGGCCGGCTCGACACTGCGTATGACAATGGTGTCATCATCTTGGAAGTCCAGCGTCACCTCCACAAACTCCTCCTCCCCGGCGGCCGATGACCCCGCCTCCCCCTCCGGTGATGACTCCTCTGACATTCCTCTCCCCGTGGGCAGCGTGTCCGACGCCCATCGCCGTCCATGCTTCGACAACCCCTTCATGACTTACTAATAGTATGAAAGAATGCAAACAGAGAATCAGTGTTTGTTTTTTGTCAAACAGAGACTCTTAGTTCAGCTCAATGGGCATCCCTCGTTCTGGATGATACAGACCAGAGAGGCCAGCTCACGGAGTGGAAGACTGAAAAGGGTCTGGTAGAAGAGGGAAAGGTGAGAAGTAGATATATGAGAGAATTTAGTTAAATAAAGAGAATGATTGAATGATGAGCAGAAGGCAAAAGAGAACGCGTTGGGAATCTGTGGGAAAAAGGATACTCCACGCGGTGGCTGGATGAAATGAAAAGAGAGAAGGGAGGGAAAGAGACAAGGACGATGGCGAGGGGCACTGCACTTTGGGGAGAGAGAGGAGGAGAAGAAGGAGGTCTAGCAATGAGCTACGCTTTTCCAGTTTTCTACGTTCATAGTTTGGAATGGATTGATCTCATGGTGGAGTAAGGAACGGGAGGACGCAGATATGATTTTAGTAGACTTTTGTGATGGTCAGACAACCAATGGGTGGGGAGACCAGGAGGGTCCAGACAAACCACATTTTCCCTTCTTTTCAGCTCTACCCTCTTTTTTACCTCTTTCTTTTTCTTAAACTTCTACTGTTCTTGTACTGTTTTCACTATGCCAACAAGTAAGATGGGGCTGAGCGCCTGAGCCTGAGCAGCAGGAAATAATGCATGGCAGAGGAAAGGGTGAGAACTCTCATGTCACATGGAGGGAATGTCACTATGTCATCAAAGTCCTCAAAACCAGTCTGGCTCTTGTTCCATTATTTCCTTGTTCGTGGATGAGCAACAAAACTCTTTTTACAAAAGTGATGGTCCTTTTTGGAAAATGGAAATAGTTGATCAGTTTGTTGTTCTCATTTGGGTTGGTTTCTATTATTTGCGTATGGAATGGCCAATGCACTTGCTGCTGCTGAAAGTGGCAACTCTGGTTTTTGGAAGGTCATCCTGTGTCTCATGACCGCCATCTATATTGGTCCACACTTCAATGCTACGCCATCTAGCATCAATAAGGGTCTTGAATAAATCTACAAATGTAGGTTGTCACGCGAAATTCTTCATGCTTGGATTGGTAATTAAACTTTCGCGTTAGATGAACTGCAAGTTTTTTAAAAAGAATCATTATGAAAAAGGAAAAGTTTTTAACAAGAATGCTTTTTGTAGCTCAACCTTTTAGCAGATAGCTAGATGAAAATATTTCATATACTATTAATTAGACGGCACTTGTAGCCTATAGGTATGAATTGGTGCGGTCAAGCTGACCTGGAACCAACTAATATACTGTTTTTGTTTACAAATAAACTAACTTATTTACTTGATAATTGATATACAGGTGGTTGGATTGGGATCTTAACTCGGTCTAAACATTTGAAGGATTAATTTAGAGACAAAAAAAACTTTTTTAGAAAAAATGAATGGTTAAATAGGGTTTTGTATGAGAAAATGTTACCATTTATTAGTCCATGCACCCTCTCCTGCAGGGTTCACGTAAGGGAAGACCCAGAAATGAGAACCCACTAAAGTGTGCTTTCGACTTCATTTTAAAAAAAAAGTGTGCTTTCGACTTGTGGATTCCGTACATTTTGGCACAAATTTCATCTACCCTAGCATTTTTTTATACAGATTTTAGTATTTGAAGTGTAGAAGGATGAGATTCAACAAGGAGAATTTGTCATCTTGATGAAGCAAGGTAACCCCACTCATTTGGCAGCCTACCCGAGATTATATCCAGATCGCTTGGTGCATATGGTGAGTGGGAAATATATATGAACTCGGTCTTCTTTTGAAAAAAAATTATTTTTTTATATGAGACTGGTTTATATGAGATCATTGTAGGTAAGTGTGAATCACTACTGCCGTCAAATCTTGATATGACGGCTCAAGATTATTCAGGCTCATGCAAATTATATGAGAACGATCTCATATAGCTTTCATATATATATATATATATATATATATATATATATATATATATATATATATATATATATATATATATGGGAAAAGTTTAAATGAGATCGCTCTCATATAGTTTATATGAGGCCACTTTAAATCATAGCCCTTGGATCTTGATCTAACGGCTACAAATAGCCATAATATCTCACCCACTCCCTGATGTGACACACTCACCTACTCACTGATTTAATATCCATCCTCCGATCAAAATCCAATGACTATAAAGATTGGCCTCATGCTCCTTATATGAGAACGATCTCATGTAAACCCTTCCCTATATATATATATATATATATATATACACACACACACACACAATATAAAGAAAGTTTAAATGAGATCGTTCTCATAAAGCTTATATGAGGTTAGTTTATGTTGTAGCCATTGGATCTTGATCTGACGGCTACAAAGGTGAGTGATTGTTCACACTCACCTACCCATTGATTTGATACCCACTATTGAATCAGAATCCATCCATCTAAAAGATTGGCCTTATGCTATTTATATGAGAATGACCTCACGATATATATATATATATATATATATATATATATATATATATATATATATATAAAAATTTAAATGAGATCGCTCTTATATAGCTTATATGGGGCTATAAAGTCGCCAATCCACATATTCGCTTGATATATAGAACATACAGTCACACAAATTTTAGTAGACTTCTACCGACTGCCAAGTTTAAAACTAGGCTGAACAAAGTTTAAAATACAGTACTGTATTTATACTTTGATGGTCTTGTCTATTGTCTGTCGTGCCCTGATCAAGTCAAACTTCAATAGAAACAACATTGGACAGTCATCGTTTATGGGCATGTGCTGGATGTCTGCTTTCATTTGTGTATCAAAAGAGAAAGTTCTTGGAAAATACTCAAGTTTTAAAATATGCAATGTATATTAGGTCGCCATGCATAATACGTTGACTTTGTATCATTTACTCTTAGTTCTTTTTATACAATCTTCATTTTTCTCTTGACCGAACGAAAAACAGTACTCCAACGTAATCGGGCATGGTTATAGGCATGGAATGTTGTATCGGCGATTTATCGCCGATATATTGATATTGGCCTTCAACCGATAAAACGATACACTATAATCTCGATTTTGAATTTTTTAAAATATCGCCGATATATCAGTGTTTAAAAAAAAATTTAAATAGAAAAAATTAAAAAAAGAAATAAATCAACTTTCCTGTTTGTTTCTCATCTTATGCCAAGTGGAAGGATACAAGTTTAAAATGCAAACACATATTTTGAATTATATACGTATTTTATGCATATTTTAAAAATTTATGCTTGTCTAAATTAGTATCACTCATTTTAGAAATTATATTGTGAAAATACATAGTAAAAACTAGTTTTAGACCACCGATATTTTTTTACACAATATCTCCGATATTTTGTCTCTTTGGTCAACCGATATTTTACTGATATCCGATACGATATTCCTTAGTTATAGGCATTTTGAACCTATTTAATCAATAAGAACCTATCTATTAATTAAGGAGACTTTGGTTCTTAAATGGAGGGCCTTTTTTCAGTACGCTGGTACTCCTGTCCACCTTAATTTATAATTGGTACTCCTATCAACCCTTTATTAATAATACACTCACAGAAATTTTAACCAATTAACTACAACCAAATAAAATCGCATAGTACGAAAATTTTAAACTAAATCTGCTTGTTTCATGAATAAAGAAAAAAAATTGTCTGTGGTATCAAGGGTAAGTGAACTACTGTTCCATTATTCCACCATAAGAGTAATGCTAACAAAGTAGTTCATCCCTTTTTAAATAGTCTAATTTGAAAAAAGTGATATTAATGGAAGCAAATTAATTGACCTTTAATTGTTTTAGATGCAATATTAAGCGAAAATAAGGATTATTAAAGGGTAATTATGCACTAATGATTTTTCTTCATTTTCCAAAAACAACCCTTTTTCTTCCTAATTACTATGAGGAGGATAACATGAAATATACCATTAATATGGAACCACATTCAGTACTAAGATTTTACACATAGTTACAAGACTACCGAAATAGAGTAAGGGGTTGGGGAGCTTCCTCCTATCTAAAAAAAGGTATATGAGTTTGGACGACATTCATGAATGAGCTTTCTTCTTGTAGGGGCCATCCAAATCGAAGTTTAAATTGAAGAAATCCAACTTGAAGTGGCTTATGCTGGAGGATGCCACTGTATATATGTCAGTATTACCTGAACAGGAAGTGTGTGCCCTTACAGAAGGAAGCCCCTCTGCCAACCCTAGTGACCTCACTGTCTTATTTAATCATGGCATTTTGCAATATGTACAGTGTAATTTTCAGTTAAACCATTTTCTTCTCTCAAGCCAACATATAGCTAGCCCAACTTGTCTTGAAATTTTCTTAATTGAAAGGCATTATCTACCAAACCGTATTAATTTCTTTGGTAAACTGAGAAGTCTTCTTGTCACTGTGTGATTGCTACAACCCTAGTTTGGCTTGGTTCACCTAATACTTACGATGGGGAGGCTTCATGACTTACAGCTATTGTTTGAACTTTTCTATGGCGGCTGCCTTTTTTTTGCGAAAAGGACTGATCCTTTTATTGGAAAAGTCTTACAAAAAATATTAGTACTAATAATCGAGTTATTTGATTATAACATGTTTTAGATATTCAGAATCAAAATTCACCTTAAAACTTAATTTTGAAGAGAAGGCACTGTATCTTAAATTTTGTGACTAAGCACAAGTATTCGAGTACATGTGGCCTGCTAAGTAAGGCATGCCGTGGGACAATCTTTGGTTTCAGAGAGAAAATTGAAATTGGCAAGGAAAATTTGTCATAAATCAAAGAATCTGTCATCTCACATCCGAAATTCCTGATCGGGCCCAAGGAATTCTATATCGGCGAAATTTCGCCGATATATCGATTTCGGGCCCCACGGCCCCCACCCGAGAAATCGAAATGGTAAAATATCGTTTTTTAAAAAATTTATAATATCGGCGAAATTTCGCTATTTCAAAAAAAAAACATTTTCAAAAAAAAAAAATTTGGAAAAAAAATTTTTTTTTTAAAAAAAAAAGGGAAAAAATAACAACTTTTCCCTTGTTTCTAATCCTAATATGCATTTTTATGCATATTTTGAAATCTATGCTTTATCTAAATTAATATAACTCATTTTTTGTGAAAATATATGATAAAAATTAATTTTTAACTACCGAAATTTTTTTACAAATATCTCCGAAATTTTATCTCTTAGGCCGACCGATATTTTACCGAAATCCGATACGGAATTCCTTGATCGGGCCTAAATAATTCATGAAAGTTTTATCAAGTGCTTTGCAACGAAAACACAGGTATAACTTATAAGGATAGTTACACCTTGGAAGTGATTGCTTTAAAATTAAACCATTTGCAAGTGCACAAGGCAATTGTATTACGGCGAGTATTAAAGGGTTGTCGAGCCTCAGAGACGATTAAATACTTTACCAAACTCAAAGAAGAAAATTGTTGTTTTTAATGAATCTAAGAAAGAAATAAACTTTAACTAAACTAGCTGAGATTAATCAATGTAGAGAATTATCAAGGCAATGAATCTACCACTAGACGTACAATTACTACTCTTGATTATTATTACACGCAGATTAATGGTCTACATTTAAGCAAAGTGATGTTTTAAGAAATTAACGCCTGGAAGCATCGCATTGAGGTTTTGATTGGGCTTTTCCCTATCAATATGTGAGGCCTATTGTTGGGTTTCCTACTCATACGGAGGAAACCATATGACCCACCCGGCCAGTCGAACCCGGTCAAACCTGACCCCATCGACTTCTTGGGTTGAGTTGGCCGGTTCTCCTAGGCAGGTTGACCTGCCAGATAAACCTTTGACCCGCGTTACTGAGCCGGTCCGGTTAGATGGGAAAACCCCAAGTAACTTGATTATCCAGAGTAATAGAGGAAGGTTGTAGGGAACCTTTTCTTCCTCTTCACCTCCTCCACTGCCACGCTCGCCGCCACCACCGGCCCACCGCCTCCTTTTAAGTTTACCACCTCGATATCTACCTCCCTCAACCTAGGGCCAACCCCTCCTCCTGGCCTCGACGTCTCAACTCCACGTTGGATGACCACTCTCTTCTCCAGCTTCACCTTTCCCCACTTGAATCACAGTTCAAACAACTTCTTTTACTATGTGTTTTTTTTTTAAATTTTTGTTGTGGCTTTTACCTTTTAACAAACCATTAGTGGTCATATCGTTGAAATCTGATATTGTGATTCAATTGTGGAACGAACATTGTATTAGGTTTGGATATTTGATTGTGGAATATGGAGTTAAAGGACTTTGATTTTGTTGATTTGAATTTAATTGTAGAAGGAACATTATTGGAATTGGGCATTTGTATGTGGAAAAAGGGAGTTGGGAACTTTTATTTTTGGAAGTGGATTATATATTGTAATTAGATTGGCTAATTTAAGCATGCAAGTATCATAATTAATGTTGCGTTTGGAGACACATTTTTTGATTTTGACAGAATTCACATATTTTGAATTCGTACAAGAGACGAATTTAGATTCAGATATCTGTAGTTTGACAACATTTATTTGAAGATTTGTATTTCATAAGAAGGATTTGGAGCATATCGGCCAAAGACAGGCTAAACCCCTTAATCTCCCTCAACATCCTCTCCATCCTCTCTCGTCAATCGTCATCCTCATACCTTCCACCTCGTACTCCAAACGCTCTGATTGGCTGCCGTCATCTTCCTCGTCGACGTCAATTGGATGGAACCACCGGTGCTGCAACTTGGTTGCGATCTTCATCTTGTGTCCGTACCCTCCCTCTCGCTATCACAAAGTGAGGCGGAACTCGAACATCTTGAACCCACGCTGCTGGCTGAGCTTGCTAAGTTGGTACCTTCCCCGGCCCACTACCTTCTTTATGGTGGAGCACCCGGTCTCCTCCACCGCCCCGACCCTCACCAGGTCCATGTGCAGCTGCGCCACCTCCACCGTTCTCAAATGAGTTGTACCATCCCGCCACCCGAAGGGGTTCTTGCCCCTCAACGCTATCCTCCCTATCATCTCCAGCCCGACATACATGTACACTTGGTAACCCGCCTAGTCGTCCACCCAGCACTTCGGCAGAGGTGACGACTCGTTGAACTCTGCCACTAGGAGCGGGGGCCATATGCAGCCCATAGCTCATCACCATTGGTGGGGCTGCTTCCACCCTATTTGCACTAGTTCCAAAGAAAAATAATATTTTTACATCAATTTCTCTACACCAGTGAGGACATCATTTTACCCACTCACTGTCAGTGCTGTAGGGATATCACTCCCCATTTCCAAATGACCTCTCGCACATCATTTGGAAATCTCCATTTTTGTGTATAAAATGTAGATTCATAAATAAGGGTCGTTTGGATCGTGAGTGGATGTTTGAGATTTTTCACGATCCAAACGGGCTTAGGTGGAAATCCAAATCCATCACAAAATGGAAGCCAAACAACAATGGATTTTTATTTTTACCCCCCAAAATGTAAATTCACGTTACCAAATGCACCCCATGGATTATTGTGTGTAAGGGGAAGGGAAAACTCTTTTTTTAATTGGCTTGTATTACTGAGGTCAGCAACTGGGAGTTTAACCCGGTTGGACCTACTTGCAATAATTTCAAGTTGATGGCCGGGCCAGTTTTTAACCTTGCTTAGGAGGTGGGTGGGAGGAAGTAAGAGGATAAGGGCTTATATGCAATGTGTCAATTCTTCTTAAATGAAGGGTCGTCTTTGGGGAAGAGATAAGAACAAACAACTACAATTTGTGGAAGATATTAAAGAAGAAGAAGAAGAAGAAGAAGGGTTTCCTGGAGGTTTTTCTATTTCTTCTTTATTTTTTAGATGTGAGTGATATATCTTTATTATATGCAAAGAGGGTTTTTTTAGTACAAAAGCGAAGAGGGTATTGACCTTGATTGTTGTAATCAATACAAGGTAGAGTATAATCCAATTGTTCATAGTAGATTTAGTTTACATAGACCTCATGGATGTAACCTTTTTTTAAGATAAACCACAAAAATCTAGTGTCTTTTATGTGTCTGATGAAATACCTTTTAGGTAATATGAGGGCATTTAAAAGGTGTTAATGACTTATTTAGGTTAGTTTAGGTGCGTAAAATGGATGAGGTGCAGAGGACATTGATCACTTTTGATGAGTAGAAATTTGTGTTTTATTCCGTTTATTGGTTAGCACGAAAGAGGAAGTTGTGTGGTTTTCCCAACAATTTTGTGGTTTTCCACCTCAAGAGGAGGGTTGGAGGAAAGGGCTGATGGAACATATTGGCGAGGATAATAAACCCTAACCCTAAAGTAGATTCTTTAGTGCTTGAAGGGGGTGCGGAACAGCTAGCCCCTCCATCCATCGAAGCTTTTCTGTTGACAAACAACATTCTGCTGGAGCTTGTAACTGGTTTAGCAGGCAACACAAAGACAAGGATGCCACCCACTCCGAAAACTGGACAGCTGTCACAGCACCAGAGGTAAAAAAAAGCAACTTTGTAGGTTTGAATAAAATGGGCTTTACCGACGTGTCCATTAATGGGCTTTCCTTTTTTGCCAATTCGGTGCCGTCGTGCCGGAACGGCTACCGTCGGCGCCGGTAACGCTGCCTCCCGGGGGCGGAACGGCCGTAGCAGCAGGAGGGGGAGGAACCGGGAGTTCCGCACGCATCGCCACGGTGGTTGACTGCCTCCGGTCATCCATCCACCGCTTGGATACTATGGTAGGGTGAGGGGACCTTTTGGCTTCCCTCAGTCTTCAAATAATACCTTGGGTGTTAACCCTGCTCCTGTCCTCACGGATGCTGTTTCTCCAGCATTTAGTCGAGCAGTCTCTCCTACATCAACTGCACCTGCAATCCAGAATGCAGAAATGAGGCAAATAGTGAGCACTTCTGACAATTTGGAGTTGGAGCAGCAATGGCAAAACAGATTTGGGAATTCAATTGTTGGCACTAGTGAGACAGTATCGAGGCCAGCAATTCCAAGACGTTACCAGAACTCCCATAGCAGTTCAGGCTCTTCCTGCTCAACCACAAATCCCTAGCTCTTCTGTTATACATCATAGGTACTCAAGACCAACATCACATGAGATGATTTCCTCCCGTAGAGTCCTCGCTCCCTCCCACAATTCCTTCTCATATATCTGCTGCATCTGTATCACCACTTTCAAGTGGTGCTTACAATGGCACAGGCAGCATTGACATAGAAAGGCTGCGGACATATTTAAGACCGGGGGCGAATCCTCTTTTGGCATCCGATATTGCACCATCCCAGGTAGATAAGCCTCTACATTTATTCTGTAGAATCAAGGTTATATCCTTGAGCTCTATACTTGATTTTTATGTTTGATATACAAGGAAAATTTTCCTTGCACATCATCCCTATGTGCACATGTACATGTTGCTTGCACATTAAACCTACATGCACACTCAACTGAACTTCTTTAGGATCATCAATTACTAATATCTCCAACATATTATGTCTGACAGGTTGTTGCTCTCCCAGTTATTAACTCAAACATCAGTAGCATGAGAACTATACCAGTAGACCTGCAGCAGCAGAGATCAGCTGGCTTTGGTCATTCAGGAAGTGTAAGCCATTTTCAGAACTAGTTGGTTGCATCAAATCTGCCCCAACAATCTTCTCGTCCACCTGCTGGACCACCCTACAACAATAGTATGGGTGGTTAACAGCAGTATGGTCAAATGATGGGTTCTCTAGCATCAAAGGTCCGTGCGTCTTCGCAAGGAGTTAGAATACCTCAAAGGGCATCGGCAGCTATTGTGGGGGAGCAGCATCACCTGAGACATGTTTCTGGTGTGGCCTATGCTGCTGCTGAAGCACAACCAGCCAACAGTTTGTCCTCCGAATTGCCATTAGAACAGAACTGGAGACCAACTGGACTGATGAGAGGAAGCATCATGGGCCGAGCTCACTCCACTGCTCTGGGCCAACTCATGCTTCAGCCGTCCTCTGCAGCAGCACCGCCAGCACAGGCAAGGCCCCAAGCCCAAGTTCAGTTGCCGCAACAGATTGGCTTTGTTGGTGGCACAAATGGCGATCCATCTCATGGCCTTTTAAAAATTATTAAAAAGGAAATGCTTTTGCTTTTGTGATACATGACTGTCCAGTTCGCTTGCACCAGATATATATATATATTTTGCATGTTGTCAATTTTCAGTGGATACTGTACACACCTCTGTAGAATGGAAAGCCTTTTTGAGTTCGGCGCTCCATTGTCATTGAATGCTACTCAGACCTCGGGGCAATGGTAGATATTTACTTGTAATTATAATGTATGTTTTGTAGATTGAAATGTTGTAAATGATAGATTACATACTGATGTAAATCATGCAGTTATTTTCCACTGTGAAGTGCCTTTTTTGTATGAAGTAGCTTTAAGTTAGATATTCCGTCCATATTAATAGCTACATTTGGAAACAATGAGTCCAATATTAATTTCTCCATTGGGCACAACTTATGTGGCTGCAAACTTAAAAAGTATCTCACACGTATCTTACAACTCATCTGCCAGCTTTTAGCTTGTGAGATTTCATGAAGCTTGCGAGTTATTTAAAAAGTACTAAACCAAGGCTTTACCATTCTCCTAGCTAGTCCCACCATCCAATAGAAATCACTTATCTTTTCAAATGTAGCTATTTCTAACATGGGGTGGAGGGGGTATAAGTTAACTGACTGATATTTAACATACAACTGCAAGTTACAACAGTATAAACAATCATACAACTAAAGAATAGCACATACCTGATAGTGACAATTAACTAACAGGCAAGGCAACAAAGTTAACTTCATCACAGATACCACAGTTAACTGGCAGTTATCGCAGTTATCAGTGTTAACTGACATTTTCCATTATCCTTGTTAACTGATTGTAATAACTGTGAAACTATCACTTTCACTTATAGAACAGACCAAAGGAGAAATATGTGTATTTGACAGCGTGACCCATCAACCTTTGTTCCCCCTTCCATTTAAAGATAACAATGAAAAAGAGAGTTGAAACAGAAGATTGCAGTCTATCCCCAAATATAAACTTTTGCTTGCTTTAATTGTCGGAAAATGGTCACCACCTTGCAGCCAAGAAAGCTATATGTAAATCAATAACATATTAACACACAAAATACGTAAAAGAGACACTTCTTTTCACAAAAAGCACATTCACAAACACTTGACATATGGCATGTAGTAAGCAAATGCAAGGCTAAGAACCAAAAGCGCCATAATTTTATGCTTCGTTTAAGGGAATGTCTTGGGACAAAAGAAACCACATTAAATCCCACGGGTAATGGCAGTATTAGATCTCCCACTTCCTCATCTCCATGCCATCAGGAGGGCTACCCTCTATCTTCTTTGCACCCACTTCTTTCCAATTTGTGGACAGTACCGTACCATTTGACTCCACCTACATAGACAAGACAATTAGGCATAAGTCCCTGGCTTAAGCAAAATCTAAAAAGACAACCCTACTTTCTGAATTGAAACATTTGATCACATCAAAGAACTTTATCGAAGTAAATCGAGATGGAGGGGCATGATAAAAAAATGACCCAGACAAGAAGTGGCAGTATTCCATATATACATCTAATAATTGACAATAGCTCCAATGCCGCCTCAAAATTTTCCCTGTGTCCATATTTTCAATTTATTTCTTCTTTTTAGTATTTATACCTAACACTTTTAAACCCTAAACTCTTATACCATCACTTCTTTTTATTTCTTTGTTTTTAGTAATTTAAATGCTATAACTTCTTCTCAAAAGATTTTGCTGTCTTTGGAGTCCTCAATCCTGTAGCAATTTATTCACTATATGATATACAGTCCTTATTGAGCAACCAACCTATACAAAAAAAACCCAGATGACTCTGCTCTTTTGGTCTATTAACACTAGTTCTTTTGGCATAATGTAGGTCGTGAACAAAATACAATTTAGAGCTTTCCTGTGGTAAATAAAAAATCCTTACAAAAGATTTTTGCATGGCCCGCCTTGTGTCTTCATCTGCATCCCGATAGATATCTCGGAATAGCTTGTTGAGAGCTGCATCGCCATCTAGCTTTTCCTCCTTTTCCTGAAGAAACATCAAGTCATGTCTGTTATAAGATATGTATATAAATCCACGATTCTGTTGGGTGACAGGAAGCAGTTTTCTTTTCTTTACTTTTTTTGACCCCCCAAAGTAACTTTTTTTATTATAAGTTACAGTAGATATATTTGGCACACTTGTACACAGCTTTTCTTTATGCAGTTGAACTTCACAAAACATATGAGGGAAAAAAGGTGCACAAACATGCCTAAAACCCGTCCCTTTCCTATCTCTCTGCAATGCCTTATACTTCTCCAAAGTAATATTTTGCACCCAAGAACCCCATATACAGCTGAACGTTACAGACTACCATACCTCCTTCTTGACTTGGGCTTCCAATTTATCCCAATCCATTCTCTTTGATTTTGAGGATGGATATGTTGGTCTCTTTGACCCAGTGCCTGAAAGAAAAGAAAAATCCAGCATGACCATAACGCACTCCAGATGAAATCGCCCGACTCCCACATTCACAGTCGTGACCAAGAAAATCAGCATACTTTTATAGCATATACTACATACAATATCCACTTCTAAATGGTATTAACCTGTATCTATAGTCCTTTACGAACAGTTCATTAAATACAGTGAAGGCAACAACGCAATGGATGGCAAAGAAAAAATGAAAATGGAAACCCAAACGAGTTACATGTTTAAAACATGTAAGAGTGTCACTGCCATATCCATAAAAAAATTATCAGCAATATAACTTCTGTAACACATGATATATTAACCAAGAAAATACTCAAATGTAGTAGAAAAGAAAAGGGCAAAGAACTCAAGATCCATAGAAGCAAATGCTAATAAACAAACTCTTGCATGTTCATCTACAATATATAGCATTTCCCGTATACAATGAGTTAAGGCAGCCACTGTACAAAACCAAAGAGCATCACCAAGAGATTAACGTATTATTACAGCAGAGAAAGAAGCATACTAGGCAGAGTGTGAACTTTTTGAGGAACTGCACTTTCCCTGCTAAACTCCAAAGATGTCCAATGGATAGCCTCAGCTTTAGAAAGACGGATTTCTATTTTGGTAGACAGTACAGAGAAACGACACTTTTCAGGTACAATCTGGTGTATGAACCAACAAACAGAACACCGAAAGAGCAGAATATAATTAGAGCATATCTGTCAAAAGTGCAGCAAGTTTGCTAAGAAAGGCTGAAGCAGCAAGTACAATGCAGATAATAATTGCTATTATTTAGGAAAAAGGACGACACAACTACCACGCCAAAGCTTCCTCACAATACATGGATAAAGCATAAACATTAACATCAATATCATTTATTTAGTACACACATAGCAGGTGTATCACAAAAAAAAATAGAACGAGAAGAAGCAATCTTTTCCATCAACTAAATGATTCTCAGAGCTAAACTACACCTCTTCTATATTTCAAGCAATCAGATAAGCAGCTATTCTACACCTCAAATTAACACCTTGATTCCAAATTCAGGTGCTGAATATTTCAGTTAAATATCACAGGCTGGGAGTGAATTACAAGGATTTAACCAAGGTTACTTACAGGAAAACAACAATTCTGATATCAATTAAGATAAATAAGCAAAATGACCACCTTTCCAAAGAGACGTGGTTGAAAATGATATGCTTCTTCTCCAGGAATGCTAATTGCAACACTCATCTGATTACCACATACACAAAAAATAAGCTTTGATTCTTTAAACTTCAATTTGGCAAGAAAAAATGACCCAAACATAATATAACAAGTAGCAAGTCAACAATAAATATGCCACCACAAAACACATACTATCTGTTCGCCAAATTCAACTGCTACATTCCCAGCTGGAATACCCTTTGCAAATATTGTGACAACTATTTCATCCGGTTTCTGGTAAAATTCATGCCTGCCATGAAAATGCAGTCAGCTAAAACCGACTGACCAGAAGATGCAAATCTAATGGGACTGTAATCAATGACACACACGGACTGCATAAAGAAAGTTACACCCTAAAATTCTTTAGAATAGTAGTATTTGAACAAAATGAAGATAGGCAACTTTCTTGCCTATACGAAATGGAAAGACAAAAAACAAAATAAAGCACTTAAACAAGGCCTAGAAAGATGATCCAGAGCATCAGTCCTTGCTTACAAACAACATTCGTAGCACTGGATGACAACTTCCTATTCCTACGACATGAATCAAGTGGAGAACACTAATCCATACTACTTATAAACTCGAACTTGGTCTACTTCATCCATCACTCCATTCAATGTGCTTGCTTGATAAAAATTTCAATCCCAGCGTTCACTCAAATTAATCACATCCGACAGATAATTGCAACGAAACATGCATAATCTCATTAAAAAAAGAATTACTCGATTAGCAAACATCAAAATGTAAAATATTAAAATGCCAAAAACCAGCGGAAACCAGCTGGTTACAAAGGAAGTCACCCAGTAAGATCTGATCCTGATCCCACAGGGACATGAAACTTTGATTCAAAAATTCAGTTTAGACCCGAATATATTCAACAATGGAAAATTGCAATCAAAATTCGGTGCATACATGTGCAACCACAAAATACTGAGCACCAAAATTCCTAATATATCCAGATAACACGTTATACACCTAGAAACTGGAAAATGGTTAGGCAAAATGACTAGAAGACTACAACTAACAGGTAATATAATTTTATAAAGATGGAATCCAACTGGTTACACAGGGATCACATAGTATGATCCAGATCCTTAATTCCGCAAAAAGATAACTTTCATTCAAATTCAATTTAAACCTGAATATATTTTGTACTAAGAGCTTGCAATCAAATTAAATCCAAATATATGCATTTACACAGAGACGGGCAACAAATACATAATATTCTCAGATAATACCCAAATAACATTTCACCTCAGAGCAGGATAAGAAACTAACGCCAATACAGACTACCTGTACTTGGGTTTAGTGGATGCGATTACAACGGGCGTATGCACTCTGTCATTCACCACCTCGGAGTTATTTGCATCTTCCGTAATTACATCTTCAGATACTGTGCTTGCTGAGGGAGCATTCTGTTCCACTGTCTTTGACACTTCATCAGATTCCTCTGCACGAAAAACACACACAAAATAATTGTAAGAAAATGAGGAATTGCTAAAGCTTTGTTCAAAATAATCTTTCAGTTCCTAACATAAAAAATTAAACAAGTTCACAAAATAACACCACTTTGTCAGCCTTACATGAACCAGGCATAATTTTCTAAATGAAAAAGAAAATCCTATATTTGTATTTGTTTCCCAGGGTCTGAAGGAGGTGAAGAAATGTGGACTATTCATCTATCAACAAACACGCGTTTTTGGAAAATTACAACGAGAAATCCATGTCATGGAAGAGAAACAAGTAATACACATAAGCTGACAAGTATAATACCAACCAATACCAGGGTAACAAGAACCGATTTATGCTTCAATTCATTTAACCAAATACTTTTTAGCATTTACCAAGTTATGTGAGATGACATCACAGCATGTGTAAACAAATAAATAAAAAGATAAAAAGCATGTAAGAACTATTGGAAACTCATCCCAAGTTTGAACTATGAGTAATTAATTATCTATCCCAAACCGATGCTATGGTGATTGGTATCTATCCAAAAGGTGTATTGCCTGAATACCTTTTTGAACTGATTCTTTTCTTCTTCACATTTAACTTGCCGAACAGACTAAATTAATCATAGACAATGAAATATGCACGGAGTTTGGTGCAGAGAGTAACATAATGGTGGCCTTTGGAGTCTAAAGATGGGCCAACCTAACCAGATGATAACAAAAAAAGATTTGATGCCACTAGACACATTTTTAACCAATTCCGCATAGTACGACTAGGCCTGAATAATAAAAGCACTCAAAGCACTCATTTCCCGCTATGAAATGTAAACTAGTCAAGCTCCCCTCCCAAGGTGCACAAAAAAAAATCGGATATCACTAAAGAATGGAACAGGACCGAATGAAGAACCAATGTCGATCATCTCAAACATTTTCTAGTGCCAAAATCAACATGGACAACCCTGACTCGTGACAGTACTATCATGCATGTATTTCTCGCTGTTGGCATAGCTACAGGTATTTTCAAAACACCCACAAAATGATATGACTAGAACTGTAACCAGAAGTTTGAACCAAGAAAAGGAATTGGTATTTCTCGCTAGTAAAATCTTCCCTTAAAAACACTTATATTTATGAGAATAATCACTTTATCAAATATAGCATGATCCTTAAAACCGATAGCTCCTAAAGCCATCCAACCTCATTCCACCAAGGAAGTATAACTGCAGAAATATATCAACTTCTTGAAGCATATAATATATGCATAATAAGGTGCCCAGTTGTTAATTACCTGCAATTCGCTGGTCACACTCCTTGATCAAATTGGTGAATCGTGAATCACCTACGGATATAGATGCACCAATCTCAAGAGCTGCCTTTGCAGTATGGTACTCTTCAAGCTTCATGCAGGCAGTGCTTTTAATTGGTGCATACAAAATACATACACTAATTAATTTCAGAAATTTACGAATACTGAAAAAATAATGATTGATAACAGACTAAAATAAGCAAACTGAAACCATAATGACTGATAACAGACTAAAATAAGCACTTTGAAAGACAACATCAACACAAGCAAATACAGCCTGTACAGCTAGCAGAAAGGGACACTTCAATAAAAATCTCAGTGCCACTAATAAGATAAATTTCAATATCCAGGTAATATTGAATATTTTAATGCGCCACAAAAGATACTATGTACATATCATTTCCTAAAAAAACAATATAGCATGCATTTACTTGCAAAAGCAAGGAATAATTCTTGTACGGAAACCTTTTTAGACTAATAAAAATAGGAAGAAAGATCATTACCCCTTGCGTAAGTATGCTTTTGACACTGATGGATCCAACTGAATCGCTTTGTTTGCATCAGAAACAGCCTCTGCAATCACAATTCCATAACCATTAAGAAGAGAAAGATTACCCTGAAAAGCTAGAATTTAGAGTACCTATCCAGATTCCATCGCCTGCAAGTAAAGTTGTACATAATTTAATGTATAAATACTAACGTGGGCCTACAGAAATTCATTCTCAATCAAAATTTCAACCGTACCAACTTCATTTTTACAACATTGATAATATTACTCCCTCCACCCAATGAAGCCTGTCTGCATTTGAAAAAAACACAGGTCCATCATTACAAGGATGAGTTTGCTCCCTCACATCCAAAAAACACGGAAGAGGGGGGTTCTGTTTTCTTTTGTACGTGTGGTCTTGTAGTTCAATAAATCAACTCATTTTCGTATGTAGACAGGCTTCATTGGACAGAGGGAGTATTAATGGTGTGTTTGGAAGCTGAAAAAAAGCATATTTCAGCCCTGAAAAATGAAAATTTTTACCTTTCAGGGTGAAAAGTGTTTGGAAGCTGAAAGGGTGAAAAATGGTCGGTGACAGTGATAGGTGAAAATTTTCACCATTTCACCTTTTAGGCCTGTTTTGTGTTTGTTTGCTGAAAGGCTGAAAAATGGCCTTGAAAGGTGATAGGTGACAATTTTCATCTCTCACCCCTGAAAAACTGAAGTGAGAATCAGGCTGACGAATCGAGCGTCGTGCCCAGAGGTTCGTCCCCCCAGTGAGTACCCCCACCTCAACGGTGCCCCGTTGAGCCGCGAGAGTCTGTGCCCCCCATCCTCGCCGCCGCTCGTTGAGCCCCCACCCCGCCGCCCCGTTGAGCCAAGAGAACCCGTGCCCACCCCTCCTGGGCAACTGCTCGGGTCGTCCAAAGCCGGTCACCCCGGTATTTGCCCCAACGCCTCCGCCGCCGCACCATTAAACCAAGGGACCCCCCTCCCCGTCATATCTCCTTCATTTTAGTCTGTTTTTGGACATTTTTTCATCATTATAAAAAAGAACACTAAAAACGAGGAAGAATGAAAAAAAAGGGCCAAAACGAATCAAAAATGAGTAAGATACGCATCGTTGAAGTTTGTCCCATTAAAAAAATTATCACGTAATCGATTACACGATAGCCAGTGCTATAGTGTAACCAGTTACTCGATAGCCAGTGCTATAGTGCAACCAGTTACTCGATAAGCAGTACTATAGTGTAACCAGTTACTCGATAGCCAGTATTATAGTGTAACCAGTTACTGGATAGTCAGTACTATAGTGTAACCAGTTACTCGATAGCCAGTATTATAGTATAACCAGTTACTCGATAAGCAATACTATAGTGTAACCAGTTACTCGATAAGCAGTATTATAGTGTAACCAGTTACTCGATAAGCAGTATTATAGTGTAACCAGTTACTCGATAAGCAGTATTATAGTGTAACCAGTTACTCGATAGGCAGTACTACCGGGGTGAAGGGGGCTTTGGATGACCCGAGCAGTTGGCCGGGATGAGGGAGGCACGGGCTCCCTCGGCTCAACGGGGCAGCGGTAGTGTCGAGGTGGGGGGCTCGACGAGGCATCGACGGCAATGTCGAGGTGAGGGGCTCAACGAGGTAGCGACGGCAGCGCCCGGGGGAGAGGGGCTCAACGAAACCGCCCCGCCATCACCACCAGGGAGAAAAAGGGCGACATCAACGTGATTTATTTTCAATTCCCAAACATATTTTACCTTTCACAAATCAGGCCTTAAAATTTTTCACCCTGACGCTGGTTTACCAATCAGAAAATATCAGTGTGATAATTTTCAGGCTGATATAAATTTTCACCTCTCACCTATCAGCTTCTAAACGCACCCTAAGTAAACGAAACAAAGAAATCTTTGGCCAGGCAATTTAAAGCTTCTAGTGGAATTCCGACTTCAGGTACTTAATAAAGCTGCTAAACTCCACATCAAGAAACAGCGGTAGTGCATAGCATGACCCTCAGAATACATATTGAGCAAAAGAACTCCAATTTATAGCAAGAAAAAGCCATGGCCACGAAAAAAGAAAACGTAAAGCAGTCGAACAGTCACATTAAATTATGCAAGTGTAAAGCGAATCCGAACTAACTCCAATGAAATACATAACAACTAACAAGAAATTAGCACCTAGTAATTGCAAAGGGGCCGATCAACATTAGCACTGTGATAGAACTAAACCGCAACAGACGAACAACATCGACTCAACAAATCCTTCACCGAACAAAAGATAAAGCAGTATAGGAAGCCAAACTCCAACAGTCAATCACGGAAAACGAATCTTAATCCAAAAAATTCGGATGAACTCCAACGAAGTGCATTACTCAACAAGAAGCTAACAACTAGTAGTTGCAGAGGCGCCGATCAACACATGAACTAGTGCAATGCAGTGCGAGGCGAAGAAGAGAGAAGAAAGAGAGGAAGCATAGACCGGTGAAGTTGGCGAGCTTGATGTTGGCCTGAGCGCGGTCGGCGAAGAGATCGGGCTTGCTGGGGTCCATGTCGATGGCCTGAGTGTAGAGCTCGACGGCCAGCTCGAAGTTGTCGTCGACGAAGGCTTCCTTAGCCTTCTGCGCCAGATCCGCCGCCGCCGCCGTCGGTGCCGCCATCTGAGATCCTATTTTTGGCGAAAATGAAGGAGCCGAGCAGAGGATTCCTTTCTTCGCGGCCTCAATGGATTGCAATTTGCAACCTCGTCAATCATTCTCTCAGGGTTTATATAGTAAGAGTCGGTTTACATGATACTTGAGCCTAGTCATCTTAAATCGTCTAATTTTGATCCGACGGATGTGAATCATTACCCGTCCTATCAAGATCTGACGGAAAATGCCTCTCTCTCCCTTTCTGGAGACTTCCATTCATTTTTTTTTATAAGCCGTTTGGGGCGTGATTATTGCAAAATATCCAGACTGGATATTGGATATATACTGTAGCATCCATGTGGATTTTTACATCCAGCTGAAACACCTCATGAGGTGTATCAGCTGGATATATAAAATATCCAGATACTACAGTGTAGCAAAACATCCCATCTGGATGTTTTGCTTTTAATCACGCCCCAAACGGCCCCTTAATTTGCGACTTCGCATTGACTTTGCACACTGCCCTTTGCTATGGCTGTCTGTGTGGCCCTTGTGTGATCAAACATGTATTATGACAATAAAACTTAGAAATCAAGGCAAATTTAGATATAGACTAGTACTTCATGTAAAAAACAAATAAAGGCTATAGAGTAGTAAAAAAAACGTTTATATTCGCCTCGGCTCAAAGCATGTTTGCGTTCGTCAAGTAGCGGGCTGTTGGATATTGATCTGGTGGTGCACATTAATAGGGGCGGGCTGGTTTGAACTTTGAATTACCTGATTCCTCTCTCGATTAGTCGTGATGGGGATCTCGATCTGATGGTTCTGGTGCCTTGATGCACGAGCCGAGGTGCATATTCAGAGCTATTAGTAGATAATAAGGGAAAATTGCATAACCAGCATGAATTATACTCTCTCCATCCCATGAAGGCTATCTTTGCTCCCTCACGACCAAAAATATGAAATAGCAGGTTTTTCTTATGGGCCTTGAGTCCCATAAATTTAAATCATTTTCGAATGCAGATAGACTTCAGGGAACATAATGAGTATGAAATTGCACATAACTCAACAAGGGAATTAGATATGTGCCGACAAAACAAGGGAACTAGATAGTACATTTATTAACGTGGGTACAGTAGCTAAATCGTCTAAAAATATACAGTGGATTGATGAATATATGAGAGAATGGCAATGATTAGAGTCCGTTTGATATTGCATACACCTAAAACTTTAGCCAGTTTAACGCCTCCAGCACATGCAATACCGACAAGGTCAGCGGTGGCACTTCCCAAAATAGGTGAAGTGAAAGATGGTTTAATTAATCAGATGTAAAGAGGTGGCACATCCACCATTAGGAGAAAGAAAGAAAAGTCGAGGATGTAAAATAGCAGTAATAAAAAGTACTTCAATGTCCGTCAAGTAAATGAACATGAAAAATGTTTATCTCAAAAAGAAGTGGAGGATAACGGACACCAATCATCTCTTTGCCAACCCCTTGGACTTTGCCAGAGATGAAAGGGCTCAATGTCTAATGAAAAGGTGAATGATGCATCAAGCTTATGCTCCTATCAGCTTATGCAATTGTTATAGTTGTGTACCCTTTTATTGTTGTATATAAACACCCATATGTTTGTTGCTTTGTTCTGGAGGAGGGATGTCTCCCTTTATATCTCTGTATCTTTTAAAGTTTAGTATCTTACCAAGATAAAATGGAAAATTGCTCCATAGTCCACGCAATTATATATATATATATATGGAAAAATTTTAAATGAGATCGGTCTCATTTAGTTTATATGAGCCAATTCAAGTCGTAGCCGTTGGATTGACATCCGATGGTACTCTGGATAAGCATGTGTTTGTCCTCTACATTAAGAAGCACCGTCAGATTGAAATCCAACAACTTATAGTCTTATGCCCCTTATATAAGATCGATCTCACGTAAATGGGTCTCTCTCTCTCTATATATATATATAATTTACCACGTGATGAAGAATACAAGAGCAATAATGCATAAGTGAGAGAATGCTCAATTATGCATTCTTGGACTTGGGAGCTGTCACTTTTTCTTTGGTTTCCAATTGGGAGTTCTTATTGAATTGGGGCTCTTGGAGATAGGCCCACTAGACGGAAATAGGCCCCCTTCCACATCAAGTATCGCATTCACACGATGCCATACATTTCCCTCTGTTAGGCCCATTAATGAACCAAAGTTTTGGCGTGAAATAAATTCAATCTTACAACCATAATTTGTCACTCAATTATAGCTTAATTCACTAAAACTTCTTGAATTAAATAATTTCATCCTTTTCATTAAAAAAAATACTTGGAACTCTGCACCCACCAGTAACTTAATTATACATCTCATGAACCAGGTATCAAGAAATCATCCATTCAACTCAAATTGGAGATGAACCAGGTATCAGCCACCCCTGCATAGGCTTGACTTCAATTATTTTTCAACATATATAGGGGTTGTTTGGTTAGTGAATTTGGCTCCAAATTTAGCATGAATTAGGAGATAATAACCTGAATCATATTTGGTTTAAGAATTTAGAATGAATTTAAAATTCAGGCTGAAAGAGGATTTTTTCCTTATTCATGCTTAATTTGCTAATCTCCTTACGAGGAGATTCGCCAAATTAAGAGTGAATTGTGAATTTTCAATTCAGCAACCAAACAACATTCTCATTTTATACCAATTCAGCTTAAATAAATTTTCTCTTACTCAAGACTCAAGAGCCCCATAGATATTGAACTCTAGTTAGGATTCCCATTAAAAAAACTAAAGTTTAATTTATTACTGTCGGTAGGCATGGTAACGAAGATCAAAGGTTTTTTAAAACTTATGAGAACACTTTATCTTACTGAAAAGATGTAATAGAATCTCCTGAGATCAGTATTAGAGCCCTACTGCCATTGTTGGATATTTCTAACGCAATGTTAAGTAACAGAAAGGCAACATAATCTTTCTTGTAGGCCTACATATTTACTACGAGTGTGCCCCCTTTTATCTGACTTCCCGCTCTTAGCAAGACAATACATGCTGAAAGAGAAAGCTAAATAGGGATCCAACTGGTAGCGGTTATGTTTCCTTCTTTCGATGGTGTGCCTGCAAACACCAACATTATTGGCTTCCAAGAAACAAACATGAAAAATCATTTCCGTTTTAGGGGCGCCCCTCATAAAGAAGCAGCTTCTTCTAAAGCCACTTTCCTGTCCGAATCTGGTTGCAAGAGAAGTCCTTTTCCTAACTCTCCTCAAGTGGATATTCTTGAGGAAAGCAATTTCAAACGAAAAGCTGTTTTACATTCCCATACTCGCCCTAAGAAGTAACACTAATGTGCATAATTCATGTACTAATTTTTGGGTTGATTACGACATAATTAAGATGCTTAGGAAATAAATTTCTACATGACCAAGTTCGTGTGGTCTTTGTCGAACCCCTTTAATCCCCCCATTAATCATGGATCCATACATAGCCCTACTTTTTTTACAGTATACATAGCCCTACTTGTATATACTTACAATTACCATCTTAATGAGCCTCCCCCATTACTTGTATACATATACTTACAATTACCATCCTAATGGCCAGTGCAACTGAAGGCAATCCCAACCCAGAGCCATTGATGGCCTACTGCCGAAGAACCATAGAAAGGCCAAGAAGAGTGTCCACTAGATGACAACTGTCTAGGATACTTTACATATGGTGACAGTAATTTGGAAGCTATCTTGAAAAGATAACAATATATAATAACGAGAAAGTGGACAAGGCCACACTCTCCCACCCTCGTGACGAGAGACACCACACATCCATCCATCGCTGCCAAAAATCTCCCTTCTCCGCCCTCATGTCAAATATGTCATGCCCCATGAGTGGTGGGGTATAAAAGGTCGTTGACCAAGCCTCCAAAGTCCTCTTATAATAGTGCTATACACATGAACAAGGGGCTGACCACGCGGTATCGGCCATGGCCACGACTGGAAAAACTCTCCCCATTTTTAAACATGATACTTGACTTACTAAAACTTGTTTCTTCCCTCCTGCCAATAAAGAAATGCTAAAAGCTCCGCATTGCTTGGCTACTGTCCCCTCCATTTTGGTGCGCGTCCCTCTCGCTCAATCTGATCATGAACTCCCAAAAGAAAAGCAAGAAGCGAAGAATATCTAAGATCTAGACTCTGTTTGTCATATGGTATTGCAAATGGTTGGAAATGGAAACATTGGCAAAGGGAATGGAATGGAATAGACAGTTTCTACCCCACAAAGTCACAAACACAAAGTAAGGCCAGCATCATCACAAAATATTCACCATATTGATCCATATACTGATATGCTTGTCTTATCACATTCTTATTAGACGGGGTTGGGAGAAGATTCAAGAAGAAGCAAAAGAACAAAAGGAATAATAATATTGGCTCTTTTTTTTTTTTTTTACTTTCATCACTCTCTGTGCAGTGTTTTGTTTTCCTACCAAAACAACCAAAAATTCTCTAAATTTAGAGGTCTCCAGCTTGGTGTTATCTGCCTCCGGCTGCGGCGGCGGCGTTGTTGTTAGCGAGCCAGGGGGCGGGGAAGCCGGCCGGCGAGCTGTCGGAGAACCACGAGTCCAGGACGCCGCCTGGGCTGTCTTCCGGCGGGCTCCGGAGCTCACCCAGGTCTATGAGCATGTCCTCCTCTTGGTCCACTTCCTCGCCTCTGTTGCTACTCTCTTCCTCTTGCTTGAGCTGGTGGTTATCCTCCTCTTCCGCGGATGTTGCTGTCAAGGGGGTCATAGGGGAGATCCCTGCCGAGAGCGTTGGTGAAACCGCCGCCTCAGCGGAGGCGGGTGGCTGCTGGGCGGTCGAGGAAGAGGAGTATTTCTGCCGGCTGCTTCCGGCGAGGGAGTTGCGGTGGGTGGGGACGGGGTGGTTGTGCTCGGAGGTGTAGGTGATGATGAACATGCTGGGGTCGGAGCGGCTGCGCTCCACCTGCTTCCTGGCCAGGCACCCCTTGGAACTACTGCATCTGTAGTATCCCCTGTTTCCATTAACTAAAACTACTCAGTAATTGAACTAGACAAAATCTGCAAAATCATTCCAATTCTCAGTTTTTTTGATGGACTAGCAAATCAGAGGGAGAGAGGAGTCGACGGACCTTGGGTAAGGGGAGCCCTTGATCGGCTTCTGGCCGTATTTCCGCCATGCCCACATGTCGGAGGAGAGGCCTTCTGCCGGAACCTGACATACCACCTTCTTCAGCTGGTTCTTCCTGCACACAAAGCAATCAGACTTTCATCAGATAAGTCTTCTAGATTTCCAAGCTAATTAATTCTGGCAATTTAAGAAAAATTATCGGCAATACCTTCTTTTGGATCGGGAGATCTGGGATTGCGAAGCGCGCTGAGGCCGAGCCTGAGGTGAAGCAGCCGCAGGCGCAGAAATGGCCGGCTGAGGGGATTGGGTCACCGCCTCGTCCTTGTGGAAGAAGGGCTTGCAGAGCTCCTCCAGCTCCTGCATGGCCATTTCGGTGGCCAAAAGGTCGGGAAAGTTGAAGCTCTGCTCATCAACATCGTCCTCCCCAAGCAGCAAGGGGGAGAGGAATGCAAAAGGGTCAGCTCCAGCTCCAGCTCCACCGCCGGCGGCAGAGGAGGAGGCCGGGTCGGCGGCAGCGGAGCAGCAGCCCCTGACGACCGCCTGCAGATCCCAGTTGTCATCCATGCCAGACCAATCGCTCCACAACATAATGAGATGAAGATTCCAGAAACGGAAAACAAAGAGAAGAAAAAAAGAAGTAAAAGGAATACGGAAAGATGGGTTCTTTCTTCTTCCTCGGGACTCGCAAGTCCCTGCAACTCTGCCACCTTCTATTTATTGGCAGGCAGAAGATGAAGCAGAAACAAGAACAGCAGCAAAACCAGATTGAGAATAGATGACACCGAACGCGGCTGCTCAAGAAGAGGATGGCGTTGAGAAAAGGATGGACTGAGGGACGGCGCTGACTTTTGGAGGGGGGAGACAAGGGAGGAGATGATGATTTATACGCGATGAGACAAAATGGAAAGCAGAGGGGATTCAATGGCGAGGAGAGGGTGGTATTTGGTCAGTCAGTGGTGGTTTGGGAAAACCGCTTTTACTTCTTCTGTAGCTTGACTTTGGGGAGATGTCAACCCCCCCCCCCCCCCCCCCTCTTGCTGCAATGCAAATCCGGCCATTATAGAAATGCAATATCCGACCCCCTCCAAAAAGATGAGACATACGACAAAGCAAATGTCCACACTTGCTTGTTTTGGTTGCTTGGTTAGCGCACATAGCCTACTTAATTATAATTATAATCATAATCAAATAGCCCTTTTTCTTACATACATAGCCTACTTAATATTAGTACTAATTTAATATCATGCAAGCGTACACGAGGATGCGTCCATGGAGTGGTCGACTTGGTGGTGGTCCGGCTGGTAAGAAAAGGGGGCTGAGTAGAGTAGTGAAAAGCTGCCGAGGTCCTTGTCTTCCCACTTGCTTGGCCGCGTTTGGCCGTGGCCTTGTTCTTGCCTCAGTCTTGGTGTGCTTTTTGCCCTTGGATTAGCGTGGGGACCGCTGCCCCATCCCATTTGGTCTTTGCCCCGCCCCCCCACGCTAGTACTACCATCATCAAGACCTATGAACACAAGTCTTTTGTCTAACCGTATGTGATTATAGGTTTCTCCTTTTCAAAGTATAAACAAAACATACTACGTACTTGAATAAAGAAACCGAAAGAACTAACACTTGCTCCATTTTTTATGGTTTGATTCACTTAGTGACTGGTTCATGAGTGACATATAAAAGTAATATAGCCCACGTAGATATGTAGATAAACTCATGGGAAAAACAATATGAAATACCATATGTTCAGATTCTAGGCAGCAAAAATACGCAACATGTGCATCAAAAACATGGAAAATACGATTTTATATGTTTTTGGAGTAATATGTCCAGCTATAGGATAGTGAAATGAGGTGGGACATGGGCTGAAGAAAAAAGTGGAAAGGAAGACTAGAGACTAGAGAGTGGGTTTTGGCTGCCGCGTGCGGTGAGGGAATGGATGGATGGGACGGGGCCGTAGGACGACGACTTGGTCCGCCATCTCATCTGCACCGCGTCGGGCGTGCGCCCGCAAGCGCACCTGCCAACTTGCAGACGCTACAGCGCTCGAATCATGGACCAGATTTGCATTTACATTGGATTTCTGGCAAAGGTAGGCTATGGGTACGGAAATCTCAAATCTGCTGGACGGGTTGATTTCCTTGTGGGCGGATCAAGGCCCTTGATTTGGCATGTAAAGTGTAGGGCATGCCAGGATCGGCGATATTAGGGAAGTGGAGCCTGGGTAGGATAGTATGTGATCCGAGATCACCTGTGGCTCCCCTTGGGGCTGCTCTGGGGATTGGTCTTCACCGACATGCTTCTTGGTGCTTTGTTTTGATTAAATTAATCACCGTTTGTTTTGACTCTTTGTTCTTTTTTTTTATATATTTTTGACTCTTTGATTTTGGGATTAGAGTAATGTGCACGTAACATTGCGCAAACGATGGCTGAGCCTGATGTGAGCCTAGACATAGGGCCGGTGGATGCCTATGGTTGTTATTGTACATAGGTGTTGCATGTGTGTCTTGGCCTGCTGTGTGTGTTTGTTTGCCGAAAGATGAAACATCGTCAAGGTGAAAGAAGTATAAAAACTTTTAGTTTGAAAAA
The DNA here is from genome assembly GCA_039654745.1 of Houttuynia cordata. Classification (NCBI taxonomy): domain Eukaryota; kingdom Viridiplantae; phylum Streptophyta; class Magnoliopsida; order Piperales; family Saururaceae; genus Houttuynia; species Houttuynia cordata. The sequence continues at coordinate 21,385,688 of CM077509.1, forward strand.
TTTTCAGGCTTGAAACGTATTTTTAGGGTGCATTTATTTTAAATTATCCAAACATATTTCAGTTTTTACAAAGTTTTTGTACTTCTTTCACCTTGACAATTTTTCATTTTTTAGCAAACAACGTGTGAAATAGGAGTGCAATATGTTTTTTGGAATGTCAAATTTGATGTACCGAAAAAATGTTAATCTTTTGTGTTTTTTATGATAGGCGTGTGATAGACATGTTCCGAAAAGGCTTAAAGACAAGTTCTATAGGACAGTTACTAGGCCTATAATACTCTATAGAGAAAAGTGTTGGACACCAAAGATGAGTCATATAGATAAATTGAATGTAACCGAAATGAGAATGTTAAGGTGGATGTGTGAGATAACTAAGAGAGATAAGATTAGAAATGAATATATTCGAGAGAGCATAAGAGTAGCTCATTTAGGGGAAAAGTTGAGGGAATATAGGTTGCGTTGGTATGGGTATGTGCAAAGAATACCATTAAATGCTCATGTGAGGAGATTAGAAGGGATACATGTAAACGATGCTAAAAGAAGGAGAGGGAGACCTAAAAATAAAAAAAGATTTGACTCTACTATCTCTTACAAAAGAAATAGCCCAAAATAGGCTTGAATGGAGGAATAAAATCCGTATCGCCAACCCCAAATAATTAGAAAAAGACGTTATTTAATTATGATTATAATTTTTTATGATGGGCGTCAACGAATTAATATGTCAACATTAGTAGCTTCTGCTTCAATGGGATGTCTGAATGCCACGTAGATTTCAAGATCAAGCTCTCGATCCCAAGTTTGACGTCTCAAAAGCCAAAAAGCCAAAAAACTAATTTGGGACGCAAGATTTTTACGTTAAACAACCATAATTGGCATACCCGTTAGAGCCGGTTTTTCTAAACGTCAAAGTTCAAATAATTATATGTCAATGTCACCACTTGAATTATTCAATGCTCTGTTTTTAAGTGTCGAGTTTTACATCCCCCCTAGCCTTGGAACGTCAAACTTCAAATAATCGTATGTCAATGTCTAAAAGTCCACCTATCACTGATAAAAGAATGTGGTAAGAAAATAGCCCCAATAAAAATGTGAAAGCCAATAATTCAACCAGAGCTATGTTTGTAAATATATATGAAGTTTTTCTCACCTGCGAATCCAAGTGAATTTCACACGCCTGTTTGGGATTCCACTCATTGTTTATGAAGGTTTTCAATAAAAAAAAGCATTTTTTTGGCCACATAATGAAACAATGTATATGTGTCTCCCAAACAAATATAAGACACCCTTTCAACAGAATTACCCATATGTGATATAGCCTTTGCACTTTTTATGTTCACAACGTCCAATTTTCAATACCTCTCAGTGCCACATAGGCAAAAAGCACATTCTGCAATGAAAAAGATTTGCCACGGTCACTAAGCAAAAGGAGCCTAAACTAGAGATGTTCTTCGATTGATTGATCAAGGTATGGACCATATCATAGCACTAAGTAGGACCAAGAATTTTGATGGTCAATGATCCAAGTTGACATTTGAACTTTCCACCCAAGCTCACTAAAATGTTACATGTCATGATTTCACTTCATACTAGGAACCATAACTTCGAACATCCGATGCCCCACAGTTTCACAAGGCTGAATTTGCATTATTTGGACAAAATATTGGCCTATCCAACAACACACAATACATGCATTGTTGAAATGAACAACTTCAACAACGGCCACTCTATTAATTACATGCACTGGAACGACAATAGGCATGCACCACATTGATATTGGTCAAATGCCCTCATATAAAGTGCTGTCGAGTTAACAAAGCTGGGAAACAGTAAGACCCCATGGAACTTGTTGTCAGAGATAGAACTATGCATCATTGCCTCAAAAAACATAGTATTAGGGTAAGTTACGATTATCTCAAAGACCCCCTCATGAATTTGACAAATCCCTACCATGAAAAATGGACTCCATACTTGTGATATGGGGAACATTTTTCATCTGAACACATATAACTTCCCCAAAGAAAGTGATACAGGGATATATTGTTTTATAAAACAAAATAGATACATTCCTAAATACGTAACTATAAACAGAGCCATATTGTGGTAATCCATGCTAAAGATCTATCAGGTATTGATGTATTCTACTCAAAACTGTTACCAGGAGATGCAACCATTATGCTGATCTAGCCTTCGTCAAACTGGAGTAGTCACCCACATTTGCTACAAATAGCGGATCCATGTCTTCACTCAGCTGATTAATTTGTTGCCTTGGGTGCTCCAACTCCCGGGTGAGATCTTCCATGGTTTTTCTGAAATTGGTCTTGCTCATTGGTGCTGCTTCACTGGTTGATATCCCAACCATTGTAATTCTAGGAAGAAGTGGATTGGCTGGCACCTGGCTAACATCCTTGCTATTTGATCTAGTCAATTTAAGGAAGTACAAACATATTAAAAGCGATAGACTTGCAAAAAAAAAAGAAACAAAAACAAAAACATAGACGATGATGACTGCAAACCTAGCATTAGACTCCGTTTGATTATGTTCTTCTTTCTGTTTACAGTAAAATTTTGCCCATGAACTTGGGTGCCAGCTACCAAAAGGAAATTGAAAACCTTTTTCTTTCATGTGCAGCTCTTTACTACCACCTATGCCATCACTCATTCCGCTAAGCTGCCATTCATCTCCAGAGTCAACAGAGCCCACCTCTGAGCTAGTAGCAGATCCAGCCAATTCTCTGCTTTTATGAAAAGCTGCAGCACTCCTGAATGCCGTGCTCCATTTCATGAGTCCGCATAAGCAAACACAAAAAAATTGAACCAAATTCTAATTGATAGTTATTAGCAGATTTCAATTTCCCATTGCTACCTCCAGTTACAAGGTTTGAGCAAATTTTGGAAGGAGCAGCTGGGTGGAAGATAACCTAGTTTCATTGTTACACCTCAATCAAAATGTCCTGCCTTGGAATTTAATCACTAGAAAATTAGACCTCTAAATGGCTGATTCAAGTATGGAAATTATAGAATTAAGGAATTGGGCCACTAGTAAGGCTTTGGTACTGTCATCCATGTGGTCGGTCACCTAGGACACAAGTTCTATAAACCTGGCCCATGCATTGACCTTGCTTTATAAGTTCAAATGATATATGATAATATCATTTGAAAATGTGTCCGTTATCCTAAGGAAACTAAATGTGATAACCAACTATATGGGACATGCTAAAACATACCTTTCTTCAAATGTATCAATCATATATGGAAGTTTTGGCTGGATACCAGTAGCTTTCCGTAACCATCGATTCCCTAGAAAGACTCTGTCAACTACATCCAGTAGCTGAATTTCAGCAACCTTTGACAAGACACTCAATGGTACACCTGGGTGACCCAATTCATCCATTACTTCTTGAACCTGCCTTAAAAAATTGGCATCAGACAATGAGCAACGCATTGACGATGATACCATAGAATGGCAACTAGGTGGGGAACAATTTGGTAACTGAAATATTCTTAATATATCTAATTAACAAAACATCGCACACAATTGAAATGCAAAATTCTTAATGGACATCAAAATAATGCGAACGGTGGAAAAGAGAACTCCTCCCCCATTTAATTAAACATCTACGATTTGGTTCAAGCTTGATTTAAATTATGCGAAGTAATTAATTCACACGAGCATGACCTAATCAATTCAGTGTCTTGAGCAACACGAATTACCATATCATGTCAATGTATGCTTAATAATAATTGAGATATGAAACATTCATCTAAACACGTATGGCGGTATGGAAGCAGAAGGCCAAGCACAAATTTAAGTCTGAGAATGTAGCAATTTGTTGATTACCTCCGGAGGCTCAAAAAGGTTATCACCCTGATCTTCAACCACTTCTGCAGCTAAATTATCATCAATTGCATCTCGCCGTCGTTGCATGTGCCGGTTTTGAATTAATGTTCCGAAATGCTGATCAATTGAAGCTTCTAAAATGTTGTCTAACAAGCCCTTATCAAAGAAATACGGAGTGTACCTGATGGAAGAAAACATATACCAAAATGACCTTCTGCAACACCATTAATATGCAGCACGAAAATTCAGCCAATGAACATGTTGAAATATAAATTATGATTCTTTTATGCCCAATTTAATCTTAGGATTGTTTTCAAGACACCAGCTTGCTACTCCCTTGTTCAAATCCTATGTACAGCTCCAGATAGACCAAGCCTTAAATACATCCTTAGGACGCATTGGAAGTGTATTTGTCATCCCACACCCCACATCTGGGTCCAAATTATTACGTTTCAGATTCTGCTATGTTTGTATGTGAAAAGTAAGCTGGTAAACTATTTGTGTAAGGAGATGACTGCAGCATAATTTCTCTCTCACTCATCATCTCACGAAATGTAGAAAACGACAGAAAACAGGAAAAGGCCTGTTAGGAAGATGATGGTCTCCTTATTTTTCCCAAGAGTATTGCATGCAAAAGTTATCTGGTGAAAAACCATGTCATTATCTTTCTCACATGGAATCCATGTCATTATTTTGAGTAAAGATAAAACTGTAATAGAGATTTCTGATATAATGTAGTACGTGCCAATAGCACACCATATCAAAATCTCCGCCACCAGCGGCTTCCACGGTGCTGGCAACAGAAATGGAGCCTGAAGTTGAGTGGTCCGGACTAAGACAATTCAATTCCAGCTGTGAAATACCCTGACTTCCCAAATTTTCAGGGCGTTTACAACTGTCATTGACCAAGAGAGGATAGGGGGAAGCTAGGAAGAAGTGGAGGTTCGTGTGCTACTGTTGTTAATGCCATGAAAAAAAGGGAAGGCAGGGCGTTCCAACAGCTGGTGCCAGCGGGGGCAATTCTGATAAGGTGCACTATGAACAACTCAGGTAATATAACTACTTTGCCAGGCAGATAACTGTAACAACCATCAGTCAAGTTTCCACGATGGACGCCCTTTCTGATGCAGCCCTTTTACCAGAATTAAGACCCTTTGTGGAACAGCCTTATGTACAATTTGGAGCCGCCACAGAAAGGTTCTCAATCTCTTTTAATTATCCATTTAAGGCACCCAAGCTAGGAAATATAAAAGCGTTAATCACATACTAAATTTGCCTCAATGAACTTAATCTCTTCAAATTGAGACATAAGCCAAAACAGTCCTCTTTCTTAGGTTAATCCTGAGCTCTACCAATGTCAAATCGTTACGTAAATGGCAAACCCAAAATTAGACAATTAAAAAAATTCTATACCACTTAATTCCATCAGATGTAGCAATGGCAATATTCAAGTTCTGTGCTGTAAAAACTGGAACACCAGACATCTTTCTATATCGACTATTTCGGGGTAATGTCTTAAGAAGCCTATTGGCTGCTTTTACCTGTTGAACATGAAAACTTGTTAACAAATGACAAAGCCAATTGAATTCTTTCAACGCAATGCTGACCTAGTTTAAGCACCTGTTTTCTATTAGGAACAAACTGGAACATGTGAGGCTTCTCCTGCATTTAAAGCAGAGAAAAGAAAATTGAGCAACTCAAATATACTGAATAAATTCATAACAAGCAATTGAGAGACATAGCCAGACAAAAAAGGTGAGTGCAACGCGCTATGCTGCTCGCTTTGCGCAGGATCTACTAGTGCCACTTGATGCAGTGAACATTTCTTATCCACTATAATACAGCCAGAAAAGAGGCAGAAAAAAACTTTGCAGGTTAAGAAATGACCACATGCTAATCTATATGAATAATTTCCCATTGTGCTCGAAGACAAAAAAATATGGATAAACATGCAAAAATATATGCATTTAATAAAGGAACTTCAAGATTACCCTTCGTTGCCAGTTGCCACCCAAACTTACTAAGGTTCAGATGGCATCCTTATTCATGCCAGACATTTTTCACACAGCCTATTCTTTCACATATACAAAATGACATTAGTTTCCACTCCCTCTTATCTGTAATATCACCATCATTTTATGGATCTCAAATATTTCTACATCCATCTAAGAGAAAGCTAGAACACTCTCAACTGTTTCTCGCCACTCGATCAATTTTTCATAATAATAAGATTTATTTCATTTACTGTGGAGAAACGTCCACATCATCTTATTTATAAGTCAGATAAGCAGCTAGTCAGATAATCTTACCCAGCGAACAACTTAACAACAGGCCAAAGGCAGTTTTTTAGTGTGTGCGCGCTAAATAGGTCAAAGACAAGCTATCCCACATCTAATAATAAGCAACTCCACATGTACAAACTGGAAGGGAACGCACAGACCTCTAATATCATAATATGTAAGAGTTTGTGCATATATAAACTAATGAGTGATAGATAAGGGATGAAAATGCTAGTAATGAAACTACAACACACATTCAATCTCCAGCATATTTCTTGTTTAGCATAAAACTAAGGCGACGAATAACAAATTCTTTTCTTCCTTTTCTCAATGAATCATAGCAACTCTTTTGAAATTCAAAAGAAAATATACCTTGAAATGTTCATATGCTACATCAAGGCGGCAAGCACCCACCATCCCAGTTGGAATGTTCAACCTTCTGACATATGAAACTAAAGCATGCAGTAAGTCAGAAAATTTTCCACATGCAATACATATTTCTCACGATATTTGGGGAAAAACTTGCTGAGCAGAAAAGTGCAAAACAAGGACAGAAATAACAGGAAATTTACTAAAACCCACGTCCTAGCATAATTTTCAAACCACCAATGATTACACATAATTATGTACAAACATTGAGGGATACGAGCAAGGGAAGCTATTGAAATTATGGCCAATCAATCAGGGTGATTAAAAATTTTTGGCTTTCTTTAGGAGGGCTACAGTAATTAATTACGAACAAAGCATTAGCATGTAAGTGAGATGGGGCATTCATTTAAAATAATCAAGAATTTGAAAAGAGAGGAGCAATCAAAATCCATTGTTTGCATATGACGTGCAATATATTGCAGACGGTAAAATTAAAAACTTTGTCCGAGTAGATCACATGTTGATTATGGATTATTATCTTTGTGTACATGTTGTATGGTTTGATACCACATATATGACAAACACATATCGTCACCAATTTGGTCTTTTTGTGGGATTAACTAGCAATAAGATGACCATTATCTTTGGAGAGGCTTTCTTATATGATGAAAGAGTCCAGTTGTTCAGGACATTCATAAACACCATAAGTGGCAATCCAAAGACAATTTTAACTGATCAGGATAAAGCAATGGCTAATAAAATAGCTTCGCTTTTACCACATATTTATTGTCGTGCTTGTGTGTGGCATATGTATTCAAATGCTTATAAGTATATTAACTTTAGATAGTATCGTAAAAAATCATTTGCCTAATATTTCAATAGATGTATTTATTCTTGTGAAGATGAGAAAAGTTCCTCAAATAGTGGGAAAAGATGTTTATAAGTATAAACTTCGTGGAAATGAATGATTAAAAAGTAATTCAAAAGAAGGGCAATGGTCTATGGGCAACATATGGTCACAAGGGACATGCAACCTACACGGAGAAGCAAAAGCATGAATAGTATTCTCATGTAGTCTTGAAATTTGAACATAATATTTACAATGATTTTATCATTATGAGAGGCTTTTGGCTGATAGACACCCGAAAAAAAGAATTGTTGAATTTAAGTTAAAACATTGTGAGACGACTACAACTGTACGTAGAAAGTGTGTACACACCAATAGTCTTCAAGATGATTGAAAAGGAATATCTAAGTACATAAATTGTGTTGTCATATAGGTTGTTGATGATGGTGCGATGAAGAATTGTAGAACTGAAATAAATTAACCACAACGCAAATACAAAATCAACTATGCCCTTTCAATGAGTTTATTGAAGTTGCAAGAAGTTCAATTTTTAGGGGGATTTTATGCCACCATACACCTAGGGTACATGCTCACTTTAAGATACTTTGCCTTCACAATATGTCCCTAAAAGATGGACCAAGGGAACAAAATCTTGCAGCATTATTCATTGTCATGGTTTTGTAATTTAAGCAGACCCAAATGTCACAAAAGTGAGACAAACAATGATTTATGTTTTGCTTTTAAAAACTTTGCACAAAAGCAACATCAACTGAGGAAGCTACTTTAAATTGCCCTGAACTATCTTGAAGACACTATAAAACACGTGCCACATGGTATCACAGTGTAAGGTTGGTGAAAGTCTTAACACTTCCAGTGCAATGGATATACCACGAAGTGCAACTGGGAAAAAACAACCTGCTGATGCTAGTGGTAGTGCAACTTCCCCACTCATTAAGGTTATTAAAGTAAAGAGGAAAGCATGGGGGTCCTAAATTTAACAAGCCTTGAAAGGCTGCCAAACAAGAAAGCAATTCCAAAAAAGAAGGCCATTATAATAACGTTCTTGGAAAGCAGACAACCTGGAGGTATTACGTTCTTATTACTTTCTATGCTGACCCCAGCTTTATGTATTTTCTAGCATGGGGTCCTAAACGCAGTTGACAGCTATTAAAGTAGCTTCTTAGCTCATGTTGCTTTTTATGCAAATTTCTAAAAGCAAAATATAAATCATTGCCCCACCCTTGTAGACCAGAGTTTACTTGCTTCGTTCATCCTTTTAGGATGTATTTTGAAGGCAACTTAAGTATCTTAAAATGATCAAAGTACCCAAAATGCATGGTGGCATAAGATCACCACCAAATCTATCATCAACCTCATGGTTTGAGGGGTCATAATTGACTATGCGTTTGCATTGTGATTGATAAATCTCAATCTAAATTGAACTCTCCATAACACCATTATCCTTAACGGCAACACAATTTAGACAACTTAACTATTTCTTTTCAATCATCTTGAAAATAATTGTTGTGTAAACACTTAGCTACATACTTCAAGATACAAGAATGCAGTCATATTTGTCACACTTATGCTTAATCTTGAATTCAGCATTCCCTACTATACAACTGCTACCAGCCAAAAGTCTCTCATAATGCTACAACAATCAGTATAAATTATGTTCAGATTTAAATATCATTTGAGAACATTATTCATGATATCACTCATCTGTGTAAGTTTGATACCTTTCGTGAACATATTATGCTCATAAATCATTGCTCATTTTTTCTTTCTTTGAATAATCCTTCTAAACATGCATTTCCACAATGCTTATGCTTATGAAGCCTAGTTTCCCACGCTTTGAGGAATGCTTTCTTATCTTTGTAAGCTGAAGTCTTGGGGAAACGACTTCTAACCATCAATTATATTAAATGAGTGGTTAAGATGCTTACACGCAATTCGATACATATGCCATACACAAATATAATAATGAGTATGCAATATAGCTGAAGCTCTTACATTAACCACTGCCTTGTCTTGATTAGTTAAAATTGTCTTTGGATGGCCGCCTATGCTCTGCGAATGTCTTGAACTACCACTCAAAATTGTGGATTGTCATCATATAATAAGGCTGATCCAATGATAATGGTCATCATATTATCATTATCCCACACAAAGACCATATGGCGACAATATTGTTTGCCCCAGTCTCAGATGGGTGTCGGTGGTTGTTGGTTGTGCCCTTGGTTGCGGGTGGTTAGCCATTAAATGGATTAGCAATTAAGAGAAAGGGTAATAATTGGGTATAAAAAATGATATGATGGGAGGGGGGTGAGCTAAGTAAAAAGTCATAATCATAATCATAATCAAGTAGCGCATTTTCTCACCTATTTGGGGTCGGCGACATGGATCTTATGCCTCCATTTAGGCCTATTTTGTGCCAACTCTTTTGTAAGAGATAGTAAATGCATATCCTTTTTTATTAACTCCATCCAAGTTATCTTAAGTCTCCCTCTCCCTTTTTTGGCATCATTTACATACATCCCTTGTAATCTTCTCACAAGGACATCTATTGGTCTTTTTTGCATATGCCCATACCAATGTAACCTACATTCCTTCAGCTTTTCCCCTAAAGGAGCTACCCCTAAACTCTCACGAATATATTCATTTATAATACTATATCTCCTAATTATCCCACTTATGCACCTTAGCATTCTCATTTCGGCTACAATCAACTTATCTATATGACTTCTCTTTGGTGTCCAACACTCTACTCCATAGAGTATTGCAAGCATAATGGATGTCCTATAGAACTTGCCTTTTAAGCCTTTTTGGAACACACCTATCATACAAAACTCTCGAAGCTTCCTTCTACTTTGCCCACCACACATTAGCACCGCATCACTATCAATATCCCTTTCTTTATGGATAACGGATCCTAAATAACTTAAGTGACCACACCTTACCACTTCTTGCCCATCTATTTCAACTAAGGTTCTACTTATAGTTCTACTTTCCTTAAAATTAAATTCCATGCACTCTGTTTTAATCCTACTTATTTTGAAACCTTTTGATTCTAGAGCCTCCTTTCATAATTTTAGTTTTGCATTCAAACCTACTTTACTCTCCAATTAAAACTATATCATCTATAAAAAGCATACACCAGTGAACACTATCTTGCATTTGTCAATTTGGCCCATCCATAACTAAAGCGAAAAAATAAAGACTTAAGGTTTACTCTTGATGAGACTTACCGTAACCGGCAACTCTTTGGTTTCCCTCCCAATTGTTCGTACACTAATCACAACGCCTTCATACATATCCTTTATAATATCTATGTAACCTCTTGTGACTCCTTTCTTCTTATAAACACTCCAAATGAGCTCTCTTGGTACTCTGTCGTAGCCCATTTTCAAATCTATAAAAGTCATATAAAGATTTTGTTTTCTATCCCTATACCTCTCTACTAATTGTTGTAATAAAAATATAGCTTACATTGTTGACCTCTCCTGTACGAAACAAAATTGATTCTTTATTACTTTAGTTACATTTTGGAAATGCCCTTCTACTACTCTCTCCCATAACTTCATAGTATGCCCCATAAGGTTTATACCTCTATAATTTGTACAACTTTGAATGTCCTTTTTATTTCTATACAAAGGTATGAGGATACTTCTCCTCCACTCCTCTGGCATCCTCTTAGAAAGTAAAGCATCTTATTTAAGTCTGACGTGGTTTTGTGGGGATGGGGAAATACACACCCAAAGAAAATAGAAGACAAACCGACACGACCACCTGCATTTCTCATATTATCGAGATTTGATACACATCAATTCTCTTACCTCATGGTTTGTAACATTCGAAACCATATGACACCATGAAAACTAACGAAAAGACAACGAATTAATGCAAAAATATTCTATCTTAGATATGCAAAAGATAAATAAAAGCAATCACATACGGTATCTTAAAAAACTCAAATAACGTGCTATTAGCATGCATGTCACTCTTTAGTAAAGTTTGAACCTTGAAGGGGAATTGCTTAAAGTAAAGGATATAGGAGTCTGACTCTTACCTGCATCACTTAAATCCATGAAAAAGCGAAAAACAGGACCACTATCTTTCTCGTTCTTTGCAATACTATTCACTAAATCCTTGATCCATTTTGGTGTCCTACAGACAAAAAAATATATAAATGGCCATTACATCCCAAAGGTTACACACTGTACGACCATATAAACAACATGACCAACACATAGCACCCACAAATGAGCATGCAGACAAGAATATGCACAAATATATGTAAGCATAATTTAGCTGGTTTAGCTTCCTAATCAGGTTAACAAATTCACAAGTCTTGTGTTCATCAAATGCTTCGGCAAAAGGTTGTCAAGTGTTCATTAAGCAGTTACTCTGGTAATCAAAATTCAAAAGAAAGAAGATGGACTAAAATCGTACTGTTTATGCTTAAAAGAAGAAAAGAATCCAATTTTGAAACAACTCATTAGAATTGATCAATTAAAAGGACCGCAACAGTTAGAGAAACAAAGAGTAACTCAGAGATGTGCAAATGATGAATACCTAGAATTTATGAAGGGAAGCTGGATATGGGTGGTGACGGCCATGAGGCCCGAGCCAGAGGGGTCGCACATGCTGAACACCTGCCCCACAAAAGCAGGGCCCCCGCCCTTGAATGCACCGAGGCCGTCTATTCGCATTGCCCCAGTACCAGGCAATGAAGACGATGAAGCAAGCCCTGTCGGAGGAGACAAGGAAGAGCTCGAGAAATTGACGTTACCCCTCTCCGAAGAAGAAGAAGACACAGAGGGTGAGGAAGAGGAAGAAGACAAGGGAGGCAACAAGCGGGGCCAAGGCAAGGGCACGGGGGAGTCGGCGAAGAGGACGGGAACGCTGACGACCGGAGCCCATATGCTACTCTGCGGCGGGGGGTAGGCGGAGGTGGTGGGGGGGTGGAAGCGGGAGAAGAGATTGGCGGAGGAGCGCATGAGGCGGTCCAGGCATGAAGAGAGGGAGGGGGGATGGTGGTCGCCGGCGGCCATTGTGAAGTGCTCGGATTTTCCGCCTTTTGGTTACTGGGACTTGGATTCAGCTCCTCCTCCGCCTCATCATCGTCGTCGTCCTTGCCTCTGCAACTCCATCCTCGTCTCCTTGCCTTCTCGGTTGAGTCGGGGGGACATCAGAGATGGGACTCGAGAATCGGGTGGGCCTGGATGGGGGGCTCTTATCGTTTAACCGGCTTTGGGTTCATTGGATTGGGCTTCATCGTGGGGTCGTTGCAAGAAAATGGGCTTGGATCGTTTGGAGCCCAGAAATGGTTTACTAAAAAAGAAAAAGATGTGATGGAGGAAGAACAAACAGAATTTTTAATCATAGTCGACACATTCTTTTCGAACATAATCAATTGTGACGTTTGATGGATAAAGGAGGAACGGTGAGGGATATGCCCTAACTAACCTTATGATACATGGTCGGTCGACCTGCATGTCATGTCCATATGTAGTTGAGGTTGGGTTGACACTTGACAGACTCGTCGAAGGTATAAGGAAAACCATGTTATTAAAATTACTTACTGCTATTGTCTTTAAGGATGATCTGTGTGTACCTTTTACAAAGATGATAATAAAGTAGAAGAATTTATGATCGAATCAAGCGAAATACTTTATCCTTAAGACAGAATTCACCCTCCCTGCGGTGCTTAGGACTCTTGGGCGTCTGCCTCCCAAGATAAGACGATCAACCACGAGCTGTAGGAGCACTCCAAACAGCACGCGCAGTGAACCACAAATGTGTATTGCTTTCACAGAAGAGAGGAGAAAGGAGGAAGATGAAGTGCATGAAAAATCTGTACAGAAAAATCCATTTTTCAAGACCTTATAGAAATCCCATTAAAGGCCCGTTGAAAACACCATTTCCCGTTAAACGGACGTGTCTGTCCGTTAACGGTCATAAGAAAATAAACCGGACCCATTTTTGTTGTCCCAAAATAATATTATCTTGTTGACCCAAGCCAACACAACCCAACCCGACCCAACCCGGCCCGGCCGGCCGCGCGTGCAAACTGAACCGAGCCGGCCGGACGGCGGCGCGAGCGCGTGTGTGGGTTAGCCCACCTAGGTGCTTGGGTCCAACATCTCTCTTTAACACCCACTTCTAACAAGACCTCCTTAGTGTGGGTGGCCCTTGGGCCTAACTTCAAAGGCCAACCTTGGACCTTATATACCATCTACAACACCTCGTTGGTGTGGATGTGGGACTATTCATCCTTCACCCAATTCACTCATTCATATCTATAGTAAATGGGTTTTAATATGGGTTCTAACTCCTTCTTTAACTCCCACTTCTAACAATCCCCCACATGAATGAGAATTGGCTGGATAACTATGCAGAAAACTTGTGAAAGCAAATATTGAGAAGATCACGCATGGGGGAAAGGTAGCTTTCAGCTTTGAACCTTCCCTTGTGAAGACTATCGGGTTTACTGGCTAATCAGTGAACGTGATGTATTGAACTGTTCAGCCGTTTGTTTAAACCAAGACAATAGAAGTCACACAATCACTTCTCAGACACATTGTGGTTCACATGACTTTATTCATTTTGGCCCCGAACAAACCTTGTTTTCATGAGTGCTCTAGAAGATTTAGCCTTAAAATCCTCATAGAAGTGGCCCCTTCACACTCATATAGGTGATTCTCATTAGGAGCATCCTGCAATACCCCACTCGAACTAAGTCAAGCTATGAGAACCATTAAAAACAAAGCTTATCCTGATCCATTCAGCAGGCATCACTATCTCATCATAGGAATGGGAACGAGATTTTATCTCAATAGTGATTCCCCTTGAATCCCCCATAATTCGGTTGTCTCTTTGAACCTAGATCTTGGGATCTCCAATCAACTAGGTTGGGTTACCATTATGGTATTCTTAATGTATAGGCTTCAAGCCCATTCCCCTCGATGAATTGCTCACTTGTTCTTTGGTCAAACCCTTTGTAAGCGGATCCGCAATATTTTCTTTTGACCGAACATACTCAATGGGAATTATTCCACTAGAGAGCAATTGTTTTATGGTATTATGCCTCCGACGTATATGTCGAGACTTACCATTAATATACAAGTTATTTTGTGCTCTTCCTATAGCAGTTTGACTATCACAATAGATACATATAGGTGGCACAGGTTTCCCCCACATTGGAATATCTTCTAAAAAATGATGAACCCACTCAGCCTCTTTGCCTGTTTTATCAAGTGCAATGAATTCTGATTCCATTATGGATCTTGTAATGCACGTTTGTTTAGAATATTTCCAAGACACTGTTGCACCTCCAAGAGTAAAGACATATCCACTTGTGGATTTGGAGTCTCTTGTATCAGATATCCAATTTGCATCACAGTACCCCTCTAGTACTACTGGATACCTTGTATAGTGCAGTCCATAGTTCAAGGTATATCTTAGATATCTAAGAACCCTGACTAGAGCCTCCCAGTGATCTTCCCCTGGATTGCTATTATATCTACTCAGTTTACGTACTGAGTATGCAATGTCCGGTCTCGTACAATTCATGAGGTACACGAGACTTCCAATAATTTGTGAATATTGGAGTTGTGATATGCTCCCACCCGTGTTTTTGCTTAAATGCAATGTCACATCCACATGTGTTCTCGCTGGACGATTATCATTCTCATTAAATTTGTTTAGGATTTTTGTAATGTAATGAGATTGAGATAACACATATCCATCAGATGTTCTAGTGATTTTTATCCCTAGTATAGCATCTGCAACACCCATATCATTCATATCAAACTGTTTGTTTAACATCCTTTTAGTAGCTTGAATGATATTATCATTGCTACCAATAATAAGCGTATCATCCACATAAAGGCATACAATAACATAGCCTTCAGGTCTAGCTTTGACATAAACACATTTGTCACATTCATTGATTTTGAATCCATTTGACATCATCATTTTGTCAAATTTTCCATGTCATTGCTTAGGTGCTTGTTTAAGCCCATAAAGAAATTTAACAAGTCTGCACACTTTGTTTTATTGACCCGGTACAACAAACCCTTCAGGTTGTTGCATATATATTTTCTCATTCAAGTCACCATTCAAGAATGTTGTTTTTACATCCATTTGATGTATTTCAAGATTATACAAAGCAGCCATAGCAATTAACATCCCAATGGAAGTTATTCTTGTGACTGGTGAATATGTATCAAAATAATCTTGACCTTCCTTTTGCTTGTATCATTTGATAACAAGTCTTATTTTATATTTGTCAATTGATCCATCAGCCTTCATCTTCCTCTTGAAGATCCACTTGTATCCGAGAGGTTTACTCCCTGATGGTAGATTTACCAACTCCCAAGTGTGATTTTGTATAATGGATTCAATTTCACTATTTACAACCTCCTTCCAATATTGTGCTTCAGGAGATGACATGGCTTCCTTAAAGCTTTGAGACTCATTTTCTAACAAATAAGTTAGAAAATCTGGACCAAAGGATTTTGATGTTCTAACACGTTTACTACGTCTAGGTTCATCATCTTCTCCCTTTTGGTCTTCACTATTGTCTGTTGCAACATCCAAAGTTCTTTTAAGAGAACTTACATTTTGTGTAGAATTCCAAGGAAAAATATGTCAAAAAAATGAAACATTCCTAGATTCAATCACAGTATTGACATTTACATAAGGAATATCTGATTTATGAACAAGAAAGCGATATGCAATGCTATTATTGGCATAACCAATGAATACGCAATCAATGGTCTTTGGTCCAATTTTAATCCTCTTGGGATTAGGGACCGCTACTTTTGCTAGACAACCCAACACTTTTAAGAAGTTGTAGGAAGGCTTTCGACCTTTCTATAACTCATACGGTGTCTGCAAGGTTTTCTTATGAGGTATTTTGTTGAGAATATAATTGGCTGAAAGCAAAGCTTCCCCCCACATGTTCTGAGGTAACCCAAAACTTATTAACATGGCATTCATCATTTCTTTTAAAGTTCTATTTTTCCTTTCAGCAACTCTATTTTGCTGAGGTGAATAAGGTGCCGTAGTTTGGTGTATAATACCATGTTGTGAACAGAATTTACCAAAAAGTGATTCATATTCCTCACCTTTATCACTTCTTAGAACTTTTATTTTCTTACCAAGTTGATTCTCAACCTCCGTTTTATATAATATAAACATGTTTATTGCCTCATCTTTACTTCTTAGCAAGTATACATATCAATAAGAACAATATTCCATGAATAGAACATAATATTTCTACCATCCATAGTGGGATTAACATGCAATTCAAAACCATTGCTATATATCACACGACAAGCAATGATAATTTGTTTCAATTTCATGAAAAGGCTATCTAATGAAGTTAAAATGCATACATAAATCACATTCCATACTCAAATCATTTGAACCATACTGGTTTTCTTTCAAGTGTATTAAATTAAGTTTCAGACCAAGTAAAGGACCCAAAATTGGGAAACAAAACATCGGAGTTCCACTTACCTGGACTAGAGCTTTATACACTGAACCGTGCCTTTTGGAAGAAATTGAACCTAAACCTTATAACTTGAACCAGATGTTAAAAACCCATTGAACCAGATCCTTCATCTTCTCCAAGTGAACCGAGTCTCTTTCACCAAACTAGAATTTGGCTGAACCATCCCTAAAATCTTGAACCGGATTGGCCTTCTTCTCCAACAGCACGATGGCCATTCTGAGTGAAGCGACGCCTCCCTCCGGCTCCAAGGTCTGCACCGCCAGGCCACCACCGTTCAGAAAAGGGACTCGATGGAGTGAATCACCTTCCAGTGGCCTCTTCTGACTTAGCGAGTTGGAGTTCTGCCAAATTGCCCAAAAAAGCTCTACCTTTCTGGAGTTTCTGAGATGATGCCAGAGGGTGCGTCCCAGCCTCTCGCCGGGCTCAATCGGCCCAACCATGGCCTCTCGCCGGGGAAATACGAGGTTTCATCCAGGCGGATACTGCCGGCCTCAAGAAAAAGAGGCCCAATCGTGGCCACCGTGCTCGAAAGTGCAGAGGTAAATTTTCCGGTTCCTTGCAAAGGCCTCCCGTGATTCCACCAATGGCGGCAACGAGACGACTCCATCTCGCACGTGCTTTTCGGCATTGGTGGGTTGGCGAAGACATGGCGGGAGCGCCGGTGATACAGTGAGCTCTGGTGGGAGCAGGGGACTACGCGTGGGTTTGTCTGGTTCGACGAGCCGCCCGGGCGGGATGTGGCCGGGACTGGGTAGGGGCCGCCGTACCGGGTGTCGGAGGACAATGCCTCTCTGGGTGCTCCTCTCCGGTACTGCCACCGTCCTCTGCCGCTTTGACAGACGGATTTCTTCTCTCGTTCCTCGTTGTAAACATCAGAATCGCAAACATTTGATATATGAGAAAGAGAGCACAGAAACCACAGTAGCAAAACAAAATACGAAAACATTCTGTCTTAAGATTGTTATTAAAATTACTTACTGCTACTGTCTTAAGGATGATCTGTGTGTACCTTTTGCAAAGATGATAATAAAGTAGAAGAATTTATGATCGAATCAAGTGAAACACTTTGTCCTTAAGACAGAATTCGCCCTCCCTACGGTGCTTAGGACTCTTGGGCGTCTGCCTCCCAGGATAAGACGATCAACCACGAGTTGTAGGAGCACTCCAAATAGCACGCGCAGCGAACCACAAATATGTAATGCTTTCACAGAAGATAGGAGAAAGGAGGAAGACGAAGTGCATGAAAAATCCGTTTTTCAAAACTTTATAAAAATCCCGTTAAAGGCCCGTTGAAAACGCCCTTTCCCGTTAAACAGACGCGTCCGTCCGTTATCGGTCATAAGAAAATAAACCGGACCCATTTTGGTTGAACCAAAATAAATTATAAAACCAAACCAATTGAATTTGTCCCAAAATAATATTATCTTGTTGACCCAACCCGACCCGACCGGCCGCGCGTGCAAACTGAACCGAGCCAGCCGGACGGACGGCGGCGCGCGCGTGTGGGTTAGCCCACCTAGGTGCTTGGGTCCAACATCTCTCTCCCCCACAAAAGTGGGGTGGCCCTTGGGCCTAACTTCAAAGGCCAACCTTGGACCTTATATACCATCCACAACACCTCCTTGGTATGGATGTGGGACTATTCATCCTTCACCAAATTCACTCATTCATATCTATAGTAAGTGGGTTTTAATATGGGTTCTAACTCCCTCTTTAACACCCACTTCTAACAAACCATAGAGTGCAAAATCTGCCAACTCACCCCACTGGCGTGGTGGTTAGAGCATCACTCTCTCGTGGGATGAGGTCCCACTTAAGAGTCGGGCCAGATCCATACCGGAATCAAAAATATACCTACTTCTATTTGGTTCAATTTCAATGTCAATTCAATTCCTTCTTAGAGTTAGTAGGTCAAAAAATTCGATTTGGCTCGGATCCAGGTAAAAAGCCGAGAGTCGGAACCAAAGTGGAACCAAGCTCATTAATGACTAAAATCCCAATGTATAGATAACTAAACTGTTTCGACATTGTACCTGAATCGAATCGGGACAAAAGTGGAATTGTCTCGAAATTGCAGCATGTGCATTTTTTTTATTGCCGGCGCATGCTTCCCATGGAAAATCGTCTCGCCGATATATCGGTATCGGCCATAAACCGATACATCGATACCAATTAATATCGATTTTTAAAAAAATTCCAAATATCGGCGATATATCGCCGATATATCGGTATTTTTTGAATTAAAAAATTATTTTTTTAAAAAAAAAATTTCAAATTTTTTTTTTTTTTTGAAAAAAAAACCTTTCATGTTTGTTTTCTATTCTAATATGCATATTTTGAAATTTAATCTTTGTTTAAATTAGTATAACTTATTTTAGAAGTTAGATTGTGAAAAAATACGGTAAAAACTAGTTTTTGACTAACGATATTTTTTTACACAATATCTCCGATATATCTCCAATATTTCGTCTCTTTGGCCCACCGATATTTTACCGATATCCGATACGACATTCCATGATGCTTCCTGAAGCTAATTAGACCCAAAGTATACTATTCGTCAACCTAATGCGTATTTTCCTGAACCTGAGGTTCTGAGTTACAACCCCCACGCAAATGGCACCAGCCCGGGATCATATCTCAATGTACCTTGTGTTAGAATAATTAATAATAATAATAGGGCTACCACTAATCGGTTTGACGAAACTCCACAAAATACCAGAAATAAACAGAGAAAATTCGATTCGAGGCGCGCTAAACGTTGTCCTTGAAACAGATATGCCACCCTCCGTGCATAAGCGATCACTAGCGTTCCCGAGATACAACTAACCACACTGTTGGTTTAAATGTGCACTTCAAATCAAGCCAACTGGAACTCGGACAAAAAAGATGTTATTGCTCAATGATTGAAGAAATCTAGACAGAAAGAGAGATTGTGTGTTTTTTTATATATTTATATATATTCCCGTTCATTATTTATATGGGAAAACTCTCTTCAATTCTTTCAAAAAGAAAGGATGCAACTTTTTGAAGAAAACTGCACGTAGTCTGTAATTGCCGGTGCGAACGATGGCTTGGCAATCGATGGCATCCACTAGGCGATCGATTGCCTAACCCTTATGTTAGTTTAAATTATCGTCTGTTGCGGTGCTTCTTCTAATCGGATTCCGAAACAGTTTTTGATGAAATGTAAAATGCAGAATATGGTAAATGAGTCCTGTTTATATGCACCAACACAAATACGTCAACGTGCACCAGACACTTTCCGGTCACACGATTTTGATTGTGCGGCCGCCTTTAATAGAGCAGGTCGCGATTCGCCAGCCCCCGGCTTCACTCGAGCCATCAGATCAGTCGGAGATCAACAGATCGCCATGCACCATTCCAATAGACCCATGTCGGAATGCTGCCCGGGAGCTGGTGGACTAGGCCAGTGCCAATGGTAGTAGGTAGTTCAGGAGTGGTTTTCATCACAGCCAGCCTGTCCGCTTCACCCCCTCCAACTCTCACTCATTGAAGCCGGTCAGCTTCTCCCCCCATCAACACCCTCCAAAAATCCCAAACCAAACCATCCGTTGGATGCTCCCAGATCTGCTTCTCATCCGTTGGATTATCTCGCCGACACCTTCCCCAGCTAGAGGAGACCCTCGGTCATGTCCCCTTCGCATTTACCTCCTCTTCCCTTCCCTTCCCGTGCAAACCAAGCAAACATCGGAGACCAGTTGAGCGAGCCCGGAAAGCTCCACCTTTCCATATCTCCATCGCCATTCCTCAATTGGGTTGGTCTCTCTTTCCTTATTTATCTTCTATTTTCTCCGCATTTTCATCATCTCCTCAGCTATCCCATTTTGCAGTGATTTGGAAGAAGAAGCATGGCAATGGAGCGGCGGAGCTGGGCTGCGCCTGCGGCGGCAGCGGTGGTGGCGGTGGTTCTGTTGCTGGCCCCGAGTGTGAGCGGTAAGGACAAGATCTGTGACAAAGGGTGGGAGTGCAGCGGGAGTAAGTACTGCTGCAACCAGACCATCTCTGACCTCTTCCAAGTTTACAACTTTGAGGAGCTTTTCTCTAAGAGGAACGCGCCTGTGTCACACGCCGTCGGGTTCTGGGACTACCACTCTTTCATTACCGCCGCCGCCCTCTTCCAGCCCCTCGGCTTCGGCACCACCGGCGGCAAGACCATGCAGATGAAGGAGATCGCCGCCTTCCTCGGCCATGTCGGCAGCAAAACCTCTTGTAAGAACGCCCTTTTGATATCAATTGAACATGTATTAGCTTATGAATTGTAGTTGTTCTTTGGTTGCTTATGATATTGGATTAGTGGTTGAATAAAAAAATGAAATTGGATTCGTAGTAGCTATCATGCTTACCATATTTGCAATGTAGAGTACCAATTTGATATGTTGGCCTGGTTCTATGTTTAATGTTGTTCTCTGATCTTATGCCTGATATTGACTTCTGACCAGATTGTTGATGCATAATCTTTATAATTGCGGATACCATTTTGGATCTTATGGCCTATCTTTTGTACATGATAATCATCTGGATTCAGAATGGTGTAGAAGTTCCTCAAGCATGATTGATTATGTAGTATTATTGTAGCAGAAGGTCGTCTGTGTATGTATTGTATGAGGATTTGGAGTGATTAAGTTATGACTTAAATTGTGATATGAGAGTTGATAGATCTGAGCTCTGAACCTTTTCAGGTGGGTATAATGTTGCAACCGGCGGCCCGTATGCTTATGGTTTATGCTACAACCATGAACTGAGCCCTAGCCAGTCTTACTGTGAAGAACATTACTTATATCCCTGCATTCCTGGAGCCGAGTACTATGGCCGTGGTGCCATTCCTGTTTACTGGTAATTATGAGATTTTACTCTTATGCTGTTTCATAAGGTTTATGTTGTTCATCAACATGAAATGCAGATTCTTCAAAAGCTCTAACCATTAACATGAATTTAGAAAGAGGAGAGTAACTCCTTAGTTAATGTGTGATTTATGGTTGTCATCGCCGATGATTCCAGGAACTACAACTATGGTATTATTGGTGACGGAATCAAGCTAGATTTGTTGAATCACCCAGAATTACTGGAACAGAATGCTACCATAGCTTTCCAAGCTGCTATGTGGAGGTGGATGACCCCAATGAAGAAGAAGCAGCCTTCGGCCCACGATGTGTTTGTCGGCAACTGGAAGCCAACAAAGAATGACACATTAGCAAAGAGGGTACCTGGTTTTGGGACCACAATGAATGTTCTCTACGGTGATACCGTCTGTGGCAAGGGTGATGACGACTCCATGAACAACATCATGTCTCACTACCTTTACTACCTGGATTTGATGGGTGTTGGCCGGGAAACTGCAGGACCCCATGAACTTCTCACTTGTGGTGAGCAGGAGGCGTTCAATCCTCCCTCTTCATCTTCCAGCTCCTAAACTAGTTATGCACCACCCCAGTCTATCCCCCAATATAAGGGGAAAGCAGAATAAAGGGTTTGGTTCATAGATGTCAAGTATCAATATAGTTGATTTCCCTGTGAAGCTAAAACAAGTGAGTGCATTGCAGACTCCTCGTTCTTTTGGTGGCTGATTTGTCTGCTACTGTGTGTAGATGTTGTATGATCTCAAACCATTTATGCGGCTAGTATTGCCAGCTTAGAAGTTTTTGTTGTATGTTATATATTGATTGGATTCCTGGTTGTATACAGTGCTTTTGTATGTCAATCTTTTCATTTTAGTTGTATTTGCAAATCTATATATCTGTTGCCGGTTTATAGACCTGGTCATACGGTTCTGGTCATCTACCTCCAAATTGGTGTGTTTTCTATGTGTTTAAATAAGCTAAACACCATCTACTTGGACTCGGTGACTTTCATATTTTACTGCCATTAGCGAGGGACCACTGCAATTGTGAACATTTGCATAAGGGAAAAATTTAAATGAGATCGGTCTCACTTGAATTATGTGAGCCCAGCTGTTGGATTGACATCCGATGGCGCTTCAAATAAGCATGTCTTACCTTATATTTATATTAAGGAGCACCGTCGGATTTGAATCCAATGATCCAAAAGATTGGTCTCATTCATGCCCTTTATATGAGATCGGTCTCATATAAATACGTCTCTTTGCATACTGTACTTAAAAGACTGCTTTTTCGCATACCATGATGGTGTAGCTTTATCAATCTTTTGCAAATGAAAATGTGAATAAGATGGTTGCTTGTAATTGAGAAAGTCGGAAAGTGGAGGTCTTGAGCTTGATTTCGGCTCCCTAGCTACCCCATGGAATGTATCTAAAATTGTTGAGTGTTCCTGAGTACCCGATATACTCCCGCTTCACAGGAGCCGTCAATCATATCAATGGTGCACATGCTAGTCCACCTTAGGGCAAGTAATGCACTAGTCCGCAGCGCACTCGTGTGTGTTGGGACTTTCAAAACAGTAAAACAATAGCAGGCGTCAGGTGCATATGACCGGACGTCCACTATCTATCGGGCAGTGATAACCCTACAGCAGATTCCTACACATTTCCATACACAGCTGATGTGTATGGAAATGAGTGGGTGTACAAATATCATTTCCCCTGTCAAAACAATTTGGACAGAACACCCTCCGGTGAACCGGTACATATCGTCCCGAGGCTCTATAATGTCTCCAGACATCTGACGCCAAATGGGCGGACATCTGGTAGTAACCGTTATTTGGCTATTGGCTTTAAAAAACATTAGACGACGAACAATACAGAAGCAAATAGTTTTGCCAAGTTATTTTTTTGTCTTGTTCTTTGCTCTAAACTCTTGACGATTTCTTTTGATTGGTTTTAATACATTATAGTTTCTTAAGGCGGAAAGATAGACTTGACTGCAAATTCGTGGAAATCCCGATTACATACCACAATCAGAAAGTGGTAGGGGTGAATAGTACTTTCAATAAAGCAAACTTGATTGCGGCTTAAAGAAAAGTAGTCAGTGTGTGTCTTGCGACAAATCTCACGAATTTTCTCCATTCCAAATCCCCATTCCAAATCTCCATTCCACGGTATGCATGCCATTGATCATCTGTAAAGTGGAGTATCCTCCAAATAACTAACAAAACTTCTCCTTCTCCCTCCATAATGGTGGCACTAAGAGGCCGGCTGCAGTTGTTATGTAATTTTTAATCGGTCCTAATTAAAGAACTCGAACACCCTCGTTAGAACAATAATATACTCCCTATGACTGCATTTGAAAATGAGTAAAATCTATAGGACTCTAAGGCTCATACAAAAAACCAAAGTTTTCCCCCCACCCTCTTCCATGTCAGCCATCTATGATGGAACCGATTTATCTATAAAAAAAATGATGGAACCGATTTTTTTAAATGCAGACATGATTTATTAGACCGAGGGAGTAGTTGCATGTAATATTTGTTAATGACAATAAAGCATGTAAGTTCTCAATAAGATGCTCAAAAATTCTCATCTGTATTCTGTTATAAAAAAATATGACAAATTACAATGCTGTCGCCAGATACCTAATTTGTCAATACAAAAAACAATTTCTTGTACAAATTTATGGACACGCCCAGCAAGCCAATAGAAGTACCCGAGTGGCCACTATATGAAACCAATGCTATTTTAACAGTGTCCATTGCCAACTCTCAACATAACAAAATGCAAGAATGTGCTTACTAGACAAACTAATATATTGCATTCGTTGCTGATAGCTTATAAACATGACCTAATTCTGGCAACAAGTACACAAAACACCGGCTCCTCCCTATATAAGAAGCAAGGCACTTCCAAAATTATGATCATACGTGTCTCAGCACTTTGGATCCAAGATGAAGGTGAGCCACTGCTACTACGAACTTATTTTGGTGCCTCTCAGCCTTTCTCTCACAATAGGCTACCATATTTTCCTATGGCATAGCTTCAAAGACAAAGACAGACCGGATACAACGAGAAAAAAGTGGGTTCTCAATATCATGCAGGGCAGACGAACCTAAAATTCATCTTCTACCTCTTCCAATTTCATGCATGGAAAAGTTAACAAGTTTCCTACGCCTGTCCCCCTTTTGTTTTGGATGCTGGGTCCAACAGCCCTGATGTTGTCATCACTTGGATTAGTCTGGTTGCTATATGGGATAGACTTTTCTAGTGCTGGTTCTGGTTAACGCAAATGAAGTTTAGATTGTCTCCACATTGCTTTTCAACTAAAGTTCAATATCTGAGAAATATTTGAAACATGCGAAGGTAGTTATCTCAGTAGCTTTGGATCCCAGTACACAAGAGAACGGGATCCTTATGGATTTCTGATGGAAAGAAATTTAGCACATAATGCAAATAATCGCATCGTCTTAGTCATTCCCTGGCTTTCTTTAGTAACTTAACAACCAAGCGGCAGGTAAAACATATGCTTTCAAACGCAACATGTAGTTGAGACCTTTTTTTGGCAGCTAACATGTATTCAAGAGCTGAGATAACTGAAAGCAAAACTGACGAAAATTTTAGTATATTGAGATTTTTACAACTATATACTCTTGCTTCCTTCCCTCGCTTTTTTTTAAAAAAAACAAAGAATTCTGCCTTTTTTTTGGCTGTCTGGACTCTTTGCCCCATGAATTGATCTTCCCCTAGTGTGTAACATCTACAACATATTCTACTGTTTGTCTTTGGAGCTTGCATTCTTTGTCCCCTGAGTTAGCATCATTTTCTTAAATGTATCATCCTCACGTCTTAAAGTGTCCGAGTAGAGCTTGGTGAGTCCCTTTTCAAAACCTGTGCTTCATCTGATTGTAAAAGAAAAATCGGAGAGCAAATTGCTCAGTTAATCCACACAAACAGATATCGCAATCTATGATTATCAATACAATACATTACTATCACGTGGAACCTCTAGTTTCCCTAGCTACAATACTTTGTATCAGGAGAAGAGCAAACAAAAACTCACCACTGACCAGCCAATGACAAACTCTGAAAAAAGGTGAGGTGATGAAGTAACCGAAAGCAAACCATGTACAAGAAGATGGTTGCCTCAGAAGGAATATTAATATACACATAAACAAGAAAAAATCACCACGTCTCAGCCTCGACTTCGCCTCAATTTCTTCAATATTTCGGCCTCCCTAGCTATCTGAATATCTGAAGGCCAAAACATCCGCTGTATGATTTTGAAAAGAAAACGAGGAAGCAAGGCCACGACCGTAATAAGCAAAATTGTGAGCCAGTAGGTCTTTGACTGGGCCAAATGATAAATTGTCCTGTGAAAAAAGAACACAATTAATTAAGACTATAAAGGATGAGAGAGGGAGATAGAGTACAGAAAGAAAACAATACTAACCAGTAATTGGGAAAAACGGGTATAGAATCCAATATCACCATACAAATGTATGTAATGATAATAGACCCCCACGTAGCAAGATGTGTAATCAAAACCCAGTGGTGGATGTCCATTGCCAAGTGAACATTTACTAAAACAACCACTGCTATAGTCCACAAACTTCCCATACTCCAAATGTCAATATCTGTGTTTTGGTAAGTAAAAAGAGGCACATAAAAAAGAGCAAGACTTTGCCATAGAGTGTCTATCATGGTGATCCAAAAGAGATTGAAATTGTAGTTTTCTTGTCTGTGGCCAGCACCATAAAGTTTCGGATATTGAAAAAGGGTTTTGTGGCTCAAATCTTTGTCCAAAATCCCCACCACTATCGTGGGAACAGAGGTGTAAATAACAGAATAGAACACACTGCTCCAATCTGTCAAGGCAGAAGTAGTTGAAAAGGCTGTGCATAATATATACCTACAAGAGGGGAAAGAGCAATTAAAATAAAATTAAAGAAAGAAATAAAAAGAATAAAAACTCAGCCATAAACAGAGTTATAACAGTGCAATACCAGAATAACATCATTACAAAGACTGCATTTCTGTAGAAGTTGTACAAAATCAGATAGCCAACACGATGATAATTCCAGTGACCATGGACAAAAAGTAATCTTTTCAAGAATCGAAACTGTCCCATGGCAAAATCTGAGGCCATGACAGCTTGACGACCTTCCTGTCCACACAACCCAACACCAACGTCCGCCATTTGAATCATTGAAACATCATTAGCACCTGCCAGGATTGCTTATCAGTCGCCTAAGCATTTACAATTTAAAAGCCTAAATTAAAAGAAAAAGATGAAACTGATGCAAATTAATGGGGACAAAAATCCATGGAACCAGATCAAGGACAAAACAATAAAAAAGCAGAGCAGTTTCATTGTAAAGGTCTTTAGAGTAGAAACAGTCGAAACCCCCAGTTTACTCACCGTCACCTATGGCTAGTGTCATGTCATTTGTCCTACATTTAATGAGGTCAACAATCCCAGCTTTTTGGAGTGGAGCAACTCGACAGCAAAGAACTACCGCACAGGAAGTAGCCAGATCAAAAAGCTGTAAAAGACAAATCATACAGATGTATTATGTTAAACTTATTGAGCTAATCCAATTCGCGATTTTTCTTTTTTGATTTTTTTTTTGGGGTTCATATTAAAGCAAAGACCAAAATTAAACCTCATAATATAGAGGCACAGATTGACTTTATAATTCCTTTTGACAATCCAAGAGATGCTCTATAGCTCTCCCAAAAGATTTCTAGAAACAACAAATAACATTTCAAGTCCTTACAGAAAGTTGTGCAAGACATGAAAATTCAACCTAAGAACATCAACAGCTGAAATACGCTTGAACATACCAAAATGAAATGCTAAAACTTTTCAGTTCATAATTGATGACCATGTAACAAAGTCCTCCAGCGATTATAACTGATTACATATTTTTGCAGCAAATAATGTTATTCAAATTAATCTGGATTCAGATGTTCAGTATATCCAAAAGTAACAGAAATCTAACATCAGACAAAAACCAACTTGTCTTTCATATATTAATTAGTAATAAGTTCGAAAAGAAGACATACCTCTTGCTCCAGGTCTTTCTCCAAAATATACACAAGACTATTTCCATCTATCACAAGTGCTAACGGAGTATGTGCTGCACTTCCTGTTTTAGTTGACAATGATTTCATATTTTGTGCTACATTTTCTAGTCTAGACAAGTGAGAGTTCTTGACTTCATCACACATCTCAATGTAATCCTTTCCAACATTTTTCTTCTGCATCAACTTATTGCCTGGGCAACAAACTGATTTTATCCCATACTTGGATTTAGCACTAACCAAAAGACTTCTGCACTCAGCCTCCGAATTGCCATTAATAATAATTTGTTGCATGTTCTGGGTCAGAAGTTTGCATGAAAGAGCTATTGAAATGGCAGTTTCTTGCTTATCTCCGGTGAGGACCCAAACCTTAATTCCTGCCTGCCTAAGAGCCTCTATGGTTTCCGGCACACCGTCTTGCAGTTTGTCTTCGATTCCAGTTGCCCCAAGGAGATTTAGTTTAGACTCTACAAAAGCAGCAGTCTGACGGAGCTTTACTGCTCTTTCAGACAAGGAAGTGCTTGCCTCTTCATACCTGATTTGCCACTCCTCAAGTTCTTGCTCAGTAAGATCCTTTGCAGCTACCACAAGAGTTCGCAAGCCTTCAGATGAATATTCAGTCAAATGTCTCTGTGTTGATTGCCTTAGGTCAAAAGATGAAGTCTCCTTCCCTTCAGAAGTTTCAGCACCTTCTGATAATACACTGAACATGGAACTATCGGCACCTTTAACCAGGACCTTCACAGAATTATCTGGAAACCTAATCACAACTGACATCCTTTTGCGCACACTATCAAATTCATGCAGGCCTAACAAATCTAACCTGTAATTATAAAGATTAGTTGAGTTATAAGGAACCCTTTCTTTACCAAAAAAGAAAAGAAACACAAAGATCATATAGTGTACTTCTCCAAAGTCCTTCCTCCCATTTTAGATCGAATAGATTAATGAATAGAAGGGGAACCAAAAAGCCAAAAGTAGAAGATATCTACACAGGGGCTGGCTTTTTAGCATATGGAACAAACTATGTCCAGTGGAAGCAAAAACAAGTTTAGCAGTTGTAATGGTGACAATGGCCAATTAATAAAAAAGCGCCTTTTCCCAACAATTTCAGGCCACCGGGTATGTAGTAGTTACCCAAAGCAAGAAAAACAAAAACAAAACAGAGGTGGAGTTGTAAATGAAACAATAGAGGAACAACGAAAAATATCTTCACAATGTGAAGGTACTTACAAGATCAGGGAAGGAAAACAGCTTTCCTCTTTTGCTTCTAAAAGATAAAATAACTCAAAATATAAGAATTTCAGATGAAATAACAGATTCAAGAATCTACCTTAGTTTCTCACCATGGACATCTACCACAATATGCCCAGATGTACGTTCAATAAGACTGTACCCATAAGCAGATGCAGCTGCGACTAAAGCTTGCTCATCAGGAGACTCACCCTGATATTCAATTGATTCAACTTCACCAACAGATTTAGCATTCACTGACATAGGGGAGCATGTCACTATTGGGATCACAGTATTACATGCAGCCAGTGTAAGAAAAAATTCATGAGCAGCAATTCTCTCATCACCAGCTAAGTCCTTGTGTAGCAAATCCAACAGCTCAAGATCAACATCTATTTTCGACTTATTCTTCACACTTGGCTTTTCAGTCACTTCTGCAGAAAAAGAAGTAGAAATGATGTCTGATATATTCAAGCCATGAATTTAAGGCGAACACTGCTTTGTATATGTGTTTGGTGGTATGCATATTGCATCTACACACCTACAAGCATGCATGTATATGTATTGCAGGTGGGCATACAGTCATACATGCATGAATATAGCCCACACTCTGCTCACGAATAAACCTCTGTTTACAGGATTGTAAACATTAATTAAATCAATTGCAAGACATTAACAAGTGTAAATTTCTATAAAAATCAAAATTCCCTTGCATTAATCTAATATAACGTGCAAGAGAGACAAACCCAACAATCCCTAACCACTGATAGAGGGCAAGAAGGAATGTATTTTTCTGGAATGCAAAACACAAGACACATGGAAAGTGAAAGATGTTGGTCTTAAACTTCTATAATATAAGTTTAACTTAAGTGATAACAGAACAAGAGTTTGATGTTCATAACATACATATATTAAGTAAAAATCAACAAATTACCCGCTTTTCGTTCCATTGTAATCCTACAAAAATGTTTTACCTGAGATATGAATTTCTGGTAGTTGGTTAGTATCAGATTGCAAAGGATTTCCATAACTCTTCCCATACACACTGGCTCTACGGAACTCCATCTTGTTCTCAGTAAGGGTTCCCGTCTTATCAGAAAATATATAACTTATCTGGCCCAAGTCCTCATTTATATTCAATGACCTGCACTGAAATCTTGAATCCGAGCCGCTATCATACATTTCCCTATCCTCGATCATGAAGTATGACTGCCCCAGACGCACCAATTCCATTGTGATATACAATGATATAGGTATCATTATCTGGAAAACTATAACCGAACTCAAAAATGAAAAAAAAGTCTCCATTGCAATCCCATAGTATTTATACTCCTTGCCATTATCTGGTCCATCAGAAAAGTACCTTCTCCGATAATAGGGCAATGTGTCAAGCTCATCCAAGTGGCGCACAAGCCAAAGCCCCATTCCAGTTGCCACTACGGCACATATAATGAAAAGAAAGACAGACAACCAAAGGGTCTCACGATTCATATAGCCCTCCAACTTGCTTCTTTTGGAAGGAGATGCAGCACTATTCAACATTGCTTTTGTTTCCTGGCCTGCATACACAACCACGCCAACAACCCACTCTGTGTTCTTCAGCTGGCAGCCACGCAAGATGATGTTTGATTGGCTAAGAGGAACCTTATGACCGTTGAACTCCATGTTAGCAGTAAACTCATATATATTTCTATTGGGTTGTTCACATCTTATAAGCCCTGAAATGGACCCACCGTCAAGAACTGCTGAAGTTGTTTCCTGTCGGGCATACCTTGTCTTGAGATTTGATTCCCCATCCAAATTCATCGTCTGGATGTACGCAATTCCACTGGGATCACTGGTGCCTAGCAAAACCATGTCACAGGGAATTGTCTCGTCTGCATGAATTTTCACAACCTCACCTGCTCGGATCTTTTTCCATTTCTTCATCTGATACCTGCCTGAATGAAGCACTGGCGCTTCTCTGTTGTTTTCCTTCCTGTCTGATCTGTGCCTACGCCAATCTTCATATCCGTCCTTGATAGCTGTGACAAAAAGCACAAAAAGGAGGGGAAACAGAGAGACGGTTCTGCCGAACACGGCAAGTGGCGGAAGCTGATTCAGGGCTGCAATTGCTAAAAAGTATAGATAAGCCACCCGGTGAAATTGAATGAACAAATTTTTGGGCAAGAACGTGATCACAGTGTACTTGCTAGTTCGGATCTCGTTCCCTGTAAATTCATACTTATCGTTTGTCCTCTTGGGATCATTTATATAAATCAACCTTGGGTCATCCTCAGTCGAAAACACATCGTCAAACTGCATGCTCTTGTGGCGATTCCTTTGAGATTTACTGTTGTTGCTTGCCTTCTCCAGCCCTAAAGAAGGCGGACCGGCAATTTCCAAAGCCTCCATGATACCCCAGGATATCAATCTTCCTCCCTCATGCGCAGGGCATGCCAGCCCAAACCTTTGGCTTTGGCTGAACAAAGACCTGGCAGAATGATATTTATCCTCTAGGGCCTCCTCGAGTGGAACGGAGACGGTATCATCCTCCTCCTCTAGGCCCCCCACGTGACTGCGAGCATCCTCAAAATTCGACGAGGCGAACGAGGTGGTAGGACAGAGGCAACGAATAGAGCCAATGCGGGCCGAATGAGCTGAAATCCGAAACGACGGGTTTGAAGATGATGACAGCAATGGTCGGCCACCAGTCATAAATGGCTTCTTCGAATGCGCATCTCACAACAAAACTCCCAAATACTTCTTCTACGGAACTTCAAGGAGAATACGTTGCCCACGGCCAACGCGAAAGATCGGCCCCCAAGGGTCCCGAATTCGCTAACATTTGATACATAACGCAATTTCATTTCAAATACCCATTTCCTCTACAATTCCTCATCATAAACATCCCACCATTTTAACCTCCATTCAGATCCCACAACCTCCTAAATTTGGTTCAAATGCAATCCAAGATCCAAAAAAGATAGTATTTTTTCTAATTCGCCGTCTGTTTTCTCAGATGAGTTCTTGAAATCAAATGAGCAAAGAATGTGGGTAAAGAAGTACCAACCTTTGCTACGGATCTGACGCCAAAGAGAGCACCGGAGATCTCACAAACCACCACCTTTTCGTCTCCTCCGGTGAACAATCCGTACAACCAACAAGAATCCGAGAGGGATTTCAGGAGGAAGAAGAGACTGAAATCAATCAAATCCAAGAGATAAAGTTGCAGACTTTTTCTTTGAAAATCGTGATTGAAGGTGGGTGGGGAAGATAGGATTTTTTTTTTTCAGTGGCGGAGCACGAATGTTGCTACCGCGTTTGATGCCGGCCGGTGGCTCATCTGACGCCTCCCCCACTCTCTCTCTTCTCTTCCTTTGCTTTTTTGCTTTTTTGCTTTTTTGAAATGCATATACGCTACCTATATGAGCTAAGGCTCATGCCGGTTTAATGAGACTTCAATATAGGCCGTCGTAGTTTGATCCGACGGTGTGCACTAATATAGCTTAGGCAGGTTTGAATCATCGCCTACCTTACGTGCACCATCAGATTTTAATGCCATAAATATTTTCCTATGCGCTATGCAAAAACGAGAAAAATTACATGAAACATGGCTCATGTGCGTCTGCGTGAGCTGACTCGTCGAGCCTTTGAGAGCTGTTTGATCAGGGTCGGGTAGATGATTCACGCCGACTTGCCCTTGATTTGATGTCCACCGTTCGAATGAAATCTGATGATGCTCGATATGCTTAAGTTCATGCAGATGCGCGTGAGCTGTATCTCATGTAAACGAAACTCGGACAAAGGTGCCGGTTTTTATATTGCAGAAATAAATGGAGTGATGTTTACCGAAAAATGAAATAAATGGACTGATGGATGACACCTACAGAGATAGTACCAGTTTGGGTTGAAAGTCACGTTACTGGATTGATGCCTAAAGAAGTACGTGTTGGTCACATGAGTCACGTAGCTAGCGCATCCTTCTATCTCCTGACACATTTTACTCCAAAAATAAAAAAAAACTCCGACACATCACCTGGTTTCGTCAGTGCAGTATAGCTCAGCTCTTCTGCGACGCAATGCCCTCTCCTTTTTTGCCGCGTAAAATAAAAATGAAACAGTTTGTCTAGCTTTATCAATTTTTATTAGAAAAAATAATATAATAAATTATTAAAAAAAGTATTATAAAAATAACACATTGTACAAATATTTGAAAAATGAAAAATAGAGTATGTAACAAGCCACGTAGGCGCCCGCCTGCGTGGTTTTTTTTTAACTAACTCAAAGAGGCGTCGGTTCGGTTAATAGAGAATCAACGGATGCCTCAAATTAGGCATCGGTTTTTACTGTTTTCTTATTTTTTGTCTCATTTTAAATAGGCAATCACTTCAACGATATATATCTCTCTCATTTTTAACCCATTTTTACTCATTTTTTTTCATTCTTTCTTATTTTTAGTGCTATTTCCAGTGATTATGATATCACAAAGATGTTGAGCCATCACATACCATTTATCGTAGTTTTTATAGTATTTTTTCGATAAATAGCATGCGATGGATCAACATATTTGCGATATCATTATGATGAGAAAGAGTACTAAAAATAATTAAGAATGAAAAAAATGGGCGAAAATGGATAAAGAATGAAAGAGATATGCATCATTGAAATTTGTCCCACTAAAATAAATCTGTCCCATTTTAAATGGGTGATAACTTTAATGATGCATATCTCTCTTATTCTTTATCCATTTTTGCTTATTTTTTTCATACTTCTTTATTTTTAGTGCTCTTTCTGGTCATAATAATATCGCAAATATGTTGATCCATCGCATGCTATTTATAAAAAAATACTACAAAATCTATGATAAATAGTATGTGATGGCTCAACATCTTTATGATATTATAATCACTAGAAAGAGCACTAAAAATAAAGAAGAATGAAACAAAAAAGAGTGAAAATAGGTTAGAAATGAGAGAGATATGTATCGTTGAAGTGACTGCCTATTTAAGACGGGACGAAAAATGAAAAAGCAGTAAAAGGCATCGGTTGAACCGACGCCTTTCTCTATTAACTGAAAGGTTGAGTTAGTTTGGCTTGTCTCATACCCTATTTTGTAAATATTTGTTACAGTGTGTCATTTTTATAATATTTTTTTTGGTGATTTATTGTATTATTTTTTTTATTATTAGTTGAATAGAAGGAAAAATTACAAATTTACCTAAGATTCCACTGGTCTGTGGTCGTTGGTTAAGAAAATATTTTCTATAATGAAACGACTAGACGAAAGGTTAATACGCACCCGGGCATAAACACGTAGGCCAACCAGCGCCGAGGCATGGGGAATTATGTCAATAGGGAATTATCGCCGATATATCGGTATCGACCCTAAACCGATAAATAGATACCAATCCTTATCATTTTTTCGAAAAATTCAAAATATCGCCGATATATCGCTCCGAAACCGATATATTAGTATTTTTTTAATTAAAAAATTATTTTTAAAAAAAATTTCAAAATTTTTTTTTGAAAAAAAAACCTATATGTTTGTTTTCTATCCTAATATGCATATTTTGAAATTTATTCTTTGTTTAAATTAGTATAACTCATTTTAAAAGCTAGATTGTGAAAATATACGATAAAAATTAATTTTTAATTACCGATATTTTTTTACACAATATCTCCGATATTTCGTCTCTTTGGCCAACCGATATTTTACCGATATCCGATACGACATTCTATGATCTAGATAGGTCCAACAAATTTTTAAGGGATGCTAAGTGTCAAAGATATTGCATTTTACTGTTAGTATGTGTCAAAAAATGATTGAACCTATCTACCAGCTGTCCCGTGTGCATATATAGATTATGCCCCAATTCAACACACAAACCGCCATACCATTGAAATCTTACCGCCCAAAAACAATTTGCTCGTGGAGCACAGTAAAAGGTAAAGGACTTGGGACTTTAGAGTATGCGGGGTGGAGCACACGCGTCGTCATGCGTCGAAACGCCGGGAACCATCGAGGGGATGGCTTACGGCTTTTGCTCTTTGTAGGCAACACGCGTGAGGTCAAGCGTTTGTGCTGACGCCTTCCCAAATCCCACCTGACACGAGCGGGTCCTACTCCTAAATCCTCGACGAGTCTGCCTCCAGGACCCCACAATACATAATACCCTGTTTGAACTTGGATCCTTTCACGTGCCTCCAACTCCCCAGGTTGTCCCAGCCGCTGTCGGTTTGCCTCGAACTTGGAGAGGGAAGGATTTTGGGTTCAAGTTTGGGCGGAAGGGCGGCGGAGAGAGGCCATGGACAAGGAACTGGTGGTGCTCTTCGAGGCCGCCAAGAAGGCGGCTGATGCGGCTGTTGTTACTGACGGCGCCGCGCCGGAGGAGGCACGGTGTGTCGATGCGTTGACGAGGCTTCGTGATTTTCCGGTCACCATGAGCCTCCTTGTTGCCACCCAGGTAACCCTGCTGCTCGTCTGTAATTGGGTTCTTTTAGGGCATGTTACTTGTTCTTTATTTTTTGGTTGGAAATCCCGAGATGAATATATGCAATGCAGTATGTGAAACTTTGAGATAAGTATTTGGATTAACAAGTGTAGGTTGGAGAATCATTACTGGCTGTATTGTGTGCAATTTTACTAAAAAAATTCATCTTCTTAATGATAAGGCAGTGAGAGGATGTGAAACTTTGAGATAAGTATTTGGATTAACAAGTGTGGGTTGGAGAGTCATTAGTGGCTGTATAGTGTGCAATTTTACTAAAAAAATTCATCTTTCTTAATGATAAGGCAGTTAGAGGATATGGCTTATAGTTCTTTGACCTGTAGGTTCCAGAGTAAACCATACTTATTGTCGTACACTTTTTTATCTGTTTTTTTTTTTAAATACAAACAGCTTCTTTTAGTAATTGGGATTCTTGGGAAGAGTCCGGGTTATTTCATATATATTATTTGTGTTTCTTGAAGAAAATTGGATCAGTCTTTTTGGCAGTATTTTTTATTTTTGGATCAGGTAATTATATGGTTTGAGAACAGGGTTGAAGTTAATGATACTCTGCTATCCTGCAGTATGAGCTACATTGGGCGTGGCTCTGTGTTTTTATAAATTAAATATTGCATGGTAAATTTTAGGTATGCCTGTTATCATGTTAAAAGATTTTTGGTTCGGCTTAAGAAGTTTCAGCAAAAAGAGGTATTTATATATATGTAGAGAGCATTTTTTTGTCGAAGCATATTTAGTAGAATTAGTGATGCATACTTTTTTATGTACTGGGAAGCATCAATTGTGTACTGAAGTGTGATGGCCATGGCACGCTTCCTGAATCGGAGATCCTGAGTTCGAAGCCCCACTCTGTTGGCCGCCCACCTGGGATTATATCCCGATTTACCTAGTGCGTATGATGGGGATTGGCGGTGGACTACGGTGCTCTAAGAGGTCGGTTGCCCTGCCCCTTCTAGTCGGGCCCTAAGGACTCGGACACCGCTCTTTATCAAAAAAAAAATGTGTTCTGAAAAATCTGACCCACATTCTACTTTTATGGTAGTATTAGAGACTTTGAACTTTTCTTAAAAAAGTTGTTGAGTCTTAATGCTGCTACATCCATAAATTTCAATCATGTCTGCTTCGTTGAATTGCTTCCTGTAAAACCAAAGGTATTGAAACATACTTTCATGTTTCAGGTTGGTAAACGTCTTCGTGTGCTGACAAAACATCCTCGGAAGAACATCCAATCCGTGGCTTCAGATGTGTTTGATATATGGAAGAATATTGTGATTGAGGAGTCTAGCAAAAATGCTAAGAAAAATGGCAACCTTGATAGTAAAATTTGCACAAAGGCAGGTAACAAATCCCCAAAAGCAGAGCCTATGAAGGCCGACAAGATTCAGACTACTGAAATGAGAAAAGAAAACGTTTGTTCTCCGGACTCCGTGATCAATGTGAACTCTTCAGAGACTATCCATATTGACAAAAATCCTAAACAAGTTACTAATTCAGTAACCGTCGCCAATAAATCCTCAACAGTTCCTTCAGATTCACCAAAATTAACTTCAATGGTCAGATGCAATGATGCTCTTCGTGACAAACTTCGAGAAATGATTGCAGAGGCACTCCTTAAAGTTTCTAATGAGGTTAATGAAGATATTATTGAAGAAGTTAATGCATGTGACCCGATACATGTGGCTGTTACTGTTGAGTCTGTGATGTATGAAAAATTAGGTCGTTCTAACGGTGCTCATAGAGTGAAGTATAGGTCCATAATGTTCAATCTCAAGGATGGAAATAACCCTGATCTTAGGAGAAAAGTTCTCCTTGGAGAAATAAAGCCAGAGAGGCTTATTCAGATGACCCCTGAAGAGATGGCTAGTGATCAGCGAAAGCGAGAGAATAACCAGATCAAAGAGAAAGCTTTATTTGAGTGTGAGCGTGCTGGACAACCAAAAGCCACCACAGATCAATTTAAGTGTGGCCGGTGTGGGCAGCGGAAAACTACCTACTATCAGTTGCAGACTCGGAGTGCAGATGAACCAATGACAACTTTTGTGACGTGTGTGAACTGCAACAACCATTGGAAGTTCTGTTGAAGGTGGCAGTCATTTGTAGGTTAGTGACTTAGCATAGCATGCGCCCTCGGACGTGATCTTTTCATCTCCCTTTTATGTGATGAAAAATCGGCAATCTTTGAGGCTTCTGTTAGCTTAGCAGGATGCAGTTGTTTTTTCTTTTGTTTTTATATTTTTGTATTTCTTTCCTTTGTCTGAATGAAAGGAAAGATGTTAATTCTCGTGTTGATGTGCCAGAGTATTCATAATTTAGTAGTTGGGAGCCCGTCTTATTTGTCTTCTGTCTGATACAGAATGTTCCTTTATGATTTTCTATCGTGTTTACTTGACAATGAATGTTGATCATGCAAACTTAGAATGTCAGATCTTAAATCAATTATGTCGTACTCATTTTGTTGTGGCCTGTAATTTCAGCTGTTGACAGAGATGCTTATCCATTTCTTTGTTGCTGTAGGCAATTTGATCATAGTTTAAATCATAATATTTGATGATCCCTTACACCCATTGAGGTGGACTTATCTGGTGGCTTTGATGTTCTTGTTATGTTACATCCAATTGGATTCAATGAGAGACGTGCAAATGACTTAGCACAAAAACTGTGAGCAGGATGTTGAATGTTCTGTCTGATACAGAATGTTCCTCTATGATTTTGTTGTGGCCTGTAATTTCAGCTGTTGACAGAAATGCTTATCCATTTCTTTGTTGCTGTAGGCAATTTGATCATAGTTTAAATCATAATATTTGATGATCCCTTACACCGATTGAGGTGGACTTATCTGGTGGCTTTGATGTTCTTGTTATGTTACATCCAGTTGGGTTCAATGAGAGACGTGCAAATGACTTAGCACAAAAATTGTGAGCAGGATGTTGCAGCCTTTTTCAGTTTATTTTTATATCTTTGCAGACCACTCTGACATGTAAAATGTGAACGGTCTGCACTATATGAAATAAGTAATGTACTTGAAGATCTCGCGTTTGGCCTTCTCCTGTTAGCACCTATAACTAAATTGTCTGATACGGAAGCATTTTTTTCAGAGTCTGCTTTTCGATCACTCAAAAACATTGTAAACATTCCAACAGAAGTTCTGTGGAAAGGCAGGATTCCTGTTTTTTGTTCTTCTATATGCTCAGATCCTCTAATTTGAAGGTTCTCACTGGTACAAACTGCGGGCTTTACACTTGTACTTCATCCTTGAAGACGACAATGGAAAATAATTTTTCTGTTAAAAAAAATCCACTGTTCATACTTTTTTCTGCTACAGAAGCATCATTCAAAGTTGGACGCTTGTTAAAGCATGACATGGTGAGAAACCAAGCTGAATCCTTAAAGCAAGTATAAACAATCTCAGTGATTGAGGAAAAGTATCAATAATGGAAGCGTCCTACGCAACGGTGTAGGAGATAGATGCCACCGCAGCTTCTATAATATTGCTGCTGGTTGAGGCTTCTGTCGGGTTTTTGCTGCTTAACGATGCTTTGCAGCTGCTGTTGTTGCTGTTTTGCCCTGTCAATCGCTCTTCCTTGATAGCTTCAATCTCCTGCAACAATTAGAAGTCTGGTCAGGTCTCGTTGATTATTGAAGACAAGATTGCCCCTACATTTTGTTGTACAGAACAAAAAAATTAAGCCACTGGCCTGGGATATGATCAGCTTCATCCGCTTCTCCTGCTCTTGCTCCCTCAGTGATTTGACAGAATTTGTCTGCATAGAACACAGACGAAGCTGAAGGGATATAAAAGAGAACATGCTGTAACGACGAAGAGCAGTAGGAACATTTCATTGGATAGAAGATCTATTACCGTAGAAAATCGCAGCGTTTTCAACTTCAGAATCCGGTCCATCTCAACCTGGACTTTCTTGAGCTCTTCATCCTTCATTTCCATTTCCTTGAATCCTCTCTCCAGAATCAGCCCCCTCTGCCTCAAAACTGCATCTGTCTTCTCCTTCTCCGCCCGCAGCCGCTCCAGCCTCCGCCGAACCGCATCTAGCTCCTCTGCCAAAGAAGCCCCAATCGGCTCGATCTCCCCGGCCGCCGCCTGCCAGAAAGTCCAGTTCTCCTTGTCGGAGGGGACCCTGATTTTCTTCTTCTGATCAGCTCTCTTCCTCTCCTGGCTGTGATTCACCGGAGCGTTCCTCGGCTGCAGCGGCCTCCTTTTGATTGTCTTCCACTCTGTCTTTGCACGCCCGATGGGAGGCGGATGAATCGTTTCCATTTCCACCGTAAATCTGCTCCAAACTAGTGAGCAGAGGGTGGTTTTATCAAAGGCGAAGAGGCCCTGAGGCTAACCAGGTAGCTTTTGGGTATAGTTTTGAATTTGAAAAGGGACAGCGGCAACGGCTCTTGATTTAAGACCATTAAATAATGGGATTTACCTTTTTTCCTATTATTAGCCCATTGTCAGTACTGATTATCTCATATTTGACCACTTTGCAATAAAAAATCACACCTTTGACCTATTGGGTATGTCACATCAACAAGTGTGGTTTGGCCCATTTCTATTTCAATGTGGGAAGCGCCTGATGACGAGCTTTTTACATATGACCTGGCGCCAAACACCGGTTTGTCATATTACCCGGAATCCTTTTCTTCCTTCCATATGACCCGGAAAGTACCCAAAATGCCCTTAGGTTTAGGTATAAGGCACCCACACTTTGGTTTTCCATATTACCCGGAAAGGGAGCGACTACCCGGAAAGGGAGCGAGTACCCGGAGAAGCTGCCGCTAGTCGGAGAAGAAGGCGTTCCGTCCGGCCGCTCCACCCATATCATCGCCGGCGCCGGCGTCGTCGAAGTCCGAAAAGGTCATCTTCGCGGCAACAAGCGGGAAAGATCGGGTATTGGAAAACAACTTCAACGGAGGCAAGGCACATCGAAAAACTGGTAGGTGAAGTTAAAATACGACGATTTATATGTTGAAAGTTGGTTCCAGAGAAGAAAGTTGAAAACGTAGCAAGTTTTCAACTGTTGTTACAGTCGTGTCGTCGACAACACGACTGTTACCATAGTCGTGTTTGATGAAACACGACTCATATACGATGCACTCATATACGGTTTTCAATATATCGTGTCTCACGGATTTGTAACTTATGACGGGTTTTTAATGGCAGGTACGGATGGAGAAGATAGTTCTTTGTTTACACTACGATGGAGTTTTGACGGATTCTGGTAAGTACGTGGGCGGGATACGGAAGCTCCTGCCTATAGATACACGAATAAAGTACCTAGAACTGTTGCAGCTAGTCGAAGAAAGATTACCGCTTAAGTCTACACCTGGTACATTAACTTTGTCATATCATGTTGAATCTGAAGAATACACATTTCTCCTTGAAGACGATAAAGACGTAGAGTCAATATTTATACTTCACAAGAGCAAGCAAGGCACAAATGGACTAGTCCGCCTGTACGTGGAGTGGACTTCTACGGGCAATAACACCGAGACATCGACTCTCAATAAGGAAATAAATGCCAATGCGAATAACAGCCCGGCCGAGAGGCTACCAGAGGCAGAAGTGATGCCGGGCAGTAACACACCGCCGGAGAGGCTACCAGAGGCACAAGTAATGCCGGGCAGTAACACACCGCCGGAGAGGCTACCAGAGGCACAAGTGATGCCGGGCAGTAACACACCACCGGAGAGGCCGTCCAGCCCGGGCCATTCATACATGTTTTTGCCCGCAGTTTCGGAGATGGAGAAGGTGAAGATGAAGAAGATGACGATGAAGATTCCAGTCCAGATGAAGAAGAATTGTTGGATGAAGATGAATTACCGTGGTCTGCAGATGAGTGGGATGAGCCTCTTACAGTACCACATTTCAGCCAGCCATATCACACGCGAACATCAACCTCTAGAGGTCCAACGGCAAGAGACACATCTAAAGGGAAATCTGTCGCGTCGGAGGACGATGACTATCTCAATATTGAGGGTGATGGTGGTTGGGATTGGGGTACCTATTCTGCAGAGGCCGGTCCTTCAAAACATTGTGAAGAGGAGACGATGTTGACCGGAAGTTTGCAAGCAGAAGACTACGAGGCACAACTTACGTTAGGGGCTAGATTCGAAAGCGTCAAGCAGTTCAAGATGGTTCTAACTGATCTGGCAATCAAGAGGAAATTCATGTTCAAAGTAGCGGATGAGAGCAAGGACACATTCGCTGCAAGTTGCAAGGTTTCGGGGTGCAAGTGGTACATACGAGCGTCGAACAGACTTGATGGAGTCAGCGTAACAAGGAGGGAAGAACGGCATACATGTGACACTTCTCTAAGTTCGAAAGATCATCCATTGGCTTCTCACCTCTGGATCGCGAGGAAGTGTCATGGCCTCCATAAGGATTCAAACTCCATAAAAATCTCAAATATCCAACAATACATTGAGAAGCATTGGGGCGTCACCGTCAACTATAAAAGGGCATGGAGGGCGAAAGAGGAATTGATCCGATTGATCGATGGCAACCCTGAAGACGCTTATCGTATTTTGCCACAATACGGAAGGGAATTAGAGCGGTCTAACGCAGGTACACATGTGGTCATCGAAAGATCAGCTGATATACCTGATATCCCAATTGAGTTATCCGGCTACGACTTCAGACGTGTGTTTTGGATGTTCGGCCCGGTTGCAAGAGCATTCCGAAGAACACTGAGACCGTTGCTCACGCTTGATGGAACATTCCTAAAAGGAAAGTACCCTGGAGTATTATTGGTTGCTACAGCAATCGACGGCAATCAACAATTAATGTGTCTTGCATATGCAATTGTGGATAAAGAGAATATCAAAACGTGGTAAGTTTAGAACCAGGAAAGACGACTGTATGAGTAGTCGTGTTAGGCACGACACGACTGGGCACACAGTCGTGTAATCGACAACACGACTACTCATCTAGTCGTCCTTTGCTTATAGACGACCTTGTAACAACCTGAAGCATTCTATGTTTAATATGTTTGTCTCTCACTTGTACAGGACGTGGTTCCTCACCTTACTTAAATGTTTTCTCTTTACGGACCCCCCGGCATCCCTGGACACGATTGTCTCTGATAGACAGAAGGGCCTTCTGAGAGCGGTCGCCGATGTCTTTCCCGAGGCTCACCATGGGTTTTGCCTCCGGCATATGGCCGCAAATATGCTTAATACTTGGAAGGATAAGTACCTGAAGGAACTCCTATTCCGAGCTGCAAAATGCTTCAGGAGACCAGAATTCGACGCTACGATGGAGAAGATGAAGGAACACAATGAGGCGGCCTGGAAATATGTTGACAATATTCCGAAAACACATTGGGCGAACGTCGAATATCCGGGTAAAAGGTACGGCACTCTCACGTCGAACGCGTCAGAAAGTGTAAATAATATGCTTCTAAAGGCAAGGTTTTGGCCAATAACTCGGTTGATCGAGCAAACGCGGGCGACCACAAGCGTCCATTTTCAGAGACGCCGATTAGAGGCAGACGGCCTACCGACTCCGTTAACAAAATATGCACAGAATCATATCAATCAGATGAGGAATCAGAGTGCTGGAACAGTTCGAGTTCAACCGCTATCATTACGGCAGTTTGAAGTGACATCTTTATACCATGTGGTAAGCATAAATTTGTTTTCTGTAAGAGACGCCTATAACAAAGTCGTGTCGTCGAAGACACGACTACCCATACAGTCGTGTCTTCGACGACACGACTGTATTGTCGAATACACTAATTAATTCATGTTTTCGCATCAGGATGTTGTGGACCTTACGAATAGAACATGCACATGCGGCTTCTTCCAGAGCATGGGACTTCCGTGCAAGCACGCCATGGCATGTATTGATGAGAGGAGTCTGGAAGCGGTAGAATATTGTGAGAAGTGGTACTGCGCAAGTACGTACCGCACCACGTACGAAGAAGTAGTGTTCCCTACTTTAGACAGAAGTCAGTGGGGAAATTACGGCGTATTATTTAAATGCGAACCGCCAAGGCTTGAAGCTCCAAAGAAGGGCAGGAGAAAGACAAAAAGAATTGAGTCACAGCCCGATCCACCTGCAAGGCCACGTGCGAAATGTGGGAATTGTCGTGAAGTTGGTCACAACCGTACAAAGTGCACAAAAAGCCCCGTTCCGAAAGAACATCGGACGCGCAGGAAACGAAAACTTCCGCAACAAGGCAAACTGTCTACGAACGAGACAGCGGATGTACGCCGCTCCAGCTTACCTCAGCCCCCACCATTCTTCACTTAGGATGTAGTCAAAGTCTTGTATAGCGCAGAAGGCCTACCCAAATTAACATCTCTACTGTCGTGTATTGTGAAACACGACTACATATAACGTCGTGTTGAATCAGAGACGATTATATACGTAGTCGTGTTGTTCCAGAGACGATTATATGCGTAGTCGTTTTCCATCAGAGACGATTATATGAAACTAACCTGTTGTATCAAGGCCGTATTCACATTCATGATAGCGATATTTTGTCTACATCTGGTATGAGTCAAATATGTGAACTTTGTACATTAAAAATGAAGTTTGTACAGTGAAAGAATGTGAATAAAATGAACTTTGTACAGTGACATCTGGTATTTACAGGAAATGAACTTTGTACATTAAAAGAATGTGAATAAAATGAATTTGAAGTTATTCTTTATCCGGAAGCCGCAAAAAACCCGCAACTGTGACAGCATCTTTTGTGCCTTGTCCGGAATCGTCGTCAAACTCGCTGTTAATAAGCCCCCGAATCAAGGTTGAAGCGATGACTGGTCGCCACAGTCGTGTGATTGTGGACTGGTCAAACTCCGGGGGGTTCACATTGGACGCCAAATGCGCGACGTACATCATGATGAAGATGCCACAGTCTTTCGAATTTTGTTGCCACGGCGCTTTGGTTATCTGAGTCATCTTCCAGTCTAGCAAACCAAACCACCCCAGCTTGCCTGCCATAACGACGTTCATGAACTGCGTGAATTTGTCAGCAGCTTTTCTGTGATGCGGATATAATTGGGCTCTGCCAGACAGTGGGTTGTAGAAGCGCCATACACAGTGCGGGAAATGGACATACACGAGGCAGAAGTGGGAGCCGGTGCGGATTGGGAAAAATGCGTAGAACATGTTCCTATTCAAGCCGTCCAGCATCCTCCCGAGCTTTTTAACCAATTTAGCATTATTTCCCCCTTCCTGGTGCTCCTGCGAAAGCGAAAGAGATTTAGACAACGATCTAATAA
Organism: Houttuynia cordata; assembly: GCA_039654745.1. Lineage (NCBI taxonomy): Eukaryota > Viridiplantae > Streptophyta > Magnoliopsida > Piperales > Saururaceae > Houttuynia > Houttuynia cordata. The sequence continues at coordinate 21,430,450 of CM077509.1, forward strand.
TATCATAATTATTTACTTATCACTCCTTCTGCAGGGAACACTTACGTTGTCGAATATCTCTTTGAATGCGTGGCAACCAAAAAATGCCCACAGATATTTCATCGGGTTTCTCTCGTTGCGCTGGCTCAAAAGACTTAAAAAAGCATCTATAACCTACAGAAAACATATTGAGGAGTCATTACACTTCGGTAAGGCAACATGCAACTTCCAATTAAAAGTCGATTATTCTATATATACGATCTGCATAGTAGTCGTGTCCTCGATAGACACGACTATGCGTATAGTCGTGTATTCCATAGACACGACTACGTGCAAAGTCGTGTCTTCCAATACCGACTTTATGTCTACAACCCTATATATGAAGAGCATGGGTTTACTTACATTGGTGTTTATTTCTGTTGTTTGTAGGAGGGATAAATAGTCGTCATCACATAGCGTTGGGATTGGATAAGCCTTCCTCGGATTGGCCATCCATCCATATATTGCCACTCTATCCCGCTCTAACAGTACCCCCATGTCGAAGCATAACTCCGAATCGGCATAGTGGTCGGGGAGAGCAATTACAGACTTAGACTTCTGAGGGGTTAGGAGGACATCGACGTCAACCGGCTGTGATGCGGTTAAGCCAGTGCCCTCGGCGACCTCCTCCTCCTCCCTCGCCTTCTCCTCCTCAGCCTCCTCTTCCTTCAACTCCTCCGTCTTCTCCTCGTCCATCGCCTCTTCGTCTGCTTGCACCTCCTCCTCCTTCCCCTCCTCCTCCTCCTTCGCCTCCTCCTCCTTCCCCTCCCCCTCCTTCGTCTCTTTGTCCAAAACATCCGCCTTCACCTCCTCCTCTTCGACGTCCCCGCCCTTCACCTCCTCCTTCACGGTTTCGATATCCGACTGCCGTATGGAAGAGATGACCTCATCGATGATAGAGGTCGCCTCTCTATCGGATATGGTTTGTTCGGAGTCGGCTTTCGGCTGAGGGGACCTATTTCTTCTTTTCTGCTCCTCCGCCATTCTCCGTATATGGTCCTCTTCTCTAATCCTCTGCTCCTCCTTCGAGCCGACAGTCCTGAAGCGCTTCCTTATCACTACACCAGGGGGGAATATGTCCCGGCCGTACGTCGGACGGGACTCGACTTCTGCACGCTCCATATCTTCCTTGAATTCTGGTTGGAGCTTCTTCAAAAACATCTTGGCAGAGGATCTCTTCGCAGCCCGTTCCATCTTGTCTTCCTCAACCACGCGTTTGATGGGAGCTGAAATGACATTTTACTTCTTCATGTCAGTAGTAGCAGCACGATAAAAAACATAGTCGTGTTATATAGAACACGATAAACCACATAGTCGTGTACAATGAAACACGACAAATATAGTAGTCGTGTATGATGGGGCACGAAAAAATAAATCATCGTCTACAACTTACCTTTACCCCATTTCGTCGAATCCAGATGTGACTTCCTTGCCAGCTCCTTCGTCCGCATACCGATAGGAGTGTTCTTATTATGCTCCTTTTGAAGTGGCCGCTTCTTTGGGTCCATCTGATGCACTGATGACGATTGTGGCCCCATTTGGGGCCGCTTCTTCGGCTCCATCTGATGCACCGATGACTTCTTTCTCTCCATTTCGGGGCGCTTCTTCGGCTCATTCGTCGGCTCGTCAGTCATCTCCTCCTTCGGATGCTCGAAGATCTGACCTTCTAACAGCATTGACGCTGAGGCGGCAGAGGACTTCATAGAGTGGAGAATCTCTCGCAGAGGTCCCACTCTCCTCATAGGAAGACAGAGCTATCTCTATTAGTGACTGTATGCCCTGAAGGGCACCCTCCAATCGGCCCATTGCAGTTGCAGTCGACTGGGCAGCCTTTCTCGAGGAAGTGGAGGCAGGTTGGTTGGGAGTCGTCTTCATTTCCGGCCTCTGCGGCCTCTGCCGTCGTGGAGGATGGGCCCCTGAGGTTGACGAAGCAAGGAGATATGCCTCTCCGGCCATGGGGCTGATTACGTCGACGACTTCCTCCCCTATTTGAAGATTGTGGAACACTCCCGTCCAATAGTCGGCCATGCGGTGCTTCTTCTGTGCACCTTTCTTCACCTCTGTAATGAGGGCCCCACTTCCTGGCCATCTTTTCGCCCGTGGGCTGGTAGGGCCCATGACAGGATGGAAGATTGTCGTGTGCTCAAAAAACCAAATCTGCAAATTAAACAGTTGAAAACATTATAACAATGCGCGGTTGCCTTAGTCGACTATAAGTTCAACACGAATTGAACTATGGTCGTGTCTTAAAAAACACGACTATATACCTAGTCGTGTTTCATTATACACGACTATAAATATAGTCGTGTTCTATGATACATGACTATATATATAGTGGTATTGTATAAGACTTTTTCCCGATCGAAGACTATGAATGCTACATACCTGAAGGACATATGCGGCGCCATTTAGGCATCCACCGCCCAGGCACTCTCCTTGCGATCTCGCTCCCACTAGGCGGCTGGTATGGGTTATACCAGAAACCAACATCTTATGTATAGCCCCAGCCCAATTGTATGACCTCAATCTTGGGAGGTCGTCAATGTAACGGTACAAAGAGGGATGAACCGCTCTAGTGCTGTGTGGAAACAACACCGTGGAGAAGAGGAGGCAGATGATCATCCTCGCAATGTCCTCCTCTTCCATCTTCAGTTCGCCCGCGCTAAGCTTGTCTATCATTTCCTCAATGTGTGGAATGTCTGCTCTCCTCGCGGCGAAGTACTTTCTGAAGAATTGACCTTCCGGTCGGCGTGTCAAAGAGGGGAGGACCTCAACTTTGTCGCCCTTTGCGGGCAATCCGGTGATAAGGGCAACATCTTCCTCTGTGAAATGTAGCGTCCTACCCTTGATATTGAAGACCTTCGCCGACTCATCCCAGTACCTGACCAAATGGTCGAGGAGGTTCCGAGATACAACAACGTCCTCACTTTCAAAAATGACAGCGAAACCAGCCTCGTTCATCAGCTGGGCACATCTTTGGTGACGCTGTAGGAGGGCCGCACACTTTTTCATCGCCCCCGGTTGACAACACGTCTTCAGCGCCGGTCGCGCATTATATGTTCTCTTCACTGGTCGGTCCATCGGAGCCTTCCTTTTCCTGCCCCTCTGATTTCGCTGCCGAGGTGCGAAGACAAAATCATGATCCTCCTCCTCTTCCGGTGGTATTTCCTCCATAGACTCATCTCTTTTTTTATCCATCTGCAAGGAGTGAGGTATAGTGGTCAGTACAAAAGTGTCCTCGGTGCAACACGAAAATATAAAAGTCGTGTCGTCGCGGACACGACTAAATACACAGTCGTGTCTACTCTAGACACGACTTTATAGTTCATAGTAAAAATTAAAAATTCAAATGTCCGACCTTATGAAACTAAAATCAGGTAGGATAGTTGTAACTTACCGTAGTTTAGTCGTCTGTATGTCTGTATTTCCTCGCAGGTGCCTTCACAGTCTTCCTCGCCGTGCACCGAAGCTCAATCCGGTCAATCCGCCTGTTGCATGCAGGCGGAGGGAGCCGCGGGGGTCTTCTCAAGGTTGAAGATCAGAAATCCCGACGGATGCGCTTCAAATCGCCGCCTTTGTCCACTCTCCCTCAGTCGTGTCGTCGAAATCCAGTAGGGGGGCAGCTCGATATCGAGATGGGGGACGCGAATAGGCTCGAACTCGTCCGTGTATTCCGCCGGTTGAATCGCCGCTCCAACTCGCCGGTCGCCGGTGCCGTCGCCGATGGGAATCGCCGGAGAACTTCACACTCGAGGCGTGTTGTACACAACACGCCTCTTCGCACAGTGTTAACACGAAAAAATAGAAGAAAGGGCATTTTGGGTACATCAAGTCCAGATTCCGGGTCATATGAGATTTCACGGGAAAAACCTGGTAATATGGGAATATGAGAATTTGCGCCAGGTAATATGGAAAAAACTCCCTGATGACACTTCCGTGGTCACGAAGCTGCTTTTTTCTTAAGCTTGCGAAGCTCCTTAACAAAGTCAAATTATTTAGATTGATAACTATGGCTACTCATTCAAATTTCAATATATGTTTATTGTGAGGTTGCTTTGGAGTTCTCAATATTACGTATGATAATGCATGAACATTTCTTGGGCAAGAGCTCCGAAATGGGAGTTGTAGCCGTATCCCAGTCGGATACACTGTCTTTATGTCGGACACCAACTATAAACTAATCAATCAAATCCTTATTTAGGTAATTGATATACAAAAATATATACATTTTTACTTAGTTTGTTAGTGTCAATTTTTTGTTAAATAAGAATAATTAGGGATGCTTAGTATTAATTGAATAATTAAGATTTTGTGTCAATTATTTGATAAATGTGTTTAATTGAATAATTTAGATGCATTGAATTGAATAGATTTTATATTTTATTATGCATCTAAATTTAATTTATTTTTATTTATGTAGATTTCATGAGTTCAAGTTGCAAATCATAGTGTTATTGCGTGTGAAATGGATTGATCTGAAAAGAGATTAAATTGTAAAAAATCTGATAGATAGAAGAGCTTAAGCGGATTTTTAAAGCTCTAAATTTATTTAAAGGCTGAAATCAAGTGCAAAAATTATCTGAGTCGTTGATGTGTACGAAAGAGAAGACAGGTACTGATTTAAAGTGAAAAGCCGCACAAATTAGATCCGATGGATGAAAAAGATACGATGGGTTTTAAGAAACAAAATAAAAAAAAAAGGAAAAGAACCGAGTGCTTGGGCTCTGTTCTGCTCGGCCGCTCGAGCGAGATGAAGAAACAAAGCACTCCCTAGTGCTCTTATTTAAACAGAAGACGACTACTTGGCCAAGGAGGAGCGGATAAACGCGAAGGAGGATCAGAACTTGATCCAGCAAAGGCGGCTGGAACGAGGAGTCAACAACGAATTTGAGCGCGGACTTGGAGCAAGATTAAGAGGCGTGCTATTATGGAGGTGAAGTCCATTATCGACATATTGTTCCCCATGGCCCTCACTGGCACCCTCCTCTACTCTAGGTGGATGGCCTCTACGCTCTTCCTCGGCCGCCTTAGCGAGCTTGCCCTTGTCGGTGGTGCTCTCGCCTTAGGCTTCTCCAACATCACTAGCTACTGTGTCACGCCCCAAATTTTTAAACCCAAAATATGCGGAAGTGATAATCCAATAAAGGTTATTGGGTATAAAATCTGGGACAGACCTAATACTCGAATCATCACATACCCATTTCCATACATGGGTTTTGCAGGATCGTTGACTTAAATAACATTCATTGTACCCGAATTATAAATAATAAAGTTGTAACAATAATAGTTTAAATTATTACAGAAATAAATAATCTTCAATCAATACAATAATAAAAAGCCAAGCACACAGGCCACAAGTAACAAAGTTCAACAACTAAAACACTGAAATAAAAATCTTCATTTACAAATCTGCAGTCATCCTCCACTTTCTCCTGCTCAGCATCATTCTTTCTTAATTCCTCCATCGAGGGATGCATGAGTATTTCGTATGAAATACCCAGTAGGATACCAAAAACCCCACTGATAAGGGATTAACAAATTCTAAAGGAAAAGAAGATCGAATACCAAAAGTATTATGGAAATAAGGAATCAATAATCAAGTTTTGGAAAAATCATCAAACCAAGCTATCACCAAACACCGGAAAACTCATATGTACAGGTAGAATCAACAACTGAGTTAGCTGTGTATAGAGAGTCGACAACTTCTACTCATTGGTCAATCCACTTCCCCTATGGACATCTATGCCAGAACATCCTAGAGGTTCTTCAGAGGAACCCGGACATGCGTCTAGGGATACTGGCCCCATCGGTGCTTACGGGCACAATGGGCGGAGACTGCAGACCTTCCGTAATGTCATACAGTCTAAGCGCACGCGTTGCCGTCGTCGGCCGAACTACAGAGGTTCATAAAATGTGAGATCACAGAGGATCTTGCAATGGCTCTGGAGCATACTAGGATTTCCACTCGAAGAGTTCTATCATGACTCTTGTGGAAGAAACAGTTTCAATAGGTTCAAAGATCACCGTACGACAACAGAGGTTGTATGGAAAATAATCAAAGATTTCACCTTGAGAATAAACTCTTATAGGAATGCCAACGAGATGACAATATCTCGAAGTAACCAAGCAATAAGGACTCAAGTGTCCGAACTTGTCATCAACACGTGACTCACAAAAGAAGTGGTTGTAGTGCTCGTCTTCCCAAGCTCCACTCAAGTCGTTGGGGTTAAAATGGTAACTTTACTCATTTAAGATCTTCGATATGCAAGGCCCTAGGTATAAATTCCAAATACTGAATGTAAAATCGAGAGTTTATGAAGAAAATGATTAACTAGAGTTTAGAGTAAAACCTTAATTAAGGATTTCTATACCGACCACTACGGTGAGCCGTAAACTAAAAGGGAAAGACACTAAGGTTAGGACTCGAACCCCTGGTCTCTCTCTTATAGGAAAATTGTACTATTACATTAGTCATAATTCTGGTAATTTTGAGTTTATTTGTATTTAAATTAAATTTATAAATCAATTAATCCCGTGATAATAATACTAGTGAATTATCCTTAATTCATTGCACTGCCCTATGTACAGCAGTACACTTTCAGCACTAGCTACGACTTTTACTGAGTGAATCTGAATCTGTAATTTTTACTGTAGGTTCCCTGATGAGTCTATTTTACATCCCAATAGAGAACGTATTTTATTGAATTTTATAGAATTAGTTATGCATTTTCTACTACTGACTGTCTGTGCAGGAATTTCCAGACCGAGGCTTAATTAAGTCTTTGGTTTGCCCTTTATTATGTTAATTAATCACATCTATTAATCACTTATGATATTACTAATCATCTCTCTGTTCCACCTAGGCATGATATTTGTAATAATTAACGGCAAGTAAATTTTCAATATAATACTGTCTTTATCACTTCTACAAACTATTTTTATGCCTAATCATGATTATCATCTATTCAATAATTAAGACCCTTAATTTGGGACGAAAAGGAACATAAATAACACCAAAAAGCAGAGGCCTTTACCTCTGGTCAGAAGGGTATCGAGTCTATCGACTTGTATTTTACAATATTTTAGACATTTAATCCTTCGCCTTCTTAATTCTCATGAATCATTACCCGATCTAATGATTAATATAATTTAAACAACAAAAAATGACCGGAAAGTAAGACTATAATCTCTGGATAGCACGGAGTCAGATCCATAAGGAAATGAACGAGTCAATTACATGCTGACTAAGGAGAGAGGAATTCATATCTAAGACTTTGCATATCGAAATAGGGAAAAGTTTAAATGAGATCGCTCTCATATAGCTTATATGAGGCCACTTTAAATCGTAACCCTTCGATCTTGATCTAACGGCTACATATAGCCATAATGATCTCACCCACTCCTTGATGTGACACACTCACCTACCCACTGATTTAATATCCATCCTCCGATTGGAATCCAACGGCTATAAAAATTGGCCTCATGCTCCTTATATGAGAACGATCTCATGTAAACCCCTCTCATCGAAATATGCATTCAAGTATTCAAATGGATCATGCATATACCTTTTTCAATTCACAAGCATCATCCTCATACACCAATGAACAACAGACATAAACATATATGAAAAATCATCAAGACATGGTATTCAAGCCAAGGAAATTGGGTAAAAACGCATCCTACCTGATTTGAAGAGAATCGATACGTTATGCGCGTAAATCAGTTCTCCGGGTAGACTACGCTTCCCTTCTCTACAAAACCACTCTACAAACCACCGGAGAGCTCCTTGAACGTGGTGTGCAAGGCTGCCCACTGCTGCTCCTCTGCTGGCACGTCTCCCAAAAATTGCAAAGGAGAATGTCGACCCCCCTAATAGCATGTATACATAGGACATACACAAGTCCTAGTTGATTCTCTACCGTCCATCTCACCACGGTCCAAAGGCTACCAAAAGGTCCAGCCATTCCACAACAGCCAGGATGCCCTTCCCCTTAATTTGCTTCAGTTATAAATCTCTTGATTAAGGGGAATTAACTCAATCCCTTTAATTATCTAATTAAGACCTTATGCAGTTTCAATTAGCAAGATCTAACCATCTTGATAAAGGGCGCCAAGCTTGATTGGAATATGCCCTCAGTATCTTCCATAACTCACCTTGAATGCCAAACATAACCTCCCTAATTAATCCCAAATTAAATCCCAATTTTATTAAATTGCCAATTAACTATCAATTAGGGTTTTCAAATTCAAATTATCTCCCAAATTTAGATCCCTTGATTAGGGCTAATTAGGTAAGACATGCCCTCCAAAGATCCCCTAAAATCAGCCCAAGAGGTTCCCCAAAGGATTTGCCTCGAAAATCACGAAATTAACGGCGATCGATACGCTACAACCGCGATCGATCGTCTCCCGATCGATCTGTCATAAACGCGATAGATCGGTCTGACGAAAAAATTAAATTTTTAAATTTATTTTTAATGAGTTTTCTAGAACTCAAAATTACTCCATTCGAGGAATAAAATTCTACTTTATTAATATAAAATTTATGGTCGCTACATACTATGTCCTCTCCAGTCTTGCCATGGGCATGGAGCCCATCTGCGGCCAAGCCTTTGGCGCACGCCACCACAAGCTAGCTTCTCGGCCTCGCCCTTCAGCGCACCATCCTCCTCCTCCTTGCCGCCCTTCATCCTCGTTCTCCTCTTGCTCAACATAAAAAAAATCCTACTCCTTTGCGGTCAAGACCCTGCCATTGCCGCAGAGGCTCACGCCTACATCCTCTTCTCCCTCCCAGACTTCCTCGCCTAGTCCCTCCTACACCCCCTCCGCATTGAAGGGTTACCGAGCCGCAGTAGAAGCGAATTAATCGTCCGTTTGGTGTTGAATTCTTCTAAGATCTATTTTGATTTGGAATTCCTTGCACTCACAAATAACAACAATGAAAGAGTACAAGATTATGAGCAATATATATACGAACTACAGTTTATTTCATGCACAATCAAATTAAATACAATAACATGTACTACTAACCAGCGGCCTTTGTGCCAAAGATTATACCGTTCTTCGTAGAGAAATAAAAGTATATCCGAGATCACCTCTTGAAACGTTTGTGTGTGGATCAATGTTTTATTATTTTCCACGAGATAACAATATCACCTTCGACTTCTCCCAATATATTGCTTGATTGAATCACCAAGATTAATCCCAATAGCAAGTGATAGGGAAAAGGAATGCATGAAGTAAGAGAGAGAGAGAGAGAAGATGAATGCATGCCAAAGCCAGTGTCCTGAGTATTATTCACGTCCCCCTTTTATATCTCTCTTCTTCGTCGGTTACCAATTGGGGAGTTATGGATATTTTAATATCCTGTAACCTCCACTAATTACTATCTTGATGGTTATTCATAACCACCCATAACTCAATCCCTTCAATTCTCGTAACGGTCAATTACCCCCCCCCCCTACCTATTGTGCCGCCGTCTCCATCCTCCTCCACATCCCCATCAACTATCTCCTAGTCCACGTCCTCGGCCAAGGAACCAGATCTGCTGGTGAAGTTTCACCAGCCGTTGATTGTACTGAATCGATGGTGCACACAAGTATAATGTGCTTTCGGTCAAAGATGCGTCCTTTGGCTGAGCGCACATGGAAACAGTGTACACTGTCGATTCTGTACGATCAACGGCTAGTGAAACTTCACCTGTGGCCTCGCTGAGCAGATCCGGAGACTAGGAGTTTCTTCTTGTACTCCCTTTGCCACTCTAACAGCTCCATTTGGGTTTTTTTAACCAAATGGAATTAATAAAGTGGGACAAAAGGAATAACTTTTTTTAAAGTCTTGAGGCTGTTTTATTGAAAAAAAATTAAGACGGGGCGGTTCTGGTTTTCACTTTTTGGTACGGGGTGGTTCTGGGTCCAAAAAACTGGACCCGAAGCAAGTTCGGTTCGGTTCTAATTTTGAAGATTTAGAACGGTTCGGAAGTTTATCAAGAACCGACCCAAACCCGTAGGTATTTCAATGGCAAGTCCAGCTGTCCAGGTAATATAATATCGAAAAACTCCTCCGGAGCCGAGTTCAAACACCACTTTGGCGGCCACCTACTCGACTGGATCCATTCGGTATGCATGTATACTAGGTGGACCTTGGACATGCCCAAGAGGATTTGCAGTGGGGTGGTACAGTAGTAACAGTACTCAGAGAGGCACTCCCGTTGGGATCATGGAATTCCATATCGGCGATATATCGATATCGGGCCCCACCCGATAAAACGAGACGGATAAATATCGGTTTTTTGAATTTTTTCAAATATCGCCGATATATCGCTATTTTATAATAAAATAATATTTTCGAAAAAAAAAATCGATTTTTTTTTTTAAAAAAAAAGGGGAAAAAAAGTAACTTTCCCACTTGTTTCCCATCCTAATATGTATATTTTAAAATCTATGCTTTGTCTAAATTAGTATAACTCATTTTAGATGCTAAATTATGAAATATATGATAAAAACTAGTTTTTGATCACCGATATTTTTTTACAAATATCTCCGATATATCTCCGATATTTTGTCTCTTAAGCCGACCGATACGATACCGATATCCGATACGGAATTCCATGGTTAGGATTGGCTTTAGGGTTTAAAGTAATAAAGTCCAAACCTCCAAGAGACTGTTGCCCTGCCCCTTCTGATCGAGACTCCAACACCTCTCTTAATCAAAGAGTGGTAAACACATCAATACAACAAATGAGATAATTCAAGATACACGAATCATTAGAATTTTTTTCTAGAAGTGGGTGTAGCGTCTTTTCGAACAAATGTTGCGACATAGTGATAAACTAAGGATAAGACGGCCGAATTTCATTGGTGCAAATCCAAAGCCGAAATAGATTCATTCTTTTTCTTAATAGTAGAAGTGTAGATGGCTTGTAGAGAAGAAAAAAAGATGTATAGATGGCAATCCATGCTGCTTCTCTTATGGGTCTAAGAGGAGGGAGGCCGGCGGTCCTTGAGTGCCTGGAAGACTCGGGAGCTCCTGTAGAAGATGTGCGCCCTCCTATTGTAATCCGACGGCTCTCGCCCATCGTCCTCCTTCATCATGGCCTCCTCCTGCAGCCCCTCCAGCGCCTCCACCAGCCGGCTCTCCTCCTCCTCCGACTCGGGCTCCGTCTCCGCTTCCCACCACCACGTCGACATCGGGTCCTCCCTCGCCTCCGGCCGCTTGAGTGTTGCCTCCTCCGCCTCCCATTGGCCTGCTTTCTGCTCCATCGGCACCGCCCGTAATGCGAGTGTCGGTCGGCTGCCCGGTCTCGTCCAAGCCATAAACTGCTTGGCTCCTCGGAAAGAAAAAGAAGGTGTATAAGAAGAGATGGAGGAAGGGAGGAGGATGGCTTTGTGACAAGTAATGGCCATGGTAAGCATTTACAGTCTTCCACAAAACTTGTAGGAAAGAAAAAAGGTCTACTACAAAACTCTGCTGTATGGACAAGAAAGCAGAGTATGTCTGAAGAGTCTAGGGGATAGAAAAGAGTGGCTATTTATAGATTGCAAAGGAGAATACCACTTCTTATGCACGGACATTGGGACAATGGAGGGGGAAGATGGCACGTGTTGTGACACTTGCAGAAAAGGGCGAGGGGCTAAGGCACACATTTCAGCTCTGGCTGCCGTGTGGGGAAGTCCTGACGTGGATTTTTTGCATGGAAGACTTTGTCGAGGACACTGGGGAATTCGGATCAGGGAGTGAGCCGATAGGCGAGAGAGAACAGGATCGTCATCTCCTGCGTCATGTATGGTTCTTGGAGATAGAACCAGAAAACATGCATGAGCATAGACTCGGACTTCTCCTAAAGTGTAGGATCATCCTCACAACGACTTTGCATGGACATTCTATGAAACGTAAAACTTCACTAGCGTGGCTGACTTCACACGCTATTAGACTTGAATCCAAGACTCGATGTGACAACCTCTAGTGCATCTTCCGTGCGAGAAATTACAAGATGTTGGAAGTCATGCTCACCACCAACAGGACAAACTCGAAGTCTAATAACTTCTCCTCCCGTGCACTCAACCTCTACAATTTTGTCAGGTTCGTGTGCTTAGCTGTTGGGCCCATTGATTCAATGGCAGGAAAATTGATTAGTTTCTTCCTTTCATATAGCAAAATCGAGATCAGAATCATCAGATAGGTTATAATGAGGACAAATAATAGCTAATTAACGATACTCCATCTGTCCCAAAAATAGGTTGCCTTATTAAAAAACCGAAATAAACTAACCGGTCAAGTAATAGCTAAATATGCATGAATTTATAATACTCTCGTGTCCAAAAATATGTGTCCTTATTAAAAAAACCAAAATAAACTAACCAGACAGATAATAATAGCTAAATGTGGGTTAATTTATGATACTCCCTATGTCCAAAATTATATGTCCTCATCCGACCGAAATTTTGTAGACTGCCCTAAAAAACGTAAACGTGGGATTGGGAATTTGGACCTACACGGGAGTCAGAGACCCGCGTGCAATCTGCCCTCTCTCCCGCTTCCGGTCATCGCCACCTTGTGACCTCGCCGGCGATTCCTCGCCTCCCGCCGACGCTCACAGCGCTCAACCAATCCGGAAAACGGCGAAAGGGGTGTCTTCCGGCGGAGCGGCGATGGGAGGGGGCCGGAAGAATCTGAAGAGGAGGGCGGCATCCGGCGGCAAGGAAGCCGGAGTGGAGCTCCGGCCAGGGCAGAGCGTCATGCAAGTCCTCTCCCTCCGTGGCTCCAACCTCATCGAGGTCCTCTTTCTTCTTCTGTTTCTTCTTTATCTGCTTCCTCATTTCTATTTTACTTCAATTCGAGTTGAGCACTTCGTTTGAGTCGGTTGAATCATATGGCTGTTTTATTTCAGAAAAGTTGTTATCTTTTAATAATTTGAGTGGCCTGTTTGTCGAATTTTAGAGAAATGCTTAATTTTGCTGGAATTGATTAGCTTTTCATATATGATTTAGGTAATGGATGCCAAAGCGGTCAAATCGCTTGCCTTGTTTCCGGCTAAATTTCAGAAAAGCCTATGGATAAAGAATGGTAAACTTCATTGTTTTTAAAGGATGCGCATATTTTGTTTGTTTGTTTGTTTTTTTGCAGAGTTATGCTTGGTATTTCTCTCGATTTATATCATTTAAGTGGATTTTTTACTGTATTTGAATGGGGATATCTCAGTGGTTCTTTCGTTTGAGTATTATTGAATTCTATGCAGGTAGTTTTGTGGTAGTGGATGAAAGTGGGAGGGAAAAGGCCCTTGAATCAGGTAGCAAGGTCGCGTGTATGGTTACACAAGTTCTCTATCATGACCAAGTTCGCGTGCTTCAGAAATCTCCCGAATGGTGTGTTCCTTCACTCTTTTTCTCTCTATATCTCTGTGGAATAGCTCATCGCCCCTTTGTTTTCGTAATCTAATGATTGTGACTAGTTTGTGGTCTTGATGAAATTTAGTGATGCATGTATCTTCCGCTTGAACTTGATAGTACCAGTATTAAGTTGCTCGAGAGTGAAATTTATCACTAAATGGAAATAGAACCTTCTCATTGTTGACCATGTTGCTGGCGCTGGTTAATGAATAAGTTATGTCTAGTGCTAGTTGTAATTCTGGTGGGCTTAGCTTTCAAGCAAAGTTGCTGATATAATCAGTCTCACGAAATACATCATTTATGGTGTCCTTCATTTGAAATTGAGGTTTCAATATGAATAAAATGTTGACAGACTTAGAGAGCACAGTAGTTTCAGTTCGCCCTGCTCAACCTCGGATGATCCCCCTGGCTAAGTCCTCCACCTTCTTTATCGAAGAAACCTCCGATAATTCTATGTAAACATGTTCAAAAGGAGTAGACATTGAAACACACAGACCCAAGCAACTGCAGAAGCAAGCATGAAATGGGAAAACTCAGCAAATGGAAGCTAAAGATGGTTTCTTTTTTAGTCCAACAGAAGAAGCTTCCCCTGCCTTTTTAATGGCTCAGTGCCTACTTTCTTTTTCCAAGGTGGTTGCTTGCTCCGCCTCTTATGCAAGCAGGAGTGAGAAGGGCAAATGAGGGACAAAACTGTGAGCTGAAAAAAACTGAGCTGGGCTAGAGAGAGCAATAAAAGGAGCAAGGACTGGAGGAATATTATGACACAGGAGATCCCCAAAACAGTTCTACTTTCTTTAAATCTTTATTAATCTTAATCCTCTTTGCTAAATATCTAATCCTTGTGAGCCGACAAGCTTAGAGAACGCATTCCTGCACTGTTTCAGATAATGTATTGCTTTTTAAACCAGAGAGAGAGAGGGAGAGGAGGAGGGGCTAACCTGCCAGGACGGTTGAGATGGAATCTGGGGCTCTTTTTTATTCCATCAAAACTGTAGAATGATGCCTGTTTTGGGGTCTTTGAACTGGATACGCTGAAATATTTGTTTTTCCTTCTACGGGCTATGGATGATACTCATCATTTTTATAAACACGTTCATAGTTTCTTCAGCAGTGTTAGATTGCAATTCATATTCGTTTTTGACATCATATATTGACTACCTATATAGTGGTCACCCATTTTATTTACTTTCAAACATTTACTTATTTTATGTGCTCAATTTATGGCGCAGGCCAGATATGTTTAGACCAAAGGTTTTGGATGAGATGGATACTGAACCTCTGAGATCAGTCTCACATCTGGAGGAGTCATCGGCTACAGATGATGAAGATGGTCTTCCACCAATAGAAGTCAACACAAACAGAAGCAGACCTGCTGAATTTGATTCAGATCCTGAATCCGAGTAACTGTTTTTTTTGTTTAAAATGTATCATTGTTTGTTTATGTGTGAACGAGTTGGAGATGGGTTTTAAGGCTCTTTTTGTTGGCAGCCTCGTTGTCTCACATATCACTCACATATCACTTTAACTATTGATATGTGTTTTTTAGTTTTTTATGAAATTTTTTTGGAGGGATGCAAGTAAAGTTGAAAAAAGAGAGGAAGGGGTATAAGAGAACTTGGATAGAGATAACAAGTATGGATAGATTTCTGTTGGTATTCTACGGTAAGAAAGTTGGAGGGATGCATCAGGCAAGTAAAGTTGCCAAAAGAGAGGGAGGGACATCAGAGAACTTGGATAGAATTAACAAGTATGGATATGACTGTTTTATCTTGTACGAAATAGTTGGTACAAAATAGGCTAGAGTGGAGGTGTAAGATCTATGTCACTGTCTCCAAATTGTTGGCAAAAGATGTGTATGGATTGTGATTATATGTTCTGGAATAGTCACACGTGATTTTGTTTTCCAAGCTATTAAACTTGCATCACGTGGAATGTATAATTGATATCTAATGAAATAGACAAAAACTTGCTACAGGTATAAATGAATGTAGTCATGTATTTTAAATTTACAAGTAGAAAGAAAAATCTATATGGAAATTCAACTTTACAAAGAATTGACAATTTTCCCATGTTGGGCTAAATCTGAAGTAAATGTATTAGACGTTGACACCATCTGCATCCTTGTGACCAGGCTCGCAGCTTCCCTAAGAGAAAGAATAAAAGAATTTGCTCTCAGCTGGAGGTACTTAGTGACGGGTCCAGCATTCCAAAACCATGGCCTGTCTTCTCAATTCTGCGCAAGAGTAATCAGGCGTAACTAGAGTATCCAGAGAAAGCTTAACTCAACGAGATGATGATGCTAATTTGTTTTACAATACTAATATGCTACTTAGCTAAGGTTCACGAGATCAATTTGCTATAACTATTTATCTTGGGCTTACGTAGGAGCGAGCTTGTCAAGTCTGCCCAGCTCTTTTCCTGAAGGTTCATCAATTATACGTCCAGAAGCATCAATAATATAGGCCTTGTTTCTAGTAGCGGGAAGGCCCACCGACAGAAGCAATTTAAAGTCGTCCTCGTGTAGCTCTCTTCCATTTACTAAAATGCTAGTATTCCCTCCAGCAGAGTCCTTTGCCATGGGAGAACTGAACTCTTCAATGAGTGGCTGCAACAAAAACAGAACTATCTTGTTTATCTCTTGTTGTATAAGTTCTACGTAGTAAAAAAGTTTCATGGGGAAGAGGTGCAATCGTAGAAAAACAAAATGAAGTTCGCATTATAATTGTCCATATATATCTGCAAGATTCCTGTTGAAAAATAAACAAAAAATTTTACAGGTTCAAATTCATCAATAAATCACGTAATACTTACAGGAATTATACCGAGGCAAGGTTTCCCCATGACACCCCAAAATCCAGCTCGATAGTCGTACCTGGTAATGAAGAGAGTCAAACTATTAGCACACTGCATAGTGAATAGTGACTATGTATAAGTACCCAGCCAACTGGAGCTATTAATATCGGACAGAGAAGTATTAATATACATTAATTGCTTTCGAATTGAAAACCTCCATCAGCTACATCAATCATAATCTAAAAAGTTTTAAATTAAGATACTAACAATAAGATCCTTGCAATCCCTTCTACGCATGACAAATGAAAACATTTCAAGCTGGCTTTCATAAGAACTTCCAGTTACATTTGTATTTTACTAAGGTCAAACACAAAAAAACCCAAAAAAACTCCTGAAAGATAGGACAGAAAACCAAAACCACCATTGTGTTTGATTACAACAAATCTGGGTACAGCATTAGTGTCAAGTACAATTTTGCAAGGAACTTGTCCAATTATATTCATCTTTTTCTATTTTACTTTTTATTTGGACAGTGTCTCCTTGTATTAAGCTGTTGCACAGCTATATGATACGATAGTACGCAACTGCTATAGATTTTAAAAGAGTGGTATTCTTTTAGTTTATTGACAACAAAAGATAACTCTTTCAATGAAAGGTGTGAGAACCAACCATTAGGGGTGGAAATGAGACAACCTCACATGATTACATAGGAAAGGCGGAAGAAATAAAATACCTGATTGAAGATTTTTATAATGTTTACATTTGTTCAACTATTCTACATATTTATTAACAGTAAAAAGAAGAAAACAGCAGATCGCAGACTTTCTATTTTCCATTTAGTTGTGAAATAAAATACCTGATTGAAGATTTTTATAATGTTTACATTTGTTCAACTATTCTACATATTTATTAACAGTAAAAAGAAGAAAACAGCAGATCGCAGACTTTCTATTTTCCATTTAGTTGTCTCTTATATTTTCTTCTTTTGGCATGCTGACTAACACATAATAAGTTAACAATGTGATCTGCACAGTGCAGGTAGGAAAATGAACTTCCATTCCTCTAACCCAACCTTACCAGTAATTCCCAGGACGTATTGGTCCAGCCTTCTCTTCAGCTTTTTTAATGAACTGCTCAGGGATAAGTCTCCCATTCACATGAACTTTCTGTTTCATACTTTCTAAGCCATGATTGATATTTTTGAATCCTTTCTTCACACGCCCAGTCAAAGATGAATCTCTCATATTCCTTGACCTCATTAAAATCTCATCATCTTTGTCTTTTTCCAAGTGTGAATTCTCCGATTTTAAACCTATGTGCGCCATGGATAGAGGCCCATTTGTCATGAGTATCTCCTCTGCCAGATATTCTTCTGATGCCATTCGAGAAGTTGCATCGGACTCAGAATTACGATCATCTGCTGCTTTGTTCATCATATCTCTAGGTGAAGAATACCCCATAAGGCGATGAAGTGGCGACCCAGTTCTTTGTGGTAAATTTTTCACCTTGACTATGTCAGTTGATGTGTTCACCATTTCAGGTCTTTTGGCAATCTTTTCAGAACTTAACATTTTTCCTTTCTCCATAGGCCTTGAGGAAGTACTTGATTCACATGTTTTGTCTACTGTGCCACCGTCAGGATTATAATGTCGCGCAATAATGTTTGGATGTTCACCCTCTGTTGAATAACTTTTGCAAAAAGAGAGTCCATACTCGTGTGAATAAGAAACTACATCTCCCTGAGATATAGATGGCACATTCTTAGCAGTAGCATCAGTGCTGCTATCATTGTCAACTTCACTTGAGGGATGTTTATCATGAGCAGGACTATAAGGAACAACATGGGTCTTACCTAAAAGTGAAAACATAAGAACCTCAGAACAAGCACCACACTGCAGCTTATGGCATCTCTTACTTGCCATGAGAAAATCCGCAGGTAGTTGCAGCAGTTTCCAGCAATTGTAACACATAATAAAAGGGGCTCCACCTGCTATGGGGCGGCAATGTCGCTTGAATAGTTGATGTTTTCCCTTATTATATAATCTCTCTATGTCATTGTCCAAAAGCCGAGAATCCAGAAATGCACTTGAGTTATTGTGGAAGGCTAGAGGGAAGCCAGGGTCTACATTTCGTTGTGGACTAGAAGTGGTTGGGCTGTAATAGTGGAGGGGCACAAGAGCAGGATAGGCATGGTGAAGGCTGTTACTATAGCAAGCATCACACGAGAGATGGGATGGATATTGCCAGTCATCAAAACAGCAATGTGAACAGGAACACTCAAGATGGTGCCTAAAATTTGCCGTCCCTGAGAAGTGCAATTGTGAGGACCTGGACTGCCGGCTCATTCTGGATTTATAGGCTCCATGAGAATGTGGATGTCGGGGGCGATGGTGTCTTCTGGAAAGTGGCAGTGGTTCTTGAACAGAAGTGCTACCAGAATACTGACCCTCAAGTATTCCTCTATGAATTTCCAATCTACTCAGATGATCTCTTAACCTCTCAACCTTTTTGATCAGTTCCATTTGGTCATTGTCAAACTCTCGGGGTACATGGTCTGACAGATTGCCTTTCTCATAAACTGGAGGTAAATCTCGGTAGTAATGTGAGACCCTTTCTGGAAATCTAGAGGCACCTGGTTCTACATCCATATGGCTCTGAGCTGAATCAACAACTTCAGCACCCAAGTGGCTTCCAGGTCCATAAGCTTGATTTCCATATGCAGTCCTGGAACCTAACTGTTCATCTTGGTTCCAGTCGGAGTAACGTGAGAGAGCTGACCCATATCTTTCATAAGATGAAACTGATGCCATCTTCTTTACTTGTGGTTCCCCAGTTGAGTTGGCAGTTATCTTAGAATTATTGGGTTCTTGACTTGGTGGGTTCCATTCCATACCCACGGGATCCATAGGCCTTGGTCTGAACAATGTCCTTTTTGATAGATGGGAACTCCTGCTGCGAGAAAAGATGTAGGAATCATGGTCATCCCCGTTGGATGAAAGACTGCTATAGTAAGCACGAGTGCTTATTGTAGTTGGAGATTTTGACAGATTTTGAATTGCACCACTGAGCTTTGTGTCGAGCATATCCACTGAGATGACAGATTCTGTATCTTCCATTATGCCTTCGTGTCTTATTTGGGCAGGCTCAAGTGAACCGTGCTGAATTTGGTCACTATCATGCAAATAATTTACTTCTTCAGCTACAAAATTTTGGTACGATAAGTTGCCATCTTCTCTGCCTTCACTAGCGCATCCTGTAGTTTTGAACTTGATGCTTTCTCCATCAACTGTTCCTGGTTCTCCTCTGGTGTCAACTTCTCGGGCCAAGTCTTCATTCTCACAAGAAATCTCATCTGACGAAGAGAGCTTTCTTGAACATTCTCCATCCTCAGAAAAGCTCGGATTAGAGGATACGGACTCAATTCCTTTGGTAAAATCTAGATGTGAAGCATCTATAACTGCAGAGATTGGAGCCAGATGAGGTTTGTCTGAAGCAGTGCTATCATAGTCTTCACGTTTATAGTCTGCCTCATTCTTCTGTAGAGAATCATGTGGTTTGATGTTCCTACTAGGATCATGTTCTGAAACATATGCATTTGACGAGGAAGGAGTCATCTCTCTTTCACAAAAATTATTGGATTCGATATCTGCAGAATTGCTGCTGTAATCTAACTCAGAAACATCTCGGTCCACGGAGTAAAGAATCTTACCTGACTTATTTGAAGTATCTGAGTTTTTATCCTGCAGATACTTCTCCGTTTCATTCTTTTGCTTCAACACAAAACCTCCACAATTTGTGCCTGAAAAGTCTGTATCCGTAGTACAAGCATTAACAGCTTCATGACATGGAATAAAAGACTTATCATCTTGACAACTATCTTCCCGTCCATTCTTCTGAAATGGTTCTTCAGCTCTAGCATTCCCACTAGCAAGCACATATTTTGCTGTAAAAGGTCAGGTAGTGGAGATGTAAGACAAACAAGAACAGAAGAAGAAAAAGTCATTTTTAACAAAAACAGCTTACCTCGGATAAGTAAATCACATCCACCACACTTATAAACGGGAACATTAGCAAATTCTGGAAGAATCTGCTTGCATTTTGGACATTTAACAAACCGAACTTTTGGGGGTTTACTGGCCATGTTCCACTGAACAGCTGAAGTAGGTGCTCAAAGCTTACGATGCTGTCAAATGATATAAACCAAAATGGTTGTTAAAGCATAATATTGTGGTGGGAAATCTGAACTAACTAGTTACCCAACCAATGCAAAAAAAGGGTAAAAGTTGTTACTTAGAGAATAGCAAGAGAAGATATCAATCAGGTGTTTAATTTGCAAATGCGCAACAGCCCACACTAGCACTGTGGCTACAAAACTTAAACTGATTCCCATTTGGATTTAGAGATACCTATACTAGCATGATTACTTTGACATTCACCATTAGTTATCAATTTTATTTATAATCTGCGCTTATTCAGGGATAATTATCTAGTAGAACTTTTTTTATCTATAATGAAGCATCTTATTCTAATTTACTCCCTCAGTGCCACATTAATTGTCTGAATTGTAATCAGAAACGAACTAATTTTAGTTCAATTTCAGGTTCTAACCCAGACAATTAACGTGGGATGGAGGGAGTATATAGGATTAGCGAATGGATATTTTTCCCCTTTTCTACACTAGTAGAGATCCTATCTATAAGAATTAAATTAGGGTACTTGTGAAAGGCTAGAGAATAACTGACCTGTATCCCTTATAAAGGCCAGAAAAACACCTTTTAAGAGGACACTTTTCACTTTTTTTTGCAACAACTATTAGTTGTGTGCTTATGTCCTCCCATAATAATGTAGACTGCAAATCTGGTTTGCGTCACACAATAGCAAAACTGGTGTAAACTACGGGCATAAAACTAGCTATCTGTTCACTTCTAAAGTTTTATCCTCATGTTCTGCGGTATGGATGAGACTTTTGATTGGGTTAACACTGGTTTGTCTCCTTGTATTTGATTTATGTGCAAGTGGTTCTACCTTTAATTTGGTTAAGTGAACCTCTTTTGTCAGTATTTACTGAACTTGTAGCTACATCCAATTCCATTGGCAGCTTAAGGGGCCTGAGTTTCAGTGTTTAATGCATAATTGACTTAAGCCTGAGTTTCAATGTTTAATGCATAATAGATATGAATAAAAAAATGCATGATAGATAACTCCTCCAAGCTTCATAAAACCAAGTTCTAGGTATTTGATTTCATTTCCCAATTTCCTCGAAATTTTTGAAAACAGCATATTTACTGTCCAAGTCGGATCTCAACTCTCATCTTAGAGGACAGAACAAAAAGAAAAGATCACGGTTGATTTGCCTGATAGGAAAATGTGTTTCATTGCCTGTCGATAATAATGAGTGTAGGAAAGCTACAGGGAGTTCATATAAGGTCATTTCTAATTGACACTAGTTTTTGGATCTAGTATGTCCTATTGAGTAGTGCTATACAGCATAAAGGAAAACATAGAAGAAGTTTTTCTCATATTACAGGAAGATCTAAAATTTGCATTATGTCCGAGTCATAAAAATTGATATATGTTCTCATATTTTATCGAGCCCTGTTTGAAGTATGATTTTACCATGAAGATTTTTTATAAAGAACCGTTCTGCATAGCATCAAGAAGCCGCCTTTGAACTCCAAAATGTTTCTCTCTTTTTTTTCTCGTGACTAGAAAGAACAAAATAATTATTTTTGAAAACCACCCTATTACCTATAGTTTAAGTTGCATCAGATAGAACCAGGAAAAATTTAAATGCATTAATTTCTGTCATTGTTAGAATGCAATCGACAAAACATGCTTATCTAGTTGCAAAAACTTTTATCCTCCTTAATTACGCAAGATGCACTATCCTAACACTAGCATACAATACATAATAACAATTAAGTAGCGTATGCTACATGGAGTCGGCGACATGGGTCTTACGCATCCATTCAGGCTTATTTTGTGCCAACTCTTTTGTAAGAGATAATAAAGTCATATCCTTTTTTATTAACTCCAAGATCCCTTAGGTCTCCCTTTCCCTCTTTTGGCATCATTTACATGCATCCCTTCTAATCTTCTCAGAGGAGCATCTATTAGTCTTCTCTACATATGCCCTTACCAAAGCAACCTATATATTCCCTCAGCTTCTCCCCTAAGGGTGCTACCCCTAAACTCTCACGAATATATTTATTTCTAATCCTAGCTCTCCTAATTTTCTGTATTTATGTATAATACATAAAACCAAAATTATAAAATCTACATTAACCAACACACATCGAATATAACACAAAAATTGGGAGAGAATAAGAAGAAAAAGAGAGAAATTCCAATCTTTCGAACTAATAACTCTACTTTTCCAACGCCCTAAGCATTCTAGCAGAACCTCAGAACAAGAACTACAATTCCAACAAACTAAATCAAAGAAGTAAATCTCTTCTATTCAGTCGGTGATAAACCAGTCAGTAGAGCAAAAAGTACCTGGAAAAGAAGTCTCAGATCTGGCAACCGGAGATAAGCAGTTCAGAGCAGCCGATCCCGAACTGTGAATCTCCAACACAATCACGAAACTTAAGTATGTCGAAGCAAAGCAGCACGACAAGATCAGAGGATTCGCCGAAGTCAAACAAGACTTGCTTCCTTCTCTCTCTGTCTCTCTCTCCCTCTCCCTGCCGTGCGAGCAACGCCAGTCAAAAGGGAGAGAGGGGTGGAGCTTCTTCAGCCGGTCGTTGCCCCTCACCTACGAAAGAGTAAAGACTCTGCTCGCTCTCTCTCTAGAAGCTGCGAGGGAAAGACGAAGAAAGGCAAAGGTGGCGTTTGAATGGAATGGAATCAATGCTTTGCTGCCGCGGGCATTTACCCACCACCATCCTCCCACTCCTCAGAGAGAGACATGAGAGAGAGAGAGCGGGCGAGAGCGAGGGAGCGAAGGTGGTAGCGTGTCTACTGGGCTTAGGTGGCAGTTAGTGAAGACTTTGAGGTTCCAAAGTGTTGTTGTCAACGGGTTCGGACGAGAACTTAACTGTTTGAGCTGATAATTGTTTTTCGACGCAGCATGTCGAATGCATATTAACCACTTTTTTATATTCATTGCATTTTAACCTTTTCTGTTGTATGAATATCATTATATAATACAGAGATAATTTTACTAGCTAGATTTTGATTTCGGACATGATCTTTACTATCTACAGAGCTTTTTACATATGACCTGGCGCCAACTTTGACTTTCCCATATCACCCGGAATCTTCCTCTTTCTTCCATATGACCCGGAAAGTACCCAAAATACCCTTAGGTTTAGGTATAAGCACCCACACTCTTCGTTTTTCCATATTACCAGGAATCTGAGGAGGTACCCGGAGAAACTCGTGTTCAATCGGAGAAGAAGGTGTTCCGTCCGGCATCTCCGCCCATATCATCGCCGGCGCCGGCGCCGTCCAAATCGGAAAAGGTAATTTTCGCGCCAAAAAGCAAGAAACCGAACGGGATGAAAGGATTTTGATGTAAGAGCAGTGGGGAAGCCCTCCAAACTACAAAAATTATGATCTACATGTAAAGAAACACATATAAAGATCACTCATTGGTATTGGACCGCTCCTGGACATAAAATAAGAGGATAAAAATAGGCAAAAACGTGAAATACTCTTCGGCGAGTAACAAGTTCAATTTATATATCTTTCTGTGATCCTAATGAAGGGGAAGAGGAGGAAAAATAAGGAAGAACACAATAAAATGGGCAAAAAACAGATGAAAAATGAGCGAGTTATCAAATTTTGAAAATTCCTATTTTATCGTGTCATCGAAAACACGAAAAATATCCAAATCGTGTCTCCCAAAGACACGACTTGCAGTATAGTCGTGTCGTCGTGTACACGACTATACTGCAAGTCGTGTCGTTCAAAACATGTTTTTACTGAAATTTTTAAAATGTCATAACTCACTCATTTTTTATCCGTTTTTGCCCATTTTTTTTGCGTTCTTCCTTATTTTTCCTCCTCTTCCACGTAATGAAGATATATTAGAATGAAAGAAGAAGAAAAAAGAATAAGAAAGAAAAAAATGGAAGCTTTCCAGCGAAGAGCTTCCACTTTATTCTTTATTCTTATTTTTTATTCTTCTTTTATTCTAATATATCTTCATGAGGTGGAAGATGATGAAAAATAAGGAAGAACGCAAAAAAAATGGGCAAAAACGGATAAAAAATGAGTGAGTTATGACATTTTAAAAATTCCAGTAAAAACGTGTTTTGAAAGACACGACTTGCAGTATAGTCGTGTCCGCGACGACACGACTATACTGCAAGTCGTGTCGTTCAAAACACGTTTTTACTGAAATTTTCAAAATGTCATAACTCGCTCATTTTTTATCCGTTTTTGCCCATTTTTTTTTTCATTCTTCATTATTTTTCCTCCTCTTCCACATCATGAAGATATATTAGCCTGAATCGAGTTATGCAACGTGATTTTTTTGAAATTTTCAAAATGTCATAACTCGCTCATTTTTTATCCGTTTTCGCCCATTTTTTTTTTTCTTCTTTATTTTTCCTCCTCTTCCACCTCATATAGATATATTAAGCTAAGAAATAAAGAAAAAAGAAGAAAAAAGAAGAAAGTAGAAGCTTTGCGGCGAAGAGCTTCCACTTTCTTATTTCTTCTAATTTTTTCTTTATTTCTCAGCCTAATATATCTTCATGATGTGGAAGAGGAGGAAAAATAAAGAAGAACGCAAAAAAAATGGGCGAAAACGGATAAAAAATGAGCGAGTTATGACATTTTGAAAATTTCAGAAAAATTGCGTTGCATATGACACGACTCAGGCTCAAGTCGTGTATTCGACAACACGACTTGAGCCTGAGTCGTGTCATATGCAACGCGATTTTTGTGAAATTTTCAAAATGTCATAACTCGCTCATTTTTTATCCGTTTTCGCCCATTTTTTTTGCGTTCTTCTTTATTTTTCCTCCTCTTCCACATCATGAAGATATATTAGGCTGAGAAATAAAGAAAAAATTAGAAGAAAAAAGAAAGTGGAAGCTCTTCGCCGCAAAGCTTCTAATTTCTTCTTTTTCTTCATTTCTTAGCTTAATATATCTATATGAGGTGGAAGAGGAGGAAAAATAAAGAAGAACAAAAAAAAAATGGCCAGAAACGGATAAAAAATGAGCGAGTTATGACATTTTGAAAATTTCAAAAAAATCACGTTGCATATGACACGACTCATGCTCAAGTCGTGTTGTCGAATACACGACTTGAGCCTGAGTCGTGTCATATGCAACGCGATTTTTCTGAAATTTTCAAAATGTCATAACTCGCTCATTTTTTATCCATTTTCGCCCATTTTTTTTGCGTTCTTCTTTATTTTTCCTCCTCTTCCACATCATGAAGATATATTAGGCTGAGAAATAAAGAAAAAATTAGAAGAAAAAAGAAAGTGAAAGCTCTTCGCCGCAAAGCTTCTACTTTCTTCTTTTTTCTTCTTTTTTCTTCATTTCTTAGCTTAATATATCTATATGAGGTGGAAGAGGAGGAAAAATAAAGAAGAACAAAAAAAAATGGGCAAAAACGGATAAAAAATGAGCGAGTTATGACATTTTGAAAATTTCAAAAAAATCGCGTTGCATATGGCACGACTGAGGCTCAAGTCGTGTTGTCGAATACACGACTTGAGCCTGAGTCGTGTCATCTGCAACGCGATTTTTCTGAAATTTTCAAAATGTCATAACTCGCTCATTTTTTATCCGTTTTTGCCCATTTTTTTTGCGTTCTTCCTTATTTTTCTTCCTCTTCCACCTCATTAGGATCACAGAAAGATATATAAATTGAACTCGTCGCTCGCCGACGTGTATTTCACATTTTTGCCGATTTTTATTCTTTTATTTTGTGTCTATGAGCGGTTGAATACTAATGAGTGGCCTTTATATGTATTTTTTTACATGTAGATCTTAATTTTTGTTGTTGGGAGGGCTTCCCCGCTGATCTTACATCAAAATCCTTTCATCATATATTTTTTTCGTCTTTCCCGCTATTTTACAGTTTTTTGGCATGAAATTTTATTTTTTTTCTGAGTTAGATGGCGCCGGCGATGGTTTCAACCGCGATTATGGACAGACCTTTGCCGGAATATCTTCTTCCCCAACTTCATGCTCCCGTAAATCACTAATTTTGGGAAGAATGAAGCATTTGGGATACAAAAGGCTTAAAAACGTAAAAGAAGGGTATTTTCGGTACTCTAGGTGCCAATTCCGGGTCATATGAGAGAAAGAAGAAGATTCCGGGTGATATGGGAAAGTCAAAGTTGGCGCCAGGTCATATGTAAAAAGCTCCTATCTACATGTTGTTAGGATAACTACACCTTTTTCATCTTTAGTACTAGTTGTTTAAAATTTGATTATTCCACTAGTGTTAGACTGTTTGTGCGTTTTGAATTTAAATATGCTATGATTAAGAGAGGGCAAGCTAGAACTAATTTCTAAAAGACTGAATATCTTATGTTAGAAAACCAACGATCTTTAGGTTGTGTTAGCTGAGTCATATATTCTTGTTGGTGAATCTAAATTATAGTCAAATCACATAGACTACAAGACGATTGAGTCGGTTAAGGGGTTTTAGAATAAATAGTTGGTGATTTTTTTCCCTTAAGGAGACAAACAAGTTTCCCTTTTAAAATGCTTGACACCATTTGAGAACACTAGCTTAGTTTTCTATGATTATTTTCCAACTTTTATCGTTGAGGTCTTGAAGACAGGATAAAATTCTTTTTCTTTGTACAAAAATATCAATTTGCTATAGATCCTCTCGTTACTGACACGGCAAACAAAAATGTCAATGTTGCCAATGAAAAACAAAGGTTGTCAAATTTTTCTTTTTTTTTTGTTTCCTTTTAGTTTTGTCCTCTTTTTCGTAACGTTTGACCACGACTCACTAGTTGACTGGTGAGGGAGGCGAATGAGGGGCTGAGCTTGGCTGGGCCGGGCTTTCGTCGGCCCATCGGCATCACAGGTCCTACTACCAGCTGGAATGGGCCCACCATCCAGCATCGCAACATTAGATGTGTGATCACTGAAAACCCACAAATCTACCTCTTTGGCGTTGTTTATTTTAATCAATTGTGGAGACAAAAAGGAGAAAGGAGCACGTTCCAAAAGTCATTCTTCCACGGGACCCGATGGACATTTTTTTCAACATCGAAGTCACTTACTCATTGAAAGGGGCTCAATTCAAGTCCAGAGCCCGGCCGGGCACGGCAGCTTTCATGGCCCAGCCATTTTATACTGTCATGTTGATGTCAGTAGGGCGTAATCACATGAATAACGAGAATTTACGTAATCAAATCAAGCCAGTCATGACTCATGCCCTTGCGAAATTATTGGGTACTACGGTCTCGCCACCTCACTTTTATGCCATGGAGTGGATGCCGTTGATTTGGGTTTACATGTGATCCTAGAGATCGACGCCCCCTAGCGTCCTGGAGTAGCCAGCCAGCCATCCAGGCCCTTTGCATACAGACAGGCACAGACAAGTGGGGGGCCCACTTATCAGGGCTAATTAGGCTGTCTTGCACTCTTTGCTGATTTGCCCTGAAAGTAGGTCACACACATTGTCCGCTTGACTGCTTCTGTGTCTACCTGTCTATCCCTAAGTACATCTTTAATGGACCTTGGATCTCCTTGGTATCCACCTGCTTGTTATGAAGGATGATTCCATTTCTAATTTTCCATATGATCCATCACAGTATCATATACGCCTCCAATGGTGGTCCAATAAGAAACGAGATAATAAAGTTTCATTTAAGTCACCTGCATTCTCCTGAGAATGAAGAATCTGCATTAGTCTCTGCCATATCTTCTGGCATAGCATTCCACTTAGTTAAACCAAATCTGGCTAATACAAGTACAATTACAGAAAAGATGAGCCATAGGTTCATACATGGAATTAAGCGCAGAATAGATATGTAAGCGTATATGCAGAATTTCGCAGGTAGAAAGGTCTTGGTGACAAAATTTCCAAGTGAAGTGATTGACAGAGTAAGGGAGCTTTGTATGCCATATCTGCATCCACCGAGGATCCTGAGAATGAATTTGATTCCACAAGAATTCACAAGAGAGGCCACAATGAATTTACATTTTTCAGAAGATTTTTATAACAGCTGATAGCTTGACCTTCTCAAAAAGGGGTATCCATAATCTTGTGGACAGTCTCCAAAGGCCATAATTGAGCAATATCATTATAAATCCGCCATTCTGGACAATATGTTTGAATAAGGACATCTACTGCAGAATTACGGGGCAAACGACATTGATTCATTATATCTTCCTCAAAATAAGCCACTATTTCTTGAAAATTTTAATAGATTTCCTTAACCACTGATCCATCAAAATATTAATAATTGTTGTAATATCAGTACCTCTTTGCTAATTTGAAATTTGGATTTACAGAATGAAATTGCAGTAAACATTTCATGACAAAAGATCAAGGCCGGTGTTTAACACTTCGTCCTTAAAATAGGTTTTCGGCCTCCCCTTTGTGCTCAAGATCTGTTGAACGTCTGCCTCCCAGGAGACAACGATCTCAAATGCACACATTAGAAGCAATGCAAATAGTGGGTCGCAACGAACCAGGAACCATGTTTTTGGCTATCTCACAATGAGGAAGATTCTTGTTCATATAGGAGTATGAAAATACATGTCCTTGATTAAAAGCAATATAGAAAAGGGTATGGCAACCTTATACAAGAGAAACATCCATACGAAATTGTGTACAGAGTGTTTGAAGCTGCTTTTCCCTTCAATAAACGTCCAATCAAGCTTCTCTTGCTGCCATTAAATTCCAGCAGATGAGGCGATTTTGGCAAAAAGCATCTGCAAGCGATCCGCTTCTCTTGTCCAAACGTGCCCTATTATAAATCCTAGCAGCCCAAATTATTTTTAACAGGAAGTGACTAGAGTAGATTCCATCAATTATTCCTCCTTATACTTCAATTTTGATCAATTAATGGGCTTCAAATTAAGCCATTGCATCCCCCATTCTGATGTGAATTCTTTGGTAGTTTTTCATTCAGAGTTTTAGAGCTTAAGAGTCGGACTACACTCTAAGATTGTTGTGTCGATTTAACTCAAAGTTTAAAGAGTTTCATCAGTTTATAGAGTCTGACTCGGATAGTCAATGTAATCATTCATGAATGCATGTTAATTTGGTGTCACTGGCTCAAGAAGATAAGAAGTCGACTCTACTCTAGGAGGGAATAGAGTTTAAAACAATGTTTTGAAGCCTGATGATATATAAACTTAGGTGCGGTATCAGAACACTATCTATATACATGAATGGAAAATTTTATGGCCTTCTTGGAGAATCTCAAATTCTCCGGTGAAGCTTCGCCAACCATCAAATCCCCTGGACTGGACTGCGCGCTCTAGTGCAAGTTAGCCACTACCGCATGGCGCATGCTATAATGTGTGCTAGCGTGTATGCCATGACTAGGGGAACCCTTTGGCTTGTCATCTAGTCTTGGTCTGTGAAATGTGATGGGAAAGCCCATCGATTACTTGTACTTGCTTGTTTCTCATCTAAAACCTTTCCTCGTGTCCCTTGCGAAGATGCCTCCTACATTTGCCGCTCAAACATATCAACTCCACTTCTTTAAATGGAACAAACTATCATTATTAAGTAATACAGAAGTGGTTAAACTCTCATGATCAAATTAAATAAATTCACAACAATGTAAATGTTCTATGCTCTATTCCCATGCTGACACCTCATGGTTGTTATTTTCTGATGCACCATCTGCCATTTGCATCTTTGGATTGAACACTATAACCACTTTAAAACATCTGATTATGCCCAGTAACAAAAGAAAGACATTTTGGAGAAGAATCTCGTCACCATACCAGATAAAAAGAGGAAGAAAATGACTTCTTCTCTGACTTTTTGCGCCTGCTGGCCTCCACCTCTGCCCAAGTCAGTGCCTCGGCCATTATCTTCTACAGCTGAACTTCAATATATAATAGCACCGAAACATTGCTTACAACTATTCATCTACTTGACTAATGATTACTATAATCCGCAATGTGCATGACATCTAATGTTTCCTTTTTTCTACATAATGTCTCCTTATTTGATGCTTAAAATACTGAGTTTTTTCCTTTTGCATCAAGTAGGAACTACTGCATTTATGAATGACGACAATTTGCACTATAAAAATTGCAACAAACCTGAATCACCATCTGGCTGACTATACCATCTCAATCTGTGAAGCCCTGGTACCATTTGGCGCAATGTCATTCTTTATACTCCTTCTGTCCCACATTAATAGCTCCATTTGGTTATTGAAAATGAATCAATTTGGGAGTTATAATTAATAATCAGCAGACCCGACATTATTTTTTATCGTAAATCTCTGTTTAATAGTGTATATGAAGTAAATATATCGATAATTCATTTCCTAAAAGATTAAACCAAAAACTTTTATCTAACATGGTAGCGGCCCGAGCTGGAAGCGAGTGTGCACCCCTAAGTGCGTTTGCGTGCACAACCTGATTGTGAAGCGAATGTATTGATAATCAATTTCAAAGAAGAAGTTTTGAAAAAACAATGGTGATCTATATAACAATGTCTACTTAACTTCACATTTGAGAATATCATATGAAGCCTTTGAGCTGCATTTACAGTTATGGGCACATGGCCATTGAATTCGAAAGTGCTCTACATTCCACAACAAGCTGCATAAGGTTTTTTCTGTTTCACCTTAGCTGGAAACCCATTGGCAAATTTCTAGGAGTCATATCAATGTCCCCTACTTTTTAATGTATCTCCTATTACTGAAAGCCATATTCGAATTATTAAAATTTAGTACTGTTTATCTTCTTTTTCCCTGCTGCCGTCCCTCTTGGAATCAGATCATACCTTTGGGTTATATTATGAATTCTTTGATAATGATATTCTACCATACGTAGTATTTTATTTGATTGATAATATACAATTCAATCATCTGAAATTTTGGAATATAATAGTTACATTGCAGGCCGGTTCTAATTAACTTGAAGGGCTAGTCTACACAAGTTTTTTCCCCCCATTTTTTATGACTACTGTGCTTGATTTGATAATGATGACATTGTCAAATTAAATCTGCCGGATATGATGGGCACTCAAAGCCATAAACAAGTTCTATAACACTTATCAAGTTTCATATAAACCAAAAAGTGTGGCCCGGCCTGCAATTTGATACATTTTGTTACAGATGTCAGTTTTGTTCAATATTAGACAACTAATAGAAGTAGCACGTGTAAAACCCTGATTATGTCAGGTTACCATTTCCAAAGCTGGGATCTCCCTCACGCCTAGATTATTAAAACCCTCTGCTTACTGTTTGTCTCAGAACAAAGTACACAAATTCCATGATCATTCTTCCTTCCTTTCCTTTTGTCTCTCCAGGAGGGGTAAAGAGAAGGAGAGAAAGATTGTTCATGCACTCAAAGTCTCAAACTGAAAGAGCTTGGGAGCTGTTGGGAACGAATTAAGGAGTCCACAGTCCACAGAGAAGAGGAGCATAATTGAGGTCCATGGGAGAGGAAGGGGCAGTGACCAGTGGAGGGGCACCAGCTAAAGCACACTTTGTTCTAGTGCATGGGATCAGCCACGGAGCATGGTGCTGGTACAAGGTCCGGACACTCTTGGAGAAGTCCGGCCACAAGGTTACCTGCCCAGACCTCGCGAGCGCCGGAATCGATCGGTCCGATGCAGACTGCATTTTCTCCTTCGATGCCTACAACAAGCCACTCACTGACTTCATGTCCCAGTTGCCGAACAACGACAAGGTAGGCACCAGCCAAGCTCTAGCAAACACGCATGGCAATTCACGTGTAATTTCATGAATCAAGTTACCATTTAATAGATGAAGCAAATTACCATTTAATAGTTATTTGAGACAGTTCAAATGCAAATGTTATAACACTTGTTTCATTGCCATTTACACCATGGATATTGTATCATATCAATTAAAAGCAAACTGATGTACAATATCCAGGTGAAATCATAGTGGTTTTGATACTTAGATAGAAATAAAGTTTCAGCATTACATGATCTTAATTATTACACACTTTTTCGATCATATGGTAATGGGTTTCATTTTCATGAGATATATAATTGAGATGAAGGTTGCAGGAGACAATATAAATGACATGATGTCACCTCACTTAGCTGGTAACAATAAAAGGCTAATCTACTCCTTTATTTATGTATTTAAAAAAATTACAGGTGGTTTTGGTGGGGCACAGTGCTGGTGGTCTGAGTGTGACCTACGCAACCCACAAGTTTGCCAAGAACATCCAACTCGCCGTCTACGTTGCAGCAACCATGATCAAATCTGGGATTACTTCCGAGCAAGACTTCAAAGACGTAAACCCTTGTCTTTGTCAGTTCGATCATAACATTTTCCATAACATTTATGCTTTTTTTTTTGTGAATTAACCACCATGCACTATACATATCATTTCCCTACATGCAATGTGCAGGGGGTGCCTGATCTATCAATGTTCGGAGATGTGTACGAGCTAGGGTTTGGCCTAGGACATGACAATCCCCCCACAAGTGCCATTATCCGCAAGGAATTCCATAAGCAAATCCTCCACAATCGAAGTCCTTCCGAGGTGATAAATCAAGACTTATGACAATGCTGCTCATAATAAATCCTCAAGACATAATTGGCGGCAGGATACGGTGCTCAAAGAGGCTGGTTGCCTTGCCCGGCTTCTAGCAAGGTCCTAAGGACTCGGACACTCCTTGCTATGAAAGTAAATAAATAGGGAGATAGTCGATATGTGATGGCCAATACATTGGCAACATCAGATTTAGATCTGTTGGCTCACCTATAGGGGCAGCCAGCCTGCGTGCATCATGTATTAGCTGCACAATCAAAATTGCACGGCCGGAAAGCGATGTGCACCTTTGCTTTTCACTTTTTAAGCTCAGCCCAAATAAAGATTGAAACGCCTATTGGGCCTGCTTTAATT
The DNA here is from genome assembly GCA_039654745.1 of Houttuynia cordata. Classification (NCBI taxonomy): domain Eukaryota; kingdom Viridiplantae; phylum Streptophyta; class Magnoliopsida; order Piperales; family Saururaceae; genus Houttuynia; species Houttuynia cordata. The sequence continues at coordinate 21,463,667 of CM077509.1, forward strand.
GGGTTTTGTTAAATGGACGCAGGACTCTGTCTTGGCTTCGATGCTGCTACGCCCAGGCCCAGTCATGACTTTGCAGAATGCTAAGTTCGACGGTGGAGATGATATTGATAGGGTGAATAGGGTCTACGTTAGGACCACAGAAGATCATGTGGTGAAGCCTCCACAGCAGGATGCCATGATAAGAAGGTGGGCGCCGTGGCAGGAGTACACTCTGGAGAGTGACCACAGCCCATTCTTCTCCGCCCCGGCCCAGCTATGCAGCCTCTTGATCAAAGCTGCTGCCACAGCAAATACCGTCTCCGACAAAGGTAATTAGATTGTTATAAAAAAAAAGTATCTGAGGCCGTTTGGGGCGTGAAAGAAGCAAAACATCCACTGTGATGTTTTTTAGGATGTTTTCAACTTTCAAGCTGAAACAATCAGCTGAAAGTGGAAAAAATCCCCAAAAAATATTTAGCTGAATTTTTTTCAACTGGATATTTGCTTTTAATCACGAACCAAACGGCAAATAAAAATCATAAATTAAATGAAGGTTCAGGATTATGTCATTTTTATTATACACTTTACCGGTCATATAATATTGGCTTCAATTTTTTCTTTTTCAGGTGCGGATGGTTAACGTGTAGTGTAGTCCTCGGACTCGACTAGAAGTGGCTGGGCAACTAGCCTTCTTAAAGAACTGTATCCCGCTGCCAATCCCCTTGGGCACGTACACGTCAAACATAACATATGAACCGAGTAAACAATAGATAACTGCATGTCACTATATTTCGTCATGTGCTATTTATCGTAAAGATGTTGAGACACTGCATGCTATTTATCGTAAATTTTACTATATTTTTTTCGATATAATTTTAAGATTATTAGGATATCATGATGATAAGAAAGAGCATTAAAAATAAGGAAGAACAAAAAAATATAAACAAAAATAGACTTGAAATGAAGGAGATATGTTTCGTTGAAGTGTAAAACTTAAAACTAGGTAATATGAAAATTTTATAAAAAGGTTTTAGGGTTATGGTTAAGGAGGGCAAAATGAAAAGATCAGGTACCGAAACTAGATTATATGGGATGAGCTAAAAACACAGACTCTGATGCCTCAGTGTTGTCGTAAATGGCCGTGGACGGCTGAGGATTTTAGGCCTGATCTGAACACAGCCAGGTTCAGTAGCCATTGATGTCATGCGGACACATCATTGTGATTAACACGATCTTGATCTAACGGCTCACTATGCGTTTGGTGCACATGTACCCATGGGCGCCAAGCGCATGCTAACTTTTTTCTTAATATTATTGTGCAATGATTGTATTGCATGGAAGTTTATTATGCAAGATCAAACCCTGGCGAGAAAGAAATGATGTCAAACGCATTCCACCTCTGACTGCTCCGACCTCACCGACTCTACATCGTCAACATCCCCCTCGCCCGCCTCGTCCTCCACCGTGCAAAACTGATCATCCTCGATATAAAATCGAACGTGAACCACCGATTCTCCATAATCTCCGGTATCGTAATCCTCGTCTCCGGATACGTATCCAACAGCCGCCCCAGCAGCCTCGTCAATTTACCGGAGAACCACCGCAGGCACCTGAATTCCCCCTTATAAATCTTCCGGTACATCGCCATAACATTCTGATCATGAAATGGCAAATACCCAGCCATTAGCACAAACAAGATCACCCCACAAGACCATAATAAACTTCATGCCTTTATGGTCTCCTCCATCTCAGGGAGTTTTAACTTTAAAATATAATTCATATAAAAAAAATTAAGCACAATAACGAGACCATTTAGCAAAGAAGGACGAAGTATATGATCCCGGTTGACATATCACGCATGTAAGTATACAAATATAGAGGCATCCGTGTTCTTATGGAAATATTTTTTTTGTAACTTATGAGAATGTTAGTTATTAGTCTATGAAGCAAAATACACGTGTAAATTTCTTCTGCTATTTCTGAGCCAACTCTAACGCCATTAGGCATATTCTCCAAAATTGGTGAATGCATTGAATCCCTGGCCGTTATGAATTATGATCGGTATAGCTTCTAGTGATTATTCCAAGTTTACCAGGGGCATTGTGACTTTCAGTAAAGTGGCTCGTTTGCTTGACCAATGAGCTTCTTGTTCATCTTAGATAAAGAAAGGTGAGAGCGTTCAGAAACCCAAAGCACCAAGAGTACCTGTCTTCAGTGTTGGCCTAAATCATGGCAGTTAATTAACCACTTGAATGAATCGATATAGAAACTCCATATCGAATATATACAATTACATAGATATTGAAAATCTGGAAGAAAAAGTTGAAATTTCACCTGAAAGAAATTTGTAGGGTTTAACTAGAATTCCATTGGAAGGTCCCAGCCATCCTCCATATTTCTCACTTCATGGCGAAGATTACGTTTTCTGTATTTTCGTTTCTTTTGAAAGCGACGTCTAGGATCAGAATATTCTTCTAGAGCTCTGAAACCTTCTGCATTCATATTATCCAAGAATCCCTTGCATCATGAAAATCAGAAAGGAAGTCTGAGATTGTACACTCGAATTTGAGAGGCCAATCATGCATATATGAATTAAAAGTTGATGCATATGCCGGAATCACAATGAGACCAATGCACGTAAGTATCCAAGCACTATATATATATATATATATATATATATTAGTCTGATGGTAGTTCATTCTCTTTCTTGGATTTCCCACAAACAAAGTTTAGATGGATACACAAGCATACACTATTAGAAGCTTTGCCGACCGAACTGCATTTATTTCTATGTATATTATAAGACTAAATTCTGATAATGCTGTCATGCAATTATAGCATGGGCCATTGGAAGGTAAAGAGCATCATATGGCATAGTATACCAAAGAGGGTATGCACGATTTGATTTAGTAGAAAATCAATTTGCTTTGATAGAAATTCCAGAAGTGTGCACTCAACAAAAGAAACATGTTCCTGGTAAAGACAAAATCTAATCCGCTTCACACCTTTGTTAATCTTTGTAAACGAGACAATGCGTGATTGTATACTATCACTGTGTCAAATGTTACTTCAGCAACGTCCTCAACAAGCAAGCCATATGTGCTCACCTACATGGGAGACAATGCGTCAACAAATATGTAGGAAGGCATCTAATTATGTGTATGAGACAGGAGATGATATAGCAACGAACCAAACTAGCTGGAAGGATGGAAATCCCAAATGAATCAATCTCAAGTAGTTCTACTGCTCCAGAGTTTATATTGAAAGTATAGCCACGTACCTTGCATGCAAGCATTGGATGATATTAAAACTAATGAAAGCTTTGCCTCTAAAAAAGATGATTCAACAACAATAACAATGTAGCACCATGGAAAGGGAATCACAGGAATCATAGACTTTGGCCTTACCTTTCCAACATTGTGTCGACCCTGAGTGACAACATTATATCCTACCTAACAAATGGTAGAGCATAAACAGTTGAGATTAATAATTAACATGGAAAACGCAAAAAGGAGTCTTGCAGTATATGAAGTCAGAATACAAAATTCTAATCTAAATACAGTAATATTTTCATCATTCAATGCAATTGATGATGGAAGCTTCTCCATCTAAAACAAGCGCCAAGTTATGCGAGGGGCAGTTGTTGATCTTGACCTGTCAACTTTGTGGAATTTACCTATGTATAATCTAGATTTTTGTTTTAAGCTGCAACTATAGAATGTGATATTACTCAATACACGCCCATATATGGTGCAAGGTTTTGAAAGTTCCATACATTTGTCACTTCCAATTCATGCAGTTTACAACTGAAGAAAGTACAAAATACACTTTTATAGGATAAAAGCATTGGTCATTCAGCTCCTTAAAATGCAATTTTTGAGATTCCATAAGGACTGCAATCATGTGGGTCAATGATTTATAAAGCGAATCAATCATGAGAAGGCACAGAATATCTTATAAACTGGTGATATTTTCAGCCCGTTACTTCTGAGTTTTTCATGAAGGAAAAGATAAAATTAGTGATGATTGATTACAACGCATCCGCACTACATCACCAGTGGGATTTAATCCCGGGACCTCACCCACTAGCAGGATGGATTTTACCAACCCACCAAAGGCTGGAACGGTAACATCAAGAAATTTTTGCTCTGTCTTTATAAAATCATGATTTTGTCCACAAGTTCACAACTAGATATGCTCTGTCTAGTTGCTATGAATAAATAACTTTCCTGGAAATAGCATAATAAAAGAAAATTTTAATATTAAGTATCACATCTTTAAATTCTTCATGGTCAGATGCTCATAAAATTATGGTCAAGAAAAAAATACCAAAGTATCCAGGCCAATCATGTTCAGTTCATTCTCTATGACATTCTCATCGGGAACAAGCACCACGTCTCCTATCTGTTAAATAACAGAAGGTAAACTACAGCATGTCAAACTCTGAATTACCGTGGCAACATTTTTAATCACTCAGAAGTCATACTACTTGAATTCATGCTCATAATTATATGAAAACTAGTTATTCATTAGGGAAATGATATTTCTACATCATTTCCCCTACAGTAGATTACCCACTCACTGACATACACAGGATGTGTATGTCAGTGCTGTAGGGAAGTGATGTAGGGATATCACTGCCCTATTCATTATAACTACCTGGTATATGTCCTCGAGAAGAAATCTTTCCATCTCCCCAGATAGCAAGTTAGGCCTCGCTTCCACCAACAGTACCTCCCACTAGAGCAAGATTTAAAGAAAACGAGTTATGAATGGAACTGACTGTAAAATGTAGACCTGACATACCATTTAGAACGAAAGTTAAACACGTTGAAGTAAGCACAGAAAGGCAGTGAAACATTTATAAAATGTGACCTCTGTAACAATCGCAAGTACAAATTAGGCCCACGAGTATAGGCATGTGCTAGTAATAAGTGATCTTCATGGCACTAGATTAGTGTGATTGAACTCAGCACACCAGTATGAATATGTCAATTTATTTCCCCATGGGTTAGCTCAAATAGGCATAAATAAGCAATTTTTGTGTATGCTGCTTTTGTGAGAGTAATCACTCACATAGTTAAAATATACACAAAAACTAGTACATAAATGCTCATTTATTCAAAACTTATTGAAAAATTTGTCAGGAAATAGATGCCTATAATCTCGCCAAGTTGCGAAATCAAGTGCCAATGGATGCGTTGAATTTGTGCATTTGAATGTCGTGTGTGTATAGCAAAAAAAGAAGTAGAGTATCATCCCCCAAAAAGGATGAAAGTAGAAAAATGTTATACCGATCTGGTGTTAACCCAAAGTTGTGAGACAAATCCCAAGCTAAGTGCAGACTGCAAGCTAATTACTTGCTTTGCGAGCATATTTGACCTCCGCACGACCTGCTTGCCACTTTTAAGGCCTGAGTCACCCCCAAATTCTCCAAACCTATTCATCTTCGCGTCATTACTTTCAGAGCTACCTTGGCTAACAAAATCACCATCCTCGGAATCTTCTGCTGAATGTTTAGCACTTCTCTTCATTTCTTCAAAATCAACTTGCAACTTAAGGAAATCATAGGAATCCTCACTAGGACGCTCTTCTCCCTTGATCTCCTCTTTCATTCTCAATGGCACTGAAGAAGAACTTGACTGATCAATCCGCTGATATCTAAATTCAGATTCCACCTCCTTTTCCTCAGTCTTTGGTACTGGCACATCAGATACACCACTTTCCAAATTCAACTCCACTTGTTCATCTCCTTGACTTTCCAAATTCAAAACTTTTGAACTTCTAGAAGATTTTCGCACACCTGGATCCTCCTGTTTCCGTTCCGCGAATCTACTTTCATTCACACTTCCAATAACATCCTTCCTCAGAGGCTGAAAAGCATTCCAAGCCTGGTTTTTATTCACACAATTCACTTTCAAAGAATGGTCAAGCCCATTGCCACCCTTCTCCAAGCTGCCCGCAAACAGCCGACACTCTTCATTCCATTTCTTCTTCCATCCACAGCCAGAAAATCGAAATTTCCCATGGCTGCTACTACAAGAGATCATTCTATACACAGAAAACCTTGAACTAGCAGCAACAAGGGTGATAATTACACCGGAATCACACATTTTCAAACACCAACTAAAAAACCCAGTTCAGAAAACATATGAAAGTTCACCAGGCTAGAAGAACCAGACGAATATGAAGTAAGTTGTTTCATTTCTAAAGATGGGATAAAAGAGAAGGCTTTAAGGAGCTGAGAGTGCTGCAATGAAATTGAAGTGAAGGAAACAGAGTTACTGCTTTTTCTGCAAGTTTGATGGAGCTTCAGCCTTTCTTCAGAATCAAGATTTGAGGAAGCAGAGGAGGGACCAAGGAGAGTTGCATGAACTCACTTGCAGAAGAAGCTCATCAACTGGCTGGATGCTGTGGCTATGTTGGAGTTGGCTGTCGGAGTCAAGTGGGTCTGAGTTAACTGGGCCTCATGTATAGGCCCAATCTAGAATAGCATTCATTTGATATTGAAGCCCAAATGATATTACTCCAAGTCCAAGCTAGCTAAATACTCTCTTATATAGTGAAAAAGTTCTCGGAATTTTGCCGAAATTCTCCGAAATTGCTGAAATAGGCCTTTTGCCAAATTTCGTCGACCCCAATTGTCTTTGGTTAACAAAAAATATTTAAGATTTGTTGCAATTTTTTTTGTTCTTAAGCCAATTTGGGTGGGTTTATTTGTTAGTAGTTGCATTAATGAGTAAGGTTTTTAATTGGCAGTCGCATTAATTGGTTAATTTTTGGGGACCCACAGTGCAAATTGGAGCTTTCAGCTCTCTTGTAGCCCGCTTACGGCCAGCTTATTCAAATTTTTCCTGATTATTTTTTCACCGAATTTTCGCAAACCAAGCTAAAATGACCTCAGGCCGAATTGAAGCCAAATTGTGGATCCTTCTTCGTTGCCCATTGTGTTAGTTTCCTTGTGTAGTGAATTACTGAATTCAAATAAGAAGTGAGAATTGAATCAAATGGTTTTTCTTTGGAGCTAAACCAAATCCAGTCTCGGCCCTTTGATAATGGCTACTCTCTTCCCCTATCCAAGCTTTCAAAATATTAATTCAATGTTCGCCACATTGGCTATTCTCTAATCAATGCAATTTATTCAATGCACGAAATGGATGGGAAGAAAAATGTATATGATTTTTCTATATGCAATAGATGAATGCAATACATCAATAAATAATAAAATCAGTCAAAACAAAAAAAAATCTATTGGCCATCCTATAATCAAATATACTCCTTTCAAATGCTCCACCCAATGTCTCCCCCAAGGCTTCTGCTCATTTTAGCGGAATCCTGCAACCATCATTTATATTCTCTGTCAAAACTTCCCAATAGCAAAACAATAGTCTAGAACTGAAATTCTAACACAATATATGGAATTAGCTAATTATCATTACCATTTTGGCTACTACGGTTAGTTATTACTCTCTCCACCTAATGAAGCTCGTCTGCATTTGAAAAAATATGGGTCCATCATTACATGGCTGACTTTGCTTCCTCACGGCCAAAAATAGGAAGAGGGGGGAAACGCTATTTTTTTGTATGGGCCTTAGAGTTCAATAAACTTTGCTCATTTTGCAATAAAGACAAGCTTCATTGATCGGAGGGAGTTATATATTTCATCTCTATAAATAATCTAAAATCATGATAATCCAAAAATGATTAATTGCAAGAACAAGAGAAAAATGGATGGCATTGGATGAACTTACCATCCAAGAAGGTAGATCTCGCATTTGGCCTCGATCCCAAGAGCAACTCTAGAAGGATCGACATCAAGACACCTGACTTTAATTGTGAGATAGCTCGATCGCATTTTGCCGATTGCCGCGTTCATCTGCCCCTGGATTTCAACGTCCAGAACCAGGTTCTTCTGTTCGAATTCGCCTTTCAGCCGCCTACCGTCCCCTTCGGCCACCAGAGAATTCGCCACTCCAGTGTGAAGCTTGACAATTGTAAGGTTGTTGGGGAGCTGCGAAAATCCCACAATCTCAGCCCGTCCCAAATTGACATCGTCCGACGTGAGATAGACTTTGATTTCTTTGTAATCGAAGACAATGTCATCATTCTTGTTCAAAATTGCGACGAACAGATCAATATCGGTGCTCAAATACATAAGATCGGCATTTTTCAAGCTATCCAAGGACGAGATTGCCAATTTTTCAATGCGAAACTGGGGAAGCTCAGGCTTGAGAGACATGAATAGCAATGCCCCGGCCAGAACAAGGGCCAGGACGAGACCCACCAGTGCCAGAGTCGTCCACAAGCAACACGAGCAGCACGAGCAGCGCCGCCGCGACCTCTTCTGTAGCTTCGGCTTCGGAGGCTGCGCCTTGACATTCGGCGAGGGCACAGGGCTGGCGATGGCAATTTTTGTCTTCTTCTTGGTCCGGTCGGCAGGTTTCGGGGAATTGCCACCGCCCCGGAGAGCGGGGGGCTTGGGGAGGGGCAGATTGGAGGCAGGGCTGGCAGCCTTCCCAGGGGGCATGGGGAGAGGTGATGCGGGGGGAGGAGTGGGGCTGCGGCTAGCCGCCGCCCTGCCCGGCGGCATGGGCAGTGGGAGCATGGGGTCTGGACTAGCCGGGCTCGCCATTGAAGCAGCCGGCAAGAGTGGTGGAGGAGGAGGAGGTGGGGGTGATGGCGGAGGTGGAGGTGGAGAGAGAAGAGTCTAGCTGGGAATTGAGGAAGTTGGTTAGGGGGGAAGCGATTGGAGCCTCAGGAAATGTGGAGGCCATGGCCATGAATAGCAAATAGAGTGCAGGATTATCGAACCAGAAAGAATGGCGGGTAGAAATGCTTTGAAAATGGTCGCGGGAGATTCTAAGCCGAGCTGGGTGCGCAATGCGCACCACCTATCTTGGTGCTAAGCAGAATTAACAGAATCTTAAGCAAATAGTTTAGGGTGAATTAAATAAAAAACCTGCTAGGCCCAGCTCTAGATATTGCAGCCACCAGCCGCCCATGGCCTACTGAATGAAAAGTCTAATTTGGATCAAATATAATTATCAAAAGACTGAACCTAATCACAAGAAATCGCTTTCAGTGCCGCACTGCCGCCGACAAGATCAAGATTATGTGACATATAAGCAAGCAAAAGAAGAAAAAAAAAGAGGCAAGATAATTAAGTATTGCAAGAGGCCTAACATAATCCAAGGCCGCATGGAAAAGGCTGCACCATTTAAAAGCTATGCTCAATCTCGACAATTAGAAAAGTCTCTGTACTAATATAAAAAAAAAGTCTCCATACAGTGAAACACTAATCCATTTACCCAACTCAGCAATCAAGTAAAAAAGAACAATAGTGAATTGGAAGCCAATCCTTTAGCAAAATAAGAGTAATGCTATTTCTCCCGCTTTTTTATTACAGCTAACCTCACTTGCTAGTGTGGTGAAAGAAAATGAAATATAAGGCTTATATAAGGGGGCACATGAGGTGGCCGTGAAAGTAAAGCAGCGGAAGAAGCATTTTTCAAAAAAAAAAAAAGAGGAAGCCAATTCAATTCGAGTTCAAGAGCGCTTTACTCAGCCTTATCCTTACATATGGGAGCTTGCTAAACCTGTAAATGACCTGAAACTGCCCTTGTTGTTTGAGTAATTTTTTTTTCAACATTGTTGTTTGAGTAAGGGGCCGTTTGGGGCGTGATAAAAACCAAATATCTACTATGGATAATCCACCTAAAAGTGGATTTTTTGAAATTATCCACTATCCAGCTGAAACACCTCGAGGTGTTTCAGTTGGATAGTGGATAATTTCAAAAAATCCACTTTTAGGTGGATTATCCATAGTAGATATTTGGTTTTTATCACGCCCCAAACGGCCCCTAAATTGTGATACGTAGAGGAGTTGCTGATTAACTTATGCTTCTGAGGTGTAAATCATAATGTGGATTCATTTACTAATCCAAAAAAAACGTGGTTTTCTTTAGTTTTTGCTGGAAAATAGTTCATTGTGCAATGAAATCCCAGAAATACTATGGCGTGGCAACCAAGCAAGAGACAGTCTGTACTTTTGGACATGCATGGGTCACATCTCACCACGCTGACTACAGTCTTTGCTGCTTCTTCAAGCGATCAACATGAGCAAACTGCTTATGGTCTCGGATGTCATTTGCATTTAGTATTAGAAAGAAAGGACAGTGTTCTTACAAGTTGACCCAAGACATGGATTGAACCCGAGGTTGGACCTTCTCTCTCTAGAATTCTTCTCAAACATCATTTTTTCCACAGTTTATTTAAGTGTCCTGGTTCTATGAAGTATGAATCACCTCTTCTGACCTACAATGCAACACTGCCATTATATGCATTAGTCCATACTGCAGTGAAATTTATGTAGGAAATATTTGTCTTAAGATCAATCCACTTTCATATTACACTAAAGTATTTTACAACTTTTTTTATTGATCGGCACACACATTCTAATTGCAGGCGTTTCTCTTGCTTTTAACAAAGGTAAAGTGCTAAAGAAAATCATAAGTTTACCATTTGAATCAGTTGAGTTTGTGGGCATGTATGTTCCTACATGGTGTTCTAAAGGAGAGCACGCGCATATGGATGGCAAGTGGGAAATAAGATACATGTTTTTCTTTTCTCCTGCGTACAGGTTGCAAGGCCCCAGTTCCTTTTCTCACTCACTCTTTTTCTTTTTTTCAAATGACCTTACAAGAACGACGGCGGATAATCATCACTTTTGGGGATAATCACATACTTAAGACCAACAATGAATGGTGGACCATGGATTAGTGGGAAAGCCCAGCATATTTTGCCATCTGAAAATGATGAATAATAACTGCATGATTATATAGGATATAGAGGGAAGCAACACAAGGATGGAATAAGCTACGAGGAAGGGGAATTCATTTGGGTTTTATTTTTTAGTAATGATTCATCTACGTCCATTGATTACAATCGAGATTAACTTACCAGCGTTAAGGTAACCATTGATTTGTGCGTCCTCCATATTGAAAACACGGATATGAACTTATGATCACTGTGATGGATAACCCGTGGTTATCGTCTAGTTAAGCTCTAGTAAGCTAGCATGTTTATTTATTTATTTTCGAATAATTCAATTGTGTTACATATCTCCGAAAGATGACTTTTAGTGAGCCAGCTAGAGCACAACATTTTTACATTAATTGAGTTGAATAATTTGTAATAATAATGGTGAGAGAAGTCAATTTCTGCTTGTTGGTGGAGAATAGTGCATGTGTGTATTAGCCACCTAGGTTTCCATTATCTCATGATCATCAAGGGGCCATTAACTTTTCCTGATTAGATTTGGTCGTTGGACACAGGATTTGACAGTTTGAAACTTCAAAGGGTCTTCTTGTCATTTTCTTTTTAATATACGTCTTCATGTCATTTTCACTTACACATTAATTATTTACTTCGGTCTAACACTACACTTAAAGGAACTAATCTTCCTTGCTTAGTACCTTTAGCTCCTTCCAGATTTGCCTCGACTCATGGGATCTACGTTGCACAAGTGTCATATGGGAAGGGCCCGAAATTTTATAGTGTATTTTACACACCACGCTGGCCATGTATTATATCTCAACTTCCACGTTGGTGCATGTGAACGGTGGTAAGATTTGTCACGGCGGCCGGAGAAATTATTTGGTGTCCCAAGCACAATTCTCGAGGGCGCCAAGGAGCCGTCCATATGGAGTCGGTTTTATAAGATCGATGGCTCATATATTTTGCCGGTCTATTTGGCTGTTTTGATGTCAAACAGCTGGAGCTGGAGCGTACTGTTGATAATAGAGATCGACAACTACTAATGATCATGGCACGAAGCCGATGTGGTCAGCGCATCACCACATGGCGGCAGCTGGAGTCACGGTCAAATGAAGGAACGATTGCCAGCGTGGTGTGCAATACACACTAAAAAAAATTCTCTAACTGGCTCACCTCTAATGTGAACGAACGGTACAGATTTACATGTACAAAGTAGACATGAACGGTCTAGATTTACATATACGAAAATCAGGCCGGCAATCTTGGATCTCGTAAACGAACTCTCCACGTCATTTTTATTTTTTTGGGTAAATTTTCTTCACATTTCCTACATTACCCCTACCGCCATTACCGTCATTACAATTTACAGCCTCTGGAAAGTACAACTGCCAGCTGTATCCTTATAACTTTCCGAATACATAAAAAAACATTTCTGAAATTATCCGTCGTATCTTATAAATAACCCTCTCCGGCTTTCTCTGCCCCTCCACATTGACTCGGCTCTGCTCCTAAACCCTCACAAACCATAAAGGCATAAACCCTTAGCTCCACTAAAAAACCAGATCTTCCCAGAAATCCGGGGGAAGAAGAATTCCAGAGCATTTCCGTAAAGTCCAGCTGAAAAATCTCCATCTTCTATTAACGGAAGTATTACCTTCTCTCCCCCATGAGTGAATCTGCCCAAACTGCTCACAAGATTCGAAAGTCCAAGATTCGTCTAAGAAGAAAACGTTCTCCTACCTTTACACCCTTCCAGTAATTTTGTTCTCTGGCTCCGTCCAATGGAGCGCGCCATGAGCCAAGCCCCGGAGGTATTCCCGTTTCCGGTGGGGCGTGTGAAGTTGTCGGACCACGTGGCGACCACTGTGAAATCAGTTTCTGGTGCCAGGCGGTTTGCCCGAAAGCTTCCGGCCAAAAATGGCCGTAGGGTCATCCGGATTTTTGTCACCGATGCGGACGCGACTGATTCGTCGAGCGACGACGAGGCAGGCTCGGCTGTGCGGCGCGTGAAGCGGCACGGTCACAGTATCGATATCCATGTCTCGGCCGCCACCTGCGGGGATGGTGGTCGAAAGAGGAGGATTGTGGAGAGGCGGCAGCCGGAGGCTGGCGAGAAGCAGGGGAAGAGGTTTATCGGGGTGAGGCAGCGACCGTGGGGCCGTTACGCGGCGGAGATTCGGGACCCGCGACAGAAGAAGCGGGTGTGGCTCGGAACTTACGATACCGCCGAGGAGGCGGCGGCCGTGTACGATGCCGCAGCGGTCAAGCTGCGGGGTCTCTCCGCCATCACCAACTTCCCGTTCAGCGTCAAGTCGGCGACGGGGTCAACTGACGGATTTGTATCCGGCCAGGCGGACAAGGTGTCATCGCCGACTTCCGTGTTGGGCTGCTGTGACGGCGACCTGATGACGCCGTTAAACGAGCTGGACGGCGATCCGGAAGTCTGGTTGGGTGGGTTAGACGCCGACGCTTCTTCGTTATCGCTGGCGGACCTCAAGTGGCCGGAAAAGTACTTGTGGGAAGACGAGGCGGCGGCGCTGGCCGACTTCGATGGGGACATCTTCAGCCTCCTTTGATAATTACCAAAACACCCTCCTGCACAGAGATTTTTGGATCCTCCCATTTTCCATTTTGTAAAGAATCTTGTACGTAATCTTGTGATCGTATTCGCACTGTTTAAGACTGGGAGTGTGTGTGTAACTGTTCGCTGAAAGTCAGCCAAAAAAAAGTAAAGATTTGTGATACTTGGGGGCCAAGCCTTCGACGTGGAAAGAGTCAGCGATATGGGATTGCTTTGGCAAAAACCTAAAGTAGATATAACTGAACAAATAAAATTTAAGATGCACTCGAGCTTGTGTGCGTCGGTATGTGCAGGAACTATGTGAGCGATGAGATTAGGTGATCAAGGGCAGTGATAACCCTACAGCAGATTCCTAAAATGTGTGTAGGAATCTGCTGTACAAATATCATTTCCCGTGATCAAACCTGTCTGCACTGTATTGATGCATTGATGCAGTCGGCCAGATCAAAATTAACGCCTTGGTGCATGCCAATGCACGTGAGGCAGGAAAAATTATTAGGTGTCCGCATAATACTCCAGGGCACCAGCCGCCCAAGGAGCCGTGGATCTTGAAGATGTGCACACACTTTATACGCATGCACTCAGCTATTTTGGTGCCAAATAGCTTGAGCAGTATTCACACAAAGCTGACGTGGTCAGGCACATGCACCCAATATTTTCTTGTGATGTAGAGCGTATCAAGAGATTCATAGGAGAATGATGTGCGTTACAGCTTTACAGGAGGATTAATATAGACATAATTGAATAAGTAGGCACGTGAACATATCCAAAAAGATGGAATAATTAGGCACGTGAGGTGGGGCTGCGTCACGTGATGAAATGGAGTTGGTAACTGGTGTACAAAGGACTGGTGGACTGTCCCCTGGTCCATAGTCATGGGAAGGAGAGGGGCCCTAGAGGCTAGAGGATTGGATTGATTATTGTCAGATTTTTTGCGTGTTGTTCCTTCTTTCTCTCACCTTCTTTGTCCTGATTTTCTCTGGCCTTTTGTCTGCCTGTGGGCGGCGGGCGCCTGCTTCCTGCCGGGTAAAAGGGCTGGGGACCTAGGAAGTGAGAAGAGGAGCACCGAAAGATAAAAAAAAAAGTTGGTGCTTTCTGTACAAGTCGTCTTACTACTACTGTTTTTCCAGTCATCAGACCGATTTTGTTGACTGCATTTTCAAGGAGTATGATGAATATGAATGCGATGAGAGTCCATGACTCCATGGGCGGGGGAGGGTGGCGCCACTCATGGGGAGGGGCCAAAACCAAAGGCGGTGGCGTGGTTCGGATGGTCGGCTGGGCCCACGATGAAATTTTATACCCCCTCTTCAATTAAACCTATCTGCATTTGAAAATTAATGAAATTTATGGGACTCTTAAGTTCCCATACTTTTACATTGGGAATTTCTATCAACATCCTCATACTTATGACACATATGAAGGCTGCAAGAAGCCATACTTGGCATACATACGACTGGCTTGTCTCCACCACAAGCAGCCCATAGCGAAGACCCAATTGTGCTACTGGAACGCGGATGCTTAGGTTTTAGTTGTTGTCTGGCATTTGATTCAATACCCTGGTTTACTCATCTTGGCTCACATTTGTATAAAATGATTCAAAGTGCACATAATATCAACGCTAAAGGTAGATATCTTTATCAGAGAGGAAAGTTCTATACACGACATATTCACAGAGTCCAGATCTGATAATAACTCAAGAGATAGTGAATACATAATTTCCCCAAGTGGATTCATATTGATTTGAACTAAACAAATAGCTCGTCTCCATGCGTTGCCTGAAACGGAAAGGTTGGAAATCGGTTCATTCCTCCGGTCTTTCATCTTTCTTGTCATTATCGGAGTAGTGGGATTCAAAAGTTTGGATAGAACCTACAATAACAAACAAATCCCAAAGACGTCTCACGTGGCTAAACAGATAGTGGGAACTGATAGCAGAGGTGAGGCACGACGACTACAGGAACTAGGTGAAGAAGGAGATAGTATCTTTGAGCGCTTGAATGAAACCATCAACATCTTCTCTGGTGTTGTAGAAATATAAACTTGCCCGTGCACTTGAACTGATGCCTAATGACCGATGGAGCAGCTGTGCACAATGGTGGCCAGACCTAATGGCAACTCCATGCTGAAATGGAAAATAGACAATTACATTCCATGAAGTAAGAAGATGCTGCATATCTTTAAAATCATAGCTTGATATCACTAGTTGCCATACCTGCTGATCAAGTAAGGTCGCAATATCTGTTGGATGAATGTTTTTGACATTGAATGAACAAAGAGCAGCTCGATGGGTCGTCTCTGATGATGCTGGACCATAAATACGAACATTGGGGATGGAAGATAGATTCTGATACAGATATTCAGCTAATTCTGTCTGAGGACAAGAGAGGAGTTTATGATTAATCATCCAAAATATATAGATAAAGGTATTAAATATGTAAGAGTCCCACCTATACCATGACCTCCAACAAACATGAGAAATTAGCTACAGATTGACAGTTACAAAGAATGACCAGGTATCTATCCAAAAACCAAGTACTAAAAGGCTTCAGTTCCAAAGCAACAAACAATAATTACTTGCTTGACTATAGCTGGTTTTATTGCACGCTTCCATGATTTTATTGTACGACCTTAAGGGTCTGGTTGGTTAGAGAGAAAAAGAAAAAAGTCAAATGAGAAAAAAGAAGAAAAGAAAAAAAAAAGAAATGAGGGGGAGTCGGACTTTTCTCTCATTTTCTTTCTATTTGAAAAAGAATAAGGTATAACTAGAATTTTTGTGTGGTCCCACCAGAGAGAAAAACAGTTTTCAGCCGTCAGACTTTTCTGTCCATCCAGACACTCAAAAAAGAAAAGATTTTGACTTTTCTCACTTTTTCTTCTCCTTTCCTGCTAACCAAACACACCCTAATAACTAAAAGAATAATCTGGACCAAGAGTGTACTCCTTTTCAAACAAAGTACTTCCACCATATCATGTCACACAAAATGTAACTAAAACATTATAGGAGAAAGGAGGAGAACAAAAATTATCTTGAGGGAGAAGATTCAACCAAATCGGAAACAAATGATGCTAAGTGCTAACTAGTAAACAAAATATGTGGTTACTTCTTTCATGATTTGATAGCAGCCAAAGTAAAGCATTTTGTCTGTCCAACAAACAGAACACCTTCCCCTTTCATGATGCTAAAGCCAGTAACGACGAAAAAAAAAGGTTAAACCCTAGAACTATGATTTGAATTGCTCACTTCCTAAAGCAGCAACATCAAGTTTATGGCAGCAAAAAAACATGACCAGTAATGAATGAACACATATTTTTGTGAACAACTCCTTAATATTGCCAAAGATATCAGAGAAGCAAATTGCAAGCGTCACTCCCATAGCAGCTTATAAGACCAAGATGTATACAAGTCAGATTTCAATCCAGCAAATAAAAGAAGTATTTTAGTCCATGAGCAAAGATTATACAACTAATCAATTTTTCTGTTAATTTCTACATTACCTTACACATAACAAAGAAACATTTATTACTGACCTCATACTCATTGATTTTCTGCATCCCAATGCCTGACAAATAATCAATTGCTGCCCCCAATCCTATGGCTTCTCCAATAGCTGGAGTTCCAGCCTCAAATCTGCCCAAGGATAATTGTGAATGATTGACCAATGTGAATAAAATGCAAACATGTTCAAATTATATGTTTCAATGGGGAAAACTAGCAACTGATTGGTCCAATAGGAGAACACAGTTCATAAGTTGGAGCGTTTAACATGCCTGACTTTTTCTCCCATAACTGACAAATCCTCCACAGCATGTTAACAAGAATGAAAAGAAAGATAACCTTGAAGGTGGATCTGCATATGTGGAATAAGCTTCATACACATCTTGGATCATTTCACCACCCCCTGGAGCATGTTACCACACCATGTGCAGTGGACCAAACGCAATAGACAATATTAGTTATCTTTAATCTACAGATTAAATAGAAGCACAACGAGAAGTAAAATGCAAAAAATAGATACTCACAAAGAAGTAGCATTACAGTTGTTCTTACCTAGGAATGGTTGCATCTCTAGCAAGATATTGCGCTTGCCATACAAGAATCCAACGCCTGTAGGCCCACACATCTGAAGCATGTTTAATCTTCAATTTCGCTCTATTCTTCTAAGCTAGAAAACAAATACAAAACAATAATAAAAGCATTTCAAAGAACAAAATCCAACCTTGTGGGAGGAAGCAACCAGAAAATCTACATTGAGATTTTGTACATCAACAATCATGTGTGGAACACTTTGACAAGCATCAACAAGCACCTTCGCTCCCACATCATGAGACCACTCAGCTAACTCTTTAACTGGAAGAACAGAACCTAATCCAAAAAAAGGAGTCGCCTCATTAAGAAACATCTCATTTTAGATGGCCATAACAGAGGACTGAGACCAACCTAAGACATTTGACACATGATGAACAACTACAAGCTTTGTCTTCTTGGAAAGGAGCTGTCTCAACTCTAAAACATTTGGTATTTCTTGTTCGGTCAACCTAACATACTTTAAAGAGGCACCTGTTTCTTGTGCAACGAGTTGCCAAGGGACAACAGCACTGTGATGCTCAGCTATTGTAAGTAAGACCTGTGGAAGAGTATAGTTTGATAAAAATTAAAGTACTAACATAGTATATCAATTTAGAGTTTGGTGACAACCTAGTTCTCAGGTTAAAAGAGACTTAACCAGCTCAAATACACGCAATTAAACCATATAGGAAAATCAAAAGCACAAATCGAGAACTAAATATACAAAAGAAAAAGATCAGACACTTTAGCATCAAACATAGATGGACTTGGAGTAAAAGGCCAACCTCATCACCAGGTTTTAAATTGGCACGACCCCATGAATAAGCAACAAGATTTATTGCCTCGGTGGCATTCCTCGTGAACACAATTTCTCCCACATCAGATGCGTTAATAAAATCTGCCACCTTTTTACGTGCCTTCTCATATTCTTCCGTGGCTTTTGCGCTAAAAACATGTTAATATTATATAAGCATTCAATACTCCCAGAGAAGCTACTCGTTAACAGATTGATGAACATTATAGAATAAACAAAACGAAATGTTTCAATAATCAATTCATCTGCAGGACGTGCGTAGCAAGCAATTACTTTTTTTCACAAACTAAAGAAGAAAGACAAGATACACTTTGAAATCACCTCAAGGTATGGATGCCACGGTGCACATTGGAATTATAAGTCGAGTAGTAGTCCTGGAGAGCCTTCAAGACAGAGTAAGGCTTTTGAGAGGTTGCCGCATTATCCAAATACACGAGTCTTGCACCGTTCACCTCCTACGCAAAAAACCCAAAACACAGAAACACAATTCCTCAAGTAGAAACGAATAAAACCACCCTATGTCACATTCTATCGAACAGCTTGCGTGCAGAAGGAAAAAAAACAAACAAACAAAACCATTGAAACAACATTTGAACAATTTGGCAGTAAAACTCTACCTGATGAAGAATTGGGAAATCGGGCCGTGTGATGTCTCCGAGAGATTTGGTGAGGAGAGAATCACCAACTTTGGATTGCACCGACGCCGCAGCGGCCGCGGCCGTCGAGCAGTGCGGCGAGCGGAGGGGGAGCCGAAGGAGGGTCGGAGGAGACGAAGCGTGCGAAGAGAAGAGCTTGGAGACGAAGGAGCGGTGGCGGGTGGGCGGGGGCGAGTGCGCCAGGGAAGCTGCAGCCATGGAAGCGAAGCTTGGGTGGAGCGGCGCGACTCGTTTGGCTTGAACAACAACACGATTTTAAATTGACAAAACCCATTCCCGGCAGAAATCTCGCCAGAGGCTTCATATGTGGGCCTTTCTGTGGCCCATTAACGACTGTGGGGGTGTCGGCCCATGACATGGCCCAAACTCAGCATTTTTGAAGCCGAAATGGCGCTGGGGTCGTGACTCGTGATGCTCACTGCTCACGAGTCACGAGGGGAGTGTCAAGTCCCACATCGGATAGGAGGAGATGGGGTGCAGGATAGGAGGTGTATAAAAGAGTAAGGGGCGGGTTTAGGTGAAATCACGCAGCCGCGTGGTGAGCACAGAGCGAACTATTCTTTCGCCTTTTACTAAAGAATACCCTGCGCTCGCCACTTTTAAGCGGCATACGCTTATCTTTTTATGGTTTTACCCACTTTGGCACTAAAACCTTACAACTCAAATCAAATTTTACTGATCCAAGATGAATGAATGTATTGGTTTTAGTTCATTTGACTATTTATAGGAAAGTTTAATTTTTTAGGTTTTTCTTTTCCCTAGTGAAATCAAAATAATCGTTTGAAGAGGTCCCCATCCATCCATTTGTTGATGAAGGGTATTTATTGGTCCTTTTTCACTATATTTTCATTTAAAAATATTTAAATACTCTTCACATTTATGGTATTTTTTCACCACATTCATGAATACATTCACATAAAATGAGAATATCCCTTAAATGACCTTTAATTAAATAGTAATGGATGTACCTAGAAATAGACTTTTAAAGGGCATAGTACCATTTCTATCAAAAACCTATTTATTTACATGTTTTCTTATTGAAATTTTTTTAGTAGAAAGATGGCTGAAAGACCTTTAAATTATATTTTTCCTTTATTGCTAGAACCTTACGACTGGTGGGGATTGTGAGAGGCATTTTCTGAAATGATGTTTGGAGAAAGTTAAATTATTATTTCATCCATAAACCTCCAAATACCATTTTAACTTTATCCAAACACCATTTTTAGAAAATGTCTCCCACAATCCCCCTCCACCATGCCGCCACCCTTCTCCACCCCTCCATCTCGGCAGCCGCCAAGCACTCCTCCCACCTCCAAGTCTCTATACGCATTTCCATCTTTCTCTTTCTCCCTCTGCTCCACCAACAACCCCCCCTGACCACAAGCTTGTCGTCTTTGGCGGTGCCTGCCTCTCCGGCAATGTCCACATTTGCGGGAGATGTGGGAACTTGGGGGCATGGTGTTGGTGATGGGAAGCTGGGGAGATGGTAGAGAGAGTGTAAGTGATCTTAATTAACATACAACATCATAATTAGTAATAGAACGTACCTGAATCCATAGTCGAAAACGATGAGGAGAGGTTTTTCTCCCTTGCCCTAAACTTTCTGACGATCTCCTTCTTAAGATGGAATTACTATCGTCTGGTTAATCACCATGGGCGGAGAGAGGACCAACTCCTCTATTTATACTTAAGTAACCACGTCCATCAAGTGGTTATTACTTTCATACCCTTAACCAATTTGAATTAGGATAACTAGTCTTGTAATTTCATTAGTTATCATGTGGGACCACTTAAGGGTAATTAGGGAATTACTTACATTCTCCCACTTGGTCCGAATGATAATTATCATAATAATAACAAAACAACATAAGGTGCACAAGATTATCCATTCAGATTGGTCACATAAGACTATAATTAAACAAACTATTAATACGAGTCATGGCGGTTCTATGTCTTTAGACGACACGGTCCCATCCATGTACCACAAAATTAAATAACATGTTCAGTATAGTATTTAAAAGAGGAAAGCATAAGAGTCCACTTAATGTCTCTACAAATTGAGACTAGTCCTGTCATAAATATTTATTCATTCACATCGATGCATATTATGGACAGGAAAAACAGAAACACGTTTATTGATATCAAAGTGTAATAGAGCATAAACATCATCATAAGTAAAGCACGATTCATACCATTATGGATTAGTCTCAAGACCCATTCTATTGGCATGTTCGATAAAGGTCTTTGGAGGTAATCCTTTCGTTAATGGATCGGCAATCATAAGGTTAGTACTAATTTGCTCTATAAACACTCTTTGTTTCTGAACTTCTTCTTTAACAACAAGAAACTTTAATTCCATATGCTTTGCTCCTTTAGAGTACTTGTCATTTTTTGAGAAGATAACTGCTGCGGAGTTATCACAATAAATTTTCAGCGGCCGATCAATAGTGTCAACAATACCAAGCCCTGAAATAAAATTCCGCAACCATAAAGCTTGAAGTGTGGCTTTATAGCATGCCACAAATTCAGCTTCCATAGTGGATGAAGCAATGATAGATTCTTTTCCACTTTTCCATGATATGGCTCCTCCAGCAAGCATAAATAAGAAGCCAAATGTGGACTTTCGATCATCAACACATCCAGCAAAATCAAAATCTGAGTAGCCAATAACCTCAAGATTCTCAGACCTCCTATATATGAGCATGTGATCTTTTGTTCCTTGCAAGTACCTCATTACTTTCTTTGCAGCTTTCCAGTGATCCAATCCAGGATCCTTTTGATATCTTCCTGGCATACCAGTAGCAAAACTGATATCTGGCCTTGTACAGGTTTGTGCATACATTAAACTTCAAACTACAGACAAATATGGAATTCCCTCAATCTCTTTCCGTTCCCATTCATTCTTTGGACATTGCATAAGGCTTAATTTATCCCCTTTCTGAATGGGAACTGGCCTTGATGAGCACTTTTCCATTCCAAATCTCTCTAAAATCTTTTCTATATAGGCTTTTTGAGACAAACCCAACATTCCACATGAACGATCCCAGAATACTTCTATTCCAATCACGTATTTTGCCTCACCCATATCTTTCATTTCGAAATTTTTAGAGAGAAAGTCCTTGGTTTTATACATTAATCCAAGGTTATTGCTTGCAATTAATATATCATCGACATACAAAATCAAGAATATGAATTTACTCCCACTGACCTTTAGATAAATACATCGATCAACGATGTTTTCTTTAAATCCAAAGGAAGTAATGGTATCATTAAACTTAAGGTACCATTGTTGGGAAGCTTGCTTAAGTCCATAAATTGATTTCTTAAGTTTGCAAGCTAAATGCTCTTTTCCTTCAATGGAGAATCCTTCAGGTTGGTCCATATAAACTTCATCATCTAAACTTCCATTTAAGAAAGCTGTTTTCACATCCATTTGGTGGAGCTCTAAATCATAATGAGCAACCAATGCTAAAATAATTCTGAGTGAGTCCTTTTTGGATACAGGAGAGAAGGTCTCTTTATAATCACAGCCTTCTTTTTTAGTAAATCCTTTGGCCACAAGTCTAGCTTTATATCGTTCTATAGTACCTTTTGAGTCATGTTTGGTCTTAAAGATCCATTTGCAACCCACTTTCTTTTCTTGTATCCTTTGGGTAATTCAACGAGTTCCCAGACTTCATTTTGGGCCATTGAATTTAACTCATCATTCATGGCTTCAATCCATTTTTCAGAATTAATACATTCTATGGCTTGTGAAAATGAAACCGGATCATTAGATGTCCCAATATCATAATCAGATTCTTGTAGATAAACCATATAATCATTAGAAATAGCTGGCTTTCTGATCCTTTCAGATCTTCTTAAGGCTATTTATGGTTCTTCTACTACTTTCTCATTGATGACAGTATCATTATGGAGTGTTGAAGGAACAATAAGTTGTGGCTCATTAATTTGTTGTTCTTGATTGACAGGACATACATCAATCATGGGAACAACAATTTGTTTAGAAGTCATAGGTAATGGGACATGCACCCTAACTTCTTTAATTGCCACATTTTGTGTTGTATCACTCCCACTGATTTCACCATTTTCCAAGAATCTGGCATTACCGGTCTCAACAATTCTTGTACTATAGTTAGGACAGTAAAACCTATACCCTTTGGATTTTTCAGGGTAACCAATAAAGTAACCACTGATTGTTCTTGAATCCAATTTCTTTTCGTGTGGATTATAAATTCTCACTTCTGCTGGACAACCCCAAACATGCAGGTGTTTTAAACTAGGTTTCCTTCCTGTCCATAACTCAAATGGAGTCTTTGGAACTGCCTTACTAGGAACCCTATTTAACAAATAAACAGCAGTTTTTAAGTGCATACATCCACATAGATAAGGGTAAAGTGGAATTACTCGTCATACTCCTAACCATATCCATAAGAGTACGATTCCGCCTTTCAGCCACACCATTCTGCTGAGGCGTTCCAGGCATAGTGTATTGAGCACATATACCTTTGCTTTCAAGAAGTTTAGCAAATGGGCCTGGGTGTTGCCCTAATTCATCATATCACCCATAGTATTCACCACCTCTATCAGACCTTATGATTTTCACCTTTCTATCTAATTATCTTTCAACCTCAGTAATGTACACCTCAACGGCGTTCACTGCTTGAGATTTATCATTTAATAAATAGACATAACCATAACGTGAAAAATCATCCATAAAGGTGATAAAATACTTTTCTCCACCAAAAGATGGAGCATCAAAGGGCCCACAAATATCTGTATGGATAATTTCAAGAGGTTCCTTACTTCTTGTGGCACCTTTCTTTGTGTGTTTGGTTTGTTTGCCTTTAATACAATCCACACACACATTGAGATCAGTAAAATCAAGATTACGAAGAATTCCATCTTTTACTAATCTCTCAATTCTTTCTCGGAAAATGTGTCCCAACCTTCTATGCCATAAGTTTGAGGAATTTTCATTAATAAGGCTACGTTTAGCACCAACACAAGTATGTAGTGAAAGTAGTGAAGCAGCAAAGTAATCATCAAGATTAAGTCTATATAAGCCATCACATAAAATACCAGAACCAACACAAGAAGCATTCTTAAATAGGCTAAAATGCTTATTCCCAAACTTAAATATGTATCCATCAACATCAAGTTTCGACAAAGAAACTAGATTTCTAGAAACTGTAGGAACATAAAGAGTTTCAAATAAATCTAAATGATGTCCACTATCGAGGAACAGCCGATAAGTGCCTATGGCTTTAATGGGAACTTTATCCCGATTTCCCATGAACAGGAATTTCTCCTTTAGGTTTGTGGCTCGGGTTGTAAGAAATCCCTGCAAAGTGTTGGAAACATGAGTGGTAGCTCCATAATCTACCCACCAAGTATTAGAAGGAACTTTAGTAAGGTTAGATTCAAAAACATAAGTTGAATCAATACCTTTCTTTTGGAATCAGTCTTTCCTTTTCTGGCAATCTTTCTGAAGGTGGCCAAACTTTCTACAGAAGAAGCACTTTATGCCCCTTTCTTTCTAATGATGGTTGTCTTTCTGGGTAGCATTATTCTTTTTAGGAGCCTTCCCTTTAGAGCTTTTAAACTTTCGCTGCTTACCTTTAACCTCTTGAGAAACCATGTGGATTGAGTTCTGTTCCAGTGCCTTAAGCCTTGACTCCTCTTGCACAAGCATATTGGCCAATTCATTTACATTCCATTTGTCTTTCATGGTATTGTAATTAATTTGAAATGGCCCATACTGAGGAGGTAAGGAATTTAAAATGAACTGGACAAGAAAGAACTCATCCACTGACATCCCCAATGATTTAAGCTGTGCTGCCAAATTTATCATCTCAAGAACGTGCTCATGCATACCACGAGAACCATCATACTTCATCGTGGTTAGCTTAGCCATAAGAGTGCCTGCAAGTGACTTATCTGCAGACTTAAAACGTCCTTCAACTTTAGTGAGAAATTCTTTGGCACTTTCAGTTGGAGGGAGTGTGGTCTTAATATTGTTTGCAATTGTCATTCGCATAAACATAAGGCTCAATCTGTTTGACCTTTCCCATGCATTAAATAATGCCTTATCTTCAGTGCTGCTAGTTGCAGTAATTGCGGCAGGTTTTTCAGTTCTAAGAGCGACATCAAGGTCCAAAACACCAAGGTTGAATTGGACTTGCTCTTTCCAGTCTGAAAAATTAAGGCCATGGAGCATGGGAATGGAGGAAGCATGGGAATGCAAGGAAATAGGAATTGATGCTGCAATTAAATAATCATGCTCAATACATTAGGCTATGAATTAGACATAATCAAGCACATGGATGATACATACATAAAGAACAACATAACTTTGATCTACCTTTGGGAATAATCTAATGTTATGTTATTCAACGATCATGGTGTTCCCTACCACTTGTAAGAATTATTAGTCAGGTGCACACATTAAGTCGGTGCGCTACCTTTGGGTATGCGTCACCTACCACTGTACACGCCCTAATAATCCTGTTCAATTCAATGATCACTAGAAGATTGGTGCACCTTTGGGTCAGCCATAATATCTAGGAATCAATTAATTGCCATTTATAAAAGTTATTCTCATTACTAACACTAGGGAATGTGTTAGGACACAATAATTGACTTATTTCTATTGACATTCCAGTTAGGCCACTTTGGTGACAAACAAACTGTAACTTAATATAGAAATAAAGTCATGAGAAAAACCTTTGCTTACGCATGTATATAATACAAGAACATACATTTATCTTCATCATCAAAATGCATAAGATAATTCATAAATGATACATAAAAATACATAGCGGAAGCATTATAATGAGCCGACATAAACCACTTAAGGCCCTTTTCAATTTTCAATTTTTTTTTTAATTTGGAACAGTGAACCAGAATATTAATATAACCCGAACCGTATCATAAAACTGGACCGAACCGGAATATTATTCGGGCCGGTCCGGTTTGGTTCAGATAATGGGCTGGTTTATAATCTGAACCAGGCTTTCATGAGGTGGTCCGGTTCACTTCATATGGCTGGTCCGGTTCACTTCATAAGGGTCATCTCCTTTTCGGAGATGACCTAATCCTTTCCGGCTTTCTGGCAGCAGCCATGGCGGCAGCCATGAGAGCCACCGCCGCCGCCGCCGCTTCCTCCTTCAGCGGCCAAAGGACTGTTTCGACTTTCTTCCAGTCCTTACCTGCGCCGGCGAATGGCGATCGTAACCCGCGAGAGAAGCAGCCATGGTGGCGGCGGCGACTGGATTCTAGCGCAGCTGCGACCAAGGGCCGCCTGGGCATGGTGAAGCCGATGCGGCGATCATGATGCCGGAGAACAGAGACGCCGACGTTGGACGACACCGCGGCGGCTGAAAAGGTAAGCACTTTCTGCGACATCGCCGCTTCGTTCGCTCTTTTTTCGCCGCCGTCTTCTTCCTTTCATAGTAATGGCCGCCGCCGCCGCCATGGCTGCTTCTCCCGCGGGTTACGATCGCCGTTCGCCGGCGCAGGTAAGGACTGGAAGAAAGTCGAAACAGTCCTTTGGCCGCTGAAGGAGGAAGCGGCGGCGGCGGCGGTGGCTCTCATGGCTGCCGCCATGGCTGCTGCCAGAAAGCCAGAAAGGATTAGGTCATTTCCGGAAAGGAGATGACCCTTATAACATACAACATCATAATTAATAATAGAATGTAATAGAAAACCTTATAACATCATCATTATAAACCTGGCTCCGATACCAATTGTAAGTAATCTTAATTAACATACAACATCATAATTAGTAATAGAACGTACCTGAATCCATAGTCGAAAATGATGAGGAGAGGTTTCTCTCCCTTGCCTTAAACTTTTTGACAATCTCCTTCTTGAGATGGAATTACTATCGTCTGGTTAATCACCATGGGCGGAGAGAGGACCAACTCCTCTATTTATACTTAAGTAACCACGTCCATCAAGTGGTTATTACTTTCATACCCTTAACCAATTAGAATTAGGATAACTAGTCTTGTAATTTTATTAGTTAACATGTGGGACCACTTAAGGGTAATTAGGGAATTACTT
Organism: Houttuynia cordata; assembly: GCA_039654745.1. Taxonomy (NCBI): domain Eukaryota; kingdom Viridiplantae; phylum Streptophyta; class Magnoliopsida; order Piperales; family Saururaceae; genus Houttuynia; species Houttuynia cordata. The sequence goes on from CM077509.1 coordinate 21,490,609, forward strand.
ACATCGCCACCTCTGAAAAAGGTGAAGATGGGATGAAATGGGGGTACGATGGATATTTTTCATATAAAATTTATTTCAATTTTGTTATAAAAAAAAGATGAAAAAAATGACTTCTCAGATATAACTTTTTAATTCTTTTAAAAACGAAGGAAAATAATTTTTTTTTTGGCCCAAAGTGACATCCAAAAGGCCCTATATGAATATAATTTACTACATAAACGTAAACGTGCCTCCCAAACCGTCTGAAATGGATTTTAGTGGGAAATGACCTCCCAAACAGCTCCTTAGACGGGAAATGAACGGAGCGCTTATCATCTTCTAAATATTTACATGCTTTATATTCGAATCTGTCTTGACTTCATAAGCTTAAGCTTTCAAAACTTAATCATCTCTTAAGTCAATCAATGAATGATCTATCACTAAATTGTTGGCCTTTAATTTACCAAAAAAAAGAATAAAACCACGAATTTGACTGTGGTCTGTGAATCTGACCGCGTTGTCAGTTGAGCAGTTCTAACTGTGCAAGTGGATACCAACTGAAATGACTACGCTCTCCTCATTAGTTCTACATCCCAGTCTCTAATACCTCTGATTTGCTTTATGCAGCGGGGTAATTTGGTCAGGTTGAGGGGAAAGTGGAGCAGAAAGCTGGCAAGAGGGACAAAAAGCAACATACTGCTTCCAAGTTCCATCTTGGATTTCTCCATTCGTCGGAAAAAGAAAATTCCGTCTATTTTGAGTCTGAGAGTTCTTAGCCGAAGGCATCAATCAGTGGTAATGTCCATTTTTTAAAATTCCTTTTGTATGTTTTTTTAGTATGTTAATGACAAGTTTTAAAATATGCTTTATTTTTGTAGAATTTCTTTTCGTGTGATGTTTCTTTTAGTGCCAAATTCTGAATTGAATGAATGTCTGATATGATACCCAGTTTTGTTTTCCTAAATTGGATGAAAAGTTTGTGAGTTTATGGCCGAAGTTAGGTAAGCAGCAAACCAGCTTTCCCTTGAAAGCTGCTCCATCTGGCTTGAACCTCTTTATTGTTTTAAGTGTCTGCATTAGTGGGTCTCTCTTTTGATCTTTTACTTCAGCTGACATCTTAGCCTTTTAGGCTTTTAATTGTTTGTAAGTATCTGGGATCAATTGAGATGAGAGTTTAAGAAGCGACTGTTCGTGAACTTAGTTTTATTGGCATTATATCGTATTCGTCGAGGATGCATGAAAGTTGGCATGTTTCAAAATTCGAGCGACGGAAGTGTTGGAATAGGAGAGCTGAGGAAAATGTATGGACTGGATCCATGTCCAGAGAATCGCCAAGGGTTCTAACATTTAGCTACAGAGTTAAACCAAATTACACTGATAGTGATACAAAAATCAGACAAGGTAATCTGTGGCGTGGTCATTTATGTTAAGACCTAGGAAAAATTATTGTTATTTGACGTGATAGACTACCTTAATATATGTATTGCAAAGTTGGATTTGCTAATATGTTGTAGTATTTCCTGACACAAGTATTAATATTCTCTAGAATTCTTATTGTAAATTGGTGACTCCACGTCTTAGGCAGTATTTTTGTGATTTATTATCCCTCTGAGGATGCTGAAATGTTGCTTTCTGCAACTTATAATGTGCAGGTTTTACCAATAAACAAATGTTTACTCCTTTTACTGAGTTAGACTGTTAGTTGACTACCTATGATGGCTTCAATTTTTTCATTGTAGTTAAATATGACATAGAATTAATCACTCAATTTGAGGAGTCATATAATCTAACTCAGTAGTTAATTGCATGATCCCCAATGTCCACACAGTTAATCTATCATTAATCACTTCATCTTGGAAATTACTCTGAATTCTGCTTTCTATTGATCAATCAGCTCATGGTTCCTTATTTAATCTGACCTTCTTGTCTGCATAGAAAGGCTTTGAGTTATGCATATTACCGTAAGGTTTTATATACGTGCTATATATATATAGGTATATAGATATTGATGTTTGCATTTCTTTAAGGTATATCAACCATTCTGTTCTAGAAGCCCGATGGGCGGTCGGTGTGGCAAGGTACATTCTGGTTATTATGTTAACACGGTCTGCATGTCACCACATGTTGCAATATTAAGCTGTATCTTCTACGCAGGATGTCCGTAGCGATGATGATGAATCACATCACAAGATGGACTTTGATGGAGGAAATGTTCAGATTGTAACCAGTAAAGAAGACTGGGATGTGAAGATATCAGAAGCCAAACAGGGTGGAAAAATTGTGGGTCCTCTAATTACCTCTCTCAACTATTAGGATATAAAGCAAAAATTGCTTTGTCTTCAATTTGTTCTTTTTCTCTACATGTTGAGTGGTGAGACATAAAACTTGAGATGTTTCATCGTAAGTAGTTGCCACGTATCACCCTCGAGCTATCTATCATCTTTCTTATACAATCGAAACTTTAGCTTAATACCTTCTGGCTATCATAAAGAAAGTCCATCCATTAGTTCTTGAAAAATCTGTTAAGAATTAAGTCACCTAAAAATCGGTTAGGAAAAGGACCAAGGACGGGTACCAACTAAACCAAGCCCAAAGAAAACAACACTCCCCTTCGCATTGGTGTGATTAACCTTATGCAAATGCTCACACGGGAACATGCTAATATGTGATCATGAATAAAATCTAAGATCCCCTAGCTCTGATACCATATTAGGACCCAAGTCTACCAAAAGTTAAGCTGTTAAGAAAAGGACCACTGGTAAATATCAAACAAACCAGCATAACTGAACGGTACACATAAAATTAGATTGGGAGTTCTCAAGCAAATACAATAACCAGGCTGGTTAATTGTTTATGGAAGTTCTAACAATGATAGACCAAATAAGTTATTTTTCCACATTGACGTCTTGGTTGACAAGACTCTGTTAGGATCATGGTTGTAATTCTTATTCTGGTCCAAGATTACACTTAGAGAGTTATATACTAAAAAGTGTATGCAATAATGCATGTATTTTCTCTTCACGTGGAACAAAATTCATGGTAGGACATCAGGTCAGGTTAACCATTTATTATGTTTGGCATTACTTTGTGAATGTTGAATTATTTTAGGCAGTGGTTTGGTCTTTTATTGTTTTATTGTGCTTGCTATCTGTGTTTTTGATGATGAGGACAGTTTAAGCTCTGAACTAACTTGATTGCTAGACTGAGCAGAAATAGACTCAATGAATTGTCAAGTGATCATTACAGAAAAAACAAATACAAAAAGATAGAAGGTGATGTATGGCCCTTTTGGGCACATACAAACATGATAAAAGGATCTGAATATAGAAAACCTCTTTACTATTGAATTGTGGGAATGTGGATAGTGAAATAAACATCTAATAAATGGACAGGTTAATAACTTGATATATACTGGGGTCAGATGGATTTGCATTATTGAATAAAACAATTCATTTAGGTGAGTATAATGATAACTTGATAGGAAAATATCATTGGCCGTGCTGGAAAATTTAAATCAGGCATGGCCAGTGAGATACGTTCATTTCATTCATGACACTTACCACTACTGTAAGTTAAATTCTTTTTGTGACCCATATAAAGAGTCAAAACACCCCTTAGTTCTTGTATAGAACAAAAGTTTCAACAGGCGTGCAGCCTTTGCTGCTAGAAAGTTATATCCGCTGCAGCTAATCTTTGATTCCTTCATAGCAAATCCCTAGCCAAGCTTGTCATAATTGTCTTCCTGCACACCAAATGTACCCCTGACTTATCTGCCAGTATCGTTGTATATATATTTTAGCTTCTATTTGCCTTTGGTTGCAGTCAACCACAATGATGAGCTTTTTTCTCTAGAACAATATTGGTTCTTGTTCAATTTTTTATTTTTCTCCAAATCCCTATCCAAGCTTTGTGATGGAAGATGGCTATATATTAATATTTCATGTGCAACCATCATGTCATGAAGCCAATCCACATATTTGGAAAGGTTATGATGAATATGATGACATTGAATCTTCTTATCATCGTCCCCTCTTCAGAGGGTTGTGTCAGGATGGGCATCCAACGTAAAAACTTGCCACTATGTTTCTTTGTATGGATTTTGTAATATTTTGATTCTGATAAGAGTCAAACGTGGTATACAATCATTCCGTCAACCCGAGATAACTGGGATAAGGCGTATAATGATGATGATGACGACTTATGGTCAACTTCTTCTGCTTGAATATTGCTCAATCATGTAGCATAAAGTGGAAGGGTCAAGGCAAGTCTGTGCCACAGCGCACATGGGTTATCTCCTGATGAGGGTTATCATCTAGGTTTCAAAACTGGTCGAAGACGAGTAAAGAACATTGATGACATAAGCCCTAACTTGTTAAAGACATTGTCAATCTATGGAAAAATGAGTGTTGTTTTGGTCTTAACTTCAGTTACCCCAAATAATAATTTATGTCCAAAATCTGTTTAACTCTACCCCCAAAAAAGCATTTATCCGTTCCATGGGCTCTGTAAGTGTTCTCATTTCCTCCCATTAGTGCTAATAGTGCAAGTATAAAAGAACAATTGAACTCCCTCTGCTCATATCAAATTTCCTATTTGGTTTTACAAAATGAATCAGTTATTTCCACATTAGCATCCATAATTGGATTAGACTACTAAAGTCCACTGATTTCCCAACTATTAAGTTTTACCAACCTTGTGGTAAGCACCTGCATCACCAGGCATATAAATCCAAATGGGAGAAAAAGAAAATGAAGTTTTGTGCAACATTTTTCGATGATGAGGGTATTGCTTTGACCTTTCGTGTTCTGTGTTGAACATCATGCAAAACTTTGTCTTTTGGATACTAGCGTTGGCAATGATAATAATGTTTTTAAATATAATTTATTTGCTCTTTCTCCTGTCAGGTTGTGGTGAATTTCAGTGCTTCATGGTGTGGTCCTTGCAGGATTATGGCCCCTGTCTATGCTGAATTTTCTAAAAAATATCCTGCCCTCAGTTACTTAACAGTGGATGTCGATGCATTATCAGTAAATACTATCTCTTGGTTTGATCCTATTTACATTTTATTAATCTTCCTACTTGTATGTAGTCTTGGTAAATATACGAAAAAAAATTATAGTAATTCTCTTAGTAGCTGAAGCAACTCAATCGGGGGTCTACATATGGTAAATGCTCTGCATAGGATAATGTAGTCCATGGCAGAAATCCCTTTGGTAGGGGGCATAATATAGTATATTTGTAGTTGATTATGGTGTTTTTGCGAGTGATGCAGGAATTCAGCTCTTCATGGGACATTCGTGCCACCCCAACCTTCTTTTTCCTAAAAGACGGACAACAGTTGGATAAACTTGTGGGAGCTAACAAGCTAGATTTAGAGAAGAAAATAATTGAGTACTCTGATTCATTAATTCAGTGCAAAGGATAATTTGCTAGATTATCATGTTTTCGTGGAGGAGTATTGAATGCTAAATATGTATTGCTATGTATCTATTGTCCTGTATTATGTTGTGCATGGATTGACTTGAGATGTTTGTAATTTTTGCTTCTTTTGTCGAGTTTCCCACGTCATGTTGTACATGAATTTTGACTTGAGATGTTTGTAATGTTTTGTCGCGTGTATATTCTATGTAAACAATATACATCTGGGATTCTTATTGTTCCTTAGCAGCTAAATGTGGCCATGTTATTGAGTTTTGATTCAGTTGCTATCCTTCAATCATTTAGAGGTATTTGAGTATTCAATGAACAAACCACTGGGAGTTTCTTGCAATGAAATTGCCAAGACTTCTTTTAGCCAGTGGCCGGATGAGGCTTTCCTTAGTTGTTTCCCATTTAACATTGCAGCTCTTCTTGTTGTTGCTTGCAAATTCCTTCCATTACAATTTTTTGCATTTACATGTTTTCAGATTTCAAACACAGAAAATAAAAAATCTGCCAGAACCAAAAAAAAAACGAAAATAGATATTTCAGGATTAGTAGAGTACAGAGAGATAATCAGCAATGCAATTGCTACTTAATTGGTAGTTTTATATTTTATGATATTGCTACAATTATTTACAGTCGATTGTATGATAACATAAAATTACAACACTGTGCTGCATAAATGCAAATTTTCTTTTTTTTTCTCGACTTTAATTTACTCCCTATCATTACCTGATTACAAAGTTTCCCTTAAAAAATGATTTGCCAGAACTTGCTATGAGTATGATAGGACATGGAAGCCCATTAACCATACTCCCTCTACTTGTATGAGTATGCCGTGCTTCCCCTACTTGGGCTAGGAGTGTGGAGAAATTATTGGGTGCAACAACTTGACCACGTCAGCTGTATACTATGGCCATGGTGCACGTTATATATGCGTGCGCTCAACTATTTTAGTACCGAAACAGCTGAGCTTATACACGCCGTTGATTCTGGAGATCGACGGCTCCCTGGCGCCCTGGAGGATTATGCCAGGGACACCTAATAATTTCTCGGTGTTGGCCACAATTTTTTTAGATCATCTTTGTTACTTCGCTGATTAGATGACGGCTTAAACCTGGTACCTTTCCTCTCCTTGCTAGCCAGTACGCTCGGTGTACTCGCCACTCGCCAGTGTAGAGAAGCTTGACACTGACATTCGAATAAATCCATATTTGGGCGGGCTTTTTCACGAGGCAGGAGGGCTGCCGGGCTTTACATGTACATCCAAAGCAGAGACAGAGAGAGACCTGTTCACCTCCGAGCAGAGCAGAGATTTGGCTGGCTTGCCACCGCTTTTGGCTGCGAAAATTCTACTCCCTCCGGTCACTTGATATATATTTTTTAAGGAGGCGACCGTGTGTGGCGCGGCTGTGGCAGGTAATCTGCAGTATTTCACATTTTTCAAGCGATTTTATGCTGATGATATGTCGACAAGCTGTGGCAGGTGCACGCTCTAGGTGAGCTCATGATACTATTATGAAACCTTTGAGACAAGTGTTATTGTGCAAGCATGATGTTGATTGCGAATTTTTCTTTGGTGCTTATCAATGTTGCAACTTTTTATTATCCGACTTTCCGAAAAAAACCAACACACTAGTTCATATCTTTCCTATTCAATCAAGTAAAAGTTAATGTAGATTATATCCTAAGTTCTAACATCTAGTCTATCGGCCACTCACTAGGATTATATCTAACTTATTTTATCTTTTTTATAATAGATTATATCCTAACTTACCTAGTTAACACTCCTCCCCCCCAAAAATATGTAAAATTATACAAATTAAATTAAATTTATTTCATTTTAAATATGAGTTTTTTTTATGAAAGTGAGTTTTTCTCTCATTATAGTTAGGCCCATTAGGAGACCTTTGCACAATTATCTCTATATAAAAAATGCCTGGATGACCATTTTTACGTTGCCATATTGCCCTTGCTTATCATTGATAATAAAATGATATTAATTGAACTCCTTAATTATTGGTAGTCAATTACTCTCCCTCCAATCCGTTTAGGGATGTTTAAACCAACGAGATGTTAGTGTGATGGCCAGGGTGAGTTGCCCCTTGAAGCGAAGGTCCTAAGTTCAAACCCCCACTTCGTTGGCCACCCACATGGATTACATTCTAGACTTAACCGGTGCATAGGTTGTGTAGGTTGTTTGCACACCCACAATTGGTGGCAGGATACGGTACTCTAAGAGGTTGGTTGCCCTACCCCTTATGTAATCCTTATTCCACCCTAAAACCAAATCCACATTGAAGATCTTCTATGATCTTCACCGATATTTTTTTTTATATACAATCTTTATTAATTATTATTACTCTATATATTTATATGTTTAATTGCTACTATTGTATTCCTATAAAAGGAAAAAGTTTAAATGAGATCGCTCTTATATAACTTATATGAGGGTAATTCAACTCATTGCCGTTAGATCTTGATCTGATGGTTACAAGAGCAAGTGATGGTTCACACTCACCTACTTACTGATTTGATACCCACCGTCAGATTAAAATCTAACTGTCTAAAATATTAGCCTCATGCTCTTTATATGAGAACGATCTCATATAAACCGGTCTCCCTATAAAATAAGTAACAATATATGTTAAGATTTTTTTATTTAAAAAAAATTCACTAATATTATGGACTTCATTTTAACAATCTACTACCCACAAATTTATTCATTACTTGAATTAGGTACCTCTAAAAGCTCTATTCGCACGTGCAGTTTGTGTGTACATATTTACTAAGACAGAAGCATCAAGCATGGGCTTGGTATTTGAAATCCATTTGTCTTTGTCCTTAATGGGCTTCCCGAGTCACGTGGCCCATAGCACCTCATGACCCAAATTTTGGGAAACACTTCTATCCCACCGAAAGCACATACCTACAGCTGTTGGCCAAAGGTCTCTCTCTCTCTCTGTTCGCCACTAAAATGGTGGTGGTGCAAAGTCTGTCCTTGAGGCTCAAACGAAGCGCCGCCCACCTCAAACCGCGTTTCTTGTCCGGAAGGATGGTTGATGCCACCTTCTCCATTCTCCCATTCATTGCAATTTACCCTTTTCTTTATCCATGACATTGCCAAATTCAAGCTGTCCACACACAGTATTCTTATCACAACAAACCAGTTAGGTGAGGGATTGCTTTCTGTAATCCGATGCTTTTTTAAAGTGTTATGAGTATAATATATCTCATGGATGGCTATTATGTATTACAAGATACAGGTGTCTGGATGGAAATGGATCTCACGCAATTTCTCTGTCTGACCAACTAACCCGGAAACAGTCAGAACAGCTTACATCTTCTCCACTAAACAATACTACTCCCTCCGATCACTTTCTATTATATACAGTTTTTTCCAAATACACTCAATACAACTAAATAATATTCTCTCCGTTTCAAAATATTATTTATGTTTAAAAATATTCACTATTTCAAAATATTGTATACATTTTGTTAAATCACGTGACTTCCTCTTGGAAAGATTGACTTAAACTTGATTGGTGAACGAGTATATGAGTTGGATAGGATATCATTTCTAAAATTGGAAGCGACTTGGAAAGATTGACTTAAATTTAATTCGTGAACGAGCATATGAGTTGGACAGGATATCAAGAAGAAGTCATGTGATTTCTTTATGGGTTTCATGGTCAAATAAAAATAAGAATTTTCTCAAATGTATATAACATTTTTGGAACGGAAAGAATAATATTTTTAGTGTCTTTAGAAAAGACTGTATCTAATAAAATGACAAGACGGAGTAGCTCATTTCATAAAAACCAGACAGAGGGTAGGAGAAAATAAGGAGAATTGTTAACTATCCTTTTTGCACTCACAACTCGTGTATAACAACCATTCTCATAAAAGAAAACTCACATACAAAGTTACAAACAAGTCGAACAACTGCACTGGATTTCAAGACTCAACAGTACAGCAAAGACTAAAGAAAAATGCCTCCGTGATTCGATATGACAGTTGCACAGCAAAACAGATAGGTAGGTGCAGTTTTTACAGAGTCCACACTTCTTAGAAAATAAATAAATATCTTTAATGACGGTAGATAGTACAGGTGAAAATACAACATTCTTATAATTATTAGATTATCCAGTCTTTCAGACAGCTTAATGAATCGTAACAAAAATACAGTCTAACTACTCCATTTCGTAATCGCGTTATGAGCGTTGCATCTCACCAGGCTGCGGTGACGGGAGAGGGCCAGAGGATAAGAAAGAAAATGAGTCAAGTCTCCTCATCATTTCATTTCACCGGCCTTTCGGGTTCATGATCTGTGAGAACACTGCACTTGGTGTTAGTCCATCTGAGTCCGTACTGGCCAAGCTACGCCCGCCAAGGCTCATGGTAGTCCCTGTGCTACGAGAGTCGGAAATGTGATCAACATAGCTTGCATCTGGATCTTTCTTCTTGGTGAATGGTGTTTCTTCATTATCTGCATCAATCTGTAGGGATCCACTCTCTTCTGCACTTTCCTGCAGTTGTAAGGCAAACTCAAGGTTCCACAGAACATCCCCCATGGCAGGTCGATCAATTCCCTGGTCTGACACGCACTTCTCGGCAGTCTCCGCAAATTTCTTCAAGCATTCAGGAGCAATCTTGCCTTCGAGGAAAGGATCAATTATCTGGTCTAGTATACCTTTCTTCTGACAATGTAAGGCCCATTCAGCCAAGCTAACCTGTTCTTTTGCCAGTGTGGGATTCAAGGCGGGGCGGGCACATAAAACTTCGAATAGTACAACTCCAAAGGAGTACACATCTGATTTCTCTGTCAATTGCTGACGGCGGAAGTATTCTGGATCAAGATACCCAAAGCTACCCTTCACGACCGTGCTCACATGTGTATTATCCAATGTTGGCCCAGTCTTGGACAATCCAAAATCTGACACCTTGGCCACCCACTTCTCGTCCAAGAGGATATTTGTGGTTTTAACATCACGATGTATGATCGTGTGTTTGGCACCTGTGTGAAGGTAGTGCAAGCCCCTGGCTGCCCCAATGCAGATCTCAAGCCGCTGTTTCCAAGGGAGAGGAGGCTTCTGAGTCTTGTAAAGGTGCTCCCGAAGTGTCCCATGTGCCATGTAATCATAGACCAAGATCATTTCACAGTTTTCCTCACAGTACCCAATAAGGGAGACCAGGTGCCGATGTCGAAGCTTGGAAAGCATCTCAATCTCGGTTTGGAACTCATGAACTCCTTGTTCAGACAGTGGATTCCCACGCTTGATGGCTACCTTAGTAGTGTTACCGTCAATTTCACCTTTGTAGACTTTTCCAAACCCTCCAACTCCGAGCACTAGGGCCTCATCAAAATTGTTTGTTGCGGCTTTGATCTCGGCAAAAGAGAAATGTCTGCAGAGGTTGGCTGGGAGGGAAGAAGCATAGCTCCCAGTGGTACCTGTCTTTGCAGATCCTGCAGAGTGGGAGTTTCCATAGAGAGAGAGTGGAAGCCAGCCAGATGGCCCATCACTGCTGCTTGCATCCTTGCCTTGTTTGCGGCGCTGGAAAATTGTCACTAATAGTAAGAGAAGGGAGAGAGCAACTATTCCACCCACAACGCCTCCTACTATGACAGGAATTTGATTCTTTGAACTTCCGGACTTCTTCCTAGCCTGGTCCAACCTAACATCTGGTCGAGGAAGTGGGACAGGATTTGCACCCGCAAGATTGCCATCACTGTTGTTCAATTTAAAAATCTCAAGCCCGTTCAAAACTGCATCATAATACTCAGACCCAGATCTTGTATTAGGATGAAGGGCAATCCATAGGTCTGTGAATGGTTCGTTGGGCATTGGTGGGGCAACAACAACATAGTCCTTGAACACTGGGATCCCATTGCCTAAATTACCGCTCCAAGCAATCACATCAGCTTCTCCTTCAGCAGTCTGGTTGCCAATAAAAATCTCAAACGTCCTCTGGTTAATTTTATTAATGGCAGACTGGATCTCGCAGAAATGGAGTCGGACAAGATAAGTGAAATTCGAATTGACACTCAGAATCCACGTCAGGTTGAAATTTTGATTGATATTGGCATCAGGCCCCATCGACCTTGCAGTAGCATAAACATCTACTGGAGCAATATAATTTGGAATACTTTTTGGGTACCTGATTGTCACATTCGCATCTTTTGCATAGCTTACGCCAAAACCAGCTCCATATATGTATGGGGAATCATCTGACCAGGACCGAGAAAGACCTGAATCACCGGTAGGAGAGATATAATTTCCACCAACGTTTAATCGATACACATTCTGAAGGACAGTGCTTTCATCAATAGGAAAGGCCTGCCCGGTCAAGACAAGAACTGGATCTGATTCAACTTGGAAAATGTCAGGCATGGAAACAACCTCAATACCATTTATAAAAGCATAGGCATTCTGAACATCCTTCGACGGGGTAAAGGTCAAGTTCAGAGTTTGACTTGTGGCATTAATGGAGAATTCCTGGATTATGTAGTCGAAATTGAGGGCTTGGGTGGTGAGGGAGGCACTGAAGTTGTGAAGGAGAGTGTAAGGCCCAGAGGTAACAGAGAAAACCGCATCAGGGGCAGCACGACTTCCATACTGATTCGGATAGAAATAGAGCCGAACAAACTTGCGACCAGGACCAACTGGGACCGAATAGGTGAATTCGGAGGAGATGATTCGAGCAGTGGTAAATGGTGCACCACTGGGGACTGAAGGGGCCATGTTCTGAGGTTTAGATGTCAATGCATTCTGACTAGAGGGGGCAATTTTAGAACCGACATCGCCCGTCCATTGTCGGCTATCGACATCAATGGTTCGGCCGGACGAGCCACAGTCTAAGAGGATGTTGTCTGCAGGCTTGTAGTTGGAACTATTGGTCTGAGCTGATACCGTATGGAAGATGAACAAGGTAAGCAAGAGCTGGCCTAGAAAGTTACTAGGATATTTACTGCCGGAAATCTTCATGGGTGGAGAAGAAGTTCTACCAGTTTATTAAGAATTTTCAGAGCAATTTTACCGAAAGTTCTTTCAAAGAAGATACCGGTAAGTGAACGACTTCCAACGCCAGATCTGCGGAAATGAAAAAGAGAAGGATTAATCGCGTTAGAACTTTGAGAAAATCAACTGACATAAAAAGTATGCAGCAAATCAACACAGAAACAATTGGAAAAATCAAGTTCCACTGAAGGGAAGCAAGCTTCTAAATTCGGCAAAGTAATTTTTTTATACTTACAACTTACAAGATTGGAAACAAACAAGATCAGTAGCCGGAAGGCAGCCTGAATCTCATTAGTATTCGCGAAAAAAACTGAAATATTCAGAAATCAGAAACTCACACCTCCCTAACAACGGGATCCAGAGTCGCCGTGGAAGAAAGTAAAGTCAACGACTGATTTGAGCTGAAGTGGGAAATGAGCTAAAAACTGTAAAAATCAAAACTCTAAACTTTAATTGCTGAAAAATATGAGTTCAAATCCAGACAGAAGAAAAAAAGCAAACATTTTTCTTATAATTGAGCTTTGGGCGAAGTTTGAACCGCCGCCGATCTGGCCAGTTCACTGAAAATTTGCTAGAATAAATGAACTCAAGTCAACTACTGATTTGAACCGATTCAAAGCTAGATTCACGGCAGGACGAGCTCAAAATTCAGCAAAAATTCAACTTTTTTCATTTACTCAGAAAAATTCAATTTCTTTTTCTGGTAACGAACAAAAAAAAACAGAGAAGATCATGAACTACAGCTGCAAGAACTCATTTCAGCAAAATAGAGAGAAAATTCAGTCCAAATTTAGAAGCCAGGGAATTACCTCTCCGGCGCCGAAAAATTCGAAAAGCAAGACTAGAGACCGGCCGATCCCGACTGAGGCCGGAGATTTACTAGCTTTTTAGAGCCGGAGAACTCATCGGTGACGGAGACGGAGGAGGCACATGTCTTCCAAGGAGGCGAGAGAAGGGAAGCGGGTTGCCCCTGTCCTGAGCCATGTTCTTTTATAGCCTCTTGTTTTTTAATTAATTGATTAAAATTAAGTGTAATCAATGTTCATCTAAGTACGACTTTAATTGACGTTTTCTTTTTCCCATATTGATAGCTACAATCCTACAATTGGAACAGTTGAATTTTTTATTGACTGGTAAGAGAATTTAGAAAAGCAGATGAGTTGTAAGAAGCTGTGAGATGGTTTTTCAAGTATTCTACCACTTGAATTGAGCCAAATGGAACAACTAATATGGGATATATTTTTATTACAGCTGCTAGGATACCACTTTGATTAAGTGGTTGGCATGTCATCTAGGCCTTATTAAGCAAGTCAGCTATGACATTCATGGAAACATGTAGTTTATTGAATAGGTGGTAGACATTGAGCAAAGAAAAATGATAAGTTGATGGGAAACTATCTACACTTGTAGCAAAGGAATGAAAAAACGCACCCTGGTTGACTTGAGGGTTTTGCATCAAATTGAATGAGTTCTATAGATCAAAGATTGGGTGTAAGGTCGCATAAGTTCATCTCGTATCATCTACTTAGGCAAAATACCCACTTCCCTACTATCCCAAGATAATCCTAGGTTAACGTAGGGTTGAATATATACCGAAAAATGAAAAAAGAACAAGGCGTTTCCACCTTAAATCCCGAAGTGAAAATTAGACAATGATATCCCATTTTCTAGGGGACTAAACTCTGTTGGGATTGTCACATAAAAGAGGGCTGAAATACTACCAAATTATGCACATAAATTAACAAATATATACACATAAATCACTAGAATGAGTATAAGAATTAGAACCAGGTTCGAGGCACGCTATGCGTTGTCCTTGAAACAGATACGCCGCCCTCCATGCACAGGCGAAAAATCGCGTTCCATTCCCGAGATACAACGAACCACACCGTCAGTTTAAATGTGCACTTCAAATCAAACTGACTGGATCTCAATCAGCGGAGATTCTATTGCTCAATGATGGACCAAGAATCAAGAGAGAAGAAGAATGAATTATTTTGTTGTTTTTGTTTTTCTTCTCTGCAAAAAATCGTTCTATATATAAAGAAGAACGTTGTTGGGCCTTTTCTGGAAGAAGAGACGCACTTTTCCGCAGAGAAAACGGCCATTTACTCGCTGTAACCGCTTAGCCGATCGATCGTTTTATAAGCCGATCGATCGCTTTGCGATCGATCGCCTTATTTAGCCTAAAATTACGGTCGATCGTTTTGTCGCGGTGCACAAATCCTAAAATTCCAGTAAATACGATCGATCGTGTTTATCACGATCGATCGCGTTATTTTAAATTAATTTGTTTAATTTCAAGTCAAATTTTAACAATCCCCACCATGACTTGATATTAAACCATTCTATACACTAAAATGCATACGACACATGAATGAGACATTGAGCAATAGTACTCTAAGTTTTCGGCGATAGGTACCTTGCGGGTTTGAACCTACACCTAGTTTGGTAGGCCGCCACTCTCACAAGTTCGAAGTGAACTAAGTCTTGAACTTGAACCTTAAAGCAAGAGCTTTGACAAACCTAACAGTTAGAGTAACTCCCTTTTCGAGATCATTCGGGGTAGCGCTTTATGGCCATGCGCCTTGTATCTTTTCATGAGTTGCACATTAGAGAACAAGCCCTTGTTCTCCTTAACTGCGACCTCAGTGGCACTCATATAGGTGACAGTCTCCAAGGGTAATCTGCATAACAATACCCTGCTTTTTTTAAGCCTTGACCTCATTAAGACTTTCGTCACCCTGTTTCATATGCAGTAGAGCACTCTCATCACTACACGGGAACGAGCATACAATTTATTATAATAGTGCTCTCCAAATCACACATTAGTTTGTTGTTACCCATTGAATCTTCGTCGTGGGATCTCCACTCAGAGAGATTGGGTTGCTACTAACGATGACTTAAATCATAGGCTTTAAGCCCCATTCCCCTAGATGAGTTAAAGACTTGTCCTGCCGACAACCCTTTAGTAAACGAATCAGCCAAGTTATCCGCTGATCGTATGAAACTTAAGGTAATGACTCCCGATGTAGTCAACTTGAGCAAGATTTTATACCTTAGTTCAATATGCCTAGAGGACCTCTTATTATGATTCTTACTCTTAACCTTATCAAGAGCTGATTGGCTGTCACAGTGAATCAAAATTCCAGGAATTGGCTTATTCAACCAGGGTATATCTATTAATAGATCCCCAAGCCATTCCGCCATTCCTCCAGTTTTATCAAGAGCTACTAACTCAGCATCCATAGTAGATCTTGTTATCACAGTTTGCTTGGAAGATTTCCATGCAACTGCCCCACCACCAAGTGTAAATACATAACCACTCGTGGCCTTTGTTTCATCAGAGTCTGATACCCAATTAGCATCACTGTATCCTTCTAATACAGCAGGGAACCCGGAATAATGTAAACTAAAATTTACACTTCCCTTCAGATATCTGAACACTCTCTCAATGGCAATCCAATGAGACTCATTAGGGCTCTTAGTGTATCTACTTAGTCTTCCCACAGCATAGGATATATCCGGTCTACTGCAGTTTGCCAGATAACTCAAGCTTCCTATCAGCTGTGAATATCTAAGTTGTGATACACTTTCCCCACTATTTTTCTTTAGTCTAACACTTGAATCATACGGCGTACTGACAGGTTTTCTATCGAAGTAACCATACTTCTTTAGAATCTTCTCCACATAGTGTGATTGGCTCACAACTATTCCATTAGAAGTCCTGTCAATCTTTAAGCCCAGTATGACTTTGGCAAGACCCAAGTCTTTCATATCAAAATTCTCATTAAGGAAATCCTTAACCTTATTGATTTGATGCACATTATCACCAAATAATAAAATGTCATCAACATACAAACATAACATTACAAATGAACAATCAAAGGACTTCCAATATAAACATTTATCTGATGTACACATAATAAAATTATTAGAAAGAAGAACATTACCAAACTTTTGATGCCATTGTTTAGGAGCCTGTTTTAATCCATAAAGAGATTTCACTAACTTACATACTTTTCTTTCTTGACCAGGAACTACAAAACCTTCAGGCTGCTCCATATAGATTTCCTCCTCCAATTCACCATTTAAAAATGCTGTTTTGACATCCATTTGATGGATCTCGAGGTTATAATGAGCTGCCAATGTAATAAGCATCTAATTGTAGTTATCATGGTCACAGGAGAATACGTGTCAAAGAAATCTTGACCTTCCTTTTGACTATACCCTTTAGCCACTAATCTAGCTTTGTACTTTTCAATGGATCCATCAGGATAATATTTCTTTTAAAGATCCACATGCACCCAATGGGTTTAAACCCTGGAGGTAGATTCGTTAGAACCCAAGTCCCATGTGCAAGAATTGAATCCATCTCACTCTGTACCGCTTCCTTCCATAAAGGAGATTCACTAGATGACATAGCCTCACTAAATGTCAAAGGATCCTCATAGGGATGCCACCGGGGCGGGTTTGGGTCGGTTCTTGGCAAACCCGGCCCCGGAACCGTTGTAATTCTTCAAACCCGGAACCAGCCGAGACCCACTACGGGTCCAATTTTTGGACCCAGAACCGCCCCGGTACCAAACCCGGAACCGCCCCGCCCCGCCCCGCCCCGATACCAAATCAAATTTTTTAATCTATTTTTATTCTTTTTCAAACTTGTATATTAAACTTTGATTATTTTGACTATTTTTCACTCTTTCAAGCTACAAAAGGGCACTAAAAGAAAAAAAAATGAAAAGAAGAGAGACCTAACTTGAGTTGAGTACTTATATATCGGGTCGGGTCGGGTTTTAATATAATACCCAAACCCGCCCCGACCCGGTGCATCGGTTCCTCTTTCAAACCCGGAACTGGAACCGGTACTGTATAACGTTTCCCAGAACCGGCCCTAATAAGGCCGGGTCCGGTCGGGTCGGGTAAAAACCCGGCCCCGGTGGCATCCCTAGATCCTCATTCTCCACCATGTAAGTATAAAAGTCATCTCCATAATTCTTCTCTATTCTGGTTCTTTTAGATCTCCTAACCTCTACATTGGTATCCGAATCTTCAATTCTTGGAATAGAAGATGATGATCCATCTTCTTTATACACTATAGCTTTACTCTTTTCCTTCATAGGAAATACATTCTCAAAAAATGTTGCATCATCGGACTTCTTAATAGTATTAGGTGCATAATCCTGCCGATCTGACCCAATTACTAAAAACCGATATGCTCTACTATTTTGTGCATAACCAATGAACACCGCATCATATGTTTTTGAACCTAGCTTATCCATTTTCACGTTTGGGATTTTCACTTTGGCAAGACATCCCCAAACCTTAATGAACTTTAAGCTTGGTTTTCTTCCTTTCATTAACTCATAAGGAGTTGTATTTTGTCCTTTATGAGGCACACGATTTAAGATCATACAAGCAGAAAGAATTGCTTCTCCCCATAAATTCTTCGGTAGACCCGAAGATGAAAGCATAGAATTAATCATGTCAATGAATGTTCTATTCTTTCTTTCTGCTACTCCATTAGATTGAGGAGAGTAAGGCGCTGTGGTTTTATGTATTATTCCTTGATTTTCACAAAACTTGCAAAATTCAAGAGAACAATACTCCCCACCACGATCAGACCTTAGTCTTTTAATCCGCCTCTCAGTTTGATTCTCAACCTCCATCTTATAGACCTTAAATTTCTTAAAAGCCTCATTTTTAGACTTTAGTAAATAAACATGACAATATTTAGAGTAATCATCAATAAATGTAATAAAATATCTCATACCACCCCTAGTAATTAATCCATTCAACTCACATATATCTGAATGAACTAATTCAAGCAAACATGTAGACCTATCAATAGACCTATAAGGTTTTCTAGGTTGTTTTGCTTGAACACATATTTCACATTTATCACTAGTAACATCATGCAATTTAGGAATCAAATCAAGATTCATCATTCTTTTAATAGTATTTGAATTCACATGTCCAAGTCTCATATGCCACACATCAAAAGAATCAACATGATAAACTAAAGAGTCATCTACTTGAAATAAAGAGTTATTACAAGAAACCAAATTTAGTTTAAAGAGACCATCACACACATAGCCTTTGCCAATAAAAGTACCATGTCTAGTTATTACAACTTTATTTGACTCAAACACTAATTTATATCCTTCTCTACTAAGAAGTACTCCACTAACTAGGTTCTTCCTCACACTAGGCACATGCAACACATTACGAAGAGTCAACGTGTTCCCCGATGTAAACCGGATGTCCACATTTCCAACTCCATAAACTCTAGCCTCAGAGGAGTTCCCCATCATCACAGTCCTATCCTTTACTTCCTCATAGAAAGAAAAAGAAGAAACATCAACACCGATGTGAACAGTTGCCCCCGTATCAACCCACCAATCGGTAGATTCACATGCCAAGTTAATTTCAGAATTAGTTAATACTAACCTGTCATCTGAAGTAACCATGTTAACATGAGCAGAAGATGCAGCCCCACCATGACTATGGTTCTGACCTTTCTTCTCTTTGCACTTGTTTGCAAAATGTCCCGGTTTCCCACAGACCCAGCAAACCTTCAACTTCTTGTTCTTATGGATATTTGAACCAGGTTTGAAAGACCTATTCTTAAACTTCTTGTTGTTCTTCTTATTGCCATGAAACTTCGGTTTCCCTTCTACAACATTTGCTTGCGCACTATCTTTGACCCCAAAAGATGAGCCTTGTAAGATTTTCATCTTACCTCTATGCTTTTCTTCAATTTGTATGGCTACCATAAGATCATCAACGGACATTGCATCCCTTTTGTGCTTCAAGTTAACTTGGAAATCTTGCCATGAGGGTGGTAGCTTATCTATAAGCGCCGGAACTTGGAGCCTCTCGTCAACGGGAATGCCTTTCCCAATGATCTTTGCTACGAAATTCTGTATCTCAACAACTTGGTCTCTAACAGATTTGTTATCGACCATCTTGTAGTCAAAATACTCGCCTACAACATATTTTTCTTCCCCTTCATGCTCCTTTCCAAATTTCTTATCAAGGGTTTCCCATAGTTCTTTAGTAGATTTAGTATTTACATGTAAATCATATAATTCATTGCTCAAGACACTCAATATTTGTCCATGGCACAGTTCATCATCTTGTTTGAATTTATCACTATCAATAGCCTTAGTTGTTCCAACATCAGACGAACTAGCAGTCTTATCAGATTCAGAAGATACAGTTTTTTTCCACATGAACATCAGAAATAACATAGAATATGTTCAATTGAGTCAACCAAAATTTCATCTTTGTTTGCCATCGCATGAAATTCTTGCCATCAAATTTCTCAGGTTTCAATGATTTGTCAACACCCATAATTGCAGTAGTATTCAATCAACAAGAACAAATAATATCTGTTTCAAGATTGTTGGGATTGTCACATAAAAGAGGGTTGAAATACTACCAAATTATGCACATAAATTGACAAATATATACACATAAATCACTAGAATGAGTATAAGAATTAGAACCAGGTTCGAGGCACGCTATGCGTTGTCCTTGAAACAGATACGCCGCCCTCCGTGCACAGGCGAAAAATCGCGTTCCGTTCCCGAGATACAACGAACCACACCGTCAGTTTAAATGTGCACTTCAAATCAAACTGACTGGATCTCAATCAGCGGAGATTCTTTTGCTCAATGATGGACCAAGAATCAAGAGAGAAGAAGAATGAATTATTTTGTTGTTTTTGTTTTTCTTCTCTGCAAAAAATCGTTCTATATATAAAGAAGAACGTTGTTGGGCCTTTTCTGGAAGAAGAGACGCACTTTTCTGCAGAGAAAACGGCCATTTACTCGCTGTAACCGCTTAGCCGATCGATCGCTTTGCGATCGATCGCCTTATTTAGCCTAAAATTACGGTCGATAGTTTTGTCGCGGTGCACAAATCCTAAAATTCCAGTAAATACGATCGATCGTGTTTATCACGGTCGATCGTAACACGATCGATCGCGTTATTTTAAATTAATTTGTTTAATTTCAAGTCAAATTTCAACAAACTCTTCTTAGAAATGAAACCTCAGTTTTCTACAATGTAATAACTTAGTTCATTTTGGAAAACAAAATTGGACTATTAAAGTGGGACCAGGGAGTATTTGTCAAAAAGAAAATGTGGTGTATGATGCTCCCTGATTTGAATTGAGGTTACAGTAGGAATTAGGTAGTTTGTGCAGGACGTTTTAGGTAGATTGACTCTGGTCAGAGTCTCCTCAGCATATAATAGAAAGAAGAAAACAAAAAACAGGTATCCTTACATGCCAACTAGAACCGTCTGTCTCTAACGGTGTCTTTTATTTCTTCCTTTTTTTCCTTGATTATTAGGTCGTAGCCCGCGTGAGTATTTGGTTTTGGAAGGAGACATGACGAATGATTGGTCCCTCAGTCCAACTTGGTGGGACCCTTGTGGGCCCCCATCCCACACCGCGTTGCCAATATTACGCGCAACGGCGCGCCAACAGCGATGGGTGCTACTTCCTTTAAGCTCGACAGCTTGTCAACACTCGCCAACCAGCTTTGGCCCACGACGTGTTTTAGCGAGAAATTGTTGGGATACTCCAGGGCACCATGGAGCAGTTGATATCAGAGATCTACGGTGTATACGTTATAAACGTGCACTCCAATGAATTGGTGCTACACAGTTGGAGCGCATATGCATAGTGTATGTGCCGTCGATCTTAAAAATCAACGGCTCTTGTAAAAGTAGCATACAAGTTGACATGAGCTACTGGTTGTACCTAATAATTTCTCCTTATTAGCAGTTAGTGGGCCATGCCAGAAACACTTAGTGGGCTTGGGCGATGGGACCCACTTGTGGATTAAGAAAATGGGCAACTTCTTGACTTGTCACAAGTCTAGATGGAAATCTTGCATTCCACAAGGTTTTTTTTTTTTGCTAAACAAAATATGAATTGAAAACATATGAGCCACGCAGAACACATACGTGACATACGTGGGCGCAGGTCTCATGACATCCCTCCATAATAAAGATCCTGAAGGAAGGGAGCCGGTCCACACCAAAGCACTAGCTCCCCTTACCTCAACCATAGAATGCCGGCTCGCCCATATATCGGTATCGGGCCCCATCCGATACACTGATACGAATTAATTTTATTTTTTAAAATTTTTTAAATATCAGCGATATATCGGTTTATCACCATTTTTAAAAAAAAATTCAAAAAAATATTGGAAATTGTTTTTAAAAAAAAAAGAAAAAAAAACTTTCCTCATTGTTTCCTATCCTAATATGTATTTTTATACATATTTTGAAATCTATATTTTGTTTAAATTAGTATAACTCAATTTAGAAGTTAGATTGTAAAAATATATGGTAAAAACTAGTTTTTGACCACCAATATTTTTTTACACAATATCTCCGATATTTCGTCTCTTTGGCCGACCGACATCCGATGCAGTCCTTGACCTCAACACCATGAAGCAATACGATCAGTGCAAAAGATTGAGAGGAATAAGTGCAGAATATGACACTGATTGCCTAAAAAAGAATGATTGCAAGTGATGGCACAGATCCTCTCCTTCCCCATCCTCCTTGCCACCTCTCCCATCATATTCACTCTTTCCATCTGCCCATCCAACCAGACCTACAAAATCAGGCATGGCAGATCCACGGACGAGAACAAAGAGGATTAAAAAGACAGATGAAGAACATTTTTTTGGTACATTGTCCTGCAATAAGATTCTTTTCTATAGGATGATGAATATCAATTCTTATTGATTAGTAAGGGGCGGTGATCGAAGGTCACTAGAATATAGCACGAAAAAAAAAACAGGTATCAATAGGTCGTCTCATGACATCCCTCAGACCTCTTTTTTCTAGCTTTGCACCATCGAGTATCTGAACATTGCTCTTGCTACCTTCAAATACTGAAAATGTGAGTATTTAAAAGGCAGCACTCTCTCAGATAATTCGTTTCTATTCTCTTGAAGGCCATTTCTTTTTCACTACGGTGGTTTGCTATTACCAGGAATTGAAATTTTAAGTGTAAGAAAACAAAAACTTGCACAATGTAGCAATGACGATTGCCTCCACCCTAGTTCCAATCAAATAAGAGCACAAAAAAAATGCTTTCATTAAATATGAAAGAGAAAAAAATGGGTCCCCCTTTCTACATGCATCAACATGACAGCCGCAATACATTACAACTTCTGATCAAATAGGTGATACACAAGCAGAACCAGATGGACATTGAAACAGTAGTCCAATTAGACTCAACCAAAAACGGAAGACCCCTTTTCTTTTAACTTTACATCCCCTCTCTGATTTAGAACAAAGAATTACTACCTGCTTCTGATATTGCTTCACCTCTCGATTCCCTGCTGCACGTATTGTATCAAGTCATAGCCAGCAGTGCTCCACTTGTTGTAGGCATCATTGCAGGTGCGGATCATAAAATTTGCTGCTTCCCGCTCACTCATCTCCGGGTGAAAACGTTTTCGAAGGTTTCCAATAGGATCCCCTCTACTGAAGCAAGGGAGCCCGCTATCCACCATCAGCAACACCGTGCTGATTATTCCATCCATATACCTCCGTGCTGATAAGTAGCCTTTCACACAAAGGCTGCAAAGTGATACAATAAGAACTCAAAATAAGATCTAACAAATTAAATTTTAAAACTAAAGACGAAATTGCAAAGCTAGCAGAGGGGCATCACTGACTCGGTCTAAAAGAGAAGGCTAAAACATTCTTGGTTGACAAATAATTGTCAGTTGATGATACTCACCTAACAAATTGATGCCATGTGTCACTCTTCATCGATCCTGATGGATCTAGCAACTGAGTCATCTCATGGCTCAGCTTAAAGTGGGCACTTTCAAATCTCATGTTGCCACCAGGCGATGTCTCCAAAATAAAGCCAAAATCAATATGCACAAGTCTTCCAACACTGTAATTTCGACATAATGCAAAGTCAAACTACTAGCTATTATTTTGAAGATGACAATATAAAAAGTTAATTACATATACATACTTGTCGAAAAGAAGATTGCCATTGTGCCGATCCTTTGGTTGAAGCAGAAGACTTGCAACTGCATAACCAGCACTACTGATTATAAAGTTATCACGTGCTGCTTCAAAATTAGAAGATCCGACAGGTCCATAGTCTTGCTGAAAAATTTCATATAGGCCACCATCAGTTGTTTCTCCCATCTGGCTTCTACTCCGAGTATTAGGGACCACCTGAAATGGAAACAGCAAGTTAAACAAATATCTAAACTAAAAATTATCAGGAATGTAGTGAAGTATTTCAGCCTTTGGTAAAAAAAAAAACGAAAAAAGGAGCAGCTCAGAAGTACAAAGAAAGTGCAAGATCACCTCAATAATGCCTCTCTCTGGACCAGTTGGGAGAACTCCATACGGAAACAAATAGAGATTGAGCCCAACAGCATTAAAAATATCTCTAAGAAGTGATATCACTTGCAATGCGAGGACATCTTGGCGGCAATCATCTCCAACCTAAAGGGAGGACCATAAAAAGTGTAACTGTAGATTGATCTAAAGAACGGTTCCGAGAACAGACATGAAGAGTCATTGCAAACAGAAATTTCAGCATTTGCTAAGCATGTCTAACACAATCCATACACATAGGATAAATAATTTTGGAGAAGGATGAACGAAAGACATGAATAGAAAAACAATTATATACATAAGTACGTATATGTTTCACTTCAATTAAATAATAAGCTTCCATAAGAAAGTGCAAAACATCACTTGTAATCTCCTCTCTTATTCTCTTGATATTTCTGATTTGATCTTGCAAAATATCATGGAATTTTCACGAAATTTACCACCTTTGTTACACTTAAATCAGCTCAGCAAACCAAATTGATGTGTGTCCAGTTGATAAAAATAGTTTCAAATTCGTAACTAAAAAAGTTTTGAATTGGTTCAAAGTTGCAAAGTGTTGTAAAGGCAATTTATGAAATTTTGCTGATTGAGAGTGTGGATTTATCGTAATGCCTTGAAGGGATTTTTTCACAAGCTGTTGGCTGATCAAGATGTTTTCAGAGGGAGGGTTTGTTGTCGTAGAAATGAAGGAAAGGCAACTATGGTTTTTTTCCTAAATTGATAAACAAAAAAGGGCGCGGCGCCAAAAGATTTGCTGGGCAGAATGGCAAAAGAAAGAAGAGGATGGTGAAATTGCATTAGAACAGGAGGGTTATAGAAGAAGCTTATTGACTGCCCACAGCATAATAGAAAGTTAGGTCTAAAAATCTTCTCACCTTAAATATGCAAGCTTGTGGCTTTGTTTCTTGAGAATTTCCATCTCTATCAATTACATTAAATGTAATCATAATAGGAACTTTTGCTGCTGATTGTAGCGGTATGCCACTATCCAACTGAATACTCCGTACAAGCCTATTTGGGGCAGTGGGCAGATAAAGGTCATCTCCATTCACTTCTATCTTCTCGAGTTCCCTGCACATTCCAGCTGTGATTCAAAACCTCAAGTTGAAAATATTGCCACCGGGACCAACATCGAGATGCACATGGAGAAATGAATTAAGGATACAAAATTTTATTTGGTGCATTACGTCATCTTAGGGCTCATTTATATGTATAATTTAAATTACAAAATTTCTAACAAGGCAGATATAATGTTTTTACATTAAAAATTCGGGGTTCCTCGGGAGTGGGTGCATAGGATAAATGCGGGGTGGGTAAAGTGGAGGGCAGCCTCGGGAGTGTTGTGTGATAAGCGGGTTCCAAAAAGACTTAAAAGGCAAGTTCTATAGGACGGCCATTAGGCCTGCAATACTCTATGGAGCAGAGTGCTGGGCACCAAAGAGGAGTCATATAGATAAGTTGAATGTAGCCCAAATGAGAATGTTAAGGTGGATGAGTGGGATAACTAGGAGAGATAGGATCAGAAATGAATATATTCGTGAGAACCTAGGAGTAGCGCCTTTAGGGGAGAAGCTGAGGGAATATAGGTTGCGTTGGTATGGGCATATGCAAAGAAGACCTTTAGATGCCCCTGTGAGAAGATTAGAAGGGATACAGGTAAACGATGCTAAAAGAGGGAGAGGGAGACCTAAGAGAACTTGGATGGAGTTAATAAGAAAGGATTTGACTTTACTATCTCTTACAAAAGAGGTAGCCCAAAACATGCTGGAATGGAGGAGTAAGATCTGTGTCGCCGACCCCAAATAGTTGGAAAAAGGCGCTAATTGATTATGATTATGATATGATTATGACATTAAAAATTCTATAATGAGATGGAAGCATAGAGGATGCTAAAATGAAAACATAAAAGAATCTAACATGTATCATCAAAACACCAATCACACATTCCTCTCTCAACAATTTTGAGATTTCAGAACAACTCATATATAGTGGATTTTCTATATAAATTATCGAGCCTAAAGTAAAATCAACTACCTCCTAATGCCAGCCCGACGTTCTTCCTTTCGTAGTGGATACAGAACTCCAGAAATAGAAGTGACTTTGTCAAAGAAGTCAAACTCTCTTTCAAACATATCACGAGCCTCGGCACTGAAACTGTCAATAATTCGTTGCCGGAAAACGGGAAGCAGTGAATGGAAGGAACTATTCTGAGACAAGAATTTAACAGTATTAGCAGTGAAACCATAACATGCAGATGAAAATAGATTAGTATTACTGCTTGTTCTATGAACATGGAAACACGATTATTACTACATAAGGACCTGAGCACATATCCAATATTATTGCTTGATTACTTCAGTATATCCTTACTTGGGGGCCTGGCTGACAGGAATGTAGCCACCCACATATATAGATACATATGAATAAACTGTATAAATGATGAATTAAAACAGTAGACAAAATCTACCTTCAGATTGATTCCATCCTTCCCTGGTTCTGATGATACTGATTCTCCCTGCAATAATTAAAATTACAAACCATTAAATTCAGGGAAAAGTAATATAATGTAGAATAAAGTGAGAATATTTTTTACTTTTGATGGGGAATACAGCAAGAATGGAGAGAGTGAGAGAGAGAGAAATGTTTTACAAACAAAGATATGGCTCACAAAGGGACTCACTCATATTGCCAGTAAGCAAGATTGATCAACATGAGAAATCAAATTAAAACTTCAATCTTATATAACACATAATGTTACGTTTCAGTTTCTACACCCATTATGCTTTACCTCCTACGGACTAGCTGAAAACTCTACTCAATCCCCCTGATAATGAAAAATCTATTTACAATTCCGACACAGCTACCTCCTTATCAGCATAATCCCAAGTCATAATGAGATGCCGTTTTCCCCTAATAAAATACCCATTTTATCATTTTTCAAAATGGATGATGACAGAGCAGAAAGGTGTAGATTATAGGTGAAGGAGAAGCTCTGTATCATACCTACCCATTTTCCACACTCATCATTAGAATGCATTATACTTACCTCCCCTTGACTATTATTCTATAACACTCACTTAATTGCCCTAACATGCAAACAATTCTGAAAGGCTGGATTGATGTGAAACAAGCTGCACAATTTTCTAAAGAGCAGGTTGCTTGAGACATTTCCACTAAGAGTCAGAAGGGAAGTAATAAGTCGAGAGTAAAATGGGAAAAACACAGGAATTCCACTGAAAGTCATTACATAATGATTTTAGAAAGATAGTTAGTTAGTCAATTGGTGGGCACAAAGGTTCTCAAGCCCATTTCTAGTAAGCCAGCAGTATCTGCAGGAGTATAAAAGGCTGGAGCCTCTTCAATTTCCTCAATTCTGTAATTCTCTTGTTGTTGAAGCTTCGCTTCTGTTTTCCATGGAGTTGTAATCTCCATGAGTTTGTGGATTCAAACTGATGTGGCTGTGGATTCAGCCATTTTCATGTATAACCCTGTGGATTCAGGATAATTCAGATCTCTGAACTTTGTTATCTTTTCTCTTTTCACAGCAAAAGTCAAATTTTCCTCTCAAATCTACTCTTCCTAGATTTTCTCTGCATTCGATCCACACCCCATTTCATCATGAGTCCATTAACACTAATGAAAAAAAACATAGTTTCATTCTCCAAGAGGGACAGATAAAAGAGTACAGGAGAGAGGTAGTGAAA
The DNA here is from genome assembly GCA_039654745.1 of Houttuynia cordata. NCBI lineage: Eukaryota > Viridiplantae > Streptophyta > Magnoliopsida > Piperales > Saururaceae > Houttuynia > Houttuynia cordata. The sequence goes on from CM077509.1 coordinate 21,518,132, forward strand.
GTGGTGAATTATTACTTTTCAAATGAAAGTGTGAATTAGGTACAAGAAATAATAGTTGTGAGAAGATAAGTGTGAATTGATATTTTTCAAATCATATTACTTGAGGATCAGATGAGGGAATGTAAACGCCAGACAATATAGAGATAAATTACTTTATTCTTTCTAAACAGATTAATGTTCCAAGAATTGAAGACAGTTATAATTGCTTCTCAATCATCAAACTACTGTTCCTGCAGTTTTCATAAATGCTAAGAGCAATGTTGACCCTTAGATACTGATAAGTGGAGAGGTCGAAAGGAAGAAGAGAAAAGTAGCTACACCTGTAGATGCCAAATCAAAATATGAGCAAATATATTGCTTCTTAGGGCCGCTCCAAGCAAATATCCCTCCACTAACTTCTGCAAAATGTAAAAGAAGGGTTAATAACAGACAGGCACCTAGAAAATAGTAAATGCAACACAATTTGACAACAGATACAAAATCCCAACAAAGAAATCTAGGAAAAGAACCAGAAAACTTACCCTGTCATCATAGCGAAGGGCTTGCACCAATTGTGGCATAAAAAAGGTTACCCTCTCTGGGGGATAGGTTTCGAGAACCCTAAGAACATAAGCCATGACACGAGGATGACCTTTAAATGAAGGAGTTAAGAACACAAGAGCTTGCGTAATTGAACAAGCAGCCCAGTGCGGTAATTGTTGCAACAGAACTGAATTCTCATCAACTGCCTTTGGTGTAACAAAAAAAGGCAGTGCTTCTGGGATAGTACGCAGTTCTAAGATGTTCAACTACAAAGAAATGTCAAAGAAAATAAAATCATTAGGTATTAATATAGCATTCGTTAAATCATAAGTTCTCTCATTACATCAGAAAAAGAAAGGGAATTTATTAAATTCCAAGAAAATCAAGAGAGCAAATACAGGACATACTTGCACTAGGTGAGTAATTTCTGCCTTCACAGCTGGAAGGCTTGGAAACCTTGAGCTCAGGGACAGAGCAATGTTTGGATCTACAGCAAAAGCTGTTCTCACATATTCAATCCACTTATCAGAACTTATCTTTGAACGGGAAGTTGTAATTTCCCTGCAGAAAATTTAGTTTAGGGCACATAAGTTTACAATATAAAGGAAGATGTGTAAATTTTTTTTATAAAGAAATTGTAAGTTATTACCCTTCTTATGAGCTTTGTGTTTCAATATATACCCATTATTAAAAAAACATATAAGGAGAAATAGTTTGCATCCCCTTGCAATCATAGCTGTTTCTTTTAGTAACTTTTATGTCAGTCAAATTGAAAATAGTTTTTATTCTATTCTACACTTCACTTTGATTTCTCGAAAAAAATATGCTGATGGGATGCAATTGACAAAAAAACATCACAAAAAGTCTGCAATGATGTAGCAAACTAGACAAATAATAAAAGGTGGTAATAAGTACTTGCAGTTTGCAGGTTGGGCCCACACATCAAGTCTATCAGCTTCATGCTGACATAACATCAGAAGTAATTGCTTCCGTTTCTCTCTTCCCACAACATAGTTATCCATGTAGCCCCAGACAGGATGACACTGATTCATCTATCAAAAGTTATCAAGTCACACAAGATGTAAGACATAAAGAAACATGTAATTTAAAGAAATCAACATTGAAATTCTTTTTTTTTTCCTATGCCATAGAAAGTCAATTGCTAAGAAACATTAGTCAATAAAATTCAAGACCAACCATGTTTCCAGAAAAACTTTCTTCATCACGAGCACGTCCTTTGGATGAATCTAATGGAAGAGATTCTGCTCGTTCATTCATGAGATGATGGACAAAGACTGAGACAGATACAGCCTCACTTTGTGCATAATCCATGTTGTTTGTGTCATACCATTCAGGTTCATGAGCAAACCAGCTTAATGCAGCTCTGAAGCATGAACAAGAAACAATACAATCAATAAGCCTCAGTATTGGCTATAACATAATGCAAAAGTACAATAGAAAATCATAAAGTGATTGCAGAGCTAATTAACCAAAAAAATCGGCTAAATGTACGCATAGTTAGTGCATGTGTGTGTCAGATTTCCTGGTAACATTAGTAGCAAACGTACATGTTAAAGTTTTTTAAATCAATTCCGTGATGTTAGCATATCGATATACACATAATGTTATAGGACTCCCTTTTTCCACTCAAGAAGGTATTCGTGAATGAATTATATGTGCTTGTATTTTGTTAAGATAGCAACAATTATTCTTTGTCTTTGACAATATACATCTTAGAGAGACGTATGCAGTTTCCACAGAAATTTAAAAGCTGAAACCTACTTAAAAATTTCCATTTTATGCCCTTTCCCGTCAAGAATCAGCAACACATATTTAATTTAGCTTTGCTAGTTATGCTCCATATATAAACTCTAAAATCCATGTTGGCAAGAATTACGAATTTATATGGTAACCGACTTATTTTCTTCGTCCAATAAGAAGCAGTCACGATCTTTTTCCTCTTAATACAGAAGTATGACATGACTTAGAAAGGAATATACAGCATTCATTGTTTTGTTTTCTTTTTTGATAAGCATTCATCATATTCCAAATCCAATACAAATTTCTAATGCATGTGATGATAAATAGAATTCACCTTAGGACCCTATCCTCGAGTAATTGAAGCCCCATCTTGCAGTTTTGGAGCATGAGCTGTGTCTGACATCTGCAGAACTTGAGTCCAAGGAGCATCACAGAGAAAAAGGTTCCAGTTGCAGCAGGATGACGTGAAAAATGCAGAGAAGACTTCATAGTTCCTTGCAACATCCGGCCTAGAAGCAAAAGTTGCTCAATACTTTCATGGCGAACAACCTAAAGTCATACAAACAGATAAATTACTCAATATGAGAGCCAGGAAATGGTTCGTGTACTGCAATAAGACATATGGCATAAATGTCATTTCGAAGTTTGATATTAGGTTCAGTTTTGATACAGGTAAGGTTCATTACATCCTCCCCTTGTGCCTTCCTTTGCTTATCAATAATATCCTCCTCAGGTAGCTGGGCCGGAAGAGCTCTCTCCAGTTATTAAAAAAATTACAAATGGCATAAACATTCTCAAAGTCAAGACACAAGAGAGTTTAAACCTTTGACAATATATGGATGACCATCATAACAGAAAAATCATAAGACCGAAACAAAATACAGATGAATAACCTAGTTCATGCATATGTGCATGGGAGCGGGAGCCAGCGAAGAATCACTCATTGAAGAATATTTACATGGTAGGATTAAGGTCACAACTCACAAGTAGGATTTTGCAAACAACATTGAGATGACCTCTAAGTAGTAGTTTGACTCGTCAAAATTGATTCAATAGGGGCAATTTAGTTCTCGGAGTCCTAAAGCTAGTGTATGTCAGAGATCTAGGGAAAATGGTACGAGTGATCAATATAGAATTTCCCCGTAGTGAGCATATACCAACATATTGAAACTGAGACTAATCTCAAATAAAATTGCATTAACAATGGCTGAATACATATGATAAAACCTTATAAATATTAGCATTTGTTGGCATCTAACTTTCTAGTAATCTAAAAAGAACTCTGACATTGGAATTTTTTTATTTTGCGAATCCTTTTTTCTTCATTTTGATCCCACAAGAATTCCCCCTTTTTTTAACTAGAAGCTACTTTTGTAAGGATTGACTAATTATCAATTAAACAGTTTTAATCTGAGACATCATAAATGGAGAAAAATCTTGCCAAAGCAGGGAGCCTAGTAATGACAGTTTGAATTATATTTCATATTTAACATCTATATCTATAAGTTTAAATAATACTCCCTCATTCAATAACCCTGTCTGCATTTGAAAAAAAAACACAGGTCCATCATTACATGACTGACTTTGCTCCCTCACAACTAAAAACAAGGAAGCGGGTGGAAACTCTCCTTTTCTGTACCGGCCTTGCAGTCCAGAAAATTTAACTCATTTTCGCATGCAGATAATTGGACAGAGGGAGAAAATATTATGTTTAAAGTAATATAAAGATCGTCAGCAACTGCCAGCTTTAAGAAAAGTTCTGTTCTATTATTTTTTATGTTTTGGGGAAAGGAAGGAGCGATACCGCACATGTACTGGCAATATGCGCTTCCTCCTTCCCCCCTTTATTCAAAAGAAAAAGCATTTCATCCCTCACAATGGCCATTTTAAAATATGACAGTTCCTTTCAAGAAATTCAAAAATCAATGTCATTTGCTTTTTATATCTCCCATCTGACAATGTGTATTCTTCATAGTAGATGAATTTTATAAGGCATCTAAGAATTTCTGTTAACTGTAACCATTTCTTATAGCTCCATCAACTGTTAAAATGCACAGCAAGAGAAAACACAGGAAACAGCGTTTATATAAATAGATCATATTCCCATACTAACAAGTTGCTACAATAATAGGTCAGAAGGAAAAAAAAAAGGACGACCATATCATAACACAGCAATTTATCTCTAGATAACAAAACATTATATGATCATGATATAAAAAAGCTTCGCGCACACAGTGAAAAATTTGATAACAATTTCCTAAAGATATTTACAAAGAACAACTGTCTGTCTCTGTAACTCACCTCAAAACGATCAATGAAGAACCCAACCCACAACCTATGAGCAGTTATTTCTTCAACTGGGTCCTTCTCTGATGTGACTTCTGGCTCCCCAGGTGAAAGATGAGGTCTCAATTTTGCAACAGGACCCGAATATTTTATTTCATGTGCAAATAATCCTCTTTTCATATCAATTGCCCACAACCATGCATCAACAAGTTCAGCAAGTACAAGAGAACCCAAATGGGGAGCAGCTGAAACTAACCAAGTCCAAATGAATACCCCTGTCTCCATTGCTTCTGGCGTTGAAATATAAGCAGGACACCAGCAAAGAAGACGTAATAATTGCGAGAAGCCCTCCAGATTTGATTTGGAAGCATAATCCTATACAGAAATTTGAATTGTAAATTTATACCGTAACCGGCATCATGATATTAAAAAATGCTAATCCTATATCTCGAGTTTCGGAACTGTTAATCCTTGTTGCAACTAAATAAAACATAAATCCACTCTATCAGAAAAGCATAGGCTAAATTGAACCACCAATGTCCAAAGTCCAATATTTACTCAAGTGAGAATTAGATTTGACAAACACAATTAGGACATGAATTTCTATTCACCTGAGACTCCAAGGGAATTACATGGTAAGTTTAGTTGTACGAGCTGTGCAACTCAATAAAACTAAACTCAATCGATCTTGTTCAGTAATTATTACTGGCCAATGGCTTTACTAGAGAAATCACTCTCTACTCCTAATCCAATTAGGCATATGAATTCTAACTAGGAAACTAGCTACTTAAGAGATCTACCAATGATAAAAACATTGATAATTAGAAACCATATCAAACTACAGAACGAAGTTTATGCTTAAGAAGGAAGCCCGTTGAACAGAGGAACCCCACAAATCCCACGGTGGGAAACAATTGCTTTAACATATAGGCCTAGAAAATGAAATAAGATAAGAAGCTAGAACTAGAGGAATGCTGTAATGAGAGAATCACTAAGGTAGATACCTAACCTGATAATTTGCCACATTATGATCAATTAAGGGCGAACTAAAATGGAAAGGAACATCTTTCTCGATGAATCAATTCAGCGTCATTGCTCTTTCCTAGATGATTTTTGGATTGCTTAGTTGTGTTCCTTTCTATAACATTATGATCAATTAAGGGCGAACTAAAATGGAAAGGAACATCTTTCTCAATGAATCAATTCAGCGTCATTGCTCTTTCCTAGATGATTTTTGGGTCGCTTAGTTGTGTTCCTTTCTATCTCCTATTTTTTGGCCTTTGGACCGTTTTTTTGGGTCTGCTGCTTTAGTTCTTCTAAGGGTGATAGAGTCTATAATTTTTTATCTATTTTTGTACTCTTTCGCTTTGAGTTAATGCATTATATTGATTATCAAAATAAAATGGAAAGGAAAAACCGTAAATGGCAGAGGCAGTTCTGATTCCTGAGTTCAGATCACTTACAAGATTTGATAGCAGAAAAGCTGTTGCTTGAGAACATATTTCTCGAAATTGAGGTTTATCCACTATTTCGCCTTTTTCAGAAAAATTGACAAATTGTTGAAGTGAACGTACGAATTTTGCAAGAAGAATCTCTGTAAAAGCTTCAATCTCGGGGTTGGTATGTTGAGCAGGCCCGACGCCTTTCAAACTCTGAAGCCCCAGTCCCAGTCCAAAATTCATTAAAGAGCTACCCATCTGAAATCCACCAATGCTACTATAGAGCCTTCTCATACCAGCAATTTCCCCAGCATGATTAGATTTAACTGTGGCGCTTAAGATACTAGTAGAGAGCACCTCCAAATTGAAAGCTTCAGTTACATTTAAGTTTGCTCCTGAAGCCGCAGCAGCTGCAGCCATAACAGCAGGAATATTTGCTGTCCTAATCCCCGTCCAAAAATCATTCTTGCCACTGCTAAGTCGAATCTCAGATAAAAGAGACACAACATCTGTTGTATGCTGTTGCCTCTGCCATGTGTTCAGCTTACGAAGTTCCTCCTAAAACAAAATAAGAAAGTACATTACAGTAATGAAAATACAGTGATACAACCTACAGAGCCGTAAGGTAAAAGTGCATATTTGCATACATCCATATCTGCAACGGTCAAAGGATACAAACAAGCTGTCTGGTTATATATGCGCTATTACGTCAAGAAAGTACTCTTCACACCAAGTAGATAAATATTTGCCACCAAAATATTGACTTAAATGCGCTATTAGTTCCTTTCAGATATTCCTTCATAAGTTTTGCCTCTACAATATTTAAATTATTTTATCATAGTGCAGCACATGTCGCCAGCCTCAAATTGTTCGGTGAAGTGGCTATTTAATTATGGTTGATTATCATAATGAATCATAAAAACCGATCCATCCAGAAGGACAAGGAGTTCATGATGTATATATTCAAACATATTTAAGCACGTGAATCAATAATTTCAATGGCTGAAATTCAAATGTTCAGAATCTCTCTGATTAGTTTTTTAAATTTCTTTTAGAATAGGGGATAGCTAGAATAAAAATAGAAAAATCACGTCAATTGCAGCAGACATAAATCCCACAATCACCTCTGCAGCAAGTTCCTACTTCCTAGCATTATTTGAAGATATAATACACATGTTTAAAAATTTTGCACAAAAGCATTGACTAACTAATACGGCAAACCTGTAGAAATCCCTGAGTGGTGCAAGGAGCATAAGAAAGAGCATTTGTTATCCATTCCCGAACAATCTTCTGACGCAGCAACCTGACTGTTGCTACCCAAACGGGATCATTTGCAAGAAGCGGAGGTGGGCTACTAGTAACAGAAAAGAGTAAATCCAGACACGATAAATTCCACAAAACCTATACAAAAGAGATAAAGTCAGGGAAAGTTAAATAAGATTACCATACCCCTGTGAAGAGTTAAACAAAATTGACCTACCTGAGGAAATTTATCTTTCAGTTGATTAAGCAAACTAACAGATAGATCACGAATGTGTTCCTCCCTCTGTGAAATGCTTTTTATAAGAAAGCACGCATGGGCAGTAAGAGTGGAGTCCCAGATTTCAGCTTCATTGCCAATGTCAGATTTTCTGTCTTCCTGAATCCAGGCACAACCCAGTCTCAAAGAAGGTTCCACTACACTTTAGAATATGTCCATAATCCATAATTTATTTAAGACGTTCTAGGAAACATATGCACTCTATTTATAAAAATCAATTGAGTATTTCAAGTTCACTAGAAGGCTAGGCAATATTTTGATAACACTTGTGCATCCCAATGTTTGAGCTTCCCTGTCTCTATTTGTGTAGACAAACAGACTCCGGTAATTATGAGAGTCTTTGCAGATCATTTTAGTTTTTTTCTGAAGGAAGCCAATACTGCAGATTTTCAGTAATTTTCTGGTGTTTCTAACATATATGATTTTCATTTTCCCAATTCGGAAATACAAATAAGCTGTAATAATTATAAGAGTTACTGCAGATCTGTTCTACTTTCTTAAGAGAGGCATAGTGATGCAGATTTGAGAGTACTTACAGTTTTTCCCGAAATAAACAGGGCAAGCATTTACAGTCCAAAAACATAAAATAAAGATGAAGCATTGCTGGCCATATTTCAAGAGCAAAAGAAAAAAAAAGTACCAGCCATGCTACAGCTGTTTCAAAAGCCCTATGGACAGTAGCTGTTAAACACTGGAAAACAGCTGGGAGGAGATTTGGAGTCTTCAAATATTCAAAAACACAACTGAAGGCACTCCGACATGAAATGGAACTTGAATCACCGTTGAGAATTCCTCCATTGCAGCTAAAACGAATTATCTCCAAGAAAGACACAGCAAGAAGATAGGTTGCCTTCACGCCTAAGCCACAGAATATACAAAATATAGCCACGTTGATTAAGCTTGACAAGCAAACTAAGAATGTGACAAACAGAAAAAGAAAAATAAAAACAACGACAATAAATGATGAAATAGCACTAATTGCAGAAGCATGCATCCTCATTCACGTTAGGAAAACAAACATACAAGAGCTAAGCAATCCGAAAGCCCTCCATTACAGTTGTGAAAAACAATATCAAACCTAAAATGCAGACCAAATTGGTGCTTCAGTTTTTCATGGTGATCCAAAGGAGAAGATCTCTTGACAAAACCAATAATTGCAGGTATATTCTCATTGTCCTCACAGATGTTCCCGTCATGAAATATGCCAGACAACAGTCCAAAAAAGATGGCAACATTGTTAGCCCACTATTGGAATACCTTAGATACAAATCAACCCACTGGCCCTTCTTCTTTCCTCACATGCTTGCTGTCCAACAACCCAAATATGCCCATCTAGTTACCTCAATGTTCATTTCTATTTTAGAAAAAAACACACTCCAGTAACAGCAGTTGGTTCTTACTGACACTTAAGGTAACTAGATGCAGTTTTAACGCAAATGAAGGTGCAATGTCAGAACTTTTTCGTTTCTTTGTTCGGCAATGTAGATTAGTCAATCATGAATTCCCATCTCAGAAAAAAAGGCTATGCATTAATCTCAAACATGACTGGCTTTTTGCTACTACAGTAGTAATAACATCTACTTCCAAAAGTAAAACAAAAAAGCCCTGCTTTGCTTCATTTTACCAAAATTAATAGATCAAACAATATAAGCAAAGAATTTGCACAGACCTGAAATGGGGCTCATTGCAGCAACCTCAACACGACCACCCAAAGCAGCAGCCAGAGCAGCTCTTTGAGCAACTGCGGCTTTCTCACTGCCACTACCTCGACGGCTACCAGGGTTGTGAAGAGCATTAAGTTCCAACTCATCTTCAAGCCATTTCACAGAACTAACAACCTACAGCAAACACATTTGCAATGTACAATCATAAGAAATTAAAAGTGTATTCCATTGATAAATAAGTATTTTTAATACCAGTCTGAACTCTTTGACATCCATACTAACTTTTCAGATATGCTCACAAACCAATTGAGGGAAAAGGGAAGTGCACAAATCCAATGAAGGGAGTGGGAGTGGAAGTTTGTTTAAAATGCAAGACGAAATGTAGGACATATGCAGAACATATTATAAGCAGTCTGAGTGGCGCAGTTCCATCACATATACAGTACAGGGAAAAATGTATGCATTAACATCAGAGCATTGCTTTACAAGATCCTCCACGATAACAGAACAAGGATTTAAAAAGCCCCCATGGTACCAGTTACAAAGAAAACAGTAAAATTAGTCAAATAATCTCTCAGATTCATTCTGATTCAAAATCACGCTAAAGAATTTATTTAGTGCTGAAAAAATAGTACCAATTTTAGATACTGCTCTTAAATTATTTTATGTTTCTAACAACACGAATGTGAAAGTTCTATTTACTTCTTTTGCAGTTATTCCTTTCAGTTGAGTCTTAAGAACACACCATATATTTCATAATCAGCAAAAAGATCTCCATTGGCACCAGAGCAATAACCAATTGGATTCCAACCCTGATTAGCAACCTATTTTCCATATATCGTTGCTATTACCAAGTATGCTGATGTCAACTTATGTCACCTTCTTTTTCCCAACAGCATTCCTTAAAATCTCAATGAAAGGATGTAAAACTCTCCAATTTACCTATTCATGTCCACCTTTTTTCTAATAAAAACTTAATTTCCATGAACTTAACAAACTTAATTTTCTTAACTTAATGTCCTTCATATATTCAAATTTACTTAAAAAGCTTTCTCAGTTTCATGCCAGTGGGATCTCAGATTTCCAGCCCCCCAAAATGGTGGTTGAGACCAAGATGACTTGATCTAGCTGGGTAAAACCGATTCAGCTTAGCTCATTATCACTCTACTCCTGTGCAAAATTTTACAAGGCAAAAACCCCTAACGAAAAGAAAGCTTGAAAACCACGCGTTAGCACTGCTACTGGAGAACTAGTATGTCTTAATGGACGATGTTTGGAATTACTTAGACTACATATTACACTAATATAAGAAAGATTTAGAAAAAAGACGCTTTTATGTCAGTTCAGCAAGTTCATCAGCGTCACCACCACATCCAATTGACCATGGTAGGCGATACTGATCCTATTCAGCTATTCCACAATCCCCCCTTTATCACAGGCCTTATTGATGTTTAATTGTCTTCATTTTTTTCCTCAGACACCATCCATATTCTTATCACTCCTCTTCCAATAATAAAACCCATTATAAATCTTAACTCTCTTCTATTCGCCTTCTATTACTTTCTTCCTATAGTTTTCTAAATTTGAGGTTCATAACCCACTCAGATGACTCCTTTTTGCTTGAACAGCTCCGCTTTATCAAACAATCCCAATTCTCCATTAAAAGAGGTTGATTGCTATCTAAATTACAACCAGGTGCCGTCCATAGACACCTAATATTATGTAATTACCAATTGCAGATTTACTATATATTTTGAGCTGATATGCCATTCACCCCCACAGACTTAGGGCTATAAGACCTTTTGGCAGACATGCTGGCTAAGAAGCTTATGCAGCAACGCAAAAAATCACCTAACGTAACCATTAATACCATACTTACCAGGGGAGGAGTGCACTGAGCAATACATTGGACAGCCACAGACCACTGAGTGTTCCACATGTAGGGACCTGCTACAGCTTGAAGAGCCACAGCACTCATGCTACCCAAGCTATTCAATGAAGTGGAAAGAGACTTTGTAGGAAGTTGATTAGACTGAATAGGAGGGGCCAGCCCAAATAGAACAATATAAAACCATAAGTTGCGGAAAAGTTTCAAAAGTGAAGGCTCCACACTTGAGGTAGGATCAAAATCCTTGCATATTTCAGCTACAGCTGGAAGAAGAGGACCCAAAAAATCTGCGCCACTTCTGCAAAAATACAAAATACAGTTTTTCTTAGCATATATAAGGGTATTTTAATGAGCCAAGTTGATTATGTAAGAGCTGCACAAATGAATACTTGTTTTTCTTGAATCGGCTAATTCTAGACATCTTAGCTTTCAATCTAGGAACGTTCAAAATACCAGGACAAACCAAACTAACTCGTATAGAAGATATATTTTTTATCCTTAGACATTTTAAGCAACCCTTCATCCAAAAGCAAATGAAAAAAGGCTTCACATAGAAACATTGGATATTCTGGAGCACACAGCTTTTTGCAAACTCACCACCTACGGAGGAGTTTTAATTAAAAAATAAACTTCAATTAAGGTTTATTTGATTTCTGCCAAACTAGTAAAATCAAACTTTCTTCGCAATTTTGAAAATATTTAATGCCCAGCTGAACTTTATTTGCCATCAGTGTATACGAAAGCTACTGCAGAAATTATTTCCATTTGTAATATGAAACCACAGTAAGAGGAATACATTATTAGAGCACTTTTCATGAAATGAGCATTTTAAAAGAAACTAGAAGCTCCTACTATTTGTAATTCTGACTTGTCAAATGAAAATTCATATGCATCAGATAATATGTGATAGTTGTGCACTTATAATTTTTTGTACCTGCCACTTTTGGATTCTGCAGCAAGTCCTACATCAGAGCACAAAGATAAGAGACGATGACGATAGTCTGACCTCAACTTGGGAAGCTTGAGACCAAATGCAACTCGAAGAAACCCTGCAGGAAGAGTCTAAAACATGTTGAACAAGTCAGCAGCACCTAAAAAAGTAATATTTCCTGCTCGTATATGGATATATGTATGTATATACCAAGTATTCCTAAAAACGCAGCCATCTAATTATACCTCCACACGTTCTGTAGTGGCTTCAGGGGGCAATGTTTTGCTCTCTGCAGACCCTACAATCGATAATTTACTTAAGTAACTTCTCGTCATCAAAACAACTGTCTCACGATACGACTTCTCAAAACCTAAACTAGCCATGTGAGATACTGCATCAAGTAGCTGCAAAAAAGTTTCGAAAGCATTAATAACTTAAGTAGTTTGTAGGCAAGAGACTTTATAGATGAAGACACAAGACAACAATAATATAAGAGGGTGTAGAATAATAAAAACGTGAACCATTAAATATCACCAAAATAAAAGAAATTCCTATCAAGCAGAGCATAAATGCTTAGAGTGCCAGGATGCATACTCGAAGACGCAGTTGGCCAGAAGAAGAAGCATCACCCTCTTCTAAACTTTCAATAAATAAAGGTAAAATCATATCTACGACCTCCAACTTGTTCACAGAAACACTCAAGTCAGCAAGCAAGTGTATGACGTTTAGCTGCGCAACAGGAACAGCAGGTTTCTCTTTGCCATCCTGAAAAAGTAAATGAACCGTGACCTTGTGAGGAAACCCAAGAACCGAAAAAAAACAAGAAATCTTTCTTCTTCTTCAAGTAATGCTCGAACGTTGAAAAAAAACACTTACAGAAGGAAGTTCAATGAAAGCGTGCTACAATATACCATTCATGGTAACAGAAGTGACAAACAGAGGAAAGAGAAACCACAAAGAACAAGGATAATATGTATGAGGAGAGACCTAATTATGCATTCCAAAAATCTGTTTTCCAGAAAAAAGGTGTTTTGACTGCAAATACTCCCTCTGTTCCGTATAAAGTGTTCTATTTGATTTTTCAAAATGAACCATTAGGTTTTAGTTCACTTTGAAGAACAAAAACACTCAATAAGGATATAGGTGTACTAAAAGGGCGGAAGCGAATTGATGACATCACATCATGTTATAAAGGTCGTAGACACAATGCTTTGGACAGCATCATAACCTATAATCTGACATGCAGCACTTCCTCTGAGTAAGCCATTGAATATCAATAAGCGCTGATATTTCCCCTAAACTACCTTACAGTAAGACAAATATTTGAAATCTGAAAAAGAAAAAAAAAACAACAGATGTTCATCTATTACCCCAATTTTAGGAGACGTTTTCCCTCAATGAAAATAGCAAGGGATATAAGAAAGAAAAATACCAGGTAGCACACAAAGGAAAGCCACTTAAATAGCCCATTGCAAACAGATAATACTCTTATCTATTCAAATCATATAATATAACGAGCAAAGCAGACCTCTATGCTCCTCAACTCTTTTTTCCCGTATGTGGTCTTAAAAAATCGAGCAAGAGCGAGAAGCTGAGGCCAGTCTACAACTCAAGATTGTTTTAAATTTCTGCATAGCAAGCAACTCAAACCAAGAAGACTGTCACCTAGACATCACAGAGCTAAGGTAGTAGTAGAAGAAAATGTGAACGCACTGGAAGAAAGAGTGTCCAACCATCCCTAATTTGGTTGACTAATTTGCTCCTCGACATAGAAGACACCCCAGGTCCAAAACAAAGAAGATGCACGAAAGATTCATATTATCCCAAAAGAAAATAGACAGCAATCTCAAAATGAGAAATCTTCCATACCTGTTCATCATAATCATTTCGCTCGCGTATGCTTGAAGCTAATCCCATGATAAAAGTATCCACTGGCGCCCTATCTTTGCTCCAGCCAAATTCAATTATCTCACAACAAGTCTTTACAACAGTCTCAAACATTGAGCCAAGGCTCATGCCCCACGTATCAGCCTGTTGTATATGCATATAAATAAGAAACAAAAAAACAGTCCCGGAGGCGGAAAGAAACCACTTTAATAGAAGAAGATGAAAGAGAAAGAGGGAGCAAGAATACTCATATTAACCACAATTTTCAAGATGGTACAGCACCAACCTGTGCACATGTGGTCAACACAAGCGGCTTTAGACGAATAAGCAAAATACGCAACATTTGCCCCCCACGAGCAATAGCGACTTGAGCAATACCGGTGAGCAGAGAATTAAAAAGCTCTTCACAGATCCTCAGCCTCCTCCAAGATGAGAGGATACACGCTTCAGCACAATCTAGAAGCAAAGCTAGGGTTCCCCGCAACAACATTTTTGCATTTTTTCCCTCTAAATCAAGGAATAAAAGACTTCTAACCCGTACTTCTGAGGCAGCTTGACAGGCACATAGTTTTGAACTGATTCTCGTCTTCAGTTGTTGGCCTTGTTCTGTCCAGTCACGCTTTCTAATCTGTCCAAAGTACATATCAGATAAAGAATATTGAATAACTAATTAATTTAACTACAAGCATCACAAGATGATGACCAATTCGCTCCATCTCTGTTAAAAAATGCATGTACAAACAGAACGTGCCAAAATATGCTTTTAAAAAATTCTCGTTCTGCATGAGTACAATAATAATATGCATGCAATGATTGTGTTAAGTTGTAGCACATTAATACATTCACTTTAGCTTTACACATACCTCTTCTATACCCCTTCTACGTCATATCAAAAAGGTTTTAGTTTCCATGTGATCACATTATTGCTTTTGCAAAGTACTTTCTAATTGCCAGAAGAAGTGAGTAAGAAAATTATAAAAAAAAAAGACATCAAATGATTATTATTATTATCATACATTAGAGAAGGTAACTTGGTCAATTTTACAGCCACATCATCTTCTAATCTAGTTCACTTGCAGATTTCCAGTTTACTTTTTCTCCTTCTCTCTTGGAAAACCCCATCATTTCTGCTTATGCCCTATAGATAATCTACCACTAGGAAAGTTCCGGCAAGCATTAACTCAGATGTTTCATCTATGCACAATTGTAACTCTTTTTCCCATGTTTCTAAACCTGGTTCCTTTATATACAATTGGAAGAAAAAACAAAGAATAATAATTAAATAGATTCTTTCAATTGGATTTAAAAGTTTCTATTTAGAATAGTCAATCCCATTCAAAGCATAAATCATCACGTTCCAATACACCAAAAGTATTGAACAATATACTGTGGAATGCGCAATTCGCGCCAAAGTGAACCGCAGAAGAAGCCCAGGTAACAACTCCTAGAAGATGGACATAAAGATTAAACTCTTCAACAATTCGCTTTACATGAATCATAACTACTACAGGAAATCTTCAAATGATATAATATATTATCTAGTTAGTCAAGCCAAAATACATGTATACCGTGTACTTTTGTATCTCTGCAGACAGGATCTGTTTCATATACACTTAAACTCTGACTACCTAGACCAAAAATCAAAAGCAACAACAAACGAAATGTAGGGAAAATTTAACTGATTGCATCTCTCCGGAGAAAATTATATAAACTGGAAATGTAGTACCCAGAGATAAATTTGGCATTTTCCACAGTTTACCCTAAGTGCCCGTTTGGCAACAAATTTGCCATGTATTTGCCAAACAGAATTTTCATTTCATTGATCTTCCATTTACCTGAAGTGTCAAAGTGTGAGCAATTCCGTTATTTAATATCCATTATACACGAAGAGGGAGATATTGATAGTGATGTGGTGCATAGGATAAATGTGGGGTGGGTAAAGTGGAGGGCAGCCTTAGGAGTTCTATGTGATAAGCGCATTCCAAAATAGGCTTAAAGGCAAATTCTATAGGACAACTTTAGACCTGCAATACTCTATGGAGCGGAGCGTTTGGCTCCAAAGAAAAGTCATATAGATAAATTGAATGTAGTTGAAATGAGAATGCTAAGGTGGATGAGTGGGATAAATAGGAGAGATAGATTATGAATGAGTACATTCGTGAGAACTTAGGGGTAGCACCTTTAAGGGAAAAGCTTAGGGAGTGTAGGATGAGTTGGTATGGACACATGCAAAGAAGACCAATAGATGCTCCGGTGAGAAAATTAGAAGGGATGCATGTAAATGATGCCAAGAGAGGGAGAGGGAGACCTAAGAGAACTTGGAGGGAATTAATAAGAAAGGATATGTCTTTGCTTTCTCTTACAAAAGAGATGACACAAAACAGGCTAGAATGGAGGTGTCTTATCCATGTCGTTGACCCCAAATTGTTGGAAAATGTGTTACTTGATAATGATTATTAGGGTTATGATCTTCCATTTACCCACAGAAAGTGCCTCTAAATCTGGTTCTGTGTTGAAAACCCATGAGTTCTATTCCTGGAGGAGGACATTTCCTAACAGATAGCCCAGAAAGAGTCCACATATTCGGAGGTGCAATGATGACTCAACACTTACAAAGCTAATTAAGGTTATTGTCCATTTAATACACCTATAAATATGTTGCCAGACAGGCCCCAAATTTAACCATATTTGAGAGACTGTAACCATATGTTTTTTTGAGTTTCAAAGAATAAAATCATTCTCCTCAAAGCTCAATACAGGAGAAGTAACAAACAAAAAAACTATTATCATAACCGTCATCCACTAGATGATGATATTATGAAAGGAAGAAAAGCTTAAAGTTAAAACAATATAGAGTTAACTACAAAAAATAGTTTAAGCTTCTCTTAGTATCCGAAGATATTCAAGCAACAATGTACCTACTACTTTCCATTGATTTCATTCTCTTACACAAACAATGAAAAACACAGCAAATGCGAAACACATTTGCAGGAAACGTTTACCACAAATGACACAAAGAAAATTCTTTACCCATTTCCTACCTGATGTCCTTCTACAGGCTCTTGTCTTTTAACAATTTCCTTAAAGCTAAATGGGAAGCGATTAATTGCCTTCCATAATTATCCTACAACCACGTCATTGCAATCACCACTCTCAACAGTGATTCTCTACAATTTTCTGCAATTACACTTGCAAAAACTGAGATTTTATATATAACAGCCACCATTGAAATAGCTACAGTCAAGTATGCGAAGACACTAAAAAGTAGCTCATGTAAGAAACCATAACACTTGGTGAGAACAAAACCCCACTTCACCTTGAGAAAAGCCGGTAAAGACTTGAGTTGCTTTCCTGCTGCCGCTCTGATCTGCTCCAGTTGCCCGGGTTTCAATTGTGTTTTACTCAAAATATGTGCAAACAGCTTAAATGCAATTTCCTGCCTCTCCAGGCCCTCTACGGATTCCTCTTCAAAAGCAGCCACATTTTGCCTTAAAGCCACTGCCCCAACGTCGTTCTGCCCCAAATGTACGATACCCCCCAGCTGATCCAAACTGCTCCTGCCCGCGCCACCAAGGCTGCCAACTCCATTACCGACACTCAGCACACTCGTAGCCCTGGACGATGAAACCTCATCATCTGTATACTCCTCCTTCAATTTCCCCTTCCACGACGAAGATGGCGTGGTTCCCGCACTGGACGAGACAGACGCGTCCCCGCCATTCTCACTCCTGGGGCTGCCGAAATCCCTGCCATTCAACGACCGCAGCATAGACGAAGAAGAATTCGGGGTCAATGACAAGGCATCTCCCGCGGAGACGAACCTCTCCAAAAGGCACCCAACGAGGCGGTCCGCTTCGGCCGGCGGAAGCGGAGGGCACCTCCTCGCCACCGCAGAAAGGAACACCCTGGCAACATCCGAATAACTACCCGCATTGTCAGAATTGAGAGAGACAAGGAGGCAGTCGGCGACGACGGGGCCGAGCTGGGCGGATAAATCGGGGGAGAGCTCGGCGGCGGCGGCAAGGTAGGAGAAGAGATCGGAGAAGAAGGGGGAGAAGACATCGAGGGGGAGGGGCGGAGGGGCGGAGAAGAAGGAGGGATCGGAGGAGATGGAGCGGAGGAAGGAGAGGACGGAGGCGGCGGTGGCAGTTGCGGTGGCGGGGGCAGCGGGGAGGCGGGAGAGGAGGCGGGCGGAGGCGAGGAGGGCGTGGAGATGGGAGGGGGAGAGGCGGATCCGGGAGGGGGGAGGAGGGGGGCAGCGGGAGGAGAGCCAGGAGATCTTGTCCGGGAATGCCGCCGGGTTCTGCGCGATGAGGTCGCAGAGCTCCGTCAGGGCCTCCATGGCATGGCGGAGGTTCGAAAAGGGAGACAAGGGGATCGGAGAGGGTGGATGGATCAGAGCTTTTTAGAAAGAGAGGCGGAGACGAGGGAGGAGGCGGGGCCCGGGGCACTTGCGTGGACCCCCCTTGGGCGAGTCCCGGTCCGGACTCTAGAGGGTCGGTCTTCAGTGCATGCCATTGGCGCAATTGGGCACTCTGCTCCTCGCTATTTTTTTTTATTTGTGGCAGAGGCCTGTTAGTAACGCATAATGTATGGCCTAATGATGTTAATGGAACATGTTCCTTATAAAAAAAAAAAAAGGAGTGTTGAGTTCCAAAATAAATAATCCGCCCTCTATCCCCCGTCAAATGTCCCGATTGGGGAAATCCAATATGAACGGATATTAGTTCGCTTCTACATTCTATTCCAAACAATTAATATCGGACAGAGGGAGTATAAGTAGGAGGTTAATATGCGCCTAGGCTCATACATGTCACAAGCCATTCAATTGAGATCCAACGTCATGTCTTAATGAGCCGTGTCGAGCCGAGCTTTAGACTATTTTGGCTTTGGCTTGAATTTTCTATTTCAAGTTCAGACTGAGCTTGAGCATAATCAAGTCGAGTTGCTTTAGCTCACGAGCCAGCTTGGCTTAGTTGATTTTAGTTTTCATGTCCACATTTTTAAGACTATAAATATTGAAAGTAGATCATACTATATATGTGTTCTAATTAGTTTGAATCTATAGATGTACAAATATGCTCTTAGTTCTCATTAGACACATTACCTTATCCCTTTCAAACACAAAAAATTAGATAATTGTATATGAAAAAAAATGACATGCGATATAATAAAAGTTTAGATTTGATTGACATAAATATCATATATATAATGTAATATACCCATGCGCATAGAGGAAAAATAATATACAAATGATATATTTTAGCTTTTATTGAGCTTTGAGTCAAGCGAGTCGAGTTTTCAAGTCGGCTTTAACACCCTTACATGAAGTAGGATTAAAACCTGAAGGTCGCGACATCAGAGGCAGTTGCATACCACGAGACTCAGTATTATTATATATCATATTATCCAAAAAAACTCAAGTTCTTCTGATATAATTGCTATTTCATATTGAATTGATGGGAGGAACAACTTTCATATATTTGTGTTCCATGGCACATATTCAAATGGTTATACTTTATGTGCAAGGGGAAGTTGAGTTATGCAAATAGCGGTTATAAGCCCCCCCCCCCCCTTCTTCCATGTTTTGGGTCGTGAGGGAGCAAAGTCAGCCATGTAATGATAGGCTCGTATGTTTTTTAAATGCAAACATGCTTTATTTGAGGGAGAGAAGTAAACATGGTTACATTAAGGATAATTATCATTTTTTATAAGAAAAATAATCATATTTGTTGAATCATGAGTCCCAAAGTTAGGGCCGTTTGGGCTTTGGGGCGTGAAAAATCAGAAACGTCCACATTGAAAAATCTACTTGGTTAGTAGATTTTTGGGATATAGGATATGGCGTGAAAAAATCAGAAACTAACCAATTGGATTTTTGGTGGTGGATGGGGCTGATTTTTCACGATCCAAACGGTTAGTAAAAGTTTCGATGGTTACATGGAAAAGCATCTCATTAGCAAGCTGGCAGACTCGCTGTAAAAAGGTCTGGTGTATGATTAGTTCAACAAAGAAAAAAAAAGGCTTCGTGAGATACGACTCCTCCCTCCGTTTGGATTTACACTATGGATTTTGAAAAGTCTTTATTTTTATTGGGCTATGGATCCCACTGAGAAGTTGACTTCTCCAAAATAAACCACTCAAGAATATCATTATTGTAATATATCCCAACTCTCTACCTATTTTTTTGGTTCTACCCTCCATAAAGCAGTTAATAACAAAACACTAGAGAATCCTCAAATGGGAGTAGTAAAGTATAATAAATTTTTTTATCAACTGGGAAGAGTAATTCTGAATGGCAGGAGTATTATTTTCCTTTCACAAATTCATTCCAACTTGGTTATATTTAGAGGCAATTTGGGGCGTTATTATAAGCAACTATCCACAGTGGATTTTCAAGATCCACTGTAGCATCTATGTTTTTTTCCCCATCCAGGTGTTTCAGCTAGATAAAAAAAAACATGGATGCTATAGTGTAGCAAACAGTGGATGTTTTGCTTTTAATCACGCCCCAAACGGCCCCTTAGGCGACGCTCGGATAGATAATCCGTTTGGGTTGTTGGCAAATTATTGTCTTAGATTGTGGAAAATCCTGTTTGGTAACCTAGATTGGTTAACAATCAAAATTTTTAACAATCCAGGTGGTTTGAGATGATTGTTGCAATCTCTGGATTGTAATCGGATAAGATTGTTTTTATGTAGCCAAAATCAGTGTAGCTCGATTATGTTTAGGTGGAGTTTTGATAGACAATCTTCTCGAATTGTTGGGGATTGTTGCCATATTGTCTTAGATTGTGAAAAATCCTGTTTGGTAACAATGATTGATCAACAATCAGAATTATTTGACAATCCATGACGGTTAGAGGTGATTGTTTAGATTGACTAGATCTTGAATTGCTGCATCATCAAATTTTGGATTATCCAGTTTGGATAGACAATCTTACCAGATTGTTAGTAGGACAATTTAATCACGGTCCTCTTTGACTACACAATAACAATCCTACCATACAATCATGGGTTTCAAACACATGATTGTCAACAATCCGGCTCACTATCCTGGATTGTTAAATAATTTGGGTCCAAATTTTTCACAATGTCAGACAATCCAACAATCCAAGTAGCACGGGTCCCATTTATACGAGACAGCACATGCGCATTTGCGTGAGGCTCTTTGAGCCGTCGGCGGGCATCAAATCATGAGGCATGTGGGTTTGAATCACCCCCCTTGTCGCTGGTACTGACAAACAAAAATCGCATGGCTCATGCAGACCATGTCTCATATAAATGTTCTCCTTTTATTCTATGGTGAAAGTTAGCTGGTGATTCTCTTCTTCTTTTTTTTTTATAAAGCAAGCATTCTATTATTAACATCGTAACGTCATACAAATAGAGCTCGCTACGCAAAAGAGGGATGCGAGAAGCCATATATACATGCATCTAAACCAGACACATCCCACAACATCCATCGAAATCCGACGGCCCGTGATGCCCCAATGCCATAGACATTCGTATCAAACCATCATAATTTCACCAGCGCCCCAAAACAAATACAGGACATAAATGCGTATTTCCACATATACGAACCGTACGCTAGCATATACACCATTGGTTCGGAATATCCGACCGCCGGTGCAACTCAAACCATCATCTCCCTGCTTCCCGGGACTCCCTTCCTAAAATGCCGATTCTCTCAGAGCATCTTCTTCTCCCTTGACTGCATATTCCCATGCTCCAAACTGTCTTTCCATGCAAGGCAAATCCCTCCTCTCCATCGTCTCCCCGCCACTAAATTAGTCCAATCTCCCCTAACCAAGCACCACCATTGCCATCATATATATAACCATCCTCCCTCTTTCCCCCTTCCACCCCACGTCTCCTCCGTCAGCTCCTCCCTAGTCTTCCTTCGTTTCGAGCTTCCGGCTTCCGCAATGGCGGCAGTTCCGGCGGGCACTCAGTCGGTCTTCTCGGCGCTCGACGGTGCCAAGATCCAATGGTACCACTTCAAGGCCATTGTCATCGCCGGGATGGGCTTCTTCACCGATGCCTACGATCTCTTTTGCATCACGGCCGTCACCAAGCTGCTCGGCCGGCTGTACTACTATGATCCTACCACCGGCAAGCCCGGCGTGCTACCGGACTACGTTAACAATGCCATCACCGGTGTCGCCCTCTGCGGAACCCTCGCCGGCCAGCTGTTCTTCGGCTGGCTCGGTGACAAGCTCGGACGGAAGAAGGTCTACGGGATCACGCTTGTCACTATGGTCGGTTGTGCCATCCTCTCCGGCCTCTCCTTCGGCCACACTCCAAAGAGCGTCATGACCGGACTCTGCTTCTTCCGATTCTGGCTCGGCTTCGGCATCGGCGGCGACTACCCGCTCTCGGCAGTGATCATGTCCGAGTATGCTAACCAGCGCACCCGCGGTGGATTCATTGCCGCCGTCTTTGCAATGCAGGGCACCGGCATTCTTGTCGCTGGCGCCTTCGCCATGGCCGTCGCCAAGGTCTTCCTCGTCGCCTTCCCGGCCCCGAAATTCTTCGAGAATGAGATCCTTTCGACGCAGCCGCAGGGCGACTTCGTATGGCGTATCGTCCTCATGTTCGGTGCCGTCCCCGCAGCCCTCACCTACTACTGGCGGGCCAAGATGCCGGAGACAGCCCGATTCACCGCTCTCGTCGAAGGCAACCACGAGAAGGCCGCGACAGACATGGCGAAAGTCCTCGACACCGAATTCTCCTCCGCGGCTGACATCGTACCTGCCAAATCCACCCCCACCAAAAACTCCTATGGCCTCTTCTCCGGCGAGTTCCTCCGGCGTCACGGGCTCCACCTCCTGGGGACCTCCATCACATGGCTCCTCCTCGACATTGCCTTCTACAGCCAAAACCTCACCCAGAAGGACGTCTACCCGGCTCTCGGTCTCCTGCCGGGGGCCAAGAAAATGAACGCCATAGAGGAGGTCTTCAACATCTCCAAGGCCATGTTCTTGGTGGCCCTCTGCGCCACCGTCCCCGGCTACTGGTTCACCGTCTTCCTCATCGACAAAATCGGCCGCTTCATCATCCAGCTCGGCGGGTTCTTGCTCATGTCTGTGTTCATGGCAGTGATCGGATTCCGGTACGATGATCTCAGGGGCGATAAATGCGATACGTCGCCCACTGGATTCTGCAACGGCAAGCCAATGCTGTTTGCAGTGTTCTATGGCCTCACCTTCTTCTTCGCCAACTTCGGACCCAACAGCACCACCTTTATCGTCCCGGCTGAGCTCTTCCCCGCGAGGTTCCGATCGACATGCCACGGCATATCGGCGGCGTCGGGGAAATTAGGAGCCATCATAGGAGCATTTGTGGTCCAAACGTTCACTCTGCATGGGGACATGAAGAAGATTAAGCAGTCCATTATTGCACTTGCTGTGATCAATCTGTTGGGATTTTTGTTCACGTTCTTGGTGCCGGAGACCAAAGGCCGGTCGCTCGAAGAGATTTCCGGCGACGATGAGAATATGGCCAGAGGTGGGGAAGAGAGGACGAGGAACGTTGAGGAAGAAGTATAACTAGCTACTTCGCTTTTTTAACCATTTTTTTCATTTTGTTTTTGGCCTTGAACCAGTTTAAGATTGGTAAATGTTCAATGAAATCTGGGTGTGCATGTAATCGCATTTGAAAGGATCTTAATTTTGATAATCAAATCAAATGTTTGTTTGGTATAATTTGTTTCATTTTTGTTAGTAAAATTATTTTTTCTAATGAAAGATGTTGAATATGTGTAACACCCGAAAAATCGGTATGTTTACTAAACTGCTATTTTAAGAAATTGGCTTAAAATAGGAAAGTTTAGTTGACTCTTGTATTTTTATATGAACTGCTTATTGAATGATTGATGTGATGCATATTGAATTGCTTAATCAATAAACCAACTGGGCAGGTTATCAGGGCGCGAGGACTAGCCCTGGCGCTGGGCTCAACCTGGTGCTGAGGCTAGTCTGGCGCCAGAGTCTGAGGACACCTGATGCCAAGAGTGGGGCCAGCGCTAGGGTACGAGTACAACATGTCTAGTCTCTTATGAGCGACGTGAAATATGGTAACGTGGAAAGTTACGAGTTATGATATAATTGCACATTGACCAGAAGTCGGATGAGCACTAGGCGTCAAACCCACTGGGTGCCAGATACACCTGGACACTAGGTGCACCTGGGCGGCGCCAGAGTAGAGATGTGGCACATGTGAGTTCATGTGTGTGAGAGACGAGGTGGTTAAGACGCGTGGTATAAGGTCTACGTGAGATAGAGTAGAGTATCACGTATGCAGGACATTGGAGGCATCTAACGCGAGACAAGTGCCTGATGCCAAATGCACTTGGGCGCCATGACCACATGGACTCTAGGGCTAGGGACGTCTTGGCATGAGGGTGACGTGACACGTGGTGGCTTATCTTGGTGGTTAGAGAGAATCTGGGTGAAATTATAAGATTTGATTTCCTAGTTGTAACTAAGGAAAAACTTGTGGTAAATCGGAAAGGTACCCGAATCAATTATGGTTAATTAAGAGAGCCAATCAATGCTTAGAGGAGAATATTACTGAAATCTTCATAAGCCTATCATAGAGGGACACTCAAATATGAGGGACGTCCAAGAGCTTGAGGTTAAGAATTGGCAGTTTCCAGATGTAGTTATTTAGATCAATTTGAATAAAGATTTGATTCTGATGAAGATCTAGAATCCCAACCGAATTGGAAACCAATAGAGGAGGGCATCTATGCCAATTTAGAGTAGGGTTGAGATTGGATGGTTGGGATTATATGAGGTAAGGATTTAAGGGGAGAGATTAAACCTATTTGGAATAGGAAACTAAGTATAAAAACACAAATAAAGAGGGGGTCGGCCCTTCCACTTGGCCGACCACCCCCTTGTGTGCCTTCTCCTTAGTTTTCTTTCTTCTTCTCCTCTTCCTACATCCAAACCAACACCTCTTCACCCTTCTCCCTTGACTCAAAACTCATCCAATCTGAAGGACGAGGATGGTGTTGCGAAGATGAAGCAATGGTCGACATAAGGAGACGAGAAAGTGCTACAATCAACCAAGTAGGATGGTTTTTCCTCACTTCTCTTCTAAAATTTCTTATTGAATATGAAGTTTGGCTTATTGATGTCTTGTGACTTATATCTTGTCTTCATATGTGTAATCATGTTGATTTAATTTCATCGCATGAAGGAATTCCTAGTGTATGTTGTGTTCGAAATTCCTTTTAAGTACGCACGCTAGCACCTAGATGGAACCCTTAATTTGTTTGGACATCTCTTGATTCTATTTCGTGGCCTTATGGGCTCTGCCATGTTTTGTCCAGCTTTTGTTGTCATGATGTTTGGTTGAATTATGATAATTTTATAACAATACAATTCCAACATTCGGTGGGGGGCACATATAGTAATTAAAAGTGAACTATTAATATGGAACACATCAGCCTTTGTGTCATGACCTACTGATCATTCAAAATAGCCTTTTTTATCATGTTAGTTCTCTGATATGCACGTTTATGTGTCTAGAATTAGTTGTCCTATTTGGTTAATACTTCTATTATTAAGGATGTACTAGTATAATCAGGTTCAGGTGGTAAAACAACCCTTAAGCCATGGAAATTATAAAATCCAGATCTATTAAGGTTCTGTTAATGAACTTGGAAGCATGTAATTAAAGTGGTAAAACATAAGGTAATTATAATTGTTAATCAAATAGAATCAAGATTAATGCTCTCGGCCAGAACTATTTCTGGGCCGATGACCCATATTAAAATATTCATAACTAATTAGAAAAAAATCCAAAAATTATGCCGTCAATGGGTTTGAAAACTATACTCTCAAGACTAATCACAGCAAATATTTCAGAACTTAGATCGAACTGTACTGGCGGTGGGGATCGTCAGAAGTAGACTGATGTGCATAAAACAGTGTACTATAATTAGGTCAAAAGATTCTAATACTTACTAATACAAAAGAATATGGTAATATAAGGGTATAATAACATTATAAGTGTAACACCCAGAAAATTGGTACGTTAACTAAATGTATCTATTTTAGGAAACTGGTCTAAAATAGGAAAGTTTCATTTCTTGATTTGATTTCTTGATTTTGATGTGTTATTCGATTTAATGATGTGATATAATTTGTTAATCGCATAGCTAATACTAGTAGAAAACTAGGGCGCGAGGGTTGGTCCTGGCGCTAGGCACAACCTGGCGCTGAGGCCAGCCTGACGCCAGGGTCTGAGAACACCTGACGCCAGGAGAGGGGCCAGGCACCAGGGCATGTGTTCAGTGGATTACTCTTAATTAGTAAAGTGAATTTGGTTTTGATGTGTGGTTAGTGATGTACGCGTGTTAGTATGACGAGTAGTGCAACTGCGGGACGTCAAAGACCTGTGCGCGTAGGACTCAAGCCAAGACGCAAGACCTGGGTGCTGAGCCACGTGGCACTGGCCCAAGGGATATTTATGAACGTGGGTAACCTTGCCATAAGATGATCTTCAGATGGCGGGAGTAAATCTTGGAGCAAAATCTACAATTTGACCTAATAGCGGTAAGTATTGCGGAGGATCAGGAAGTATCAGTTCGGTTGATATAATTAGGGAAGATAAATCTTAATTAAAAAGAGATAAATATTTCACTTTTTAATCAACCAATAGGAAGGGGACGTCTAGTTGGTTGGCCTAGATATGGTAGTTTCTTAGTTTGCAACGAGATATGTAAAGTATGATTAAGATTGTAAGCTCGGCCAGTACTATTTCTGTGTCAACAGTCGGAAGTAATTAAATCATAACTAATTCAAGAAAAATCGTAAAAATATAAAATTAGTGGGGTTAGAAACTAGACTCATAGGGATAACTCCAATAAAAATTTTAGAGTCTAAGTCCAACTGGACTGACCGTGGGAAGAGTCGTAAGTGGACTGTTATGCGTATGACAGTGTGCTATAATTAGGATTAAGATAGTGAACGAATCTTATTAGAGATTTGAAATCCTAATTAAATGAGAAAAACCTAATGGATTAACATGGCTGAACGTCCCTTACTAATGAGGGAGAGTTTTTAATTGGTAGTGAGAGTTTGGATTAGGAAGGAGTCTTGATTTGGAGATATCCTAGTTGTAGTAGGTTTTGGGTCTATATAAGCACAAGAGAGAGGGCTGGCTTGTATTTTTCAAGCCAAATTCCTTGTGAACGTCCCAAGACTTTCTCCTTCTCCTTCTCCTTTGTTCCAAAAAGCTTTATACCTTTTCCTTCATCTCAAGAGTCAACGATCGAAGTGTTAAAGGGCGACATCGTGTAGAGGAATCAAAAGCCTTCGCGAGGAAGCAAGAAGATACTACGTTTGGACTAGGTAGGATGATTTTTCCCACACTCTTAGATCTGAATTTCATACCTTGTTCAAGTGCTTCTTGTGTCAATATAATGATTTATGATTGTGAATCTTCATGAGAGTCAATCGCTAAATACCAATCTTTTGAATTATCTAGTTATTACGTGTTGTTGTTCAATCGTGTGAACCTTGATGTTCCAATTCCTAATTGTTACACATGCTAGCCCAATGATGAGAAGTTTGAATTGTTTGGAGTCCTCTTTGAAGCTTCCTTGTGTCCCTTTTGGTCTCTGACATTGCTGTCCAAATTTTATTGTCCTTAATTAGTTGTCCAGTTTGCCTAATTCAACTAGAAAAAGGGGTATGTGTGTGAGATGAATTAAGATAATGAAAGTACACCTCAATCCTTGTAAATATTATGACATATCATACCTAATAAAGTTCTGGAATAAGTAAGATATGGAAGATATTCAAGTATACTATGTATTATTGAATGGATTATGGGGTAAACACACTCATAATTTGATTAGAGCTATGATTAAGGGTCTCGGCCAGAACTATTTTTGCACTGATGACCTTCATTAAAATATTTGTAACTAATTATATAAAAATCATAAAAATATGTTGTTTGTTGGGTTGTAAACTAGACACATAGGAGTAATCACAGTAAAATTTTCAGAGTCTAATTCCTTCTGTTTTGACGTTGGTAAGGGTCGGAATTTAACTAATATGTAAAAACAGAACACTGTAATTATGGTAAAGGTTGGGAAAACTTTATCAAAACAATAGCCTATACTATAATAAGTATACTAAGAACTTTATATATATTATATAAGACTTTAAGTAGGTATTACAGTAGGATGGACTAAGTATAATACTATAGTATCATGGGCTAATGGTGAGTGGTTTGGTGTTCATCAAGTCTTATGTGTTCCACTGGTGATATTGTCTCGATTCGTGTTTCCAATTGGAAACCGAACCATCTATTTCTCTTTGACCAAAGTTTAAAACCTTGAAGTCTTGTCATCAGGTATTTGATCAATGCATTTCCATTCGTTTGAGAAACTTCAGTTGACCTGTTATTGAGTCTGTTTGAGTCAAGTCTTCTTCGAAACCAGAACTTGATATTCTTCATGATATAACTTGAGTTTTCTTGGAGTCTTGAAAGGCAATTCTTGATCAAATTTTTCTTCATAAGTCTTATCTAGGGCTACGTATGTGTAACATGGTCATTGTTGAGAGTCTTTGCTATTCTATTCATACTCCAGAATGTGAGTCATACATTGTTGAGAGTGTTTGCTATTCTATTTCATACTCCAAAACATGAGTCATACGTTGTTAAGAGTCTTTGCTGTTCTATTCATACTCCATGAGTCAGTCATTGATGTAAGAGTCACCCAATTCTCAGCAAGTTGAGACCACTGCTATTGTTGAAACATTGTCCAGTTTGACATTGACCTATTTCTCCACTAATTGTTTGGTGGAATCATAGTATGCTCACGAGCCATTGCTAGGTCATGAGTGACCTCCGATATTTATGGAATTTTGATTCCTTATTGCCCGAAGGGAGGCAAATACGTACGTTTAGGCTGTATGATATTACAGAAGGTCTGTAGTCTCCGCCCATTGTGCCCGTAAGCACGGATGGGGCCAGCATGTCTAGACGCGTGGCCGGGTTCCAAAGGGAGAACCTCTAGCATGATTCTGGTATATTTTACCTTTCGAGATCGGTAAATTCAGCGAGCAGAAATTGTAACTCTTTGCACTTTAGATGCCTGGAGCCTTTGGTATTTTGACCATTATCTCCTTACACCGGTATTTGTTTGGAGTCGTATAATTTATTGTCTTTGCTCTATACTTGAGAGTCAGGAACCGTTGATGTTTAGGAGTCTTCATTGATGATGTTATTTCCTCTTATAATGGAATTCTTGTTGCACAGTTTAAATATTCTTGATTATTCAACTGTCTCATATTAAACCCTATTCTTTGTCCTATATTGTATATTCTGTTCTTGTGGGTTTTTGCATTCTACTGGGTATTTCTTCGGAATACTCATGCATCCTCTGATGCAGGCATGAAGAAAGTATAGTTATGGCAAGTGCAGATAATGGAAGACTCAAAGACAGTTGTGGAAGATAAAACTATCTTTATTATTTTAAATTTAGTGTTAATATATTTGGCATGTGGGCCAAAGCATTTTAATGATTTTAATTTTTAGTTATTTTAGATGACTTGTATTATGGATTAATTTAAGATTATTAAGTTCTCATTTCGTATGTGTTAATGATGTTATTTAAAGACTTAGTTGTGTTATGTCGAGTACACATCTATTCATGGTGATGTATTAGACGGGATGCTCGAGTATTCGGTCATATCTCAGGATTTCTGGTCTCAAACATATTCATGAAAAAAAAAAATGTCTTCCGCACTCCGATGAGGCCGAAAATTTTGGGGCGTGACAATAAGACTTGTCAATGATTATTACAATAAGAGTTATTCAACTAAAAAGATTGATATTGTGGAATAATCAAAAGTGACTTTGAGCTTTAAATGTCTTTGGCCTTTGTATACAACTTTGAGTAAGTTGAGTTTCCAATTAGGGTCCGAACTCTCAAACCCTAATATCCCGTTTTGAATTTGGACATGTGGTTCTTGAACTCAGTTAATTTTGGGGGTGTTCCTATCTAGGGCTACGCAAGGTGTAAAGTATCAAATGTATTGAAAGCCTATTGATACTCTTGTTGCGAGTCATCTACTGATTGAGATATTGGAATCTCATTGGTACTCATTTAGTGGGTCAAGTACTTGTAAATGATACATTGAATTCCAAAGTGTTGCGACCTCTGTCTTATGAGATACTGCTCAGAATAAATGTTAATTGTTTCTCCACTAGAGACCTTGCGAGGATCTCTCCGAGGCGGAATCATAGTATGCTCAGAGAGCCATTGCTAGATCTTGCGAGATCTCTAATTATTTTTGGAATCTAGTTGTTTATGCCCAAAGAGAGGCATATATGTATGCTTAGACTGTAAGATATTATGGAAGGTCTACAGTCTCCGCCCATTGTGTCCGTAAGCACTGATGGGGCCAGCATCCTAGACGCGTGGTTGGGTTCCGAAAGGAAAAACCTCTCGGGTGATTCTAGTAAGTATCCACTGCGAGTGGTAAGATCAGTGAGCATAAATTAAAATCTCTTTATACTATAGATGTTTGAAGTCAGTATTGGTTGATATTCTCTCCCTACACTTTTGATGTTCGAAGTCATGATGATTATTATTCTCTCCCTATACTTGCGAGTTGGGATTGCTGTCGATTGATATTATTACTTAGGTAAGAGAAAACCCTGTGTTCAGTTCTGATATTATTAAATATTCAATTGTCTTTTGCTAAATGATATCTACGAAATATACACATTTTTATATGCCTTTCTGCCTATATTTTGGTCGTAATTTTAGTGAAAGTAAGGATTATTAATGGTTATTCATGTTAGGTGAGTAATTAGGAGATTAATAACTAAATGCACTTAATTGATTAATTTAGATGCGTTAATTGGGTTTAATAGATTTTTAATTTATAATGCATCTAAATTATATTTAATTTTATTTATGTAGGCAAAAGAGTTTCAAATGCAGATCGTCATGAGTGAATACGCGCCAAACCGTTTCTGTGCTGAGATTGAAGATTCGATGGATGGAGTCACTATGACGGGTTTTAAAGAAAAAAAAGAAGAAATGTAAAAATAGACCGGTTCAGTTCCGGTTCGATTTAAAAAAAAAAATAGCCCGAGCCGAAGCTCGGGCGTCTGTTTCAGAAAACAGAGCAGCGCTCTCGAGCGCCGTCTACTGCAGAAACAGCGGCGATGATCATGGCGGAGCAATGGGCAGGAACAGCGAGGTCCGGCAACGGTGACGATCAACGGCTAGGTTCGGGAGCATAGGCGGCGATGAAGACGATGATGGGAGCAGAGGCGGCGACTGAGTCACTGAGATCGACAGAGCAGAGACGAGCTCCACGGCAAGACTGAGATCGAGATTCACGACGGCGACTGTGGAAATGGCGGCGACGGTAGTCGTGCCGGAATAGGATTTGGAGGTCGTCTGCAACTCGGGAATTAAAACAGAAGCCGGCTCGATTTGGGACTCTTTGAAACAGGGTCATGCTTAAATTGGAAACGGATTTGGGTTCATCCAAATCAGAAATCGGAAGGATTAGGACTCTCTTTCGATTTGCTTATAAAAACTGGATTTTTAGAGGAAGAACGGACTGGTTTTTGGGGACTGTTTTAGAGAGCTTTTGACAGAGTTTTAACAGAGATTTTTCGGCGTGATTTGGCCGGATTCCGGTGGGGTTGACCAGAGGTAAGGAGGAGAGGAGAAGGGCTGGGTTTTGGACGATTTTGCACAACAATTTGAAACTGCTACAGTGTCGGCCCTAAACATTTCTTCATGCTATCTATTTTACCTTCTGTGGATTTTTACATCCTACTGAGTATTTCTGCGGAGTACTCATGCATCTTCTGATGTAGGCGTGAAAATGAATGAATCAGGATAGGTCGTGCTTCCGGGAGAAGTTGCTGACTGCGCTGGGAAAAAGATTTCAAGTTATTTCTTATTTTGTTTATTATTATTGAACAATTGTGGAATGGTGGCAAATGTGTCAGAAACTTTTATGATTTTTAGTTCATAGATTATTTTAATGTTTGAATTGAAGCTTAATTAGGAATTTAGGATTTTTAGTTTATATATATTAACATTGTTTGGTTTTAAGACTGAATGCGTGGTGTTGATTACTCATCCTTTCGAGATTGCGTAATTGACAGGTTGATCGAGTATTTCGGTCGCGCCCCGGGTTTTTGGCTTAAAAAATAATGGTATAATTGATGAGAGTATGTGAATGAACTTCTATTAGCTTTCTTCAGTTTGTAACAAAAAAAAACTAGCTTTTTTCAGTTTGTAAAAAAAAAAAACTAGCTTTCTTCAGTTTTATGTGGAATACTCAACCCCCAGGAAGTTCATAATGATTATTAAAATTTCTTAAATTTCGGTCGTAAAAGAACTTAAATTTGACGCATGAATGCAAATTGTTAAATCGGCCATGTACGTTTTGTTCAACAATCACTTTTGTTCTACTCCATTAAAAAAAATTGTTCTAAAAAATAGGGGCTTGTCCAGCTTGGTAAATAGTTTGTTCAAGCTTTTAATAGAATTTTATGCAAAGAAGATAATAATTATCAGCATACTAAATTAAGCCAAAATCCCTTTAATAGTATTTTGCAGGAAGCGCATTGATCCACGTTTTGTTTTGTGCGGACTCCTCACCGTGAAAATGCCCTTACTCCATGAAAAGAGCAGACGTTCTGAATTTTATCTCCTAGACCATAGGAATTTCGAAATTTCTATTCTTAATTTCGACTCTAGCCAGCAAAAAAAAATTGACTCAGACAAGTCTACTTCAATCTTGTCTCTCATTCCTTCATCTAAAAAAAACCTTGTCTCGCATCTAGGCAGTATTAGTAATTGGTATTTTTCTATCCACTAACATTTTGATAATTGTTACTTCAGAAAACTTTTATTTTTCTGATCCTCCGGGTCACCTTTTTCATCTCACAATTGGGCAGACAAAAAAATAAGGGGAATTTAGCCTTCTTTTTTGTTTGGCATCATTCAACCTTCATATTAGGCCCTGTTTGGTTAGCACTTTTAGGAGTAGAAAATCTAGATTCTAGAGATGAATTTAAGTTTTCTAAAAAAAGTGTTTGGTTG
The DNA here is from genome assembly GCA_039654745.1 of Houttuynia cordata. NCBI lineage: Eukaryota > Viridiplantae > Streptophyta > Magnoliopsida > Piperales > Saururaceae > Houttuynia > Houttuynia cordata. Next base: position 21,551,158 of record CM077509.1, read on the forward strand.
GCAAGAATCCACTTCATTTGATGAATTCATGTCACGGTGGAAGAAGCTGTAATTTCTGAAAAAAGACAAAGGACGTTTATAAAAAAATGCGATTTCATAAACCCCCCTGTCTTTTTTTAGAAATTACAAAAATACCACCAGAAGAAGTGAATTGAAATTCTTTTGAAAAATTTCATTTTTTGAAGATTTCCCCAAAAAAGCTGAATTAAGGCTACCAAACAGAGCCTTAGCATGTAAAATTTCAGCCTCTTTGGCTATAAATGAGCCTATTTGTCTTTATTGAATAAATCACATAGATGAGTCTCAGTAACCTCAAGCTGTCACATCTTGATCGGACGGAAGGCTCCAAAGGTGGGTTATGATTAGGGGTGCAAGCGAGTCGGGCTATTGTGGGCAGGAGGTTAGCCTGACCCGAGCCCTAAGAGCTAGAACTTCATCCGGAGCCCTAAGTCAATTCCAAAAATCCGGCCCGGCCCTATCCCTAAGTGGGCTTAGGGTCCGGTTGCAGGCTTTCGGGCCTTTCAATCGGCATAGTATTTTTATGGCGAACACTTACAAAAGGTGTGTAAAGGCCATGATTATCGACCATGGCACATGTCACAAGCGTAGCCTGTCACTACAATCAAAATCATGCGGCCATAACGCAGGAGATGCATATAAAAGATACTCTATGAACAAATAAAATATTAATTAAACTCGATAAGGATTAGGTTATATCTAAGAATAAGGTAAGCCATAAAGCTATTGAGATGTACTAAGCAAGAGTATGGCATTTCACAAAAAGATTGGAGTAGGTCAGATGTGTGGAGATAACACAGTGGGAATAATTTCTTGGATTTCCTGAATGTTGGCCTAACATTGCTCCGTACAATTTGTTTGGATATGAAATAAGAGGTGGTGGCAAATTGTAGTGGTGGATGGTTGGAGGTGTCATATGGGGGTTGTGGTTCATATTACATTCTCTTTACTATACAAAGTAAAAACATCCGGAGAGACACTCCACTCAAATGATCAATTTTTACTTAGCCACTGGGCCTACGGGCTTAACCAATTTTTTTTATCTGGGCCCGGCCCAACCCTATGCCTTAAAATTCTGACCCATATCCATAATTTTATGGGCCGGGCCGGGTCGGGCTTCCGGGCCGGCCCCCAAAGTTGCACCCCTAGTTATGATTCACACTCACTGCCCTCTGATTTAACACCCGCCGTCGGGGTCAAAGACAAGCTGCATAAACTCATGTAAATTGGATTCATGGGATTATATGATTTTCGTACATGCATTCCATACACGACTAAAAAACCTTTAAATTGCGGCGAGAAAAAAAACTTGCACTGAGATGCTAAACATTGATTTACAGAACAAATTAGATAAATGTGTTCATATGTATGCATACGCATGGGGACCCTACAGTAGTATACCCACATACTGACGTACAAGTAGCATCTCATAAATACAAAACTGAAACTGCAACTTGGAAACTGCCCTATAAACAATCTCTTTCACAAGAAAATAAAATTTGACAGCAAATGTTACATCTAACCCCAGAGAAGTCTTCAACAAATAGTGTTGCACATCGCAGACGTTCCGAAAACTTCAACAGGCATTAATTGAGAAGTCTTCAAACTCGATAACAATCAAACTCTTGAATTTAAAGCTTACATTCAGTAAATTGTTTGCAATAAATAGTAAGCCAGATGCAGCTACGGCTAGCTAGGGACTTTTACTGAAAGGAGCCTGTCTTTCGAAGAAAAGGGCCAGGGGACCTCACGTAGGAGAACCCTTTGAAAGTACAGTCACCAGCAACCGGGCTGGCAACCGGAGAATCAGACAACGGCATGTTGGTCCACTTCTCCTCAAAGTTGGCAATGCAAAGTTTTCCAGCAACATTCGGGCGAAAGCTCGGCTGGACTTGCCTTCCATCAAGCTTTTTCCAGTTAATAGCCTTAAACCATTTGTGGCGCTTTATTTCCTCACTTCCGCCTGGACCAGTTCCCAAACGCTTGCTCGCGTCCTTTTGCAGCAACTGCAACATGGTAAGGTTAGCATCTTTAAAAAATACTTCATATATGTGCAGCTCAAATCCCACATTTACAAAACCAAATTATAGCCTCCAACAAAATGGGAACTAAAAGAAATGCACAAGAACAACTCTTCATGCACTCTGATCTTTCATGAAATTAGGGATAGTTAGATAGCTTACCCCTTTCAACAAAGAATGAGCTTCACTGGATAGGAATGCAGGAAGCTTAATCTTATCCTTAATTATTTTCTGCCGAATTTTATCACGGTTCCCAAGAAAAGGAGGCTGAAGAAACATTGACAAATAATTAAAGTCAATTAACTAGCTTCTAAGTGAAGCAACAAAGTAGTAAAGACAAACAGTGGACAATGGTGGTTTCATAAGAAAATAATTCACTAACCTTTCCAGTGACCATTTCAAACAATAAAACGCCAACACTCCACCAGTCAGCAGCTTTGTCATGACCCTTGCCAAGAACAATTTCAGGTGGCATGTACTCTATTGTCCCACACATCGAGTTAGACCTTGTGTTTTCGTCAAATTGTTTTGCCAAGCCAAAATCAGTCAACATAGCCTATAAGAACTCAGCAAAGTTAAAATAAATTAGAAACATGTCATTTCATGAGCTTGTGACATGTGTGAGTATAAAAGAGAAACTTACATGGCCATCAGCATCAAGGAGAATGTTCTCAGGCTTGAGATCTCGGTGCATTATACCTTTTGCATGAAGATGTGAAACAGCAGAGACTATCTCAGCTGTATAAATGCGTGCTAGATCCTCCCTGAAACATTATATGAATTGTGAGTCATAATTCATAATTTGACAAGTTCGGGAAATTGCAAAATTATTCTATAATCCCTGCATAGCTTACCGGAAGAGGCCGTGATGGTAAAGCTGGAAAAACAGGTGCCCACCATTCACAAAATCCAACACTAGATATAATCTATACTTTGTCTGCATTATACAACATGGAAGCCATTAGACCTTCCTGAGTATTTGTACAAATCATTTTCTGCATCTACATCGTGCATCTATATTGATGTAAGGTTATATAGTACCATGAGTTGCATATGTCATAGTTCATAAGCATTGCCACGCACAACTTATGGCTTTGATTCTCCCATTACTATTAAACACACTGAAAATTTATTAAGCACAGCGGACCCACCTGGAAAGAATATCGGAGTTGCACAATGAAGGGGTGATCAATCTTCGTTAGTATATCTCTCTCAGCTTTCATATACTCAGCGTGGTTCTTCTCCACTATCTTATCTTTCCGCATTACTTTCATGGCATATATTTCTGCTGTTCCTTTCTTCTTCACTTGAAACACTTTCCCAAAGGCACCCTGGCCAACAAGCTTCAAAACCTCAAAATCCTCCAGCCCTACTCCATGGCTTTTCATTAACTGTAACTCATCACCGTCAGAAAATTTTTTCAAGCTAGCTTCAGATGGCTCTTCTGATTCTCCACATGTCTCCTCGGCAGCAGATTCAATGAGTTTCATACCCTCAGTTTCATAAATAGTGAGTTTGCTAAGCTGTAAGGATTGACTAACACATGATGATGGACCAACCAATGAGTGAGACCGAGTGTGGATTACCACTGGATCATCATACACCATTTCACTGAAATCAGGTGCAAGAGCGGAACCCAAATTGAGTGAATTCACTTCAATTGGTGTATGCGCAGTAGGAGTTCCAAAGACATCATTAAAGTCAAGCTCCAATTCAGATGGAACTAGATCCGGAGGTTCCACTCGAAGAAACAACTTCTTTTGGAACAATTTGCAAGCAGCAGACCCAGACAATCCAGTAAATTGAGAAGAAACCATCTTTCTGGAAGTATCTCTTGTTTCCAAACAATGTTTGAATAGTGAAACCCTGGTGGTAACAAGTAACGGCTAAGACTGACTCACTCCCAAAGCTTCCAAGAAACAGATTGATGAGGATGGGGTCCTGACAATGGCCTTCAATAACTGGAAGTTGTAACACAGCACTGGAGCTCCAAGGTATCCTGGAAGAAGGCAAACCAAAATCCAGAAGAAGAAGCTGTTCTGGTTTCCCGATTTACAGGAAACGACAGATACTGCTGTACTTGCTGAACTCATGAAGGTCAAAGTTGTTGAAAGCTGCACAACATAACAAGAGAAACTAAGTTCGTGCAACAGGAAAAAAACAAGGTAAACTAAGTTAAGCATCTACACGGTAAAAAGAGGAACAACAAACTCCCAAAAAGATTGAAAGAGAATTTCCTTAATATTTAATTCATCGCAAAAGAAGAATTGACTTTCCAAGGCATAGAACAAATTGCTTGTCATAGAAATAATACTCCGCATATCTCTCAAGTCAAGCAATTCAGACTAATATTTGACAAGACAAGCCAAAATGCTTTAACCGCGTCCACTTTACAGGTTCTATACGCAAATGAGTATTACAAAAGGGTATCAATTATTGAAAACTTAAAAAATAGAACAGGTTAAAAAGTTTTTTATCCTAGAAAAGCATAAAAATATCAAGCAATCTACTAAATTTTTGTAGCCAAACAAAATACAGTAAACAAACACAATTAAATAACTAAAAAATTGTAAAACAATATACAAATTCACAGCACCACACATACTAACAAACAAACACTCCAAACGCGCAGAACTGTCCCAGCAGTAACGAAACACAAAAAACAATTTTTCTCTTCTACCAGCCATAAATACAGAGGATTTCAAACATAACATAAAAACCTAACCTGAGTATCTGTATAACCCTAATTTCGAACCAATCCACCTCCAACACGCTCAAACCAGTTCAAACCCCCAAAACAAAGAGATCCAACAAAAGATACCTCCTTTAGCCACAAAATAAATAATTTACATCACAGACAACCAACACCTCGCCAATTCCGCTAAAAACTAAAAAAAAATCCTACCTTCCTCACCTCCCAGACTCAAAAACCTAAAAAACAGAGAACCTCAAAGCAACAACTCCAGTCTCGGAAAAAACACAATTAACTCTACCAAACAAGGTCCAATTTGCATAAAAATCAGCAACAAAGAAGGGAAAGAGAAGAAAGAAAGAGGGATTGGGAGATTAAAGAAAGAGGGATTGGGAGATTAGGAGTAGGGTTTACCTTGATGGGGGAGATCGCCGGAGAAGAAATTGGGGGGAAGCGCCTGGGTGCCTGATCCAACTCCTTCCTATTTTTGTTGGTTTTTATAGCTCAGGTTGCGTTGGGAAACTGGGGCACGTGGCGGATTAGGAGTGGGTGATTTGGGAATGATTGGGCGAAAGAGCCTGGAATGGCATATTTGTGCGAATGTGCGCTCACCGCACAAACCAAGGGGTGTTTGAATAAAAGGACAATATTACCCCTGATTGACCACCCACGGCTTAACTGCCAATTATTTTAAAGAAATTTCAGGCTAAACTTGTAACTTAATCCGAGCTTAGTTTCAGGACGGAGGGAGTATTTTTTGGCGGCAAAGCTTTCTATTTATGGAAGTAGAAGTACATAAGCAAAAACAATGTTCACTTCATCAAACAGAGAAGCCAGAAGAAGTAATTACCAAGTACAAGAGAATTTGAACTTGAGACCCATTTATACGAAACCGATCTTATATAAGGGGCATGAAACCTGTTTTTTGGGTCGTCGGATTCAAATCAGACGGTGCTCCTTAATATAGAGGGTATGCACTGTAACACCCAAAAAATTAGTAAGTATATTAAAACTGAAATTTAACCCTCTTAATGTTTAATTTTATTATGTTTTGCCTTCTGGGGATTAAAATTGGTGAGATGAGCTTTCCAACGCCACCAACTATGCGTGATTTGGAGTTCGGAGTGAAAAGATATGAGAAACTGAATTTTTTTGACCGTGGCTGCGATCAATCGCCAGGACAAACGATCAATCGGCAAATTGAACCGATCGACCGCTTATCAAAATGATCGATCGTAGTTACTGTGATTATTGATTGTTTTGTTTCAGGTAAAGCGATTGATCGGCTGTAACGCGGTAGTGTAGAAAAACGCATGCGACGATCGATCACCAGTTGCGATTTTGCGATTTCTAGCATATTTTTGGGGCGGATTTGTTTGAGAAAGATGCAAAATCCCAACTGGACTTAAATTGCACGTCTCTGGAGGGATCTTGAGGCCTTTCCATTGGTGGGAAGTATCCATGAGATAGAAAATTAGTTTAAGAAGGGATTCTCCCCAAACTCTATATAAACCATAGAGAGTTGGCTTGTGCTATTATAAAACCTAGCCCTATAATGTCAAGAGATTTTTCCCTTCTCCTTCCCACGTTCACCCACTTCCTATAAGGCTTATTCTTGTGGGAGTTTGCAAGAGCTTGGAGCGGGAGCTTTGGAAGAAGCGGAGGAGACGAGCAATGCGTAGAAAGACAGAATCTTCGGTGAATTAAGTGTAGGATAGTTTTTTCCCTTTTTCTCTATTCTGTTATATGACATTTATAAGTGTTTTGATTCAGTACCTTAGAAGTATGGTTTTGATTCTTGTGAGATGAATGAATTGTGTCATTATTTATGTGTAGTGCATCATAATCATACGTGCATTCATGTTCCGTTTCTAGATGGGAATTCACATCTAAAGTCTTATTCTTTATTAGTTTTCCAGAGACTATAAATTATGATATTGCTTGGTTGACCATGATCCACATTGATTCATATGTCTTAATGATTGTCTTGCATTAATGGTCTTATTTGGGATGTATTAATGTTTAAAACTATATTATATGTAAAGGAACATGAGAAAGGAGCGTACTTCGGTAATTCTAGATAATCCTAGGGTCTGTAATTGATCTAGGAGGGGAGTATATAGTCTGTAATGATATATTATCATCTATAATGTATTATTAAGTGAGATAATCAAGTTTAATTAAGAGTCTTATTCTCGGCCATAACTATTTCTGTGCTAACAATCTATAATAAATAATTCATAACTAATTCAAATAAAATCAAAAAAATATAAAATTAGTGGGGTTAGAAACTAGACTCATGAATGTATTATCAGTAAAAATTTCAGAGGTTAATTATTACTGTACATAGCACAGTAGCCATCGGAAGAGGACTATTATGCAGAAGGCAGTGAACTAAATCTGAGAGAAAATACTAAGTATACAAATAACATTATGCAATATGATATGATAATGTTTAACGTGTTAATACCAATAAGTGGACTATATACTTATGGAATATCACAGTAAGAATTGGGCTAGAAGTAATTTAATTTGAAGGGATAATCCTTTGATCAAGAGTTTCATAACTATCTATCTTAAAAACGTTGAGGTCGGTTTGTGATTCCACTTGGAATTCAAATTATCTAAGATTCTTTGGTATTTTTATTTCTGATATTTGTATTATAAAATTCCAATGCGTATGAGGAATTCCTATCTAGGGCTGAGCATGAAAGGTATGTATTGATTGTATGGTACTCATTGGGTGAATTGTTATTATTCGAAGTGTTTAGGTTGTCTTGTTATTCTATGCTACTCCAATGAGTGAGTTATGTGTTGACCAAAGACTTTGACACTTCTATCCATACTCCGTGGGAGAGTCTATTCTGGTAAGAGATACCTTATGATCTTAGAGTGTTGTGACCTCTATTCCTTTAATATATTGCTCATATTTTTTACATGATTGTTTCTACCACTGGAGATCTTGCGAGACTCTCCCTATGGTGGATTCATAGTATGCTCAATTAAGCCATTGCTAGATCTTGCGAGGTCATAAATATTTGTGGAGTTGGGATTCCATACTGCCCGAAGGGAGGCACTATACATACGTTATATTGTAGACATTACGGAAGGTCCTCAGTCTTCGCCCATCGTGTCCGTAAGCATTGGTGGGGCCAGCATCCTAGACGCATGGCAAGGTTCCAAAAGATGACCCCTAGGGTGGTTCTGGTATAATATTTTAGTCACTTGCGGGTGACTAGTTCAGCGAGCAAAAATTGTAACTCCTTTCACTAAAGATGTCTATAGCCTTTGATATGATTGTTATCCTCTCCTTACCCATATGTGTAGTAGGAGCCTTATTGATATTTTCATATACTTGTGAGTTGGAATTGTTGTTGACTAACCTTTCAGGTGTTTAGACCTTAGTTCAGTCAAGATGTTGTGGAATGTCCACAATTCTTTGTTATTCTTATTCTCTTCATACTGCTTGTTTTAATTCAGTGGGTTTTTACATCCTACTGAGTGTTTCTATGAAATACTCATGCATCATCTGATGCAGGCACAAATGAAAATTGAGATCAGGAAGTGCAGTGGTGGAAATGCGGATTGCAGGAGCCGTGAATAGTTTAAATACTATCTAGTTATTTGCTTTGCTTTTGATTGGTGCTTATGACATTATTGGCAACTGTGTGTCATAGATTAATAGTTTTATTCTATTTAAGTTATATTGAATAATCATACTAGATTATTATTAAGTAAATTCATTTCATATTATTTATTGATGTCTGTTATTGTATTACACTGATTGCGGGCATAATCGGTTACACATTCTTTTGAGATGATTATAATTGGTGGTGAAATCGACTGTTCGGTCGCATGCTCGGGATCTCTACCTGGAAATGTATCTTATTTGTTGGCTTCCGCACTCCGATCGAGGTATGGGATTTTCGGGCGTGACATGCACATACTTATCCTGAGCACCACAGGATGTCAATTCAACCATTGCGACTTGAAGTGGGCTCATATAAGCCAAATGAGATTGATCTCATTTAAATTTTTCTCTTTGAATTTTCATCGGACACCCAGAGGGAATATGTGAAGACTTATCAAATTTTTTGTAGGGTTCATATCACAATTTATTACCCTCCCCCGCAAGCAAAAAAGTTAAAATACCTTTGTATGTCCAGATGAAAGGTTTGCATATGCTAGTGGTACTTGTAGCCTTTGTAGGTAAATACTCGATATAAATGCAAAATAAGGTATGAAAATACCAATGACTAAGGAGGGTGGGTGCATTTGATTATACCAATAGCAATGCAAGTATATGGCATTGGCAAATGTTTATATATTTTCTCTTTAGTTTTTGAAAAAAGTAAATAGATTTTTATTTTTGATAAACCTAATAAATATTATATATTTTTAATGAAAAATAAATTTTATTTAACTAAAATAAATATTACAAACAATGAGTCCTCCTCCGTGACATGAGAAGAAGGAACTATATACACATAGACAACAATGATCAACATCTTAACATAAAACAAATACAAATATAATTTAGTAGACACTCCGTAGACATAAGCATTGGATCTGCCTTAGAGGACCTCAAACCCACAAAAAATGGTTGGAAGTCAAATGCCGAATCATTAATAAGATGCATCTCTCAACAGAAACATATAGTGGGGCTACCAGGTTATGAGCTCCATGCAGTAACATCACACATCAACATCACAAGTAGTCGCTTCGGAGATAATCGCCCAAACGTTAGGTGGCTATTGTAAATCCGGATGATTGAGTGCATGCCTATAAATGGATGTTGGTTGCTAGCCCCATGAACCTTTACCCAGTTGAACACCACTCAACTGAGGTGCGCTTAAAGAATATACCAACCGGTTATACTCGACAAGAGTAGGAGTCAACGGCAAGATTGTCAGCCAGCTAAGATACCCCAAGAGGACAACCACCAAGTAAATCGCCTTTGTCCATGAAAACTTCGACTGAATCCACCGATGCGTCCACATGAAAACAAGGAGAAGAGGATAAGAGGAAAAGAAGCCAAGGAAGAGGAAAAACATAGCTTCCCACTCCCCACCTTGCTGATCAACAAAAGACCAAAAAGGAAAACCAAAAGAGGTGGGGAGGACTTCTGCCGGTGGGGGGGCTTGACCTCCGGATAGGTGCTAGTATGGCGAAATGCGATCATGTAGCCGGTGAGGAGGGAGGAGGCCTTGGCAATAGAAGCAAGGAGGGTGGAAGAACTCGAAGTTCACCACTCTTCTAATGGTCCTTTGCCCTCTCCTACCCAACCCAGAGCCGCATTGACCATCTGGCCTTGCCCAAAGGGCGCTCAGGGTGGAGGTGGAAGATTAGGAAAAGGAAATGATGAAAAAAGGGGAGAAGAAAGGAAGGAGAAGTGTTTTGTTGGACGGAAAGAAAAGGAGAGAGGAGAGAGCTGCTAATCAAATATTATATGTTTACCTTAAAGAATAGTCTTTTATAGCTTTTAAGAAAGTTCAACCGGAGAGGCGTCGATGGTGAGGTGAGGATGCACATGCTCATAAAATACCAGCTACTGCGCCCGCACCACAAATGAGACTTTGACTTACGCACAAAACGCTAGACGCCATAGCAACATAAGCTTAAAGTTTTGTTGGCCACTGAATTTGTACACATTATTATTATACACAATTTTGCGTCTAATCCACGGTACCACAATCACTACCTTATCAAAGATTGGATCAGGGTCAAAGCCAACTCTTTCTTCTTTTTACACAAAATAAATTGCTGGCAAGATGTAGGCCAAATCTTGTGCCCCTCCAGGTGGCAGGCAAACTGGTTTGGATTTGGACTCCTATCCAATCCAAACCTTCAGATAAACTTACATTTGTGTAAGCAAACAGAATTTACGATTTGCTGAAACCTCAACTAAGGACCGTTTGGATCGTGAAAAATCCAAAACATCCACAATGAAAAATTCACTTTCATTATTTATTTCACTGTATATGTTTTGGATTTTTCACGATCCAAACGGCTCTTAAACATCCCGTGATAGCTGGTAATACACTAATTTCATTTGGCCACTAGAGAATGGTATAGTTATACTTTTAAGTTCAGCTAGTGGCCTGATTTATTGAATTCAAATCTGCTTATGAAGTATCATCAACCGCCTTTTTACCAGCTGTTGATCCCCGTGGATCAATGTTGCATACGGACTCTATGGCATGGAAAATAGTCTCGCCGATATATCGGTATTGGGCCCCACCCGATACACCGATACCACCCCGTATAGTTTTTTTCAAATTTTCCAAATATCGCCGATATATCGGTAATTTTTTTAAAAAAATTATTTTTTTAAAAAAAGAAAAAACTTTCATGTTTGTTTCTTATCCTAATATGCATTTCTATGTATATTTTAAAATTTATTATTTATCTAAATTAGTATAACTCATTTTAGAAGTTAGATTGTGAAAATATATGGTAAAAACTAGTTTTTGATGACCGATATTTTTTTACACAATATCTCCGATATTTAGTCTCTTTGGCTGACTGATATCCGATACGACATTCCTTGCTCTATGGAAAACAACAGTCATTTGCATTGCATATGAGTGGGCACTTCAGTGTGCGCCATCCATCGTGGGGGATCAACGGCTGGTGAAGCTCTGACTGCAAGGTGTCGATTTATCTAGGCATGCCAAAAGAACTGCATCAATGGACAATAATTTGGTAGGAGGGTCCAGAAGCAGGGGACCCAACCCAAGAATAGAATTCTTCCAAGTAGATCCACTAAGGCTTTGTAAAATGGGGCTGGGCCCATCATCCTCGTTTGAATTTGTCATTTTCATTCAATTCTGTTACATGCCTTTTTCCTTTGGCTATAGAACTGTTTGCTGAAGGCTTCAACTCGGATTATTACTGTCTGAAAAGGCAAATGAATTCTGCCAGATAATGGGTTTTGCTTGAATGAAGGCCATTTCATGCATTAGGTGTCGAAACGACAGAAGAAAAAAAACGTTGACTTTACTTAATTATCAGCCATAAAAAGGTAGTGTTCTCAGCTCTCCCGAGCTTAATTTGCTTGATGTCATACTGGTACAAAAACGTAATGCATTATAACATTCTGTCATATAACATGAAATCTTCCCCAAATGAAGTCTAAAAATGAAGAACTATGTACAATGTATCTTACGCAAATGACTCAGCAAAAAAGTTGATATTGATTACTGGAAGGAACATTCTGTCCTTTAATTGGTCAGGAATTTACCTATCTAAGTGCTTGCCATTAATCGTGTTAACTCAAAATAAAAAATCATGTTGTAGAATTTCGGGTCACCTTACAAAACTGAATGTTAACATGATGAAGTCCATAGAATTTTGTCAAAAATAAAAAATAACAACAACAACATGACATTGTAGAAATAAAAGGGATTGTCAATCAATAACTCAGATCCGAGCAAGAGCTTTACAACAATCATCATTGTTAAAAGCCAATCATATTTAACAGATAACTTGAAAATTAAGGAAAATCAACTAAAGAACCTAAAATGCAACACACTTCCTAGTTCCTACACATCACACACATGCATGCAAGGGCTATTACCATCGCCCTGTACATGCACCAGTGTGAACAACCACGGCAGGCTTCTGGCCATTTCCTCTCTTATGGCGTCTGCACATTTGAATCCTTGGACTTGTTGTCCTCAGACGAGGGCCGGTTCTCAGAGTCAGGCTGCCGAAGCTCCTCAATCATCCGAACAACCTCCTCCATCTTTGGTCGAAGGTCAGGAACCTTGGCAACACATGACATTGCAAGCTGAAGCATTTGGACCATCTCTTCTTCAATGTTTTGATATCTCATCAGCTCCACATCAAACACCTCAGCAGTCCATTCTTCTCTTACTACAGACTGCACCCACCTGGGAAGGTCCACAATCTCGTCGTGGCTTGAAGACTGAAGAGGGGCCTTCCCCGTAAGCATCTCGAGGAGGAGGACTCCAAAGCTGTACACGTCGGACTTCTGGGTGGGTTTTCGAGTTTCAAAGACTTCTGGGGCCCGGTAGCCAGGGGCCCGAGGCGGCACGGCTGGAGAATTCATAAGAGGAGTGAGACCATAGTCGGAGATGCAGCCATCAAGTTCAGAGGTGAGAAGCACGTTAGAAGATTTTATGTTGCCATGAGCAAATTTGGAGCCTGTTTCAGAGTGAAGGTGAGCCAGGCCCCGCGCAGCTCCAAGTAAAATCTTGACTCGGGTGTCCCAGTCTAGAGAAGCACTTCCGGAGCCTCTGTTGCCTGTTTGTCAAAAGTTCAAGAGAACAGAGTTTCAGTAGACACGACCAATACAAATGAACTACATTTGGGAGTGATTGGTGGAAATAATCTGCCATTCTTCACTACTAGCTACAGGTTATTTTTTATATCAACAAAAATAACAAACTAGAATAATGTCTTAATATTTTAGTACTATACTCTTATGAGAAAAATTGTCTTGTTAGTTTAAGCATTTTCTGCAAACTCATCTTGATTTCAATACAGAAAAGAACATTAGAATGTCCAGGATACTACATTTAAGTTACTTTAAAGGTCCTAATAATATGAAAAAGTATTCTACCAATCAAAAAGGGACAGTATAGTACCGTGCAAGAGGGCAGACAGACTGCCAGCTGGGACAAAATCACAAACTAGGAGCTTCTCATCCTTTGAATAATAATAAGCTCTCAACGGCACAATATTTGAATGCTGACCTACCCTACCAATAATGTCCATCTGCAGCTCAAACTCCCTCTTGCCAACTACCACCTCCTTCAACCTCTTAACCACAACAGTTGTCCCTTCTTCCAGTATGGCTTTGTATGCAGTCCCATAACTCCCCTTCCCCAGCACCTCAGCAGAAGCCCTCAACAAATCTTCCAAGTCAAAATTATAAGAGCATCCCTCAAAGAAAACAAGCTTGTTCTTTTCAACCTCCTGCACACCACCACCGAAATCTTCCTTAGGTTTCTCACCCCTTCCACCGCTAGAACCCTTGCCCTTGAAGACACCACCTTCTTTGTTATCTTTACTCTTTAAGCAGCAAATCAATAAGAGAAGTGCTACTAGGAAAAGCAATACTGTTCCACCAACTGCGATAGCAATTATAGCTCCTGTGCTTATCTCTTTTCTACTGCTCTTGTTCTGGGAAGGCCTCGAAGGTGGGACAGGGGAGGAAGGAATAAGAGGTGTCGGTGGTGGGAGAGCTGGGGTGCAAGGATTTAGAGGAAGTCCACACAGTAAAGAATTACCAACAAATGAAGAATCAGGGAAGCTTTGGAGGGAGGATGGGATGGTACCATTAAGATGGTTATAGCTAAGATTTAAATTTCTCAATCTTTGAAGTTTGAGGTCAGGGATGAGTCCTGTGAGAGAGTTGTTCTCAAGATTTAATGCTGTGAGTTGTGTTAATTTTTGAATACTTGAAGGAATTTGCCCTTCAAAGGAGTTAAATGAGAGATCGATTAGAATGAGATGAGGAGAGAAAGAGGTCGGGAGGGAGTCAGAAAAGTTGTTGTGCTGGAGATAGAGAAGTCGGAGAGAAGGGAGAGAAGAGATGTCAGATGGGAGAGTCCCACTGAGCCGATTGGATCTGAGGCTGAGTATTTGAAGCGCGTCAAGCTTGCTGAGTGTGTTTGATGGAATTGGACCAGACAAGCCAACACCAGGAAGTCGAACAGCAATGACGCGAGTTAAATTTGCATTGCATGTCACACCAACCCAAGGTGGGAAGCATATGGGAGTAGCTGGGTTCCAGTTCAGTTTCGAACCATGATGTACTTTAGATGCAAAGTCAAGAAGGGCTTCCTTGTCAGTGTTCAGGTCGGATGTCACAAGAGGAAGGATAATCAGCAGGAGGAGAGGAACAGAGGGCAATGAGTAAAATTTGAACTTGCGGAACTTCATCTTCATATGGATGGATCCTCTTACTCCTGTTCCACAGTAAAAACATTGCAATAACAGAATTATTCGATATGCTGAAGAATATGTATGCGCATAATTACAGATTACAAGATCCTGTAGAAATTTAACAGGAGTTAATTGCATTGTGCTTTCCTCCTTACAAATGTTACAGTAAGCGAAGATGGCAAAACATAATAAAATATTTTCGACTAGGAGACATATAACAATGTAAAAAAACTTATGTGAAGCAAAGTAGTACTATATTATGATTCAGATTCCATATGTCGTAGTGATATCGGTCAGAATTTCTTTTACTTTTCTTTATTCCTTTTACTCTTCTTTTTAAACGTTATGCAAAAACTCACAACTACATCGGCAATGGTTTTTTATTTTTGCCTCTGAATGTCTACAATTTGTTAGATAATCACTGCTTGAAATAGCTTGAGCTGTTAGGAAATGGAATTCTAACTTATTTATTTTACATTTCAACAACTCCTCTAGTATAGAGGTCCATCAAACATGGCACATGGAACACAATTCGGATATAAGTGCATCCAACAAGACTTGATCCAAGACCTGGGCTCTGATGACACGTAAGATATCCATTGTTCGAATGTGATATGAATATAATAATGATAATCCGTTTACTTAACAGCTTGAGGTTTTGAGAAACAACGTTCTCTAACATGGTGGAGCTAGGATATCTAAAGTCCTGGGTTCTAGTTCCGCTGGTTGCAATGTGTGCCTCCTATGCGTGTTTGTGCAAAGATAATGCCTGCATGCGCCGGAGAGCGTTAGAATATGATATTAATATAACAATGATCCCTTTCCTAACAGCTTGAGCTTTTGGGAAACAACAGCTTTCTAACAATATTAATAAAGAGTCTTCAACTGCAACCTTGCTATGCAAAGATTTAGCAAGGTTTCTACTAAAATCTAATACATTCACTTGCTACGTCTTTAAGCATGAAATTCGGCCTATTAAGGAGTCACCAAGACTGAAATAGGAAGCAAAGCATAAAAATACAATAAGTCAAAAAAGAGTCCAGTCATGATGAGAATGACATCTCTCCCATCAACAGAAAGACAAAACTACCCTTTCCTTAAAGACCCTATTGAGCTCCTGTTGAGAGCCAGTGAACCAGCAGGCCATAATGACAACGACCCATCTATTGCTTTCCTAGTCATGCAAAAAAATAAAGGCTCCCCAACTCTGACAACCACAAAACCAAGAAAAGCAGGAAGCACCTTTCTCTTTCCATTGTGGAATCAACTATCAAAGCACATCTATCCCCTAACCTTGTTTTGTCATGGACCCACAGGCTGCTGGGGGAGAGGAATTGCACGCATGTGACAAGCCTATACTTCTCCACGTCAAAAGAACTGTGGAGCTGGCTTTGCATCTGTTGTCTACTTTAGAAGTCAGGGAATCACATCATTTGGCCAACGAAAATACTAGCGCGCTCGCACAAGGACGCACGCACCTTCCACGAGCGTGCCGCGGCTGCGAGCGCAACGTAAATTGCACTTACGCCTCTGTGCGGACAGCACGTGGCAGGAAGGAAAGAGAGGCTCAAGGTGGCACTATCCGAATTTATGAGACCGCACATGCAAGGAGGAGGAGCCCGCGAGTCGCGGGCAGACTGCGACCCGCGCGAATAGGAATTGTTATCCATTTCTGGTGAGCGGTTCTCACTTCTAACGTCTCCTGCCATGCCAGCAGTTCGCCACCTACACGCAACAAAAGTGGGCCCACTACAGACGCCGAGAAGAAGACTTGAAGAATAGAAAGTGATGACCCCTCCGTCCGAAACTCATGGCAACATTTGGAAGTGTCCCACTATAGTTGCCACAATTCACAAGCTTCTCTGCCAACTGAATTTCGGACGGAAATATGGTTTTAATATGATCATGTTAAAAAAAATGTAATATGATCATGTTAAGATGAGATCATGGACTATTACTGAGAAAATTTAAAACTATGCACACCAACATTAGATGATATTATTTTTTAATTATTCTTAAAATTAGGCCGGAGCCGATAACGACTACAGTCCATTATGGAAGGAGGACAATCATACGTCTCCCAATTAGGTGACAATCTCAATTAAATTAAAAGAGACAGGAGGGGGTATAATTCTAAATAATAAAAAGATTAAAAGTTACCGACAACAAAAGATAGACAAGGACATGCATCATTGGCGCACGCCTACGTGAGCGAGACAGCGCATACTAAACAATTATGGTTCATAAAAAAAGGACGCGAGCAATAAAAATTAGAAGCTGGCGTGGACATGGAGACCGGCAAGCCCGCCGGTATTTGCGGATCCCGAGTTCGAACCCGTCTGGTTAACGTTCAATGAAACAAAACACAGTCGAACTTCAAGTTTAGAGCATCCGCCGAGGCGCAGTCGACAAACGGCGCACTTTAGCAACACAGACACAGAAAGAGAGAGAGAGAAACGGTGGAAACAGCAAAGGCTGCCGCAGCCAAAAGAGAAAGGATTTTTTGAGATAAATTACCTAAAAACCAAATGAAAATTCGCGAATAAATCTTGCTCCGTCCGAGAGTAGTAGTAACATTTAGTTATCTTAAGTGGAGTAGAATCAATTGGTTCATTTTGGAGCACGAAATGTTATTACTAATTCCGGAGGGAGAGAGTATATTTGAAATTGAAAGAAATAGATATGGAACAAGTGGGAGTGGAAGAACTCAAACATTCCATAGAACGAAGAGATGAAACATGCTAGTCTAAGCTGTAGGGGTATAAATTTAGGAGCTCAGATTCAGATTCAGAGCTTTCAAATTTGTTCAGCTAAATAAAAGAAAACAAGCAACTCAACAAATCAGATCACGAGTGAAAAAAAAATCCACCATTTTTTAGAGTCCAGTGTTAGTAGAGTACCTGCTGTGCTGTTGCCAAGATGAAGTCTCCCAGCTTCCGGCTCTCAATTCTCACCAAAATTACTAAATAAAGAAGTTGAAGCTACCAAAAGAATGAGATATGTCTGCCATTGCGGAAAAAACCGCAAAAGAAAGAGTGAGAGCCCAACCGTAGAACCAGGAAGTATCCGACAAGCCTATTTCATATGGATCTCTCAGCTGAAATACCACGCAATCTTAATACTCCACATATACATATCAGTAGATCACTGAAAAGAAAACTATAGAAAGAGAGCATGAGAAAGGAAGAGGTGAATACCATTCACAGCAACCGAGGAGTCGGAATTAGAGACGATGATGCACTTGAAACGAAAAGATTGAGAGCTGGATTCGGCGGCACATACACGGAACCAGAAATGCAGCAAAGTTGATCCACACCCTCCTTCGCATGCTTTTACAAGTTTGAAGAGAAGGGCAGGAGATTTTAACAAGCATAAAACAAAAGCAAATGACTCCCTAACCCTTCGCTCAAATCTCGATACTTCTCGTCTGCTCTCCCCAAGATTGGGCTTCCGCCATTAGAGCTCGAACCTGGAGCACAAGCTGGTAAAAAAAAAGGGTAAGAAGGGAAGAAATACATGTGATCGGACAAAATTGCCCGTTTTATGTGATCAGAACTACGAACTTGCCACTGTGGAAGCTGCCTGGTCAATTCGGAAGCAAAATTGGCTGAAAAAGTGAATCAGAAATGGACGCGCTCCTATGTTCCATCTTAGCCGTCCGATTTGCCCACATGGTGGCCCACTTGAAAGGAGCGGTGTGGATGGAGTCACTTTTTTTTGGGAAACAGTCCGATGGACACACTTCTCGAGCACTACACTTTGACTTGACCAAACCTCTTTAGTATTTATTTAGGGTAGGTATAAATTAACTTTCAAGCATTTCATAAAATTGATTCTATTTGTCAAAAATAAAATAAAATTTGATTTTAAGTTGATTCTACAATACGTAGAATTGATTCTTCTACAGCCACTTTTCCTTTTATTAAAAATGTGCCATCATGCTGTAAGATTTTTGAAAAAATGGCTTCTAAAGATGCACTTTACATTCCCAAATACGCTCTAAATGCCATAACATAAATTTTAGCAAACATGTTTTTAAAATAAGAAAAAACTACTCTGCACTGCAGCGCCAGTGCATTGTAGTGCAGCAATAGTTAGATCATTTGGGGCTCACTGATCTAACGTTATTGCGCTACATCGCAGGCTAGCCTTGCTCTTCTAAATATATCAGTAGGATACCTAACGATAATGTCGAATTTGTTGTAAAATCTTCATCATAAAAAATATGTTTGCATAGCTCAAGTTGAAGGCTCTTAAATGGAATTTGCTGAATGAGTTTTTTAGAATTCACGACTCCCATTGGATATATTATTATGATACTGGCCAAATAGATAGTGGCTGAGGGTAAAACAATCATTTGAGGCAAATTGAAAAGTACCAAAACCCTAAAAAACAGGGTTAGCAATTAAATAAATCAAGTGGCGCCTTTCTTGGTGAGACAAGTACAAAATTAGGTTAGGATTTGTAGAAAGTCAATATTCTTTTACATCAGCTTTATGCTCCATTTTCATGGACGCAGATTCCTCTGTTTTATTTTAAGTTGCTATTGCATCTTTAAAGCTGATCTGTCTTAGAAAATTCCAGAGCCTTAAACAGCATATTGGAGATTGGCATTTGGCGCCATTAACCCCTGTAAATCTTTAGTGAGTCAAATCAAGAAACCATTTAGGTACAAAAGTATTGGAATCCCAAAGTTGCTACCTAGAGTTTATGGAGGAATGGACAACATGAGATTAAAAAAATTTCCTTGGAAATTCACATGGCTCAAGAGGATGTAATTCATACCCCCTCCATTCAAAAATATCTGTCCTTATTAGAAAACAAAAATGAACTAAGGACAGATATATAGTTCATTTTGATTTTATACTGAGGACAGGTATTTTTGGTTGGAGGGAGTATGCATTATGTTCAGAAGTCAATTGCATGCGTTGTAAACAACAATGATTATAAGTTAATTTCTTGTCCCATATATATTTGGCTTATAGGCACAAATAAGCAAGTGTAGGAATGAAGATGTACCTAATTTCCATTATAGGACCTTCTTAAATTATTTGCTTAGTAAAAGCACATACACCTCACACTCATTAAATACATAGTTTGATAAGTGGTTGTGGTAGGTCTGTTTGGTGAGCCTAGACAGTAGAATCATAATAAGTGTAATTAATTGATCTTCAATAATGGTTAGGGGGGCCTAGACATCAATTCGATTTTCATGCCTCATTACAGTTAGTTGAACCTTACCATGAACAGAAAATATACCAGTGATTCAGGATGCTCACCATACATGTATGATTTGCAAAAAACTATAGTTGGTATTCAAAGGGCATAAAACTCTCTGTGTAGATATGAAATTGGTTTCTCACATGAGACCAGTTAATATGAGATCCTTTCTCATAAAAAGATATGAGAACAGTCTTTTGGGTCATTAGATTCTGATCTGATGGTAGATATCAAATCAGTGGGTAAGTGAGTGTAACCGTCACTCACCCTTGTAGCCATCAGATCAAGATCCAACGGTTATGACTTGAACCAGCCTCAATGAGAGCTATCTCATTTAAACTTTTCCCTTCTCACATATGCCAGTATGTCCTCACTAATACAACAGCGAGGAAGGCTGGCATGAACATAAGTTTGGTATGAATTGTCACAATACAGTTAAACCTTTAAGGTTTGGTGGAGAAGGGACCACCAAAAGGAACAATCACGTACAATTCTGTATTAGAAATTTGTATTTTCTTCCCCTGGACTCATTTGGTAGAAGAATCTATATTTCTAACTTATGTTTTTCCATGGCGAAAATGGTTCTGATCTCTGAACATGGGAACAGTTGTATGCTGCAGTGCATTTATGAGGCATATCTGTTCTGGTCAGCCTCTGCCCTTTCTAATGGAGGATACTGTAGCCACGACAAAAGAAAACACACATAAGGCCAAAGTTTCAGTTACTAGCCTTGAACTCTTCCATGTTGAGCTTGCAATGAAAAAAGATACAGGGGATTCTACTTGAATAAGTCTTTTTAGTTATTCAAATAAGATTGTTTTTTTTTGGTTTATCAGAAGTTTTGTGCCAACTCTTTCATACGAGATAGCACCTTTATTCAGGCATTTATAAATTTACACCTATTGAGACAGAAAAAATCAATAGTTGATATTCAAAGTAACTAGTTTCATTGAGCTACTTCATGAAATCAATAGTTGATTTTGATTTTTTGTTAGGTAGTCAAACGTGCTTTCTAATTGTACTTTACAACAATTGGAGAAAGGAGGTTTAGGAATGAACTTGGTTTGGCAGCTTAGAAGTAAGTTTTTCATGTCAAGCTCGAATAAACTTCTTCAATCTTTCACAGTGTCACTAACTTGGTATTCTTCCAACTCTCAATCGTTAGATAAAGCACTAATACAAATATTAGCCTGGGAGATTGTTAACGTAATGGAGTCAAATCCGATTCTAGTTACATTAGCGCTCCACCGGACTCAAGGAGTGGTCAATTCATAGCAGAACTGTTCAAGGCATGGAAGACAGGGCTCAGTGGTCAACCGCTATTAGCTAACGGTCGACCGGACATTAAGGAACAAGCTCCTTAATTGTGTTTTGACGTAGGATTTCATTCCTAATTCAAGTCTAAGTTGAGTCACGGCTCTAATGGGTATTTAAGGACTCTAATAGGGTTCTTAAGGTTTATGCTAAGCTTATAAAAGGAGGAGAGAGTAAGGTTTTGTGATAAATTTGTAACAAGGGAATTAGGGTGATTTCACAAGAATTCATTGTAATCTACTGATCAATAAATTTTATTGTTTGTTGTGGAATGGAGTACAACGAGAAGAAGGCAAACGACGGTAATCTATGTGTTTCATTTGTTCAAAGTTTATGGTTGCTTGTTTGATTAATTATTTCGTATTACATATTGGGGTTGTGTAAGTAGAATACTTGTTATAGCTACTAGTTGGGCATAGATTCTCTATACCCCGTGAATCCCAATAGAGATAAGTAAATACTTATAAACTAAACACATACTCTATGAATAAGTTGTTGGTAGAAGAAACACAGCAGCAAAGAGTAAACTTTAAATCCTGCACTCACATGTATGTTCATTCACAGCTTTATATTCACCACATGAACAGATACAACAGATGTGACAAATTTTCATAGCTAGCATATTATGATGGGCATTGGTACCACCGGGAATGAAACAAAGGTATGAACAAAAGCATATAGAAAACGCTGAAATGTAATAAAGAGCTGTCACCTTAACAATGAAATTCACAGCAATATCCGATTTAAGTTTTAGAATATCGAATTCAAAATAGCAATTATGATTCACGACTAATGAGCAAAGTGAAAAAAGAGAGAGAGGGTAACAATTTGAGCGCTTTTGGTTTTGAAATTAGGGGCACATGGCTGGGGAAACTTTTTCTTCTTTCTTTTTAACTTTTATCAGGAAACAGTACTTTTGGCACTCCTGTTGGGCCTTTTCTGTTGTAGTGGGTAGAGTAAGGGGCCCCAGTCGTTAATCAAAGCAAGTGAGAGAGAGCTGGCTGATATATTTTTGCTGTCCTCAACTTTAAGAGCCATGATGTGTCTAATTTACTCTCCTTTTTCAATAATAATGAGTATGGTAGAAAGTGACAATCCTAACCAAATCTGTACACCAAATGCATACACTTGGTTTTTGTTGGACCATCCAAGAAAATCCGTGTATGGATTTGGTGTACAGATTCGGTATTCATCTTTTCTTGCTTTGGCATGCATAAACACAATGGCAGCTCCAAAACTTTGCATTTGCCACCTTTCTTAATTATCTTGTACATGTTGATTCAGATAAGGATTAAGCAGTTGTAGGGCTCACTTTTGAAATTGGCAATCTGACTCAAGTTTGAATGGTTGCCACAAAAAATATCCAATACTATACTTGCGAGTTTGCAATATGAATCAGGCAAAATGTCCTTAAATATCAAATTCGTAGTTATCTTTAGCGCATGGCGTAATGCTACATGACTTATGTTAAAATTCATATGCGATGAATCAAACCAACTAAAATGAGATGGAGGGAATCATCAACATTGTAGAAAAGTACCGCAATGAATTGCCAAATCAAATACTCCCTCCATCTGGAATTATTATTACCATAATAATTTTCAGAATGAACTAAAATTAGTTCATTTTAAAAAATTATATGGTAATAATTTGTAGCAACCGTAAATTTTTATATTAATAAAGTAGAATTTTATTGCTCAAAGAGAGTAATTTTGAGTTCTAGAAAACTCATTAAAATTAAATTTAAAAATTTAAAATTTTTTCGTCAGACCGATCGATCGCTTGTGGAGACTTGTCGAATAATGTAATAATTAAATTACACTTCTTTTTGTTATTCTATCTCATGTACGTGGATATGGTTTAAGTCTTATCGATCCAGTATGACTCAAACATATAAAATAATATGTGATGATTCGAGTATTCAGTCCGTCCCAGATTCCTATGCCTATAATCTTAATTAGAATATGGCTTCCGCGCATATTGGGGTTGTGAAAATTTGGGGCGTGACATAATTATTCTAGACAGGGATTAGCAAATGAGAAAGTATATTATGCAAAGGCGACTCTTCCATTACAAAGTTGCATCTCTCTGGCCTCTTATGTGCGTCATGGAAGGGAAGAAAACATTACACTTAGCTGTAGCCAATTATCCATTAGCCATGCAATCGGTTTGAGGGCCTTCCATGGTCTTTGTTTATTCCTGCCATGGGGACTCACCACAGGACAAAGACAAGGAAGGAAGAATGTCACATTCTAGAGGCAGCTAGTGACTTGACCATTCCTTTCATATTCCTCTAATAGCCAGCCACACGCACACAAACTCTTGGACACTAGCTCTTGTTGATAAAGCTGGGCCAATAATGGGACAGGAAGGACGCCGCCTCGTGTTGGTTTTTGGATTGGGCCCATATGATGGTTGGTTAGTAGTCCTCAAGGGACCTCTATAAGGCCAAGATGGGGCAGTGTCCTCCAAACCACCAGATTTCTTGACATACTAATGCGAGTTTCAATTTGAAATGTCTCATCGAAGCCTAAGTACCGATCATTAGGGTTATACAATGGATCATTATCTTATATTCATATACATTTCTCATTATGTTATACCGTAGTCCCACGTTCTCACTTTCTTATCTTTACAGTTGAAATAAGTTAATGTATGTCTGGATTCCTACGTTATGGATTTCAACCCAACAACGTGCATTAGTTAAGAGGGCAAGTAGGTGATTCAAATTCGCTTGTGATAATCAAACTACATAGAATAGTAAATTTTTGTTACGTTCTCTCTTGGTTTTCACTTATTCTATCTATAACACTGTTGCATAGGCACAACTCGTGAATAGGCAAAATAAAAAGAAAAAAATTGTAGGAAATGGACAACATAGGGTGGGCCAAAAAATAGTGGGCCACTATTTTGGCCGCCTCGACTACGGTTATTATACATCCCATCCTAGTTAAATTGGGTTATTAGTCTCACGTCGGGCTTTTTACATATTACCTGGCGCCAAGTATGGTTTTATCATATTACCTGGTTTTTCTCGGGACTTCTCATATGACCTGGAATCGGCACCTAGAGTACCGAAAATGCCCTTCTTTTACGTTTTTTATGCATTTTGTATCCGAAATGCTTCATTCTTCCCAAAATTAACGATTTACAGGATCATCAAGTTGGGGAAGAAGATATTCCGGCAAAGATCCATCCATAATCGCAATTCAAACAATCGCCGGCGCCGTCCAACCCAAAAAAAAATTTTCATGCCAAAAAACTGTAAAAACAGCGAGAAAGACGAAAAAAAATCTATGATGAATGGATTTTGATGTAAGAGCAGTGGGAAAGCCCTCCCAACTACAAAAATTAAGATCTACATGCAAAGAAACACATATAAAGATCACCCATTGGTGTTCGACTGCTCCTGGACATGAAATAAAAGGATAAAAATGGGCAAAAACGTGAAATACTCGTCGGAGAGCGACAAGTTCTATTTATATATCTTTCTGTGATACTAATGAGGTGGAAGAGGAGGAAAAATAAGGAAGAACAAAAAAAAAGGGCAAAAACGGATAAAAAATGAGCAAGTTATGACATTTTGAAGATTGTCATTTATCGTGTTGTCGACGACACGACTTGATTCAAGTCGTGTACTATGCAACACGACTTGAATCAAGTCGTGTCGTCGACAATCTTCAAAATGTCAATCTTCAAAATGTCATAACTTGCTCATTTTTTATCCGTTTTTGCCCATTTTTTTTTGTTCTTCCTTATTTTTCCTCCTCTTCCACCTCATTAGTATCATAGAAAGATATAGGATGGAAAAAGAAGAAAAAATAATAAGAAAAAAGAAAGTGAAATGATAAAAATGGGCAAAAACGTGAAATACTTGTCGGCGAGCGAAAAGTTCCATTTATATATCTTTCTGTGATACTAATGAGGTGGAAGAAGAGGAAAAATAAGGAAGAACGAAAAAAAATGGGCAAAAACGGATGAAAAATGAGCAAGTTATGACATTTTGAAGATTGTCATTTATCGTGTTGTCGACGACACGACTTGATTCAAGTCGTGTACTATGCAACACGACTTGAATCCAAGTCGTGTTATATGCAACACGACATATAACACGACTTGGATTCAAGTCGTGTTGCATAGTACACGACTTGAATCAAGTCGTGTCGTCGACAACACGATAAATGACAATCTTCAAAATGTCATAACTTGCTCATTTTTTATCCGTTTTTGCCTCTTTTTTTTGTTCTTCTTTATTTTTCCTCCTCTTCTACCTCATTAGTATCATAGAAAGATATAGGATGGAAAAAGAAGAAAAGATAATAAGAAAGAAGAAAGTAAAATGATAAAAATGGGCAAAAACGTGAAATACTTGTCGGCGAGCGACAAGTTCCATTTATATATCTTTCTGTGATACTAATGAGGTGGAAGAGGAGGAAAAATAAGGAAGAACGAAAAAAAAATGGGCAAAAACGGATAAAAAATGAGCAACTTATGAAATTTTGAAGATTGACATTTTGAAGATTGTCGACGACACGACTTGATTCAAGTCGTGTTGCATAGTACACGACTTGAATCAAGTCGTGTCGTCGACAACACGATAAATGACAATCTTCAAAATGTCATAACTTGCTCATTTTTTATCCGTTTTTGCCCTTTTTTTTTTCGTTCTTCCTTATTTTTCCTCCTCTTCCACCTCATTAGTATCACAGAAAGATATATAAATGGAACTTGTCGCTCTCCGACGAGTATTTCACGTTTTTGCCCATTTTTATCCTTTTATTTCATGTCCAGGAGCAGTCGAACACCAATGGGTGATCTTTATATGTGTTTCTTTGCATGTAGATCTTAATTTTTGTAGTTGGGAGGGCTTTCCCACTGCTATTACATCAAAATCCATTCATCATAGATTTTTTTTCGTCTTTCCCGCTGTTTTTACAGTTTTTTGGCATGAAATTTTTTTTTTGGGTTGGACGGCGCCGGCGATTGTTTGAACTGCGATTATGGATGGATCTTTGCCGGAATATCTTCTTCCCCAACTTGATGATCCTGTAAATCGTTAATTTTGGGAAGAATGAAGCATTTCGGATACAAAATGCATAAAAAACGTAAAAGAAGGGCATTTTCGGTACTCTAGGTGCCGATTCCAGGTCATATGAGAAGTCACGAGAAAAACCAGGTAATATGATAAAACCATACTTGGCGCCAGGTAATATGTAAACAGCCCTCTCACGTTCGATAACAATTACAATAACTAAAAATTCTAATAGAGTACACAAGTATATACAACTTTTGTTTATTAAAAAAGAGGAGAAAATTTTAATTCTCAATTCAAGAAGCAAACAAAAAATCAGAACCCCTTCACAGTAGGATAGTTGGTCACGGTCAAGATCAAGTGCTTGACCGCGTCCGACCACCCAATTTCCAGGCCTACGTGTACCTGGTCCAAAAACGGAGAGAGATTTACTATACGGTTGGGACCCAGGATTCCTTAGATAATTAGAATTTAGATGTTCGGGATAATGATGTACCAAAAAAGAAGTTCGAGATGACGGCCATATGTGGGCGATAAGAGAGTCAATGTAGATCACATAAAAATGATTACTCCCCATGTTGAACTTAATTCTTGCATAATGTTCTGTGGTATCTGTGGCAGCTAGGTCGTTCTCTTTGATCTTGTCAATGCGTTCCAAAAACGCTTAGTCAACATATTGTGGAAATAATATCCACTTAGTAAAGGAAAATGCTAGGTCTCACGGGAGACTATTGATTATTATAATCTATTGATCAATAAAGTTTGTTGTTTGTTGTGGCATAGAGTACAACGAGAAGAATCCAAACTACGGTAGTTTATGTCTTTTGTTCTAAGTTTATAATTATTTGTGTTGATTAATTGTTTCGTATTACATATTGGGGTTGTGCTAGTAGAGTACTTTTTACAGCTACTAATAGTTGGGCAGGGATTCTCTATTCCCCGTGAATCCCAATAGAGATAAGTAAATAATCCTAGTAAATACTTATAAACTGAACATATACTCTATGAATAAGTTGTTTGTGGAAGAAACACAGCAGCAAAGAGCAAACTTTAAATCCTGCACTCACATGTATGTTCATTCACAGCTTTATATTCACCACATGAACAGATACAACAGATGTGACAAATTTTCATAGCTAGCATTTTATGATGGGCATTGGTACCACCGGGAATGAAACAAAGGTATGAACAAAAGCATATAGAAAACGTTGAAATGTAATAAAGAGCTGTCCCCTTAACAATGAAATTCACAGCAATATCCGATTTAACTTTTAGAATATCGAATTCAAAATAGCAATTATGATTCACGACTAATGAGCAAAGTGAAAAAAGAAAAAGAGAGGGTAACAGTTTGAGCGCTTTTGGTTTTGAAATTAGGGGCACATGGCCGTGGAAACTTTTTCTTCTTTTTTTTTTTAACTTTTGGCAGGAAAACAGTACTTTTGGCACTCCTGTTGGGCCTTTTCTCTTAGAGTGGGTAGAGCAAGGGGGCCCAGTCGTCAATCTAAACAACTGAGAGAGAGCTGGCTGATATATTTTTGAGGTCCCCAAATTGAGGGCCATTTTGTGTCTAATTTACTCTCCTTTTTCACTAATAATGAGTATGGTAGAAAATGGCAAGCCTAACCAAATCTGCACACCAAATACATACACCTGGTTTTTGTTGGACCATCCAACAAAAGCCCAAGTGTATAGATTTGGTGTACAGATTCGGTATCCATCTTTTCTTGCTTTGGCATGGCATAGACACAATGGCAGCTCCAAATCTTTGCACTTGCCACCTTTCTTAATTAGGTTGTACATGTTGACTCAGATTATAAGGATTAAGCAGTTGTAGGGCTCACTTTTGAAATTCGCAATCTGACTCAAATCTGAATGGTTGCCACAAAAAATATCCAATACTATACTTACGAGTTTGCAATATGAATCGAGCAAAATGTCCTCAAATATCAAATTCATAGTTATCGTTAGTGCATGGCGTAATGCTACATGATGTATGTTAAAATTTATACGCGATGAATCTACTTCATCAGTACAAAATCGTTGATTGTTGGGTCCAAAACAGTGGATGATCAACATTGTTTGAATGATGAAGTAGCTTAATCACGTAGAAACTTTAATTTCTAACGCAACTAAAGCATTTTCCTAGTGCATCTGCATGCACCGCTGATCCTAATGCTTGGTATCTCCTATTTGGTGGAGAACATCCTGGTAGACACCATGTAGGAGGACCAAAAACAGGTGACACTTGTAGCATATTTGCGCCGATGATGCACTAATACGCTCATCTCAAGGGGCCTTAGCTTATGTGTGTTTAAGTACATTTTCCCTCCGCCCTCCTTTCCTGATTAAGAAAGTAAAATGAACGAAAATGGCAATCTAATCAAACCGACTAAAGTGAGATGGAGGGAGTCATCCACATTATAGAAAACCACAATGATACTCCCTCCGTCCGGAGTTTTTATTACCTTAAGAATTTTCAGAATGAACTAAAATTAGTTCATTTTGAAAAACCATATGGTAATAATTATTCAGATGTGCCGTTTCCACCTCATGTAATGCATGCAATTACTGACATACAAAAACCACTTTTATAGAATATCACCTCAAGAGGAGAATTTTGAAAAAAAAACTTTTTGGACCAGAAATTGAGGAAAAACACTTATTTTATATCAAAAGCGGCTTTTCCAATAATAAGAGTATCCGCCTCTTAAACGCGATTCTATGCTAAAGCGACTATAAAGTGGTTTTTTGGCTTTTTGCAACCCTAAACCCGCCCCGGACCCCATTTTATAATCGACTCGGTTTAGGTACTTTAAGACGCACGCTTGGTCTCCACAATGTGGTAGAAGTAGGGCTATATCTTGAGTCGGGTAGGGTCGGGTTTACCTGACCCTACTTGGACTTGAGATTCTTAAACCTGACCCTACCCGAGATAAAAATCTGTAATATCCGAGAACCTGAGATAGAAATTGAAATTTTAATAAAATAATTAATATAATTATAATTTTTTAATAAAATAATTTATATAATTATAATAATAAAAAAATTATATATATTAAAAAATAAAGAATTTAAATGGTATATATCGGATAGGGTCGGTTCTAGGGTATTTTAAAGCTAAATCCGACCCGACCTGACCTGGGACAAATGTCAGGTCGCTTCCATCCTGATTGGGTCGGCTCTCCTCGCTCACCACCCACCTCCGCCTCCGTCATTTCCGCCCCTTTATGCGCATCTCCGCCGTCCCGAACCCTCGTACCCCTAGCAAGACCTCCGGCTGTCTTCCCAGAGGCGGCGCAGTCCGTTGCGCATGGGTTCGTGGCGTGGTACAGCACTCAGATGGGTGTGGCGGCGAAGGTGGTGTTACTGGCGCTGAATGATCTGAGGGGGCAATGATGGGGCTACGCATAAGAGGATGAGGAAGGGGAGGGGGATTGGGTCTGGAGTCTGGACTGGGGAAGACGGCGGGAAGGGGGCATATGGGGCAGAAGGCCCGGGGGACTGGTAAGCTTGGCTTTGAAGGCCGACAGACCCCGCTTCGCCGCCGGCTGCCCAAGCGCGGGTTTAAAAACCCTTTCAGTCTCACATTTCAGGTATGTGTTTGAACAAATCTGAAATCTTCTCTTTTGGTCTGTGTTACGATGCGTTGAGCTGGTATTGGTTATTCTGCGCATTTGATGCTGGAAGTTGGGGTTCAATTGTTTCAATGCGCATGGAGAATACGGAAGTTGTAGAAGTAGTAGAGAATGGATTAGTAATGGTTAGAGATTTGAGAAGGGTTTCTTGGGTGTTTATGATGTAATTGGAGATACTAATCCTAACATTTCTAGGCGGATTGAGTGGAATGTCTATGCTTTATGCATTTCGATGCTATTGTTTTTTTATGGTCCATTTTAATTTCTATAAACTTTCGGATAGCAAAAACTTTCGAAAACCTTTTTCCATTAGCAATGTTGCACATAGTGTATCTATTGCAGGAATCTATATAATATCTTGAAAAGTAATTTCTCGTTGACTATTCTGATGTTTATTTGCCAGTGGAGAGGATACTTGAAATCAAGTAATTGTGACAACTGCCTTATACTCCTATTTGTCTGGAAAAGATAGTGCTTTTACAAAGTGTTACTAGTGGTAGACTACAAATGATTATTAGCACTTGAGGAATGATCATGACTAGCTTAAATTTTCAGTTTCTTATAGCCCATGCCTTAGGTGTAAGAAGAAGGGAGGTAATAGGGAATCATAAAGTTCCGCTGTTGACAAATAGAGCTCAGCTCTGAGTGCAGAAATGCACTTCGCCTCCTATTTGAAAGGCATGGCTGTGTTATTAAAACTCTGAAATGCTGGTAATCTATTTTCATTCTCTGTTGTTTTATTTGTCATTATCTTTTTGATGGGTTGCAAAGTTGTTGCCAGGATAGGATCCGAGTGGCTTTTAGAAAGTTAGTATGACCGAATATCAGACCAATTCTGTACCTACTTGTTTTCATGAAATCAACAATATGAGTTGCCCTCCAGAACTCGCTATCTCAAGTGCCTCTATTTTCGTTTGATTGGTTCAAGTTCTGTATTTTTTTTATAAAATATTTGTATCAGCTGTTTCTGCTTTTAAAAAAAAAATCTGTTCCCAAAGAAAAATCAAAAGTTTGTTACTTCTAGATGGCTGTATGCGTAGATACCTGCCATTATTTGATAACTCATTTTTTTCTCCCTGGCCTGAGAAGTTTCTCCTATTGATGTACAGCCTGTGGGGTTGGCGAAGATTGCAAAACTCATAAATGCTGGCAAGATTGACTCCTCAGAACTAATTACAATGAAAACTCTTAAGGTACACTACCTCCCTGTGTGTGTGTGTGTGTGTTCGTACTGATTTCTTGTGATAAAATAGGATACAGGGGCCATAGTTAAGCAGATAAAAGATGGAGTGAGATTGATGGGTCGTGGTGCTGAACAAATCATGTAGCCTATTCATGTGGAGGTAAGCTTGTTGCTGCACTTACTTATTTACAAGTTCCTATGCATTCTATAACTAATTAATATATATATCTGTGCGGACACGTCATTTTTCATTTTTAGTGGCTCCATACACATGCTGAAGTGATGAAAGCTGCTGTCATGTGCTACTATTTGACAACGTAAAACTGTTTACTAGAGAATTTTTTTTAGTGTGATTAGCTCTAAGTTAAACTTTCTTAAGGAATTTGAACTTTTCTTTCTTAAACTCTCACTTCACCATATTACATGATAATATAATGTGTATGAAATGGTATTTCGCCAGTTCTCTTAAACACTGTAATACCTGGAAGTGGGTGAATCAAGTTCATTAATAATGCATGATAAATGGAAATGTATTTTGACATTTTTCCTAAACACCGTTAGACTTGGAAATGGGTAAAACAAGAGGTAGTCTCTAATGCTAATCATCCTCTCTAATATGTTTGTTGTGCCTGGAAATGCTCAGCCATCTGAATCAATTTGGGAACTTGCAGGTCTCCAGGGTGACAGTTAGGGCGAAGACTGCTGTGGAAGCAGCAGGCGGGTTTGTTCGGAGAGTTTACTACAACAAGTTGGGTTTCCGTGCTTTGCTTACACCTGAGTGGTTTGAAAAGAAAGGCAGATTGCTGCCAAGAGCGGCAAGCCCCCCACCGAAGCAGCGTGACAAGGTTGATGGTATAGGTCGCCTTCCAGCACCAACAAAACCTACTCCTTTTTTGCCAGAAGAGAAGCTAGCTGATACTGTTCTTGCGATGACATAGTTGGCCGCCTTTTTTTTATAAGCAGTTCACAAGCTGCATTAGTCTGTTGTGCAACTTGATTACTGACTCTTCCATGTCACCTCCCTTCTGAAATCTGAAACCCTGTCATGCGATGTTGTTAGGAAGAAACACTGTATTTTTTTTCTTTTTGCTACATAATGAAACACAGTATGTCAATAGTTAATTCTAATGCATTATTTACTTCCACCTTTTGGTCATGTAGTAAATGGTAAGAAAACAGGATTATGAGAGCCTAAGAATCGAAATTTCTGAGATGATGAAAATGACGCTTTGCTTGTATACTTGTGTGATGAAGCCTGCAGGTATCTATTCTTCCACCTCGCAGCCGTGAAATGCTTGTCCGTATATATGTATGTAGGTCACCCGTCGTAAGCTCATGGTCTGAATGGTTCATAGCTTGGAACGAATATCTTTTCTTTCCCTTTGGTCCTATTTTGCAGCTGGTTGATCTAATCAACAAATTGTTTATATAAAGGCCCACGTCAACCTATCTTTAGTACTTGAAACATCTTGATGAAAAAAAGTACTTGAAACATTTTTGATAAAAGTACTTGAAACATTTAGATAGTGCTTAGTGCAGGCACAAAGAGACTGTTGAGTGTTGGTGTCATGAAGCTTTGAAGCATATGATACTACGCCTAATTCCACAATCTTGACAGGTTTAAGCCTTTTCTATCGCCGAAACACGGATTTTTAAGCTGCATCAACGAAAGTAGGTGGTGTTAAATTGTACCTTGTAACAAAAAATAAATGACTTTGCAACTTGTATGATCTCAGCCACTAAACTTTTGCCCCTCGAAAAATCACTGTATTACCATCCTAGGTTATATTTCACCCACAAAAAGTTTTAAAAACCGAACTGGTCATCGATTTAGAATTCTTGTGGAGTAGGTCCAACCGGGTTTAACCCGGGTTGACCCATTTAATGATGTCATCAATATAAAAAAAACCCACTTCTTAAAATTTTATAAAACTTTACATAGTCTAATGTTCCATGTATAACAATTTAATGAGTAAAATAATCATATTATAAAAAGTAAACTCTTAAATAAAAAGTAAATATTTTTATAGATATAAAAAATATATATATAGTATGAGATTCTACCAAGATCGATGGCAAAAGAAGATAAAAAGACGTTGCAAAGAAGAAAAAAAAGAATTATATTAAAAAGAGTTTAAACTCAACTCAAACATATGAGTCGTAGTTTTAAAAAATTGGACCGGACGGGCCAGTTTGATCCGTTACAACTGAGTGGTTAAACCGGATCGACTGGGTCAATTGACCCGACTAATCTGACTCGAAAAACTGACTGGCTCCGGTCAAACCGGGCCAGCTTTTAAAACACTGCCCACAACTTTAGTGCGTATGATGGCTGGGCTTTGTACATGCCCATTCTAGAAGGGTGGTTGATCTGCCCCTTAGGTTATGATGAGTCGCTATGAAAGCAAAAAGCGAGAGCATAAAATAAACATGTGAAAGTTGGCTACAAAAAGCCACATGAAAGATCCGGCGGGGAAAGGGTTGGGTTGATTGCAGATTAACATAACACGCATCAGTAGGCTTTGTCCATTCCCCAGTTTTTTCCTTTTAATGACATGCGATATCTGTAAAAAGTTTTTATGAGACACTGCTCACACTCGTCCCCCTGCCCCTTAACCAACACAAATCCAACGGCTCAAGGCACCTCACCACCTCACACAGACGTTCACGAGTCATGTCTCATATAATAAATTGGGACATTATATTTCGACTAATTTAAAAGGCTAGCATTAAAAACCTTTGGCTTTGGTAGCTTTAAAAGGTCAATTTATTTTTTATTCGAAAAGTGAGGGTTTAATTTATTTATGGCTTTTAAGTTAATAAGTTGATGTTTCAAGGCCTGAGTGGATGGCCTTTTTTGTAGCGCTCTGTCCTTCCCAGAAAAAGGTCAGGCCCAAACTCCACAACTCACAATGGCTCTCTCCGCTCCTTCCTCCTGTGCCCGCCACACCCCTTCTTCCTCTTTCCCTCGCCTCTCCCGCTTGCTCCCATCTCCCCGCCTAATTACCATCTCTGCCCTCAACCCTCTCTCTCTCCCCCGCCTCTCCTTGCGCCGTCGCCGCTCTCCCTCCGCCAGCCTCGCCGCCGCCCCCGCCACCGCCGATGAATTTGGACTAGGTACCCCCCGGAAGCCGCTGCTTGAGGTGAAGGACCTCACGGCGGTGGCCGCCGAAACCAAGCAGGAGATTTTGCGGGGCGTCAACCTCACCATCTACGAGGGCGAGGTCTGTTTTTCTCTTTCTTTTTGGGGAAATTGGATGATCAGAGATGCTTAATCAATTGTTGAGCATGAAATTCTATGTTTAATTTGATTTCAATTTCCCAATAATTAAGTAGCTTTATTATGGATAATCGTCTGAATTGTGTTTTATGAAACGCGAGAAGTCGATTATCATCTTACATGTATTTATCTCTGCTGTTTCTTTGCGTATTCGAAAATTTATACTCCCTCCGTCCGGAATTAATAGTAAGAGTTGGTTTTTTAAGTGAACTAAAATCAGTTCATTTTGGAAAAACATATGTTATTACTAATTCCAGACGGAGGGAGTTACAACAGCG
This sequence comes from Houttuynia cordata, assembly GCA_039654745.1. Classification (NCBI taxonomy): domain Eukaryota; kingdom Viridiplantae; phylum Streptophyta; class Magnoliopsida; order Piperales; family Saururaceae; genus Houttuynia; species Houttuynia cordata. Next base: position 21,585,749 of record CM077509.1, read on the forward strand.
TCTATGATGGAAACTGCGAAAACAGGTTAATTATCGTATAGCTAGACGTGTATATCTAATCTCTCTGCTGTTTTCCCATTGTTTCTTTTGTTCTACAACATGTGCATTATTTACACTTTCGAACTAGCTACTATTTCCAAGTTAAGGAGTCATCTGTCAGAACCTAACTTTTGGAAACAAGTCCTTTATAATTGACAAAAGCACTTAGTTCTTTCTCACGGTCTTTTTACTAGGAAATTGATAGTAAAGTTTTTCTAGAATATGAGCACGAGAAGATATATTTCTAGGACTCTTTTTTGAGCATTTGTTCTTTTTTCTATATATTTTTGCAGTGCCAACTGGAAGCTGATAGCTGTACAGCGTTGTATATATACACTGGTGACATTGTGGGTATAATTGGTGGATAATGAAAAGGTGGACCACGTGAGGCCCACTTTGACACTTTTTCACTGTCCAACAGACACCCGCCACATCACCGATGTATGTCTACATCAGTGTAGCATTTTTAATTTCCGCATCAGACATTTCATGGCGTTTTGGGTTATCAATAACCTTGGTATTTCATTTGAGGAAGGAAAGACATATTAATGAGTTATAAATGTCGTTGCTTAATTTTACTTCGGTTTTATTTTTAAATTTTTAGATTATATGCAAATTTGCACTGTATTGGGTACGCATTAGTAAAACTGCTGTATTTTAAGATAATAGGAATTTTTTTAGTGTCAGTTTCTTGTAAGGATCAAGTTTAGTGCCATTTAATGTCTCGCAAATGTTGATTGCAGCTTAACAAATGATTTTTTCCCATTTGTGAACCCAACCTTCTATTAGAGATATTATGTTTTGACATCCTTTCCAAATTGTTGTTTCCTGTTCATTCCTATTCCCTACCAAATGTACGGTCTTTCCCTGTTGATTTCAGTTTTCTAATTGATGTTGTATTTTTCCTGTGTCTTTAGTAGGTGCATGCAATTATGGGGAAAAATGGTTCTGGAAGAGCACTTTCTCTAAGGTAACTTATTTGTTATTTTGGATTATTTGTCAATTTTTAAGTTAAGTACCTCTGATCTGACATTCAAGATGCCCCTCTGTGTGGAAACCAAAAAAGTGCATGATTGCTTACACATGCACAGAATGTTAGTTGTGGAGAAAATGCGCTTGTTTACTAACTGTGTTGGAAAAAAATTGGGGATTGGATGGGTATTCTTACTGGTGATATTAGTTACCATTTGTGCAAAATTTTAAGATTGAAATTACTGCTATTAAGAATTCTTTTATACCTGGTTAATTTTTTGGAACGATCCTTTCTGCATTTACAATTAAGTTCCCTCTTCCCTTAAATATATGCTTGCTTTCGCAAAAGGACATAGTGAAGCTTTCTTTTTCACAGGTTCTTGTTGGCCACCCTCAATATGAAGTTACAGGTGGTACTGTTATTTATAAAGGGGAAGATTTGCTTGAAAAGGAGCCGGAGGAACGGTCCCATGCTGGGATTTTTATGGCTTTCCAGAGTCCTGTTGAAATTCCAGGTTTAAAAAACAACGACTTCCTTCTCATGGCAGTCAATGCTCGAAGATCAAGGCAAGGTCTTAAGGAGCTTGAACCTCTCGAGGTATTGTCTTTTCTCTCAAACTTATTAATTATTATAGAAGAGAAAAGGGCTAGGTACTTTGTTACCATCGTAAACCTTGATTTATGGGTCTTCTTTTTTAGTCATGCATTAGTATTGCATGCAAATTGGTGTTGGTTCTGTGGCCAAAAGGCGGGGCTCATTGCTGCAACCTTGATTGCCTGACTTATTGCAAAACTGCATCAGACTTTAGAAACAAGAGCACATTATGCACCTATCAGCAATTATAATGATTTGATTTTTTATAACATCAGTAATTTGATTAATTATAGCACTTACCTTTTTGAAAACTGGTTAGCATAGATTAGCTGGAGGTTTGATACCTTCAGCACATAAGATAAGGCTGTAGTCCTGTAGCAAATAGAGAAGGTCCTCTGGAATTGTATCAGGGTAATAAAAAATGAAGCTATTTTCCTCAACTTGTTGGCTTACGGCCACAAGGGGTTCTCACTCAAAGTTGATACTGTTATACAGTTTCTCTCAAATCTTCAATCCCAATCCCCAATATTCTTATCCTGTCACTCCAGTCTCTTCAATTTCTCATAAAATTTTCCCTTTTCTTATTGGTGAATTCAAAATGACTTGAAGTGTGATACTTTCCCTCAATTCATATGTGCGAACTTCAATTTAGGATGTGAAGGACTTTCTGTTTTACGTTTCCCAATGCATTTGATATTTTGGACTTATTCGTGTCCATTCTTTTGAGCATGAAACATTCAAGACGGTCATATGTATTTGCACAATCCCAGCTATCTTGGATAAGTTAGAGTTTAGAAGCTTTGTCAATACTTATGAATCAGTTTACAAGAATTGTCGTTTTATCACCATCAAAGTTAATGAATTTTCCCCTTATTGCAGTTTTTTAGCTTTATCTACCCAAAGCTGGTTGCCTTGAACATGGATCCAAGATTCTTGGATCGAAATGTGAATGAAGGATTCAGTGGTGGTGAGAAGAAGAGAAACGAGATATTGCAACTGGCGGTATTTACTTTTATACTATTTTAGCCCTCATAATATCTTTTCCTAATTAAGAAGATTCATTTAAGTCCTTAATATATAAAATTGCTGTGAAATATGATAATGCATGTTTATGTTCAGGCTCTTGAGGCAGATTTGGCTGTATTAGATGAAATAGATTCGGGACTAGATGTTGATGCTCTTCGAGATGTAGCAAGAGCTCTTAATGGACTTTTGACACCGAAGAATTCTGTTTTGATGATCACTCACCAGCGAATGATATTAGATTATATTAAGCCTGCATATGTCCATATAATGGTAAGACTTTTGACACCGAAGAATTCTGTTTTGATGATCACTCACCAGCGAATGATATTAGATTATATTAAGCCTGCATATGTCCATATAATGGTAAGCAACTTTATAGCTAATATTATGTCTTTGGTTGGTATTTTGCAATATATTACAACTAAGCTGCAAAGTGCAGGGTATTCACCTCTTTGTAACTGCTAATTTCAATATAATAGTAGTAGCTGTGTATCTTTTAAAAGTTCCTCGCTCAAATGGTTTATTTTTAAGGGAATATAGTAGAACTCTTTTACATGTAATTTGTTGGCACTTGACAGTGGAGAGTACCGTTGGGATCTGCAAGGTTGTTTGAAGTTAATTATAAATAACTTAATAAGAAATCATGATCATACTCGTCACTATCCCCAACCCTTAATCCATGACCAATTTCGCATTTAAGTCATACATCGCCTATTTTTCACTAGTTCCTTCCAAGCCATAAATTGCTACCCTGATCCTTACAAGCAATTATATTTTTTCCAGGAAGATGGCAGAATTGTGAGGACTGGTGATGTATCTTTGGCAGAACAGGTTGTAAAAGAAGGATATAAAGATATAGTTGCTACACGATGAACTCTGTAAGTTCATTTGTATCTTATATTCTGGAAGTCTAACTTTCTGTATGTGTTTTGTCTTTTTATACCCGGAAAAGAAGAGGCTTGATGGTATTTATGTAAAATATATTCTTAACCACATTATTTCATGCAGGACCATATTGCCTATTTTTGTCATATTATGTTATAAGTTTGTAAAAGGAAATGGGAAATTCTTAAATTGATTATATACTGGGATACGTATAAGTAAGATATATAAATAGGTTTATATGACTTAAAATAACTAATCTTGATGGCCATGCAAAATTATTCTAAAATCATGTGTCTAACATTATTAGTTTTTATTGCCTTATTTATTCACTTTAATCATATGCTGCCATTGACATCTCAAAATAAGCATTAAAATTACATTTTTCTTGAAAATTTGGTTCTAATTGGAACATTCTATAGTTTGGGGGGATAGTTCTAATTGATGTTATTTTGGATGTGCATTGTGAGCCTGTGACTTCCCCCCAAATGTCCATCCATCCATCTCACCCCAAATATTTTCTGGCGACTATGCTCATGCATATTACTGGGCATCTTGCCAGAGAGCATTGTTGGTTGTAGATTGCACATTTACAATGTAAGTTCACAGTATGTTCACTCATTGCATATCATCAGTACACGGTGTTCATTTGATGCTAGTTTACTCGTATTTGGATGAGCCTTATATAAAGGTATTACTAAGTGATTGCATTGTCTTGTCATTCAGTTTTGAAGGCAGGTTGTGGGGCCTCCTATATCATTGTTAAGAAGAAGATATCTTCTATTGGCCTATTCTCATCCAAACCCAAGGTATGGATTCCCTGTACTAGCTATTTAAAAAATCAGCTTACAATCATGGAACAGCTGATATTTCAGTGACTAAGTCAAGTGGCTCTCCATGTTTTAAAGGAGACTGAGGTTTGGTGGGTCACCACACATGGAAGTTTCCTTTCTTATTCTTACTACTACCGTTGGTCAGCCTCACGGCGACATTCATTATTAAAGACAAAAACTATGATTACTGGAAATGGTTTTGATACTTAATTTATTTTAATTATTATAAGTGATCGAGTTAACTGGTTACAATTGTTAATTCAGAAAATGGACACAGCTGTAATGTGTTCACCATTTGGAAAATTAGGCGAGTTTGCATTTGGGTAATGACAGTTGGCCTGGTTGGCAATAGAGATTAATGATACATGGGGTAGTCTCATATTAGTGAATAATAATATCATCTTATTTATGTGTTCACCATTCTACATGAATAAAGCAGAATCAGATTTTCTACTAACTATTTACCTTGTCGATTCCAGCTGTATCTGTAGGAAATCAAGTTCTTGGACTTCTCTGCTCTGATATTGATGTAGGCCGTGTAACATTTCATTGTATTTTTGACATGGAAGAGGTTTCCGAGTCATCTGCTTCCGATTCATGTTCGCGTTTTTACTTTTGTGGCTCTTTACTTGCCCTTAGGAAAGCATTTTGAAGCTCCATAGTATCGGTGACGGCCAACCAGTGAAATGTCTTTTACATGTGTACTATTGTTGCTCAATTATTTCCCCTGCTATGTATATTTGGATGTTAAATTATACAATTTCGCGGCCAGTATCACTATTTTAAGTAATAGTTCGATCCATTACTGAGCATCAGTCAGCTTGTCTCTACACTATTAAACAAATATGTTAAAATTCCAATTAACCAATTAGGTAACTACTTTCCCTAAATACATGTCTGATATCTACGGCCTACGACTTTGCTCTTATTTTTATAATTGTCTTTTGCAACTTTTTTGAAGTTCAAATTCAATAATCATACTATAAGGTGGGAACGAACAAGTCGTGAAATTGCACGATGTGTGAACATATGGAGTGGGAGCTTGGTTTTGAGTTATGAAGAACAAACCTGCACCAGTACGGTACATGCACAGAATAAGCGAAGTAGAGAATGTAGACATTTAGTATTTTTTATCCTTTTTTCCCTTTAAAATTTCATTTGGTTTCTAAATGCGGTCAAATGGAAAATTAACTTCGGAGGAAGCAGTTCGCAAAGCCTCCCTTAATTTGATTGATTTTAGGACTCCTTTTCGATATATGGAAAAATGGGAATTTCATTTAAAAGAGGTGTGGAAGTGCCAAATTCAATCTTTTAACCATCATCGCCATCATCCTCACGTTGTATGCATTACATGAGCAATAAACATTTGATGTAATAAAATAAAGTACAAACAATAAAGGACAACATATTTAATCATTTAGATATAAGGACTTAATGCTAAAATAATGGTAATAATAAAAAACAATACCATTAACCAAACACATCCCGACAGGCTTGGAAGTTAGATCAGGCCAAAAGGTTCTGGCAGTGGCTCAAACCGGTGATCAAAAACTGGGCTTTGGTCGGACTTATCTTCCACACTGTGCAACCAGTTTGTGTTTTTCAAGTCCTCTTTCAGCAGAATTGAATCATATCGAGAACTCTCATATATGTCTGGTGCAAGATTCAGTTTTGCCGTCATCCTGCCATTGTTGCCATTGCTTTCTTGATTGCGATCCGGTGATCTGACATTTAAACTGTTGCTATTATCAGAGCCATTGCTTCCAACAGAGGATGGTGAATCAGAGATCCGTGCTGGCCGCCCTTTTAGACCACCAGACCGAACACTCTGAGGGAAGAGAGAGTTACTTGTCAAACCTCGGATACTTCCCACACTCTGCCGGATATCCTGCCAGTCAAAAGTGGTGTCCTAAGTAAATAGAACTTTACATTAAAAAAATATCATACAAGCCCACTGGCGATGCAGTTAATCTGTAAGGAAGTATATTAAATCATAATCACCAAAGAGACATAACCAACCGTTGCTTTGATGACACAATTATTTGAAACAAGATATGGCTAAAGTAACCTAATGACAAATTGTAGCGATATTGACATCAATGGCAAATAATTTTTTTGGTTGATATGCTGGACATAGACCATATTATGGATATAGTATACGATATAAATTTTGCTCATGATAGATAGAAACTTTGTATACACAACAAAACTCAGTAATGATGTCAAACATCAGCTTAATTTAAGGACGAGGTTCATCATCCACACCCCATATTATAGGACAGGTACCTCATGTATAAAGCGTCCCAGACAACAATCAGCATTGCAGTGATGTTAGTAGCTAAGAACATGTGTATGTGTTGGCTTCAGAAAATCAAACAATAATCTATATATGAGAAAGAGTACAGACGCATACCATATGCCTGAGAGCCATGTCAAGCGACTTCTTTGAAATCGTCCTTCCAAATCCAGTGCTTTCTGTTGATGAGATAGGCCTCACAGGCCTCAAGACCGCAGGCTTTTGAACTTCAGGTGCTGCAGCCTCATGACCATTGCTGTGCAACTGGCTTTTCCGAGAGAGCTCTGGAAGCCTGCCTCTTGTAACAACTGGTGATTGTCTTCTTGGAGGATTCACAGCGCCCGCTGGCTCTGAGCTCACCCTGACAGTTAAAGCAGCACCAGGACGAGACCTACCAGCAGAAATTGGTCGATCTGGCAAAGTTGTCCTCAAATTTGGCGGAGCATCAAGTGGAAAATCTGGGGGAACAATGGGCTGTGGTGGGGCTCGGGCTCGTGGACTTGGTGAGCTGGCTCGTGATGAAGGTGCTGTAGCCCTTCCAGCGGGGACACGGCCAACAGAGTTAGAGCGTGCAGGAACAGAAGTAGAAGCTGGAAGAGGATTCCTGCGAGTCGGAGTTGATGGGCGGGAGGCAGATCGATTAACTGTTGAGTTGAAGTTTGATGGGACTTGAGGTCGTGAAGTTGGAGTAGAGGGTCTAACATTCAGAGATGGTTGGGCTCTTTCATTAGATGAATTGGATGTCGGCCTGGTTTTGGCAGGTGTTGATGAGCGTACTGTTGAAGGACGAGCTGTAGGAGCAGAGGCTCTTGTTGAGGTTGAACGGGACGTTGGAGTTGATGGTCTTGAAGATGTAACTGATGCTATACTAGTATTTAGGATAGAGGTTCTGTTAGAGTTGGAAGAATAGGTGGAATATATGTTAGAGATTGAAGGCCTGGTAACTGAGCTACTTCTGGCTGGCTTACTAGGATGGCCATTCTCCGAGTGGGTAACAGAAAGCTGTGTGTGAGAAGCAGTTGTTAGATGGTTGTATGAAGTTCCAGGAGGCAAGATATTCAATGTTAAGCTCAACAGCTGTTTTAAAAGCCTTAATAATATACCAAAAAGCATACCCTTGAAGTTTTATTGACTGACACGGATCTAGCAGAGGAAGTGCTTCTTGGAGCTGTAATGGGTAATTGAACATCACTGGTATCCGATGAGGCGAAGAGAGGAGTTTCAGGAGGCGTGAGAAGCCTATAACAATGTAAACTTATTAAGACAGTTGCACCCAAATTGTGTTTGCAAAACTTAGAAATGCAAGATTTTCCAGGTTATGCAATACCCACATGTCGAGAATAAAAATTCAACAGCAAAAATTTGAAACAACGCATTTTTTCAAACTCCACCTAGCTAACGTCAGGTAATGTTCTGTTATCAGGTAATAATGTCCCTTTCAAAATAAGTTATTTTAACTTGTTGGCATAGCAAAACAAAAACAAAAGGGCTGAAAGCTCGCTATTCAATGAATGAATAAATAAAAAGAGATTTTCAAATTCATTGAACAGTCTGTCTCTGCCTAAAGAAATTCTCTGAACATGCAGCTGTGTGCAGTGGTGAACAAATTATCCAAATAAGATCTTGATGAAGCACACATAGCTTGTTACTTCTAATTTGTTGCTTTAAGCCCTTGCATTTACTCAACTCTTTAATTATAGATTTGGTGTGTAATTTAAAGTTCAGATCTAGCAGCCACCAAAAATATACTCTCTCCATTCCGTGTTAATAGTCTGATTTGGTTTTTCAAAATGAACTAAATTTATTGAAAAATCAAATCAAACTATTAATGGAACGGAGGAGTATATTACATGAGACAGCTCATTGTCTTAAGTTCCTCCACTCCAATTATCCAATCACATAGCGATTTGGCTCAAACAGTTAATTTTTAAAATCAAAGTTGATGGTATTGGATTTGTATTGGAGAAAGCAGGACATACAGCATTGGGAATCTAGTAGCCTCAACTTAAATTGCAGCAACCAAGGGTCAGTGAACTCGAACGCTTGTAAGATGTACAACATTTATCACATTTTAGCATATCCTTAACATGTAATTAGATTTGGCGTTCAACTAAAATGAAGGTCATTATACTTTGAGAAAGTAGATCTAAGCAGTAGAAAGCTTTATATCATACAAGAAATGAACAATATTCATAGTTAGAGAAGGATAATAGTTACCAATCATAGTCATGCTTCCCCCCATCAGTAGATGATAGTAGATCATCCATTGGGCTCCTCATCGACACCGGCTTGGCAGATCCAATTGAGATCCTTCCTAACTTGAGCATCACTGCAGTGCAACAAATCAAGGAAATCAACAACTATGAGATCATAATAAAATACTTAAAAAGTAAGTGACACTCAATCTGTTAGTAGTTATACTACACAAAAGCATGAAACTCCAATGTACATGAATCATTGAATCTTATAAACATAATGAAAGAACCAAATGATAGAAAATATGTTGTGAAAAGAGAAAAGCTCCTCCTTTCTACCAGAAATGCAACCAGATATGAAATTAAGAATAAAAAAGAAGTGGAAAAGAAAAAATTGCAACTGTAAGCTTTCAGTACTCAACGACGACATCATAACAGTGATCCACATTTGCAACAGTCAGATCCATTCGTTCGTCAAAATGTGCGAGAAAGAGAGAGAACAAGAAGACGGAGGAGGTTCGGACCGTCGGATCCGGGAGGGGAGGCGGCGGGGAGGCTGTGGCGGGTGCGGGCGAAGAGGAGGAGATTCTCGTCGCGGTCGCCGGGGGAATCGGCGAAGCTGCGGCCGCGGCGGTGGTGGGAGGATCCGGAGGAAGGGGGGCCGGCCCTCGCCGCCGCCAGAGCTTCCCTGGAGATCCGACTCATCCCGGCCAAGACGACGACGACTACTAGGACAACAAAAGGAAGCACATTTACAAGGCAGCAGGAAGGGAGCGGGATTTGCAAGATTCAGCTTTTATACCTTTTTTACTACTCTAGTCTCATTTTTTAGATTTCATGGTTTAATTGCATTGCAGGCAACCACTTGGAGTACTGTTTTGATTATTAGTGAAATGTTAGGGATTAGTTTATTGGTTAATTAATTAGAGATTGAAAGTTTCTTTGAGTATTTTATGTGTGTTTGTGTGTGTGTGTGTTGTTCTACTTTGAAGGGTTCTAGTTTGGAAGCTGAAGCTTCTGCACACTCCCACATGGTGGGGAGTTTAATTATGGATTTTGCATTATGTGGGTTCAACGCGGACGGTGGGCGTCAACCGTGTGAAAATATACGGACGGTGGATATCCATCGACCAGGTAAAGGGTGGGCTGGCTAAAATGTGGGGTGGTTAACTGCTCACCTAATGGCGTGGTGGTTGGACCTCTCTCGGTTGTGGGATGAGGTTCCATCTTCGCGACGGGCCTGTGGCGCTTGGGGGTGGGGGAGTGTTGCAAAGGTCAATCCTGTTGTTAAAAAAAAAAAAAGAGATGGTAGTTGCCCGTTGATTTCAAATGAGACCCACATTGAGCTTAGAGCTTGTAGGTTATTTGGTAGATATATGCTGGCTTTACTATTTGGGAAAAGTTAACATGCACCTTGGCTCATTGTATATTGATCGGAGGGGGGGCAGGTGGGTGATTGAAACCCGGCTGCCCCTGTATTAGTGTGCATCCTTAGATTGAGATTTGATGATTGGGGAGGAAGGTTGAGGGAGGAGGAGCAGGGATTAAGTCACGTGAATACAATATTTTAGAACAGAGATAACTTCCAAATATACACAATATTTGAGAACAGACGGAGTATTACATTTACAAAATACAATGGGGATGATTTTTTTAGCTAATGATGATGATTAATTTTTTGTATACACTTCGATGATAAAAGTTTTATGTCAGGAGCTTCAGTTTATGCCGTGAACAATATTTGTGTAAGCCTAGTCGTAGTTTTTTCAAGGGCTAAAATCTTAAGAATAAACTATTAAATAAACTATTTCTTCCTCATTTCGCTGAGCCTAATTTACACGTGAGCCGAGTTATTTCGAGTCGACGGATGGTGTCTAATCAGTCAACAGGTGAGTGTGAATCACTACCCGGCTTGAGATTACTAAAGACTAATGCAAGGAGTCTCATCTAATCTTTTCCTCACTGGTAACTATAGAAGCAAAAATTTGGGTTTTTACTAGGACTAAAAATGAGAATTTATTGTCCGTCATTATTTTATTTATTTTATTGGTGATATTCCAATCTATTCGAAATCCACTTTTGTCCCACTATCTTGAGACCCTGCGGGGGCCGCTTTTTGGAGTCATGGAGATGAGTCACGCGTCTTCCTTAAGCATCACCGTCCCATATTCATGGCTTCTTGGCTACGTGCCATGACAATAAGCCTTGAAAGTCCTTGCCAATTAAGCCTTTGCAGCCATCGATCACCAAGATGACGACACACGCACTATGCACTGCTAGAGTGCACATTTCTATCTTATGCGCCGTCATCTTGCTCTGATCAATGGCTCCTGTAAAGTGGAGGATATCCTAAGGATAATCCCTGGAGAACAAAAAATTCTCCCTTGGTCAAGCCTTTGAGCGTTGTGAGTATGAGTGTGGCTTACCTTATCATGTACTCCCTGTATCCAATGAAACATGTCTACATTTGAAAAAACTTGGTTCCATCATTGCCTGGTCGACTTTGCTCCCTCATAGCCAAAGACATGGGAGAGGGGGAAATTATGATTTTTTGTTTGGGCCTATGTTCTAATAAATTGAACTCATTTTAAAATGTAGAAAGGCTCCATTGAAGGGAAGGAGTATATTATATGAGGGTCCTCTTTCTATCCACCAAGTTCCAATTTTGAAGGCCCTCGAATACAATTATGAGGGTCCATGTATTACTTTGGTCTCGCGAGCATTTGTACGAAACATACTCCTAGCATCTCTTATATTTAAAAGCATCATATCAGAGTTATGGATTACGTTTTTTCCATACCGACAGAAATGTAGGATAATTCATTCTTTTATGAAGTCTTACCTCACTGCTTTTCCATACCTAACTCGTTTTACAACATTTTACAAAAGGGACTTAGAATTTCTTCAATCACACGTTGCATGAGGCACTAGAAGCCTCATTAGAAGCTTTTATTATTCTTTAAAGTCTTTTGGTATTCAAAAAGCTAAAATAAAAAGTTCCATCCACCATTGTTGTCCTTCTAAGCTCAGACTCGGGCATAGATGATCCAAATCAATAAATACTCACCCTGTCTTACATTAATTGTCCAGTTTAATTTTTCAAATTGAGTTAAGATTAGTTCATTTTGAAGAAATCAAATCACATTATTAACGTGGGATGCAGAGAGTACGATCTCTTGCTAGAATCACTAAAATTTTGATCATTTTCATTATTAGAGTTTAGCATCTCCTTTTTTTGTACGGTCTAGATGATCTAATAGATGAGGATCTCAAAAATGGAGGTTGTAACTAGTGGAAAATCACGATGTTGATCTCCTTGCACGTGCGGAAGGATCGCCTAAGAGACCAGTGCGAGAACACAAGATCAAGACAAGAGACAAAAGAATTTACGTGGTACGGCGATGTGCCATGTCCACGAGGCCACAGAAATTGACTATATTTTTAGAAGGATTAGAGAGGAGAATACATGATACTTTCAACTCTCTTAACAAGCCAAAACTCTTACAAATTACATTTCAATGAAAATCTCTGGTAAGGTTAAAGTCACCTCCTTTTGTGCTGTCTTGTGCTCTTAAATTAGGTCATATAATACATGGGAGAGAAGAAAGCCCTCAAATAGGATGCCCAAAATGCGATGCCACATCATCCCAATGTTTGGTTCGGTAGACCGTTAATTCCTTGATGTCTACTGCTAGCTCTTATGTCCATCCTGGAAGTCTCATCGTCACATACCGGTAGACCGGATAGCTACAAAGGAAGAGATCCAACCAGCCCGACTAAGGGTCCGTTTGGTTGCCCATAAAAGAAGCTAGATTCTTAGAATTCAGCTTCTTTTGGAAAATCTCCTCAGAAGGAGATTTTCCAAAAGAATTCACTTCTTCCTGTAGTGGTAAAATCCGTAATTTCAGCGAAAAGTGAGACCTTTTTGTAAAAAAAATGCGGTTTTGTACGAAACCGCATTTTTTTTTTACAAAAAGGTCTCACTTTTCGCTGAAATTGCGGATTTTATCACTGGAAGAAGCTAGAGTGACTTCTTTTGGGAAATCTCCTCCCAAAAGAAGATGGATCAAGAATCTAGCTTCTTTTTGGGCAACCAAACGGACCCTAAAGGCTAGCTGGGTTGGCAAGTGAATTTAATGGTTAGTCCAGCTTCCATGACCAAATCCAATGTTTGTTTTATAACATCACATGCTATATGAACAGGTACAGTATGGTGAAGAATTGTACTGTTTCAAGTTGATAGCAAAAGGCAAGTTGCTTTTCACATGATTCCAAGATAAAGTGGGGGTGAAAAAGCCACTAAATTCTTTGTTTTCTTGTCATGAAGTTATTTGCAAGAGTGGAGTGGGCTCCTTGGGAGTGAAAGGATAGGAGGATCCAGCATCGGCTTCCTCCATGATTTTCTAGCAGCGACAGATCTTGGTCTGAGATGTGAACCCTCTATTCACATGACTTGTCTTCTTTCATCCTTTTCTTTGCCATTTGTATGGCTTTTGTGAGTTCCAATGCCCAATAAGTCTTCCAATGGCCCTACCGAATTAAATGTGGCGTATCTTTTTGTTGGTAAAATTGAAATAATTGTGGCAGATCACATACTCATACATCGAACCATTCGCCGTCTTTTTTCCTAAGAAGAACAATTCAATCAGTAAATTCAATTCTCAATAACTTACATGTTATGATCTCCCATTTAATTTGCACACTCCCCCTAGGTCTTAAGTTCAATTTCCAAACTCTATCCGAGTGAATGGTGCAGCAACTTGTCATCGGACTTCAATGAATGCACAGCCAACGACACACAACAGCCATATGAAAATGAAGTTTCAATGTGGACAAGATATATAGGTGTGTGGCCAGGAATACTGAGGCTGGAAAGGTGTTTTTTTTTTATAGAATGGAGAGGTGTTTGATGTCCCATTTTATGCATGAGCTTTCATACAAGGTTATCTTGATGTTATCCTGTGGAGTGTAAGATACGTATGACCATTCAGTGTAGCTGGAAGAATCGAAGGCTGTGACCACAATAAGGAATCGCTTTAGAGCAAAGCCACAACTTTGAAAAGTGATGGTGATCATACGAGTCATGTGTTGGGATGGTATTGGTATCATGGTAGACTTATAAATTAGAAGAGGAGACTTGAAGATTTGTATTGGATGCAATTTCTCCTTAATTGAATTGGAGAAAGGGGGACCATTCCCTACCAGACTTAAGATGAGCACCTTTTTTTCATTTGTTTTTGTTAAAAAAGAATTGGACCAGACTCTTATCACAAATGTCACACCCCAAATTTTCAGCTTCCGATCGGAGCAAGTATCTTTTGATGTGCTGAATACTTGTGGCGTCACAGATAGATGCCGCCATTCACACCAATGCAATGTAAAGTGTAAAATGACAAAAATCAGAGGATATGTTACTTATAAATAAAATTCAGAATGAACAATAAAATATAACATGATACATTTATTGGTCCAAAGCCATTACAATTGTTTTAAAAAATAAATTATAAATTTAATATCAAAACTACAAACTTCTTCATGCTAGTTCTCTTTATCCATCTATCTTTTACGTGTTATCAGCAATTGACCTGCATCATATGATACATGAGTATTTCAAGAAATACCTGGTAGAATGCAAAATCGTAATAGAGTATAACAAGATAATTCAATGATAATTCAAATAGAGAAAGTAGTTGTAACATGAACTACAATATGTTACAAATCAATTAAAAGTAATGATTCATCATAAATGTTAGGAAACATATATTATCCGAACGAAACAATCAGACTCCATTCATCGATAGTACTAGGAGTGAATCAATTTTTTGTTCTCATATTATTACCTATCGCAGGCAGACAACGTATTCATTCGCCATTAGGGGTTCTCTTGAGGAACCCTGTCATGAGTCTAGGGCGTAGGCCCCATCGGTGTTCATGGACACAATGGGCAGAGATTGTGTAGGCCTTCCATAATGCCTAACAATGTAAAAAAAAACATGTGGGTACCTCTTGAGGGCAGGGATACTATAATCCCTAGATACACTAATTCCAATATCAATGTTTATGTCATGACTTATTGAACATACTATGATTTCCATCAGAGATACGTTAATCCCTTATGAGACTTCAATTGAACAATCATAATGCAAAGTACAAAGGTGTTATGCCAGTTCTGTATAATCTCAAACAAGCATATAGTGATGCAAAGAACAAAAGTGTTATGTCAACCCTTGTGGAATTGACTTTCTGGATAGAACTATCAGTAGTATTCAAGCGAACACAGAAGTATTACATGTAGTTGAATTCTTAAGTAAGAAACACTGAGGAAGACATAATGAATGCTGTTCATCGTGACTTTGAGAGAGATGTAAGACTTGAATTTCAAATTGGTGTTCACGGTGTACAGAAAGACAAAAAGTTGAAGGAACAATAGGTTTTAAACCTAAAGATTAGTTCATGACCCGAAGATTCATAGGTAATATTTTTAATGGATAATAATGTCTTTTCGGGCTGGTTTAATGTATCAGTATCACTCATTTTAGGGTGATATAAGATTGGCCAGAGCATTAGCAAAATCGACTGCAATTGTAGGGTTCTTAGTGCTATAGAATTTGATTATAAGACATATGTAATTAATTGAAAACACCTAGTATGTTGGACCATCCTATCAGCATGGTCGACTGCTTAATATTAAAGAGTTAAGGCTTCATTAAGGGTCAGTAGGGTTTGGACAAACTGACTGCAACATGAACACAATTGACGACAATTATACCAGTCATGTCACACCTTGGAGCGAATCTTAATAATCAACGGGTAACTTACCTAAGTCCTGTTTAGAGCAGCTTAATAATCTTGGCTTGGCTGTCTCGTTTTCTACTAGTGGGAGGCTGGCCAGGGGCATCTATTTGAGCTCAACTTAGCCGGCCATCATCCTCAATTGGCAATTTGCACTACCCACTCAAACACGACGTATAAGACCAGTCATGTCACACCTTGGAGCGAATCTCTTGTTTCTGCTTGCTTTTGGAATTGGGCCATCCACATCTTTTGTTTTTCTTGGGAAAAGGCCCATATCTTATTGGGTCAAGCCTGCAACACAAAATATCCTTTTCATTCCATCTCAAGCTATCAACATCTTTTTATCAAAAACAAAAAAGTTCTCAACATCTTTAAAGGAAAATGACAATGCTACACCGAATCTGTACACCGAACTCAAGCACCTGCACTTTCACTATGCAACAAAAACACGGGATGTATGAGTTTGTTGTACACATTCGGTGGATTCGTGCTAAATGGAGGCTCGGACTAGTCTTGAATTCAAACCCTAACCTACATGGATTATATTTCACTTGGGTTTCGAACCCGCGATCCATTAGTACAACAGTACTCTGTATATAGTTACTCTTTTTTTGGCACCTTTTATCTCTACTTTGTATGACTGGTACGTCTAGAGTCCAAACCTACATGGATTATATCTTTACTCGGTGTGGCAGCATATATATGGTGTTTAGTTTAACATGTACTACAAAAGAAGTCATGAGTTTGAGCCACCTGAGTACCCCCACCTAAGAAAAGGTTTAGTAAACTACTCTGCGTATCAAATAAAAAAGGCTCCCAAGAAGAAAAAAAAAAAGAAAGAAAGAAAGAAAGGGCTCCCCCCAATACATGACACAAAGGGACAATAAATTTTATTGCAACAAAGGGGAACGAATTAGATCCCAAAGGAAAGAACAATGGCGAATCAATCAATGCGCCAACTCTCAAATAAATCAGCCGCTTAATTTTAGCAATGTCACAGCTAGTTAGCGCTAACAATCCCCAATTTATCATCATTAATACTACTCACACCCATTCCAAACCCCGAATTGCCGTTACCATAGTCGTACGGCCGCACTTTCACCCGCCGTATCAGATAGATACATACATAGGCATGAATAGTGAAAGTATGTCAAAATAGAACTAATATCTAAGATGCTTTTTTTTGGCGGAGTATGTAGTATACCAACATTCCTAATTATTCTTCAAGTGGTAGGTCGAGACTCGAGAGGCCTTCGCTTGCTAGAAAGCCTAAGCTTTTATTATAAACCCAACGTCTCAATAAAATTAACCAATTGTGTGTGACGGTCTTTGACCGGATGGAGATTAATATGTCTTGGAATCCCAATAGAAAAAGATAAGATCGTGATTTGGACGAAATAGATACAGGGAATATTAGATATACATGATATGAGATCCCGGAATCTAGCCAATTGCGCTTTCCACTTTTCAAAAGTCATCTACTTGTATTTGTCTTCCTTTGCTGTCATCGTCTCTCTCCTCTATTTCTTCCTCCCCCACCCACCACTCTGATGCAGTGGGCTTTGTAAGCTCTTCACTTGAGTTCACACCATCAAGTCTTCCCTCTCCCCCCCACCCCTTAAATATCTGTTCCTGTAAGTCTCTCTTGTATGGTCTTTTGGAAGTTTAGCCAATGTTCATGCATGTGCAATCTGTAGTTCTCTTGCAGTTTCTGAGAATATTGCCAAAAAACAGCATATAGATCAATTGAACCATGGCCCATGTATTGTTTTCCCAGTTTCTTTTTATGTAGAATGATCTTTTGGAAGTTGAGCCAATGTTCATGCACGTGCAATCTGAATTTCTCTTGCAGGTCCTGAGAATATTGCCAAAAAACAGCATATTGTTTTCCCAGTTTCTTTCTATGTAGAATGATATTTTGGAAATTGAGCCAATGTTCGTGCATGTGCAATGAATATTGCAAAAAAAAATATCATATAGATCAATTGAACCATGATCCATATTTTGTTTTCCCGGTTTCTTTATACGTGACATGTTAATGTGCATTGGCTTGAATTGCTAGCTTTTTTTTGGTTGCCAAAGAAAAAAAGTTTTCTTTGTTGTCACAGAATTGAGTGGTGGAGGAGTCATGGCCGTCGACTATGAAGTTGGAAATCCTGCTCCATCTGAGGTTAGTGTGACTTGGATTAAAAATCCTGTTCATTGTATGGATTGTTGAAATCCTGCTTTTGATTGAAAAAATTCTAATATCGGATATATGTTGTTTGGTTAACAGGGAAAATTCAAAGCTCTGGCTGTATGTTGGTTATTGGGTAATGGCTCCCTGTTTACTTGGAATAGCATGCTAACAATAGAGGATTATTATATTAAATTGTTCCCGGTATGTATATAGTTTCCCTTCTCTGATTTGGGGTCTTGGCTTTCTATTTGCTATTACCAGTTGTTGAACACTTGATTCTTGGTAGTTTCTCAATCGGGAGCTTTAAGCTTGTGCATCTGATGATGAATAGAAGATTTTTTATTCTACTCTCTCCATCCGGAATTATTACCACCATTAAGGTTTTTCATAATGAAGTAAATTAGTTCATTTAGAAAAACCTTATGGTAATAATAATCCGGACGGAGAGAGTAGATTATGATGACGGGGTTGTTCTGGCCTTGATATACAAAACCTGATAATTTCAAGGTTGCAATAGCAGCAATTGTTGTATTTTGCATTGCATCTTCATCTGGACATTTTAATTATTATTTTTCAGAGTACTCCCTCCATCCGAAATTATTTGTAACATTTGATTTTCAGAAATGAACTGATTTTAGTTAATTTGGAAAGTCAAATGTTACTACTGATTCAGGACGGAGGGACTATCATATTGCTGCTAATTGATGCATTATTTAAATAATCAACTTGTGTTATTTTATGCTTGCTCCTTCCTTTCTGCAGAAGTATCATCCTGCAAGAGTGCTAACTCTAGTGTATCAACCCTTTGCGCTGGGAACAGTCACCCTATTAGCTTACCGTGAAGCCAAAATTAATACTCGACGCAGGAATCTAATTGGATATAGCATATTTTTCATAAGCTCGCTTCTAGTTCTTATAGTAAGTACTCTTTTGTTTACCTTGACTCTTTTGATAGCGTACTCTGTCATGGTTTTTAATTTTCTTATCATTTGCATTTCATCACATTTCAGTTGGATTTATCAACTTCTGGGAAAGGAGGGATTGGTACCTATATTGGTATTTGTATCCTTAGTGCATCATTTGGACTTGCAGATGGTCATGTTCAAGGGGGTATGATGGGTGACCTCTCTTTCATGGATCCTGAGTTTATGCAGGTTAAGTTTTGAGAGCTTGTTAGTTTAGATCTTCTTTCTATTTTTTTGTTTCTTTTTTTATTTCCATTCTTTTTGGTTAGATTGAAGAGCTTACCATTAAACATTTGTGATTTTCTTGGATCAAATTCAACTGTTACAGTCATTTTTGGCTGGTATGGCTGCATCTGGGGCTCTAACTTCTGCTTTGAGGTTGATGACGAAAGCAGCCTTCGAGAATTCTAACAATGGTCTTCGAAAAGGAGCATGTAAGCAGATAAATTTACAGCCAGTGATGTTATGGTTTTAACATGTTTCTTTATGTATCCACAGATAATTTATCCTTGATGTCTTATTGCAGTGATGTTCTTTGCAATTTCGGCTGCTTTTGAGCTTTTATGTGTGCTTCTTTACGCATACTTCTTTCCCAAATTACCAATTGTGAGGTACTATCGGTCAAAAGCAGCTGCTGAAGGATCCAAAACTGTGACGGCAGACCTTGCTGCTGCTGGTGTTAAGGTGGATCTAAACTCTAGTCTAAATGCCAATTTGGCGATAATACATCTTATTATAAAGTGATAATTGTATGGTCAGACTTAATTTTTGTTGAGGTTTAGTTTATTACCTGAGAGTGAATTTGAAATTTCGTGTATTATTCAACCAGCCAAATTATGGTTACTTAATTTCGTACTTGAATATAATGTACTACCATGATGACTAGATATTATATTTAGAGCATTCTGATTTTAAAACACTGAAGAACGGTAATGATTTCTTTTAGGTTGAAGACGATCAAAAGAAAGTAGATCGCTTGAGCAACAGACAGTTGATAAAGCGGGTTCCCGACTATGCAATTGGCATATATCTTATATATGTTGTGACCTTATCTATCTTCCCTGGATTTTTGGTTGAAGATACTGGATCTCACGGGCTTGGTTCATGGTAAGTTCTCATTTGCGCAAATATGAACTTTTCTTTGCATTTACACTCTGATCTTTCTAAGCAAACAATGTTTGTCATTTTCTCTGTTACATCTAACACGCGTGGTGCGTGAATGTATTCTTCAAAAGTGGACACAGCGCTTTTAGTATTTGTAGGCATAGCTGATGCTGAATTATATGTGGATTTCTCATGTAGATAAGTTATACATGGGCAGTAAGTTCATTGTGAGCTGCTAAACGGGTTTATGTTGTTGCAGGTATGCCCTTGTTTTGATAGCCATGTATAATGTTACTGATCTCATAGGGAGGTACTTGCCCCTTATTAAATTCTTAAAAATCAAATCAAGAGCTCTGCTATTGTTTGCCGCTGTTACTCGCTTTTTGCTCATCCCATGCTTCTACTACACTGCCAAATATGGAGACCAAGGATACATGATATTGTTGGTTTCAGTGTTGGGGTTGTCAAATGGCTATCTTACAGTCTGTATTCTTACTGCTGCACCTCAAGGATTCAAGGTTTGTTTATAAGATGTGTATATCACGTAGTAAAGATTTATTAATTTTAATTACAATGGAAAACTTATTTTTAGTGGCAAGTGGAGAATTGAAATTTCTACAGCATTTTTCCAAGTACATTGTTCTTATAATGTCAATTGCTTGTTCCAGGGACCTGAACAAAATGCACTGGGAAACATTCTGATCTCGTTCCTTTTAGCAGGCATATTCTCAGGAGTTACACTTGATTGGTTGTGGCTTATAGGAAAGGGGTGGTAAGCTCCACCAAGGTTTTTCTATTTATGTACAGCTTAATAAGCACTGATTCCTGCATTCATCATAGTCCGAAAGTAGATAAGTTTTTTAAGTTTATTGCTTCAATGCAATAAGAAAAGTATGCTGCTGAGTTTATGATCAAGCAAAACTAAGAGCAATGTTTGCACACTCAACTTCTTCCTCTGAAATGATTTGTAACCTCGACCAGCAGTATACTGGTTCCATTTTCAATGCGATCATACTTTTTTATGGTTGAAAAAAGTGAACGCTTTTCTTGGACTTTTTATGGAGCGAAGCACTAGTCCAATATATCGGCTTTATTAAGAGACTGAAATAACTTGCATTTGAACTATACCAATTATTGGAAGAATTGTTAAGATGGTGATGATGTCTCATGTACAGAACCTATATTCTGTATGTAGGCCGACTAGATGCTGGAAATTTTGATCCATTTATCAGTCTTTGTGAACTCATTTTGGTTTAGAGCAATGGATTTATTGATTTAACATCATGTTTGCTTATTTTTTTCATACTAATCATTTTTGTTTAAAGTAAACCTTTGGAAAGTTCTTCAGTTGTGAATTTGTTTAGACTCGGCCGCAGAAATGTTTTCTTTGAAATATATGAGGGATGAAAATGTTGATTCTATACAAAGATAATTTTAACTGAAAAACAAGTCGCAGAACGGGCATAAGTGCAAGGAAAAGCATAAATTCTTTTAGTTATTTTGAGACCACTTTTCCGATTTATCTTCTTAAAAAATTATAAACACACGTCTGCTTGAACTTAAAAGGACGCCCTCATAAAACAATTTTGATCCTTACTTGAGCTTGACCAAGGCCGCAAGAGATGTTCTTATTAAAAGGTTCCCAAACTGTGCTATTCACTCTAAATTGTTCATGACCTCTTGGAACGTTATCATAGCAATTGTGTTTTTTAGAACTATGCACGCTCACGCTCATCCCTTCCGTCTGCTCGCTCTGCACACACAATAATGGTTAGGTCCGGCACCTTCGTGTACCACACATACATGGCAAGCACACATAGCAAATCCCAATATAGTAGTAATGGGGGCAGCATGACACACTGTAAGGGATACCAAGTGAGGGGAGTTGAACCTTCAACCTCCCCCATGAGTAAGTAATTTATTTCTTTCCTCCAAAAAAACAAAACAAAAAGTAACCTTCTCTTAAAATCTTATAGTCGATTTTGTTTTTAAATATAATGATAATATCTAGTTCTCATTCTTTGACTTTATAACAAATAACAATATGAAGAGTGAGTATATTCGAGTACCAATAAATCAGAAGGAGCAATTTCACAATATAGAAATGCTACAGCCATATCTTCCATACTCCTTGTATATATATAAAAAAGGGAAATTTATATAATAAATCAAAAAAAAAAAAATCGAAAATGACTCACGGTAGAAAATATTTACCGAACCTAACAAACCACACAGATGCCAGCGTGGCTTATTTTAAAATACCGACCCGAAAGGCGTCGGTTCAGTTAAAGAGAACCGACGCCTATCCTGTTCAACCGAAAGGCGTCTTTTAAGCCCTTTGCATTTTATTGTATACAGCTTGAAGGCGTCGGTTCAACCAACCGATGCCTTTCTTTATAACTGAAAGGCGTCCGTCTTATTTCATTTCGTTTATATCCCTTCGGGCACCGAGCCCTAGCATTTCATTCTCACTGGTGCGCTCTCTGGCGACGTTCTCGTCACCACCTTGACCAGCTTCGTCTCCCCGTCCTCGCCTCCCCGCGCTCGCCCCGGCCACTACCTCGGCCAGCTTCATCTCCCCATCCTCGTCACCGCCTCGGCTCTCCGCTGACGTTCTCGCCACCGTCTCGGCCATATCTGTCTCTCCGTCCTTGCCCCGGCCAACGTCTCGGCTCGCCACGTCCTCACTACCGCCTCACTACGTCTTTGACTTCATATTTGACTTAATTCACTATTGTTCTATGCGTTGGTAAGTAGATAACATATATTCTTTTTCCTTTCTAGCTTACTTGTGTGAGACAAGTGCATGCTTAGTCTCATAGAACTTTGGTAGACCGATCCTACGATAGCTTTGTAGCGGCATGTTAGATGATATATGATATCTCTGGACATGTTCTTGCGAGTTTGCCATTGCTTCAGCCAGTTTTGCCAGAGATTCCAGGACTGGAGGTTGTTCCAGGACCTTTATCAGCTTCACATGACGTTGTGACATCACCAGCCGACATGACAGGTTTCAACCAGTTGTTTTAAATGCCCCGCTCAATCAAGTTGAGAGGCCTCTTCTTCGAAAGTATATACTCGATGACAATGTGCACTTCGTGCTCTACGTCAGACACCTTCGACGTCCTGACGTTGAGCCTGAGTATATTCCAACTCGAGCAGAGTGTAGGAATAGGTTGATGAGAGTTAATTGTACACTTATAATTTTATGAGTAAATTTATAATACCTTGCAATAAATGCATGCATAAATTTGTTTATGTAAGTTTAATGTTATGTATATGTATATTGTGTTATCAGGTGTTGAAAAAGTTGAATTTCATAACATGGTAGAGGGGTAATAAGAAAGGAAAGACGGCGTCGGTTGAACAGACGCATTCTCTCCCAATAGCAACCTACGCCTACAGGCTGTATACAAAAAAACGCAAAGGGTTTGAATTCGGTTGAACAGGCCTTTCTCTTTAACTAAAAAATCAGGTCGGTTTTTAAAAGAAAGCCACGTTGGTGCCTGTGTGGCTTGTCAGATTGCCTATTCGGTAAATATTTTCTACAGTGCATCATTTTTGAATTTTTTTTGGTATTTATTATATAAATTCCCCTAAAAAAATCTTCCATAGTCCTAAAAAGAGAGGCAATCCTCTATGTGTTGTGTGCATCATTTGAATATTTTTCGTGCAGAGTAGCAATAAATTATGAACAGCTCAGAACTCATATCTTATGGTAAACCTGTTTCCCTTGCTATCACCACCGTCTACGAGACTCTTCTCAGATATTGAGATATCAATGTAATCAATGATACAATAAAGCACTTACAATCTACAAATTATGCCTCTATGCTACAGAGAATTTTTTAAGTACGACTCCTTGTAGTTAGCATACATAGGAATCTCAAGGGCATTTTCAGCAATCCTCCGGTCTTCATGGATCGCAATCAAGCTTTCCAAAGATGGGAAACTTGCCTGTTAATTTCAAAGAAATAGAAGGCTACTAGCGTCAATAAATAATCAGTGAAGTCATATGTAGATGTTAAAAAATGAAAATCCGACCTCTGGACGTATATAGCCAACAATTGCAAGACGAAACTCCTCACCATAGAAATCCTCATCAAAATCATGAAGCAACCAAGGTTCCTGAATTTTGCCATAAGCTCGCAGAATAAAGAAATACTAGATAACCAAATGAATACCCAACGAAAATATTATATTTTGGACTTAGAATAATATTAGCCAGCTCTAAATTTTCTTTTAATTAATATCCTTAATAGTAGAAAGCTTATAGGACTATTTCGAAACGGTTCCTAATCGAGCCCGCCTGCGCTCTGCCATAATGGCATTGAGCACAGACAATCTACTCAAGAATTCTAACCACAGCTTAAGCTCGGAATACATTTTCCCTGAAAATACATAATAAACTCTTGTAGATACTTAGGGGCCGTTTGGGGCGTGATTATTGCAAAAATATCCAGACTGGATTTTGGATATCTACTGTAGCATCCATGTGTATTTTTACATCCAGCTGAAACACGTCCTGAGGTGTTTCAGCTGGATATATAAAATATCCAGATGCTACAGTGTAGCAAAACATCCCATCTGGATGTTTTGCTTTTAATCACGGCCCAAACGGCCCCTTAATCAGAAGATGAAGTACAGTAAAAGCACATACAATGGTTTTCTCAACATTGTCGAAGTAGGGATTCCAACCAATGCTCATGACCATCTTGTAGATACCTTTTGTGGATAGCCCTGCCCAACCAAAATATACACCAGAGGCCTGTGTTGCCAAAATGTCTGAGAAACCTTCTGGTGATAAATTAGCTGCAATATAAACACATCAAGGTTTCACTTCATACTTATAACATTAAGTTTCTAACCACCGTTAGTTATAATAATCAGTAAAACCTGTAGGTATTCCAAGAACCTTCGAACCACGGCCAAATCCCTTGATTACAGGTCCACCAATATACCAAGGTTCCATGGGAAGGGTATCTTCAATCCCTGCAGAACCAAACTTCAGCTAAGAATTTTAAAGGAGCCACGAGTAATAACAGATCAAGGACTGCAAGTTTATACAATCATCAAAGGGAGGAAGGCCCCAATTTTCGAGCTTCAGATCAAGCAAGGAACTTATTGTCTCATCGGCTGAACTATAAAGAGAAGTTTGCTTCCGAAGAGATGGTACGGCAATTACTCCCATTCCAGCAGCCTTTCCGGCTATAACACCTGGACTGGTTACATTTCAAGATTAAATCCCTTATCTAGAAAAGAGAAGTATGTCCCCACCGTTTATCAAACATTACAAAGTTCTCTACATTTGACAAGTGATTTAAAAGACACCGAGAAGGATATCAATAACAAATCAGCCAACAGTTCATATGCCAAATTAGCAGAAACCTTTTGTATGCCATATAATGTAATATCCAATACATAATTCATGCAATTATACGATAAGATGCCAAAATTTATTAAACATCTTCAGAATACAACTATATCTGCGACAAAGATAATCTGACACTGACGGTGAATCCTCAATGACAAGGCAGTTGGAAGGTTCAACTTTCATCCTTCTGGCTACTTCAAGAAATCTTTGACAAAGAAAAAAAAATTCAGTTGCAGTTTCAAAAAATGTTCAAACAAAAAACAAACAATTTATTAAAAAAGGTCCAAAAAAGTATATTGTATCTCTCACTCACATTTCAGGAGATGGCTTCCCCATTCGCACTTCATCACCACCAACAATGACACAAAAGTTTTCTTTCCATCCTAAGTATTCAAAGATGTGTCGTGCATGTTATCAAAAAGTAGAGAATAACAAATGCGTAATCTCCCCATTCATTCAGATCAAACTTGATGTGATACTAATAAAAGCTTCTGGCAAAAATAAAATCATACCATTGTGAAAAGATATCTTTGCTTCTATATTAGATCTAGGAGAATTTGAAGCCAATGCCATCGGTACTCCATGATTGTGCAAATGTTTAACTAATCTAGCTGCACCAGGAAGTGGTTTGACATTACACCACCTAATATACAAAAGAAGTGTGCTTTACATTTCAGAAGCTTCAATCAACGATTATAGACGAATGGCTTGATTTGGACATTCACAAAATGAACCAAACGCAATAAAGAGAAAACAATTTTCCTAAAAGGAAATGGTAAAATGCATGTTGGAACTCTCAGAACTTTTACTGATTTGAACATTTACAAAATGAACCAAACGTAATAAAAAGAAAACAATTTTCCTAAAAGGAAATGGTAAAATGCATGTTGGAACTCTAAGAACTTTTACTGCTCAGAGAACATAGGAGTAATCTCGGAGATGAATTCTTCTGTTGAACAAGGAAGTTCATAATCCTCCACAATAGCTGTTGCAGCCTCCATTGGAGTAGTTCCAACTATCTTAAGAGCTGATCTGTTATCCCACCTCTTGCCAAACTTCACCAGGTATGATTTTACTACTTCAACCACAATGCCATCTACCATGAAGAGTAAGAAATAACAACACAATAAAACAATTGTGGCATACCAATCATACTGGAAAAGAACAACGCACACCACAAATGCTACCTGTGTTTAAAAGAGTACCATCCATATCTAAGATGACTCGGGAAACCAAACTTCGTAGAGGCTTTGTAGCTGCCATCCTCCTTTCTTACACTTTCAAGGAATGCCAGCCTGAAAATTTTATTTGTTAAAGATTGTAGACAGACCAGTTATCATATTTTTCAAGGCATGGTTGTAGAAAGCACAATCACATGTGGACATTCTGGTAAAATAAAACTAAAAAAATGCAGCAGCTTTTTTTCCTAGAATTGGGGACAAAATAGTCACATTCCTCAACAATTATGAAAAATTAATTTACATCTTTTAAATAGTACAGCACAGATAAGAGTCTTCACATCACGTGATCTAAAGCATACTACTATATCCTAGAGCAACAAAAAGGTCTTGTAATGCACATAGAAGGAGCAAACATTTCTATTGAAAATTCAAACCCAACGCAATGCCAATTAAACTATGAACTTCAATGATGTGGCCACTATGCAAGTAATTGAATCAAAGTCTAAGCATGCCAATGCAGGAAACGGACACAAGATTTTTAGGGAAGGGGTCATATGATATTGAAGCAATAATTTTCCCTCCCCAAAGTGCTGAAGACAATCAGACTTACTTCTGATCACAAACTTATCCAGTACTTGTGCACCAAGACCAATGAAAACTTGTGATTTTGTTATTATAGCACAAAAACATGCTACAAAAAGTATCTATTAAACAATAAGATTTTCGTGCATACAAAATTCGAAATTATTAATTGAGAGAGAAAGAAGAGGTGGAAGAGGAAGAAGAAAGAACCAAACCGGAGAGAGGAGCAGAAGCTTGGAGGAGACGAGAGCCGAGACTGGGAAAGTTGCGGGGAAGAAAAGGGTCATGGACAGAAGGGAGGAGCGACAGACAGAAGGGAAAAGCGGCGGCCGGGACAGAGCTGCCGAGCTGGGCTTTTTCGTTTTGGGGGAGAAGCAAATTGCCGAAGTCAGAAGAGGGAAATTTCGGTCCCTATGATGATTGTAAGTTCTCGGGTTGTGGTAACAATAAGTAAACCAAACCAAAGAGAGGGATGTGTGTTAAAACTTGAATTTAACCTTGAATTTTTAGCCTGCTCAGTTGTTATTCAGTTCTCATCTTCAATCTATGAACTCATAGATGACAACATCTTTATGAAAGAAAAATTTATGATTTTAAACGTATAAACAAATGATTATGAATGTTTGGATTGTACATGCTTAGCCTACAATATCCTGTAATCTGTAAGCATCTCATAACATTATTGTTGGCAATGGAGGTGCTATTTAATTGAAGATCTCACATGTATTCTTGAAGGGATCATGTTCCTAGTAACATCTGATGCTCAAAGAAAAAGGGGAATTTAGGAGCCCATGATTCAACAAATAACTAAAAACCACTCCAAATAGCTATAAAAAAATAATCAAAACATTAATAAATTGCAATATACAAAGACTGATGCAGAATGAGATGGTGTTTGAGGAGATGGGATGGCACTGGCATGGCAAATGGGTTTTCACCAAGGGAAATTATATCAATAATAATCGACTTCTTTTTGGAAGGTAGCGCCAAAAGAGTGTCTGAGAAACCAATGCTGAATCAAGTTCAAATATTGCCGTGAACTACTCATAAAAAAATGGCTAAAATCATTGCCATGTCTGATAAACATAAAGCTTGTGAATTTGCTTTCAAACCACCAACTCTAAAAAACAAGAGCTAGATAAACCACCAACTCTAAATTCACCAATAGACGTTGATATCAAAAAGAATCTGTATAAGTTGAGTGCAGACACAACCTGCCAGCAAAAGCACATCAATCGTTAAGGTGCAAAAATTGAATGATGCACATAATAATAATAAGTGGTTCCAGATTGAAGTCATATCAGTGTACAAAAATCTAACAAATCTCGCTATTCAAATCTTTGAACAGAGAAGTAGCTGAGCTGTCAGGTCTCGGCATACTTAATCCAATCCAAAAAGGTTAAATTCAATCTGGCCAACAGAATAGACAGTGAGAAGGTAATTACTATTTTCAAACATACTGGCCAAACAAACACTTTCGGCTGCTTATATCCCATGCATCTACCATGGTTAAATTTTTGTTCCACCTTCAGAGGATGCGAAGACAGATACGAAAGACAAGGGAAAAGGCTATCACATTTGTCTTTGTAAACTGTGGACCACAATGCTAATTTATACTCCCTCCGTCCAGTTTTAGATTCTCCAACCGAAAAAATGTTGATTTTTAATGGATGGTGGAAATCCCAACTAATGGGGGGAAGAAGAGGTTAAAGCCACTTAAATTGATCATATGGAGCATCTAAAACAGGACTGTCCTCTTTTCCAGATGGAGCATCTAAAACAGGGAGGAGGGAGTATTTTGTTTTGTAGGTTTATATCATGCACATACGGAGATATATCATCTAAAACAGAGGATGCGAAGACAGTTTCTTCTGAAGATTTATCACATACGGAGATACAGAATGTTCTCCTCTATGAATATATTTCAAGAATTGTAAGAAATCTAAAGCAATCAATTTGATTTCCAGATCACTGCAAAACAAAGGACAGTCAAAATAACAAATACCGCTTCACTGTTCTCTGGAAGGGAAGGGTAGCCTCCTTCTGGAGGTTTCAAGATGAATCCCACAAATTCCAGGACATTTGGACCCCAAACTGTTGAGGAGGGATGGTCATCAGTTTCTCCCTTGAGAATTTCTCTAGTCCTCATGGCATTTTGAGAATTTTCCATATGGACTTCATCCTTAGCAATGTCCAAAAGAATTGCAGTCTGCATAGAATCACAAATATTATTTTACAATTCTGCGTGCAATTGCATATAATAAATTTTGTTATTGTCCTTACAATGGAGGAAGAGCTATTATTTTCAATAAGTGCCTTTAGGATGTCAAACCTCTGAGAAGATGGAATATCAGCAAGAACCTGCCAGTAAGAGGGGAAAGTTGCTCCTACTAGGTCGAGTAATTTAAAGAACTTTAAAAATGGTGAGGACATGAGAATTGTCACAAGTTAGATAGACAAAAAGTGTTCTGAGGGTAAATTGTAGAAGCCTTTGTAAGTCAGGAGGAGCAGTCTGCTCCTTTTCAAGTCAACAAGCCAATAAGCCGCACAATCGAGTTTACTCTTTAATGAAATGATGTCATTCTTCATCAATACAGCTAGGAATCTGCCAGATAATGTCAAACATATTGACAACCCATGCAAATGGGATTCAGTTCCATTATTGTATATTAGATGTCTTATTCATTCCTTTTAACTACAAAAAGGATAGCAATTAAGGAAACAGAAACAGTACATTTCAATATCTGACGTCTGGACCTAAGGCGTTGCTATTCTTCCATTTGAGAAACAAACAACTATTTTCAGGCTTATGTTCTTTGTAACTATAACAAGCAAAATCCCTGTGTGCATGCGCGCACATGTTTGTGTGTGTGTGTGTGAGAGAGAGAGAGAGAGAGAGAGATTCCTATTGCATAGCTTTCCCACACTATGCCATTTTATTTCTTTTGAGCTACCATCCTCGAGCGCTCAATCTTGATTTTTAACTGTATCCGACACCAACATTTGGAAAATAAGATTTGAGGCAAATTCCACTTAACAACTACTCATCATGACTAACACCTTAAAGACATTATTACGGCACAAATTCCCTCTAACATATCTTTTGAAACACTGGCTTGTAATCCAGCAACATAGATGTGACCTATTATCATCATTTGGCTACTAGATGAGAAATTCAAAGAAAAGCATCTTAATTGTGGAAATACCCTCTATTTTAAAAAGTGCAATTTCTTCAGTAAACACAATTATTAAGAAGTGTAACTGTTCTGACAGGCTAGATAGTCTAGATAAAGATAGTTCACACACACTTAAGATTAAACTACCAAAACCCATGGTCTAAGAATCTCTAAAACCATAAGTACTTTGAAAAGGTTACCTTTTTCAGTGCAGTAAAAGCCTTCTTTCTTGATGCAGCATCTAAAGCAAAAACAATGACCTTTTAAATGGCCTGAAAGTCTGTTTTTGTTCTCATAATTCATTTTTTTCTAAAAAAAAAAAACTAGACTGCAATACCTGCAGAGTGGTGAAAAAACTAGTCAAATAGCACAAACTTTCTTCGACATCACAATTATGAGAGATCTTTTCATCCAATACATACAACAAGAAGTCAAGAGTGTGATTTTTTATCTCCAGTGATTGATCAACGGAGGAGAGCACATGACCAAGCTTGCCAACAGCTTGCCATCTTATAGTTCGATTAGCTAGGAGTTGGAAAAGTATCAAAGTCCTCTGTAGCAACTTTTGGAACTTCATCACAGATATAAGCCCATATTTGACCTAGCACGTGGCCAAAACCCATTAGAGCCACTATATTTATAAAACTATCCAAGGCTTAAACATATTCAGGAAGATGTATGAAAACTTCCTAAATGTAGGATATCAATCAAAATCAAATGAGAAAAGATTTATCGAGACAATTACTGAAAACCCCTCACTTCTCAAGCATGTAAATACTAGTAAGAATGAATATCCTATATCACAGGCACAACTCATGAAATAAAGTTATTCACAAGTTATATCACAGGGACAAAATAATAATTTTAAAAAAAGTCAGCATATCTCGCCGAGTTCACGGCGAGATTTGAGCGAGATCACAAAAATAACTTATGTAAAATATTATTTATTTTAAAATTATACTTAGAAAACTTTGAAAAAAATAATAAAAAAGTCAGCCTCTCTCGCCGAGATCTCAGAAATGATCCCGGCGAGATTTGAGACAGATTAAAAAATATCTTTTTAAAAATATTATTTATTTTGAAAATATATTTAGAAAAAATTGAAAAAAATAATAACAAAGGTCAGCATATCTTGCCGAGATCTCGGAAATGATCTCGGCGAGATTTGAGCGAGATAAAAAATATCTTTTTAAAAAATAAAAATTGATAAAAACAATTAAAAAAGTCAGTATATTTCGCCGAGATCTCGAAAATGATCTCACCGAGATCACAAAAAATATGTTTGTTTGATATTTTATTTATTTTTAAAAACATATTTAAAAAATGAAAAAAAATAATAAAAGAAGTCAGAATAACTCGCCGAAATCTTGAAATAATCTCGGCGAGATTTGAGCGATAATATCAAATAAATTTTGATTTTTTTAAAAAATATTTATTATTTATTTGTAAAAAGTATTAATAAAAAGGTCAATATATCTCGCCTAGATCTCGGAAATGATCTCGGCGAGATGACAAAAAATATCTTTTGTCAAATATTTATTTATTTGATAAATATGTTTTGAAAATTTTGAAAAAATAATAAAGATGTTAGCATAGTAAAATATTATTTATCTTAATAATATATTTATTAAAATTTGGAAAAATAATAAAAAAAGTCTGAGATGAGGGCGAGATCAAAGAAATATCTTTTTCAAATATTACTTATTTTACAAATATATTAAGACAATTTTTCAAGAATAACAAAAAAAGTCGGCATATCTCGCCGAGATATCGGAAATGATCTCGGCGAGATCTGACCGAGATAAAAAATATGCTTTTATGTAATTTTATATAATTTGAAAAGTAAATTCAAAAAATTTAATCTCGAAATGATCTCGGCGAGATTTGAAAGAGACTACCAAATAAATTTTATTTATTTAATAGTCAGTATATCTCGCCGAGTTCGGTCCGAGATCACAAAAAAATATGTTTTTTGAAATTTGTTCATTTTTAAAAACATATTTACAAATGAAAAAATAATAAGCCGAGATCATTTCGAGATTTGAGCTAGAATACCAAAAAATTTTTGATTTTTTAAAATATTAATAATATAATTATAATATAAAGTCGGAATAACTCCGAGATCTCGAAATGATCTCGGCGAGATTTGAGCGAAAATACCAAATAAATTTAATTTACTTAATATTACTTATTAAAAAATAATGTCGGCGAGATTGATTTTTTTTAATATTCTTTATTTTGTGAATATACATTTTAAAATTTTGAAAGAAAAAAAGTCAGTATATATCGGCGAGATCTGACCGAAATCCAAAAAAATATGTTTTTTTGAAATTTTTAAAAATCATGTTAAAAATGAAAAAAAAATCCAGAATAACACGCCGAGATCAGAGATCTTGAAATGATCTCGACGAGATTTGAGCGAGAATACCAAATTAATTTTATTTATTTAATATTACTTATGAAAAAATAACAAAAATTAATAAAATAATATCGCCGAGATCTCGGAAATTATCTCGGAGAGATATAAATTATTTTTTGAAAAAATAAAAAATAGTCAGTATATCTCGCCGAGATCTCGAAATTGATCTCGGCGAGATCTGACCGAATTCACAAAAAATCTGCCTGCCACCAGCTACTAAATTACTAAAAAACGAACTTCCAAAGACCTAATGACAAAAAATCAAAATACCTGACTGGAAGGAGGAGAATCAATCAACGTTTGAACCTCGGACGGCACTGTGAGGGCGTTTTTGTCCAAACAACGTTTTCGAGATCGGATGCGTGATCGATGAGACCGACCACAGAGGAGACGGCGGCATCGGAGCCACGAAAATCTTCGGATTCGAAAGCCTGAGACGGAGATGCGGATTTAGCATTTTGGCAAAACAGGAAGAGAGAGAGGGAAAGAAGAAGCACAAGGTGAATTTGATTTTGCATGAAGAATTGAAAGACCTGAGAATAATCGGGCAGGGCTTGGTGAAGACGAGAGAGGACTAGAGAAGGATCGCCGAGCTCAAGGCAAGACATATCCAGTTCATCGTCCATCGCCCCTGCCTTCACGGCGCTGTTTATATGCCTGATCATTATGCCGGGGAAACACTTTTTTTTATCGGATGCACACATAGGCCTGTGCTGAGTTATGTTCGGCAGCCATAACAGCCGGCTCAACAGGTTTTAAAGGTAGGCCCGCAAGTCATTGGGCGGCGGTGAAGCGACAACGGGGGGAGTAAAACCCGGCCCAGGTCACCGGTTCGACTGGCCATAATAAAACTGACCTGGCAGGATCAACCTATCCTGCAAACCTGCCTGACTCGACCCGAAAAGGCAACTGCCTAAGTCGAACGTCCGATTTTTTAAACCAGGGGGAGAATTGAGGAGTAAAACCCGGCCCGATCCGACGGAATGGGTCACCGGTTTGACCAGCCAGGTTAAACTGACTTAGTCGGGACAACCTACTCAACAGACCTGGCCTACATGACCCGAAAAGACGGTCGGCTTCTGCCGGGCCGGTCCAGTTTTTAAAACCATACTTGTTCGTGAGAACAAGTGGGCCTCATCTAAAGCCAGGTAAGGCGTCGATTCTATGGGTCGTCATTTATACTATGCACTCTTAATAGTTAGTTCAATTGAAAATCAACAATAAATATACACATGGCGGTCGGGTGGAGCAAAATAGAGGGTGGGGGGGTTGCCGAGGCAGCATGGTGAGTGGCAGGTGGCTCTGTACGGCGACGGTGGGGCTAGGCTGGGCAAGGGGTGGCGGCAGTGGGGGGAAGGGGGAAGTAAAACCCCGGCCAGGTCATCGGTTCTACCAGCCATGTTAAACTGGCCTGACCGGGTCAACCTACCTGACAGACCCGGCCAACTCAATCTGAAAAGGCGGCCAACTCCAATCGAACTGACCATGCCAGTCTGATTTTAAAACCATGCTTATTCGTGAGAACAAGTGGGCCTCATCTGAGAGATGGGTGGGGGGAGCAAAACAAAGGGTGGGGGGGGTTGCCGGGGCGGCATGGTAACGACAACGGTAGGGGGATGGCTCGGCGGGGTGACAACGGCGGTGGGGTTGGGCGGCGGCGGCGGCGGAGCGATGACAGCAGGGGGTGGCAGGGCGGTGCGACAACGGTAGTGGGGGGGCGAAGGGAGGAGTAAATTCCAACCTGGTGGACTGGGTCACCGGTTCGACTGCCCAGGTTAAACTGACCTCGCCGGGTCAATGATAAGCATAAAATATACACATTTATATGCCTTATTTACCTATTTGCTAGTGTAGTTTTTGTGATAAAACATGAATAAATCGGGTTATTTGTGATTAGGGTAGTAATTAGGGGATTAATAATTAAATTACTCTAATTAACTATTTTAGATGCATTAAAGAATTTAATGAATTATATTTTTACTATGCGTCTAATTTTAGTTTGGTTTTGTTATTGTAGGTTTGAAAATGCGAAGTGCAGATCAGTAAGCAGGCGTGCGCATTAGACGTGTTTTGAAGAATCTGAATCATTGATGAGCTATTTAAGAGAAGACGGGCGCGAAGTTAAAATACGGACGTGCAGATTCGATTCGGCGGTTGAGATCGTTACGGCGGGTTTTATTAAAGAAAAAAAAAGAAAAGGATTAGCAACGTCCGGTCCGGTTTGGGTCAGAAAAAAATAAAAAAAAAGATGAGACAACCCGAGCCGTTGGCTCGGGTGTCGAACAGGACACAGCGCTCGAGCTTCTGCTCGAGCGCCGGCCGGGGTGAAAGAGGATGACGGCGACCGGAGCTGGGCGGTGATCGAGGCGGCAATTGCTTGACGACGACTCTGGACTCGAGACGACAAGGCGATCGAAACGGCGGCTTCGACAAGGGACAGCGGCCTGAGCTTGCGACCGGAGCAAAACAGAGCGGCAGGATCAGATGGCAGAGCAGTCGGAGCAAAACAGTCACGGCGGTAATGGCGAAACTCGAGAGCGCCGGCGAGGTTCTGGGTTTCGGCAAAGGGCTCGATAGCGATGATTTCGACGGCAAACAGAAGGAATGGCCGCTATATGGAAAGATCTGGATTTAGAAATGCCGATGTAATAGAGCCAAATTGAGAAGGCGTCGAGGCAAATCGAGTTGC
Organism: Houttuynia cordata; assembly: GCA_039654745.1. Classification (NCBI taxonomy): domain Eukaryota; kingdom Viridiplantae; phylum Streptophyta; class Magnoliopsida; order Piperales; family Saururaceae; genus Houttuynia; species Houttuynia cordata. Next base: position 21,621,051 of record CM077509.1, read on the forward strand.
AGACGTGTTCCAATGCGGTAAGCTTCCATATTCAGTTCGATTGGAAATGGAAAAGAGTCGAATTAGGACTCTTGGGAATGGCTTATAAAAACTGAAGAAGAGGGAGAACGGAAGGGACTGTTAGAGCGCTTGGAACAGAGGGACGAAACAGAGGTTCTGGACTCTGTTTTTGACGAAAAAACAGAGCTTTGGCGGCGGATTTGGGTCGTGATCTCGTCGGGAATTGGCGGAATTGAAGAGGAATCGAGAGGAGAAGGAGAAGAGAAGAAAAAGTCGGATTTTTGGCTTCGGTGAACAGTGAACGCGAACTGCTACAGTGTCGGCTGATTGGGGAAGACAGTGAATAGTGTCCCGTGAATAGTAAATCGTGAATAGTGTTCCTGCAATAGTGTTTTCTGATGCAATTTATTTCAAGTCTAAATCTGATTTTTCTCTTGAATATGAATAGCTAAATCTTTTGTCAAAGCTAAAGGTGACGTTATTTGATTGATATTTCTACGTCTATGAAAAGTGTTTAATGCTTATTTGATTGAATGCGATGTTTTGATAAAGTCACAATCTATATAATTATTTGATTTGTCGTTAACGTAAGGTACGGCGAATGCTTATAATTCTCTGTGATTAGTAGACTATGCTTGTTAATGATAAACTTTCGATCGATATTTTTATGTTAATGGATATGATGAACGTGAATGAATTATCATCCGATTAGGTCAAATCATTATTTGATTCTAATTGAGTAATTGAAGAGACGTAGAGTATTAATTAAATAATTGATCCTTGAAGCTTTGATATCTCCCATCGATTATCTTTGCCTGTCTTTAAGTTTTAATTAAATCTTTAATCATCATTTTAGTAGTGAGTTAAATTACAATTTCTCTACAAGATTTTCTGATAAGAACTTTAATTTGCTAAGCTAAGTAGTAGTTTTAAATTAGTGAGGAATAATTCTACATCATTCCCTGTGGTTCGACCTCGGACTTACCGAGTATATATTACAATTTGTCAACCTTCTCTTGGGTTTGATCAAATTTTGGCGTCGTTGCCGGGGAGTGAAGTTTAGGATTAATCTTCCAATTAGTTTATTTCTCTCTAATGTAGTTTAGTTAATTTCAATTATTCTTAGTTTAATTTAGCTTGTTTATTTTGCAGGAATTTGGAGTCCTATCTGGAACAAAAAGGCTTTTCATTGGATTTTTCATCAAATTTGGTAAACTCGTTCCATCTCTCTTTGAAATTTCTGTTGCTTGTGCATGCACTCGTGGAATAGAGATACTAGTGGACGATTGGTTAGAAGTAATTCTGCTATTTTGATTGAGAATCCCTCGTTTGAATTATCTGTTCCATCACACACACCTAATCAAATGGCTGATCAAGGTAGTAACCATGATATTAATGAAAATGAGATTGAACATGATGCACCAATGCGGCCCTTGCGTGATTATCTGCAACCTGCACGCACTAGCACACCTTCATGTATTATATTGCCTTTACAAGCTCATCAATTTACTTTTAAGCCTGGAATGATAAACTTGCTTCCCAAATTCCATGGTCTAGATTCTGAAAATCCTTATTTACATTTAAAGGAATTTGAGGAAGTATGTGCAACTTTTGAGCAAGCTTGTAGTGAAGACATTATCAGGCTAAAATTGTTTCCTTTCTCTTTGAAGGACAAAGCCAAGACTTGGCTAAATTCCCTTAAGCCTAGATCTGTAGGAACTTGGAAAGAACTACAAACTGAATTCCTTAAAAAGTTTTTTCCAGTTCATAGGACAAATGCTATGAAAAGGCAAATAACAAATTTTGCCCAAAAACAAAATGAATCATTTTATCAATGTTGGGAACGTTATAAAGATTTGTTAAATTCTTGTCCACATCATGGGTATGAGATGTGGCGCACCATCAGTTTCTTCTATGATGGGATGATACCCTCAATGAAACAATTTGTTCAAACCATGTGTAATGGGGAATTCTTTGATAAAGACCTTAATGAAGCCCTTGATTTTTTAGATCAAATAGCTGAAGACTCAGATTCTTGGGATCCCACCGATCCCTCTGATGTTTCTAATAAGTCGAAGTCTTCAACTACTAGTGGGGGTCTGCATTATCTTAGGGAGGAGGATAATTTGAGTGCTAGGCTAGCCTCTTTGGCTAAGAAGGTGGAGGCTATGGAAGTAGGGAAAATTAACGTTGTTAAGTCTGTTGCTACAGAAGAGGCCTGTGGAATTTGTGATGTCATGGGACACCCTACTAATGAGTGCCCTACCATTCCTGCTTTTAAGGAGGTGTTACATGACCAAGCAAATTCCATGACCCCTTTCAAGAGGCAATCTCCTTATGGAGATACCTACAATCCAGGATGGAGGAATCACCCCAACTTTAGTTGGAGGAATGAAAATGCTACACAAACACCACCTCCTCAAGCATCTTCCAATTATACTCTATATGTTCCACCTCACAGGAAGACACTTGAGGAGACACTGCAAACTTTCATGCAAGGGCAAGCTACTATTAATCAACAAACCTCACAAGCCATTAATGATATAAAGAGCTCTCTCACTAAATTGACATCTTCTCTTGCTGTTCAAGAGAAAGGTAGGTTTCCTGCTCAACCCCAACCCAACCCGCAGGGGCAAGTTCACACAATGGACACACAATCTTCTGATTCACAATTGGAACATGCTAAGTCAATTACCACTCTTCGTAGTGGAAAAGAAATTGATAAAACAATTCCACTTAAGGCCCAAAAATCTTTTGAGAATGATGAATCAAAACATGATAATGAGGAAATTGATAAGTCTGGGTCAAGTGAAGATGTAAGATGTCCTATTCCAGCTCCTTTTCCACAGAGGTTGAAACCAGCTCAAAAGTTGAACCACAATGCTGAAATTTTTGAACTTTTTAAGCAGGTGAAAATAAACATTCCTTTGTTAGATGCAATCAAACAGGTACCTTCTTATGCTAAGTTCTTGAAAGATTTGTGTACTATTAAGCGTAAGTTGAATGTGCAGAAAAAAGCATTTTTGACTGAACAGGTAAGTTCTATAATTCAACACAAAAGCCCACCCAAATATAAGGATCCCGGATGTCCAACTATATCATGTGTGATTGGGAACTTTAGGGTAGACCAAGCCTTACTTGATCTTGGGGCTAGTGTTAATCTTTTGCCTTATTCAATATACACTCAGTTCGGTCTTGGGGAACTTAAACCCACCACTATTACTCTTCAACTTGCTGATCGTTCTATTAAAATTCCAAGGGGAGTGGTGGAAGATGTGCTTGTTCAAGTAGATAAATTTTACTTTCCTGTCGATTTTATTGTTTTGGACACACATCCTGTTATAAATACAAGTGCAAATATTCCTGTCATACTAGGTCTCCCATTTCTTGCTACTTCCAATGCTTTGATTAATTGTAGAAATGGTGTGATGAAACTTTCATTTGGCAATATGACTTTGGAATTGAATATATTTAATGTTTGCAAACAACCAGGAGATGATACCGATGTTCAAGAAATGAATTGGGTTGATACCGTTGTTAGAGATCAATTTCATGCATCTCTTTCTGATCCATTAGAATCTTGCTTAGTTAATTCTTTATATGATGAATCTAAAGTGAATTGTGAAGAGGCTGAGATTTGTTCTTTGCTGAATTCTCTACAGGTATTGCAAGTGAATGGATGGAAACCCAAGCTTGAGGAGCTACCATTGCGTGACAAATTGCCTACACCATCAAGCATTCAAGCACCCAAATTGGAGCTGAAAAAGTTACCAACTGACCTCAAATATGCATTTTTGGGTGATGGTGAAACTCTTCCGGTGGTAATATCGTCTCATCTTAATTTTATCGAAGAGGGTAAGTTGATTGATATTTTGAGAAAACATAAAGGTGCTATAGGATGGACAATTGCTGATTTAAAAGGAATAAGTCCTTTAATATGCACTCATCGGATTTATTTGGAGGACAATGCCAAACCGTCTAGGGAGATGCAACGTAGGTTAAATCCAAACATGAAAGAGGCAGTTAGAGCTGAAGTTCTTAAGCTCTTGGATGCGGAGATCATCTACCCAATTTCTGATAGCAAGTGGGTGAGTCCTACCCAAGTAGTGCCTAAGAAATCTGGTGTAACAGTTGTCAAGAATGATAATAATGAATTAATACCCACTAGAGTAACATCTGGCTGGAGAATGTGCATTGACTACAGGAAGCTGAACGCAGTCACTAGGAAAGACCATTTTCCATTGCCATTTCTAGATCAGGTTCTGTAGAGAGTAGCTGGCCACACATATTACTGTTTCTTAGATGGCTACTCCGGTTACAACCAAATTGAAATTGCATTAGAAGACCAGGAGAAAACCACATTCACATGTCCTTTTGGCACATTTGCATATAGGAGAATGCCTTTTGGTTTATGCAATGCACCTGCAACATTTCAAAGATGCATGCTGAGTATTTTTAGTGATATGGTTGAACGCTATCTTGAAGTGTTTATGGATGACTTTTCTGTATTTGGTGATTCATTTGATGACTGTTTGTCTAATTTGCAGAAAGTTTTGAGCAGGTGTGAAGAGAAGAACCTTGTGCTTAATTGGGAAAAATGTCATTTCATGGTCTCTAAAGGAATTGTTCTGGGTCATATTGTTTCCTCGAAAGGAATTGAAGTTGATAAATCAAAAATTGATTTAAATACTCATTTGCCTACACCCAAGACTGTTAAAGATATTAGATCATTTTTGGGTCATGCAGGGTTCTACAGGAGGTTCATCAAAGATTTTAGTTCTATTTCTAGACCATTATGCAATCTCCTATCTAAAGATACCGTGTTTGAATGGAATGCTGATTGTGAAAAAGCTTTTACCAAACTGAAGGGAATGCTTACTTCAGCCCCTATTATGCAACCCCCAGATTGGACTTTACCATTTGAGATAATGTGTGATGCTAGTGACTTTGCTGTGGGGGCTGTTTTGGGGCAAAGGAAGGACAAGAAGCCTTATGTTATTTACTATGCCAGTAAGACCTTAGACAATGCTCAGATGAATTATTCAACAACAGAAAAGGAATTACTTGCTATAGTATTTGCTTTGGATAAATTTAGGGCTTACTTGACCGGATATCCTATTGTTATCTTTACTGATCATGCTGCCTTGAAATATCTTCTATCAAAGAAAGATGCAAAACCTAGGTTGATTCGCTGGATACTCCTACTGCAAGAATTTGATATTACAATTAAAGATAAGAAAGGAGTAGAAAATGTGGTGGCCGATCATTTATCTAGGTTGACTGTGGATGATTCCAATGAGGCTGCTCCAATTAAAGACACCTTCCCAGATGAGCAACTTTTTGTTCTTTCTAATTTACCATGGTTTGCTGATATTGTTAATTTTCTTGTCACAGGTCAAACTCCTTCTCATTGGACAACACAAGACAGGAAGAAATTCATGGTGGAGGTAAGAAACTTCTTTTGGGATGATCCATATCTTTTTAAATATTGTCCGGATCAAATTATTAGGAGATGTGTACCAAATGATGCAATTCACAGTGTCATATCTTTCTGTCATTCAGAAGCTTGTGGTGGTCATTTTTCTGCTAGAAAAACTGCTGCTAAAATTTTACAATGTGGATTTTATTGGCCTACCCTATTTAAAGATACTCATGATTATTGTTGTACATGTGGACGTTGTCAACAGCTTGGTGGAATAACCCGTAGGAATATGATGCCTTTAAACCCCATTTTAGTGATTAAAATATTTGATTGTTGGGGTATTGATTTCATGGGCCCATTTCCACCTTCTTTTGGCTATTTGTACATCTTAGTGGCTGTTGACTATGTTTCCAAGTGGGTAGAGGCCATCCCTTGTAGAAATAATGACCATAAAACTGTTATACGCTTTTTGAAGGAAAATGTTCTGTCACGGTTTGGTATACCCCGTGCAATCATAAGTGATGGGGGTTCTCATTTCTGCAATAAACCTTTTAAGGCATTAATGAAGAAATATGGAATTACTCATAAGGTGGCTACCCCTTATCACCCACAAACGAGTGGGCAAGCTGAACTTGCCAACAGAGAGATTAAACACATTTTAGAGAAAACGGTTAACCCAAATCGCAAAGATTGGTCTCTGCGGTTAACAGATGCACTTTGGGCATACCGTACAGCTTTTAAATCTCCTATTGGTATGTCCCCTTATAGACTTGTTTATGGAAAAGCTTGCCACTTGCCTGTGGAGTTGGAGCATAAGGCGTATTGGGCTATAAAAATGTTTAATTTCAGTTTGGATGACGCCAGTTCTGTGCGTAAGCTCCAAATCAATGAATTAGAAGAAATTAGGAATGATGCATATATGAATTCAAAAATTTACAAAGAACGAATGAAGGTTTTGCATGATCAACACATTCATCGAAAAACTTTTGAACCTTCACAAAATGTTCTTTTGTATAACTCTAGATTGCATTTATTTCCTGGTAAGCTCCGTTCGAGATGGACTGGTCCATTTATTGTTAAAACTGTTTATCCTCATGGAGCTGTAGAAATTGAAAATCCATTGAATGGCAATGTGTTTAAAGTAAATGGTCAAAGACTTAAGCCATTCCTGGAATTGATTCCATCAGAAGTGGAGAGTATTCCTCTGTCTGATCCCACTTATACTGATTGAATACTCTTACACTTAGTCTGGCTGAAGACAGGAAACTTAGCGCTCCTGGGAGGCAGCCCAGTTTTTAATTTGTTTTTAGGATACTTATTAGTTAGATGATGTTTTCTGGTTGGATATTGTGATTGTTCTCATCTTTTTCTTTGTTGATGCTTTTCACTTGCATGGGATTTTAGCAATTTGCTGTTCTCCAGGTAACATCTATCCTTTATTTTATTTCTTTCTTTATTTTATCTTTCATTTCATTCTTAACATTGAGGACAATGTTTAGTTTAGGTTTGGGGGTATATAGGAATAACATTGTTTATTTTCAAAAAAAAAAAAATTAAAAATTAAAAAAAGAAAAACAAATAAAAATTTGATTAGTTTTTAGGTTGTTTGTTAGTATTTTTATAGGTTTTGATAGTTTATCCCTTTATGATGCATACTTCAATTTTTAAGAGATTAATTTACATTGGAAGTGTGAGTAAGTATACTGGAGGATAGAAACACTTAACTGAGCATATCTTTCTGTTACAGTCCTCTTGGATCATGTGCTTGAGCTAATAAAACTCACTCACACACACTAGTACATAAAGTAATACCCTCTAGAGATTTGTTGAATACTAATCTTCAGTGGGATGTCTTTAGTCAAAGTCATTGGATGATATGTGGTTGTCTGTTGAGCTTAAAAGATCATGATAGACCATTTACTTGGCTATGGCAAGGGCTTGGAACCGGAAATAGGTTGAGAGTATAATACAGCCTGGACACAATAAAGATGTGCTGAAAAATATGAATGTTGATGAAAAAAAAAATGATGAAAACAAAAATGAAAACAAAATGAAAAGAAAAGGGGTTGCTTGACTTTATAGGATTAACTTAGGCTGATGCTCGGGCCCGAAGCGGTCTCTTAAAACCTAATGCCCTAAGCCAACTGTGCTGGGAGTCATTGGCCTGAGTCATTGCTAAACCTAAGCATCTTGAAGTTAGGCCTTACACAGTCCTTCTGAAAATAGAAAGAGAAAAAAAAAGTCTATGGTGTATTATCCTCTCAAATCTAGAATGTTGGACCCGAAGGAGGCGCGCAGATTTGTGCTATCATGAACCTAAAGATTACGATGACTATGTAGATTCTGATTTTCTTTGGTTAATGGGTAACACTGGATATGTGTAAAACAGAAATTTAGGGTGTATTGCTACAATGTTCTACACTTTTAATATTTATATTATCATTTCATATCATATTGAGCAGAAATTTCCAAGATGAAGGTGTAGAATAAAACCACTTACTTGAGGGCTTCTATATTCCAGTTGATTATAAATGCAAGTACATGTGGTTGATTTTCTTAAACATTGTGGTCTGCATTTGAAGGGATAATAGGATTGTTTGTTTTGAAGTGTTTATTTTATTTTATTTTTTGCACTTAGATTAATAAGGATAATTTCATAAGTACATGTTTGTGGGTAACATGGCTGTAAACCTCACGAGACAAAACTCGTCCTACTAGGGACACCTAGAGGTTTAAATGGCTTGTTGCATACGCTCAATGCAATCGTGTTCCCTACGAAAGTGGCATTTATTTTTCTAGTTTAATTTATCTTTAATTTTATTTTGTGTGATTTTTGTTTTGTTTGTTTTGCTCGGAGACTAGCAAAATATAGGTTTGGGGGGTATTTGATAAGTATAAAATATACACATTTATATGCCTTATTTACCTATTTGCTAGTGTAGTTTTTGTGATAAAACATGAATAAATCGGGTTATTTGTGATTAGGGTAGTAATTAGGGGATTAATAATTAAATTACTCTAATTAACTATTTTAGATGCATTAAAGAATTTAATGAATTATATTTTTACTATGCGTCTAATTTTAGTTTGGTTTTGTTATTGTAGGTTTGAAAATGCGAAGTGCAGATCAGTAAGCAGGCGTGCGCATTAGACGTGTTTTGAAGAATCTGAATCATTGATGAGCTATTTAAGAGAAGACGGGCGCGAAGTTAAAATACGGACGTGCAGATTCGATTCGGCGGTTGAGATCGTTACGGCGGGTTTTATTAAAGAAAAAAAAAAGAAAAGGATTAGCAACGTCCGGTCCGGTTTGGGTCAGAAAAAAATAAAAAAAAAGATGAGACAACCCGAGCCGTTGGCTCGGGTGTCGAACAGGACACAGCGCTCGAGCTTCTGCTCGAGCGCCGGCCGGGGTGAAAGAGGATGACGGCGACCGGAGCTGGGCGGTGATCGAGGCGGCAATTGCTTGACGACGACTCTGGACTCGAGACGACAAGGCGATCGAAACGGCGGCTTCGACAAGGGACAGCGGCCTGAGCTTGCGACCGGAGCAAAACAGAGCGGCAGGATCAGATGGCAGAGCAGTCGGAGCAAAACAGTCACGGCGGTAATGGCGAAACTCGAGAGCGCCGGCGAGGTTCTGGGTTTCGGCAAAGGGCTCGATAGCGATGATTTCGACGGCAAACAGAAGGAATGGCCGCTATATGGAAAGATCTGGATTTAGAAATGCCGATGTAATAGAGCCAAATTGAGAAGGCGTCGAGGCAAATCGAGTTGCAGACGTGTTCCAATGCGGTAAGCTTCCATATTCAGTTCGATTGGAAATGGAAAAGAGTCGAATTAGGACTCTTGGGAATGGCTTATAAAAACTGAAGAAGAGGGAGAACGGAAGGGACTGTTAGAGCGCTTGGAACAGAGGGACGAAACAGAGGTTCTGGACTCTGTTTTTGACGAAAAAACAGAGCTTTGGCGGCGGATTTGGGTCGTGATCTCGTCGGGAATTGGCGGAATTGAAGAGGAATCGAGAGGAGAAGGAGAAGAGAAGAAAAAGTCGGATTTTTGGCTTCGGTGAACAGTGAACGCGAACTGCTACAGTGTCGGCTGATTGGGGAAGACAGTGAATAGTGTCCCGTGAATAGTAAATCGTGAATAGTGTTCCTGCAATAGTGTTTTCTGATGCAATTTATTTCAAGTCTAAATCTGATTTTTCTCTTGAATATGAATAGCTAAATCTTTTGTCAAAGCTAAAGGTGACGTTATTTGATTAATATTTCTACGTCTATGAAAAAGTGTTTAATGCTTATTTGATTGAATGCGATGTTTTGATAAAGTCACAATCTATATAATTATTTGATTTGTCGTTAACGTAAGGTACGGCGAATGCTTATAATTCTCTGTGATTAGTAGACTATGCTTGTTAATGATAAACTTTCGATCGATATTTTTATGTTAATGGATATGATGAACGTGAATGAATTATCATCCGATTAGGTCAAATCATTATTTGATTCTAATTGAGTAATTGAAGAGACGTAGAGTATTAATTAAATAATTGATCCTTGAAGCTTTGATATCTCCCATCGATTATCTTTGCCTGTCTTTAAGTTTTAATTAAATCTTTAATCATCATTTTAGTAGTTAGTTAAATTACAATTTCTCTACAAGATTTTCTGATAAGAACTTTAATTTGCTAAGCTAAGTAGTAGTTTTAAATTAGTGATGAATAATTCTACATCATTCCCTGTGGTTCGACCTCGGACTTACCGAGTATATATTACAATTTGTCAACCTTCTCTTGGGTTTGATCAGTCAATACCTGGTAGACCCGGTCGGCTCGACCCGAAAAGGTGGTCGACTCCGGTGAAACCAGGTCGAACCGGCAGGGCTAGTTCGGTTTTTAAAACCATGCTTGTTGGTGAGAACAAGTGGGCCTCATCTAAAGTTGTTCTTCTATGGCTCGTCATTTATACTCATGCACTCTTAATAATTAGTTTATTTGAAAATCAACAATAAATATACACATGGTGGTCGGGGTGGAGCAAAACAGGGTGGGGGAGTTGCCAGGGCGGCATGGTGATGACGGTGGTGGCGGGTGGCTTGGTGCGGCGACAGTGGGGCTGGGCTGGGCGGGGGGTGGCTACAGTGGGGGGAAGGGGCAAGTAAAACCTGGGCCATGTCATCGGTTCTACCAACCAGGTTAAACTGGGCCGACCGAGTCAACCTACCCGATAGACTCAGCCAACTCAATCCAAAAAGGAGGCTAGCTCCAGTCGAACTAACCGGGCTGGTCCGATTTTTAAAACCATGCTCATTCGTGAGAACAAGTGTGCCTCATCTGAGAGATGGGTGGGGGAGCAAAACAGAGGGTGAGGGCGTTGCCGGGGCGGCATGGTGACGACAATGGTGGGAGGATGGCTCGGCAGGGAGACAACGGCGGCAGCGGAGCGATGATGGCAGGGGGTGGTTGAAGGGGGGAGTAAAATCCAACCCGGCGGAATGGATAATCGGTTCGACTACCCAGGTTAAACTGACCCCGCCGGGTCAACCTACTTGGCCAACTCGACCCAAAAAGTGGTCGACTTTGGTAAAACCAAGTCGAACCGGCCGGGCCAGTTCGGTTTTTAAAACCATGCTTGTTTGTGAGAACAAGTGGGCCTCATATAAAGCCGTTCTTCCGTGGGCCATCATTTATACTCCTACACTCTTAATAGTTAGTTCATTTAAAAATCAACAATAAATATACACATGGCGGCCAAACGGGCAGCCCAACGGGCTGGAGGATGGCCTCGATAGTATGGACCAATTGGCTCCACCATCCAACTATCCAACGGCTTGTTTGGTTGTACGGTGCACACATTTTTTTAGGGGTAAGCAAGCATGTGGGTGTTTAGCTCCCATATTAGTACAGTATATGTCGGTGCTATATGCATACGTCGGCGACCTATTTTTTTTTAGCTCAAACTTGAGCCGAGCTACATAAATATTAACGAGCCAAGCCCGAGTTTAGAGGGTACATGCTTCAAATGAGTTGAGTGAGCCAAAATTTAAGATTTTGAGCTCGAATTTAACCATGCCCAAGCTCGGCTCAGCTCAGCTCGTTTACACCCTTAAAAAGAAACATGCCTGCCACCTAGCTAGTGCATGCGCCACACCCCATCCGTTAAATGTGATTAGCTGACTCCAATCTTTTGGCTAGCTCCGGTCGTTCCGAAATCAGCAGGTCGTGTGAAGAGATGGGAAAATGTACATTGGCTTTTTCCTGTTCTTCTTTTAAGTTTTTCGATGATTTTTCTTCTTTGCTCAAACACCTCTTCCCCGAAAGTTGCTGAAAAACCATCCGATGGAAAAATGTATCTACATGGCGCAAGGACAGGCATCCAACAGGGAAGTCAGAATAGAAAGCCTGGTAACGGCCACAGTACCCAATCACACGATGGGCTCCTCAGTCTACCACCCCTTTACGCATACCCCTTCGTTTGGGGCATGTTTTTCCACCGTGGATGTTTTTCTACACTGTAGCATCCATGTTTAGGGGCCGTTTGGGGCGTGATTAAAAGCAAAACATCCCGAGGCTACACTGTAGCATCTGGATATTTTATATATCTAGCTGAAACAGCTGGATGTAAAAATCCACGTGGATGCTACAGTAAATATCCAATATCCAGTCTGGATATTGGATATTTACTGTAGCATCCATGTGGATTTTTACATCCAGCTGAAACTCCTCATGAGGTGTTTCAGCTGGATATATAAAATATCCAAATGCTACAGTGATGTTTTGCTTTTAATCACGCCCCAAACGGCCCCTTAGTATCTATGTTTTTTTCCTATCCAGCTGAAACACGAGGGGAAAAAAACATGGATGCTACAGTGGATATGCAAAATCCACTGTGATATTTGCTTTTAATCACGCTCCAAACGGCCCCTAATTCCCACCCTCGCCACTACCACCACCCTCCCTCCTCCGCCGGCGGACACCGCCATTACCGTCCGTGTATTCCTAGGGTTCAACATCTTCCCCAGCTACTTCCGCTCCGACTGTTCCCTCGCCGATGACGCCACCACATGCCCCGACTCCCCTCGTCCTTGGCCTCTACGGAAAGCTCGTCCCCCTCACTGTCGCCAATTTCAAGTCTATGTGCACCTGGAAAATTATTGGCTACGCGCCGCGTAGGGGGAACAGTATGCTCATCACCAATGGGTGATGGGCGCTTGTCATGAGGGACCCACGAGCACACTGTTCCCATGCGCGGCGCACAGCTAATAACTTCTCATGTGCACCGGGTCCTCCGGTTCCACCTACCGGGGCACGCTCATTCACAAGATCTTCCCCGGCTAATATTTTGTGGCCGGCCGGCAGGGGAGGAAGTCCACCCACCACTGGACTTGGCCAGTAATACGGAAACTGCAGATTCCAAATCCTTTCTTTTCAAGCATTTAAGGCCTGGCAATTTGTCCTCTGTTTGTCCGTGAATGACGACGAAGACGCCGTAAAGCTGGACCCCAATTACCGGAATGTTGAGTTCTTAATTACTACGGGCCCGGCACCATGCCCTCAGCTGGATAATCAGAAGATTGTCTTCGGATCCGTTCTCGATGGTTAGTAGCAACCCACATTTGTTTTCTTAATGCATAACTTGAAAGTTGAAATGCTGATTAGTAGTTTTGTCTTTACATTTCCATAGAGAAAAAATTATTTGCTAGGTTTTGTCTTGTGGACTCCAAGTTCTTTCCTCTGAAGCATTGGTATCTCTTTTCCTCTATCTTAAGGATGCTTGATAACACCTCTTAGATGTAAAATGTTAGTTTCAATTGGAAGTTAAAGTGTAATGGTAAAATTATTATTTAATACGTAATTAGACTTGGAAAGGTAACACAACATATCCAATGTCGACTAAGAGCGTAATCAGGGTTTGGGTGAAGTAGGCCAAGCATGGTCAATCCTTTCCTTCCCGAAAAAAGAAAAGAGTATATGTTGTGAAATTCCATAGTTGCATGTGCTTAACAGTAATGCCAGTAAACAATTTGTATTTCAGAAAGATACAAAGCTCCAAAGTGATTATATTTTAAAAGTTTGTTAATTTGATGGGCAAACTAGGCGTATTCAAGAGAATCAATTTTTACTTAGCTGCTGGTTGGTGTGCAAGACATAAAAATTTCAGTTTCTCGGCAAATTTCAAATTGTGATGACTGTAGTCAGTAATACCATATATACTCGTTAATACAGCAGATTATCCCCATTTGACCCTAGTAAGATGATGTAAATGCCTTACATTACAAAGGGAAAAACAAATCTTATGCTCCGCTCCCTCCCTCCGTCCAGAATTATTACATTATGAAGAACTAATGTTAAATCATTTTGAAAAACCTTATGTTAATACTAATTCCGGACAGAGGGAGTATAGAAAAAGAAATTCCTCTGATTTTCTATACACTATGACTCGACAAACCGAAGGAAAAATGAATTTAGATATGGACTTTATTATGTGCTAGAATTAAGCAGTTAAACACAAGTTCTAAACAACTAGTTAGATTGTGTCTGACAATTATAGTACAACAACGATTGTTTGGAAGTAGAGGGACTTCAGTAGGCCAGTGCCTTCAATTGTTTGTAGACCATTTAAACAGAAATGGTAATCAAAAAGGAAAAATCGGCACAAAGGTAATAGAGATTTTGGTTTGCTTTAAATGAAACACTCATTATGGTCAATGGATTCAGTTAAGTAGAACAGTGTTCCATCAACACTTTAGGTAATAGGTAATGCTATTTAACGAGAGTAATAGTATAAAAGGAAGTACATAATGACTAGGCAAAACCTAAAACTAGCGTATAGAAAGCATACTTGGTTGTCTAAAACTCAGGTGAGCCAATTGCCCCACCCTGGCTCCTTGTTTTTGTGACTCATCTAAGCCTCAAGCAAAAGGAAGGGCTGAAGAGTTTGCTCAATTTTTCGTTTATGTTAATCCTACATTACCCTGGTAAGTTAAGTAGGAATATCTTAGGTAACAAATGGTCTTCACCAGTTTACCCTCTTGCTAACTTGTCTCCTTTGAAACCATCATCATTATGATTTGGTGTTGGCAACAATGACTTTGTCTCCTTTGAAATCATCATCATTATGATTTGGTGTTGGCAACAATGACTTTCTTTAGCCTTCCTCTATGTTATAGTTTCAAAACATTTTATCCTTAAGTGAGTGCATCACCAAGTCTCTTCATACCAATTCATCCCATACTCTTTGGAGAGAGAGTAAGTGTCCTCTCCTAACCCATAGGTTTGACTTCATTGGGATCATCGACTTTTCAGTTTCACTTTCAGAAAAGAAATCAGTTTCCATATAGGTTGCTTATACGTATCACTTGTTGGGAACAATGTGGAAACAGATGCCAACAAAAATTTACTACAACATTTATAATTTTTCATTCTTTTCCACTTACAGAAACGTTTGTTCTCATAATTATAATTCTGTTGAAACTCTGCTAGTTCTCAATATGCTTCTCCTTTGGGCTAGACATCTCCTCTTCATACCGATGTATGCTTAAATAGGAGTCTGACGATCTTGCAGAGTAGCTCACAAGTGCACCTTCGTTAATTTATAAAATTTGGTTGGCTTGCCATTTATATGGATGACTATCTTGCTTCGATGATGAATTTCTTTATTCTACATCAAAACTCACACGAAGCTAATCCAACCTATGTCCGCATTTTAATTTACTTTAGTGATTTTGCTTCACAATCAGCAACTTCTGCACAATGAGCTTCTCAATCGAGTGTGGCCAGTAATATGGTCCGCATCATCATGTTATTGGCTACTTGATCAAGATAATCTGGTTCTGACTTATGTTATACATAAGGAAGAGCACTGCACAGACTCGAAAGTTAATCAATCCTTGTCAAAGAACCAGTGAAAAGAAACATGCTTGCAACCCCCAACCCAACCCCCTCCCCCCCAAAAACGAAACACATATGATTGTCTATTGTTTTCCTTTTTCGTCTCACTATATGTTCTGCTTGAGCCTTCATCATGTACGACGCTCTCATTTTCTTTCTTTTATATTTGATGGTCCTTTTCTCTCTTTCCTTAATTGTTTCCTCCTCTTTTGGTAGGAAGAAAGATCACTTTCTGTTAATGGCTTAAGTGGAAACACTGTTTTTGCCACTGGCTTGAATTATGTTGAGCCTGGATTTATATCCTGGCAGTTGATTGAGCTATAGAAATTTGTCCATGACTGAACGTTTTCTATGATATGTCGATCCATCTTTTTAAATGTTAATGCTGTCTCTAGTGGTATGTGTTCTGTTTTTGCTTCCTTTAGTTTCCCCTGCAAAGTGAACTCCATCAAGGCAGTACAGCATATTTCCTGACGATCCATTTGGATATTCAATTTTCTCTTTACACCAATCAAACAGGATTGCTGGAGGGTGATCCCTCCATTTTAAGTATTCTTGTTGTCAAAGCCTTTGTCTAAGAAAGTTTAAGTATGCCGGCCATTTGTTACTTCATTTGTTAGGGTTCCAATTCAGAGAGCGGAAGCAATAAAATTTCTCAAAAGTCTGCTTCAGAGTAGTGTTTTCTATCTAGATGCTTAAAGAAGATGCTATGTTGAGACTGCCATAGCGGCCATCCCTAGTTACAAACCAGCGGAACGAATTCGTCAATTCAATGATTTTGCAGAGTTTCTCGGTGATGAAAGGGCTCAAAATGCCCGAGTTATATGGAATCGCCCTTTAGAAACGATCTATATTAGTGATTGTAGAGAGTTGAAAGTTACACCTCCGTCACTTTCTCCTAGTTTTCCATAGTGATGCATCTACCTTCCCAACTCAAATATCATGTGCATGTTATTAGTTTCTTCATTTTTGGGGGTGAATGATCTTCCAAGTGGGACCTAATAGAATATATATTCTTGGCTGCACACTGCCTGCGGGGCATTAAATGTTTATATAGAGAAAAAACTTAACTAGACTTGACAGAGGAAATATATGAGTTGAGCCAATATTTGCATATCTGTTTATGTACAAAATTGATAAATCCAGCTCTCATTTTCTGTATCTATAGTATATGCATTTAAAACAAAAATTGCGTAATCTTAATAATTGTTCTTGGGTTTTGGTGTCTAATGTCTATTGTATTCTTGCCTGAATAACGTAGTCTTTTAACTTTTTATGGGCGATGTGGCCCATGCAGCGTGTGTCAGTAATAGTGATACCACTCTAGGGCCTGGGTGCTCTCATTTGGCCCATGGAAAGAGGTCGTCAAACTCTGCAAGAAGTTTTGCCCAAGAAGATACCATTTTGTTTGAGCTCGTACACATCGAGGGAAAGAAGAGAGAAAGAGACAGAGTGGAGGAAAATTCTACTGGCGTGATGAAAGGGCTCAAATTCCATAACCTGGCGAAGGGCCCATGTTCTGTTTGAAGCTTTGAGCTCGAAGCCAATGTTTTAGCAGACAGGTCGGCGATTGTGTTGCTGATACCCTGCGATACTATTCCATCTGTTGTCCAATTAGAATCTTCTGAGATCTCTTATGGCTTGTTTCTTTATTAGTTACGTATAATTTTATCATTATTTATATACTTAATGACAAAAATTTGTGCTGCTTAATGCGTATTTCTGTTTGGGGTTGCGTAGAAGACTTTCATTAACATTTGAACGAGTCAGTCGAGTGGAAGCTTGCAAATCAACGCTCGGTACCAAAGTACTTAAAATAGTGTATATCATTGAAAAGTCGACCAATTATGATTACAGTTGGCCATAAATGAAGAATCTCAATCTGATCAAAATGGAAAAGCAAATTCTCAGGAGGAGAATGGAAAGACAGATGGCTAGATGAGATGCGAATGGACAATCAAGGAGATGATCCTCCTGCCCAATGGTCCTGTAGCTGTGACCTACTGAGATGACCTTATTAGTGTTAATGGTTTGCGACTCGTGGACCGATGACCATCAGGGGCGATGGCGACGAAAAAGCTGTGGACCTGGTATGTGAATGCATCCCATCATTTAAATCGAGGGAAAGAGGACAGCAATTTGCAAGAAAAGTAAATACAAACAGGCCGAGTGGGGGGGACCGCTTTACTTGTTCTAGTAAATCGATGTTTTATGACAGGCAAAAGCACTTACTCAGTGAGCAGCTACAAGTCGTACAAGTCGGTTCTGTAAATGCCATTCTGATCCCGAATTCCTGATAATTCGTCCATCTGACGCCGGCCTGTGGACGCTAAGAGCATCAGATGGGATCAGATGAGATTGGTGTTAGAAGTGGGTGTTAGTTATAACCCATAATTGGGTATTAAAGAGAGAGAACTAACTCATGTTTAAAACCCACTTAATATGAGATGAATAAGTGAATTGGGTGAAGGATGAATAGTCTCACATCCACACCAAAGATGAGTTGTAGATGGTATATAAGGTCCAAGGTTGGCCTTATAAGTTAGGCCCAAGGGCCAACCCACTTTTGTGGGGAAGAGAGATGTTGGACCCATGCACCTAGGTGGGCTAACCCACACGCGCGCGCTGGTTCGGTTCGCACGCGCGGCCGGCCAGGTCGGGTTGGGTTGAAAATATTATTTTGGGACAAATTCAATGGTTTGGTTTTCTAATTTATTTTGGTTCAACCAAAATGGGTCCGGTTTATTTTCTTATAACCGTTAACGGACGGACGCGTCCGTTCAATGGGAAAGGGTGTTTTCAACGGGTCTTTAACGGAATTTCTATAAAGTCTTGAAAAACTGGTTTTTCTGTACGGATTTTCCCCTGCATCTTCTTCTTCCTCCTCTTGTCCTTCTGTGAAGCATTACACATTTGTGGTTCGCTGCACGTATTGTTTGGAGTGCTCCTACAGTACGTGGTTGATCGTCTTATCCTGGGAGGCAGACGCCCAAGAGTCCTAAGCACCGTAGGGAGGGCAAATTCTGTCTTAAGGACAAAGTGTTTCGCTTGATTCGATCATCAAATTCTTCTAATTATTTATTATCATCTTTGTAAAGGTACACGGTAGCAGTTAAGTAATTTTGATAACAATTGGGTGCAGAACAAATTCATCATCTGCCTAACACAAAACTTGTTCACTTCCTTCCAGCATCATTTCTCCATTATTCCACATTGTGTCCTCCATTCAGGGCCAAGTTCCCTTGGATATGTGCTATACCAATTTACGGCTTATCCATGTTACAGTCACCCACACGGCTCTTCAACCCTTTTTTTACGCTTTGTATGTCATGTCCAGTCCAATCATTTTACATGCCCAGCAGCTTCGGTGCGACACCAACAGTGCCCCTATCATCCAGTCACAGCAACAACAGTGAGAACCATTAGACACAACACGACCCATCACAACACTTTGGCTGTTACATCTCGTGGGCATGCATGTCACCTCAGCCCGTGTGATCACCTCCCCCAAATGAGAAAAAGGATCCCACCCACATAGCCAAGTGAGAAAATTGGATTCTTTTTTATTTTTTTGACGCTCCAAAAATGTGAGACAAGAATGATATCCTTGTTTAAATGATTTGCATAAGCCATGCAGAAACACATGGGGTAGACCCCAGATTAGTTTAGATCGCATATTCTTCCTTCATTCACTGCGTAAAGCCTATCCTCACATAAAGGACAAGACGTGTACAAGGTGATTAGACTTTTGGTTGATGACTCTTGCTCCCCCCATTTCTTCATGAAAGCTTCACCTGTTCCCACCTCATGCATTAATAAATCCCAAACCTACCAAATCTCCCTTGTTAGTGCAAATCAAACATAAGACCGCTCAGGCACTCAGCTCATGAAAGCTCCTCATCATTTTGGATCCCGGCTATATGAGCCTAGCTCAACCACGTCGCTGTGAGCGCGAGCTGAGAGTTGTCAGATTTTGATCCAACAGCGTACGTTAATACAAGGGGCGCCTTAGTGGCGTGAGTCTCAAAATTTATTTTCCCTTCCCTTTTAGCTCGGGAAAATTCTTCCTCGGTTAATAGAGCCAGTTGGCCCCAGGTAAACATAGGGCGTGTCCATCTCTTCGGAAGCAAACTTCTCTTGAGATTCCTAATTATGGCGGGAACTTTTGGCGAGGGCCACGTGCCAGATGCGGATTCACTCGAGGAAGGATGAATGGATATTTGTGCGTAATGGAATAATTAGGGGAAAAGGCAGGGGATGACGTGGAAAATACTTCAAACACGGCACGAGCAGGAAGACGGTGAAAAGGATTGACACCAGACCTTTATCTTCCAAGAAATGTGCTTCTTCTCCCGCCTTTTAACCACGGCCAACCTCACGTGTTCCTCATGGAAATGCTATGGCCCCATATTGCATTTCCTTTCACCACATTAGCCCCCGTGAGGTTGGCTGTGGTAAAAAAGCGGGAGGAATAGCACTAAACTTCCAATCGTGGACTTGTGGGCCCTATGTACGTCGCCTTCATCCCACTTTGCGGTTACTAAAATAGCCAACCTCTCCTTCTTCCTATTTGGCTACTTTTCTCTTTTTAACATGGGGAGTGATAACCCTACAGCAGATTCTTACACATTTTCCATACACATCTAATGTGTATGGAAATGCACATCAGTTCACCTACTCATTTCCATACACATCAGCTGTGTATAGAAAATGTGTAGGAATCTGCTGTACAAATATCATTTCCCATAATGGACGTACTTTAGGGGTGTTTCCGGAATAGAGAAATCATGGGTATTTAAAAAGTCGTTGAAAGGTATGGATTACGTACGGGCAAAGCGACTGGTGAAATAATACTATTGGACCTGCGGCCGGCGAGGCTGTAATTACTCATTAATAGGCCTTAATTAGTGCGCTGGCTCCCAGTCAAGTCTCCTGGTGAAAGAACTTGTCTAATATGGATGCTAATTGCGAAGCTGGTAAACAATGTCTGATGATTTCATTTGGACTGGTATACCTTTTCTGCATTTAAGATTAGGTAGTTTCAAGGTTTTATAGTTGATCGGAAGCTGTCAGCGGCCAGATCAATGCTTTATATGCTGCGTTGTGGAAGCTAACCCAGTGCACACCGGCGAGTAAAAAGCATCTGCTTCGTAGTAAATGGCCAGGGGCTTTTCTAAATGTTTAATTTAATGCCTCCATTCTGTCGTCAGCGCGGTAGTAAACAGGAGACCACGTAGGCGATAGTTCCGATACAGTGTGAGGCGTGTCTAATGGGCTATAACCAAAACAAGAATAAATAAACTAGAATGATTAGCGATAAGTACGCACTAAAAAACTTCAGAAAAAACAATCAAGTGGGTGGTATCATCTCGACGGCTAATTGCAGAAACAGCCTTGATTCAGTAGAAAGCTCGGTTTCTTTCCCTTTGTCCTAAGTTTATACTTCATAAAATATAAAATGAGAAGACACCATTAGCATATTTAAAATAAAATGGAGGTTACCAGGATCCTTCCACAATCCCCACCATTCGTCCTTTTACCAACTCCTCTGAAAGGCTTGAGCTGTGTTTACTTTGCTCTCTTCCATGGTCTCTGCGCAACAGAAGCAGCAGACGGACGCTGCATCTCATCTTTTATTTCGTTTATACGGACAGACTTTCAAGTGTCCTCGGGCTGACGGCAGGGCAATTGGGCAGGAGTAGCAGGAGGACCAACGCCTTCAGGCTGTATACAAAAAAATGCAAAAGGTTTGAATTCAGTTGAATAGGAAATGTGTCGGTTGAACCGACGCCTTTCTCTTTAACTAAAAAATTGGGTCAGTTTTAAAAAAAAAGCCACGTTAGCTCCCGTGTGGCTTGTCAGATTGCCTATTCAATAAATATTTTCTACAGTGCGTTATTTTTGAATTTTTTTTTTGTAATTTATTATATAAATTCCCCTAAAAAAAATCTTCCATAGTCCTAAAAAGAGAGACAATCCTCTATGTGTTGTGTGCATCATTTGAATATTTTTCGTGCAGAGTAGCAATAAATTATGAACAGCTCAGAACTCATATCTTATGGTAAACCTGTTTCCCTTGCTATCACCACCGTCTACGAGACTCTTCTCAGATATTGAGATATCAATGAAATCAATGATACAATAAAGCACTTACAATCTACAAATTATGCCTCTATGCTACAGAGAATTTTTTAAGTATGACTCCTTGTAGTTAGCATATATAGGAATCTCAAGGGCATTTTCAGCAATCCTCCGGTCTTCATGGATCCTGGCAATCAAGCTTTCCAAAGATGGGAAACTTGCCTGTTAATTTCAAAGAAATAGAAGGCTACTAGCGTCAATAAATAATCAGTGAAGTCATATGTAGATGTTAAAAAATGAAAATCCGACCTCTGGACGTATGTAGCCAACAATTGCAAGACGAAGCTCCTCACCATAGAAATTCTCATCAAAATCATGAAGCAACCAAGGTTCCTGAATTTTGCCATAAGCTCGCAGAATAAAGAAATACTAGATAACCAAATGAATACCCAACGAAAATATTATATTTTGGACTTAGAATAATATTAGCCAGCTCTAAATTTTCTTTTAATTAATATCCTTATTAGTAGAAAGCTTATAGGACTATTTCGAAACGGTTCCTAATCGAGCCCCCCTGCGCTCTGCCATAATGGCGTTGAGCACAGACAATCTACTCAAGAATTCTAACCACAGCTTAAGCTCGGAATACATTTTCCCTGAAAATACATAATAAACTCTTGCAGATACTTAATCAGAAGATGAAGTACAGTAAAAGCACATACAATGGTTTTCTCAACATTGTCGAAGTAGGGATTCCAACCAATGCTCATGACCATCTTGTAGATACCTTTTGTGGATAGCCCTGCCCAACCAAAATATACACCAGAGGCCTGTGTTGCCAAAATGTCTGAGAAACCTTCTGGTGATAAATTAGCTGCAATATAAACACATCAATGTTTCACTTAATACTTATAACATTACTCTAAGTTTCTAACCACCGTTAGTTATAATAATCAGTAAAACCTGTAGGTATTCCAAGAACCTTCGAACCACGGCCAAATCCCTTGATTACAGGTCCACCAATATACCAAGGTTCCATGGGAAGGGTATCTTCAATCCCTGCAGAACCAAACTTCAGCTAAGAATTTTAAAGGAGCCACGAGTAATAACAGATCAAGGACTGCAAGTTTATACAATCATCAAAGGGAGGAAGGCCCCAATTTTCGAGCTTCAGATCAAGCAAGGAACTTATTGTCTCATCGGCTGAACTATAAAGAGAAGTTTGCTTCCGAAGAGATGGTACGGCAATTACTCCCATTCCAGCAGCCTTTCCGGCTATAACACCTGGACTGGTTACATTCCAAGATTAAATCCCTTATCTAGAAAAGAGAAGTATGTCCCCACCGTTTATCAAACATTACAAAGTTCTCTACATTTGACAAGTGATTTAAAAGACACCGAGAAGGATATCAATAACAAATCAGCCAACAGTTCATATGCCAAATTAGCAGAAACCTTTTGTATGCCATATAATGTAATATCCAATACATAATTCATGCAATTATACGATAAGATGCCAAAATTTATTTAACATCTTCAGAATACAACTATATCTGCAACCAAGATAATCTGACACTTACGGTGAATCCTCAATGACAAGGCAGTTGGAAGGTTCAACTTTCATCCTTCTAGCTACTTCAAGAAATCTTTGACAAAAAAAAAAGTCAGTTGCAGTTTCAAAAAATGTTCAAACAAAAAACAAACAATTTATTAAAAAAGGTCCAAAAAAGTATATTGTATCTCTCACTCACATTTCAGGAGATGGCTTCCCAATTCGCACTTCATCACCACCAACAATGACACAAAAGTTTTCTTTCCATCCTAAGTATTCAAAGATGTGTCGTGTATGTTATCAAAAAGTAGAGAATAACAAATGCGTAATCTCCCCATTCATTGAGATCAAACTTGATGTGATACTAATAAAAGCTTCTGGCAAAAATAAAATCATACCATTGTGAAAAGATATCTTTGCTTCTATATTAGATCTAGGGGAATTTGAAGCCAATGCCATCGGTACTCCATGATTGTGCAAATGTTTAACTAATCTAGCTGCACCAGGAAGTGGTTTGACATTACACCAACTGATATACAAAAGAAGTGTGCTTTACATTTCAGAAGCTTCAATCAACAATTACAGACGAATGGCTTGATTTGGACATTCACAAAATGAACCAAACGTAATAAAGAGAAAACAATTTTCCTAAAAGGAAATGGTAAAATGCATGTTGGAACTCTAAGAACTTTTACTGCTCAGAGAACATAGGAGTAATCTCGGAGATGAATTCTTCTGTTGAACAAGGAAGTTCATAATCCTCCACAATAGCTGTTGCAGCCTCCATTGGAGTAGTTCCAACTATCTTAAGAGCTGATCTGTTATCCCACCTCTTGCCAAACTTCACCAGGTATGATTTTACTACTTCAACCACAATGCCATCTACCATGAAGAGTAAGAAATAACAACACAATAAAACAATTGTGGCATACAACAATCATACTGGAAAAGAACAACGCACACCACAAATGCTACCTGTGTTTAAAAGAGTACCATCCATATCTAAGATGACTCGGGAAACCAAACTTCGTAGAGGCTTTGTAGCTGCCATCCTCCTTTCTTACACTTTCAAGGAATGCCAGCCTGAAAATTTTATTTGTTAAAGATTGTAGACAGACCAGTTATCATATTTTTCAAGGCATGGTTGTAGAAAGCACAATCACATGTGGACATTCTGGTAAAATAAAACTAAAAAAATGCAGCAGCTTTTTTTCCTAGAATTGGGGACAAAATAGTCACATTCCTCAACAATTATGAAAAATTAATTTACATCTTTTAAATAGTACAGCACAGATAAGAGTCTTCACATCACGTGATCTAAAGCATACTAATATATCCTAGAGCAACAAAAAGGTCTTGTAATGCACATAGAAGGAGCAAACATTTCTATTGAAAATTCAAATCCAACGCAATGCCAATTAAACTATGAACTTCAATGATGTGGCCACTATGTAAGTAATTGAATCAAAGTTTAAGCATGCCAATGCAGGAAAAGGACACAAGATTTTTAGGGAAGGGGTCATATGATATTGAAGCAATAATTTTCCCTCCCTAAAGTGCTGAAGACAATCAGACTTACTTCTGATCACAAACTTATCCAGTACTTGTGCACCAAGACCAATGAAAACTTGTAATTTTGTTATTATAGCACAAAAACATGCTACAAAAAGTATCTATTAAACAATAAGATTTTCGTGTATACAAAATTCGAAATTATTAATTGAGAGAGAAAGAGGAGGTGGAAGAGGAAGAAGAAAGAACCAAACCGGAGAGAGGAGCAGCAGCTTGGAGGAGACGAAAGCCGAGACTGGGAAAGTTGCAGGGAAGGGAAGAAAAGGGCCATGGATAGAAGGGAGGAGCAGTATCTGGGAGGGAGAAGCGACAGACAGAAGGGAAAAGCGGCGGCCGGGACAGAGCTGCCGAGCTGGGCTTTTTCGTTTTGGGGGAGAAGCAAATTGCCGAAGTCAGAAGAGGGAAATTTCGGTCCCTATGATGATTGTAAGTTCTCGGGTTGTGGTAACAATAAGTAAACCAAACCAAAGAGAGGGATGTGTGTTAAAACTTGAATTTAACCTTGAATTTTTAGCCTGCTCAGTTGTTATTCAGTTCTCATCTTCAATCTATGAACTCATAGATGACAACATCTTTATGAAAGAAAAATTTATGATTTTAAACGTATAAACAAATGATTATGAATGTTTGGATTGTACATGCTTAGCCTACAATATCCTGTAATCTGTAAGCATCTCATAACATTATTGTTGGCAATGGAGGTGCTATTTAATTGAAGATCTCACATGTATTCTTGAAGGGATCATGTTCCTAGTAACATCTGATGCTCAAAGAAAAAGGGGAATTTAGGAGCCCATGATTCAACAAATAACTAAAAACCACTCCAAATAGCTATAAAAAAATAATCAAAACATTAATAAATTGCAATATACAAAGACTGATGCAGAATGAGATGGTGTTTGAGGAGACAAGTATCCACGCACCTCAGAGATGGGATGGCACTGGCACGGCAAATGGGTTTTCACCAAGGGAAATTATATCAATAATAATCGACTTCTTTTTGGAAGGTAGCGCCAAAAGAGTGTCTGAGAAACCAATGCTGAATCAAGTTCAAATATTGCCGTGAACTACTCATAAAAAAATGGCTAAAATCATTGCCATGTCTGATAAACATAAAGCTTGTGAATTTGCTCTCAAATCACCAACTCTAAAAAACAAGCGCTAGATAAACTTGATTCATGTAAAGATCAAATTTTCATCAATCTACAAGGAAGAGCGAGGAAGTTTGAATCGAAAACCAGTGGAATAAGGTGGCAGATGCCAGAAAGGGACAAGGAAGAAGACGACCATGAAAGGCAGGAGAGTTCAGTAGAGAAGATAGAGCGCGCACCACCGCCGCCACGACCGCTCGCAGCACGCTCCAATTAAGGGCGTGGGATCTACGCTGACAGACGCTGGGTCCCCCTTAGCCTCGCGAGCGTAATACGAGCGTTGCGGGAGCGAACGATGGTTATTCCACGGACGGAGCCGGCTCGGCTCTGTATTGGCGCCGAGAGGAGAGGGGCATTTTTGTGAAATTTGAGTACAGATACGGGGTGTTTGCGACATTACAGTCTTTCATATTCCCTCCATGGCTTTCTGCAGCTTCGGTTAAGTTCAGTTCAGTGGTGTTGGAACTTGGAAGAAGACCAGCTGGGGAGAGGACAGGAGGAGAGCTCGTGAAAATGAAAATGGTGTCTGAAAGCCAAAGCTTGCCCTCCTTCAAACGCCTAGCAAACTCAAACTTCTGCAGTTCCACCGTCAGAAGGTAATCTAGAATGTACTACATTCCAGTTGTTTAGTCTGCTTGTATTTTGTTAGAGGCCCAAAAACATGTTTTATTTCATATATTTCATGCTGTAAGCATTCCCCTTTGTTTTTTTCGTATGGGGGTATATCTTAGCTGAGGATGGAGTGTGAAGAAAGGTGTTATTTTTTATATTCGAATGTGTAGAACAGTAGAAGTTTAATATTTATAATTGAGGTATTTCAATCTCAATACTTTTGATCACGGATTCACGGTGGAAGATTTTCTTCAGAGATTGGACGGATATGCATGATTTTAAGTTCTACAGATATTTTATAGGCTAGAGAAAAAAAAACTCTTTTTGATGGGATTCTGATGCGTTTTTCTCCTTGATTTTTAGCCTTTTGGTTTGGATGCCATTATTCTTCAAAAGTCTTGATGGCGTCAAATAGATTTCATGCTTCGTCTTTTGTTGAGTGATGGAGATTGGTTAAATCTGAAATCTTTTGCCTACTGTTTTTTCATATGAGTACCTTTGAAGCTATAATTATTGAATTATAAATTGCTCCGACAAAATATTTTCTTCATGGATTTAGCTTTTGGGTTTGCTGATACTGGATATTTATTCTGTTTAACTCAAGCATCAAGTACGTAATATTATTTCTGATTAGGACCATGGAAGAGTATTTTCTTGTTTTTTTACCAACTCTATAGCTGTTGACATTTCCTTCATGAAGGTGTATTTTTTCACTGGAATGAGCATATATACAGAACCTTTGCAAAAGCAATCATTTATTGAGAGGTCATGTATAGCTTGTTAAGTTAAAGGCTTTCTTCTCCTGTGCAGGATATTCTCAGAAGTTGCAGGAGATATAATGATTGATGTTGATGGACAACCCTTCTTGTTGCACAAGGTTTATATGTGTTTCTCCAACCATTTAGTTTATATGATCACTTCTATTTGTTAGGCACGTTGCCTTCCAACATGTAAAAACTAAAGAGAAGCATTCAGAACGATTTACATGTCAATAATAATATTTTGGCTTCAAATTCGAAAAGGGCATGTGCTATTAACAAGTTTTTTTTATGAACGTGTTATTCCCAAGTTTAACCACTACTTTGTCTATTTGGAATTTTCTGCATTGTTCAGGCAATTTTTTGCTAAACACCTGTTTAATACCAACGAACCTCATAGGTGTTCTTTAGACTGCTCGCTGAAACCCTCCTTTTTTTTGTGTAGTTTCCTCTTGTATCCTACAGTGGAAAAATTCGGAAAATGGTGGCAGATGGAAAGGGTACAAACATTTCCAAGCTGGAGCTTCTAAATGTACCAGGTGGGCCACAAATATTCGAACTAGTGGCACAGTTCTGCTATGGAACAGATTTTGAGATAAAAGAATCAAATGTGGCACACTTGCGATGTGCTGCCGAATACCTGGAAATGACAGAAGATTACAGAGAAGAAAATCTCATATCAAGAACAGAAGTATACCTGAGTGAAGTAGTGGTAGAAAGTCTTGAAAAATCAATTGAAGTCTTGTCAATATGTCAGAATCTTCTCCCTATCTCGGAGGAAGTAGGTCTTGTTGAAAGATGCATAGATGCCATTGCATCTAATGCTAGTAAGGAGCAACTGGTATCTGGCTTATCACGTTTGGAATGTGACGGTGTGCTTGGGAAGTCGAAGATGGATGGTAGAGAGTGGTGGGTGGAAGATCTTTCGGTACTAGAGATTGATTTCTACAAGCGAGTGATTGCTTCTATGAGGAAAATAGGTGTTCGACTGAATACCATCACTTCATCTCTAATTTATTATGCACAAAGTTCTTTAAAGGATGTTGGGAAGCGCCAAACCTGGGATCCAGCAAGGATGAAGCAGAGTCCAAGGATAGTCCCAGAGATAGAACAGAGAGTAATTTTGGACACACTTGTTATTCTGTTACCTGCAGAAAAAGGTGCCTCTGTGCCACTGAGCTTTCTGTTTGGAATGCTTAGGATGGCCATCATAGTGGGGTCATCTGATGCTTGTCGACTTGAACTTGAGAGAAGAATTAGTCTCCAGTTAGAACTAGTTGCGCTGGATGATCTATTGATCCCTTCAGCCCAGTCTGGAGATTCGCTCTTTGATACCGATACTGTACATAGGATATTGGTGAACTTTCTGCAGTGGATTGAAGAAGAAGGACCAGATGAGTCTCCACTACCTAATGGTTATGAATCAGACAGCTTCATAACTTCCGCTAACCACAGTTCTGTTTTGAGAGTTGGTCGACTTATAGATATGTACCTAGCCGAGATTGCACCTGATCCATGTTTGAAGCTGCAGAAATTTATGGCAATTATTGAGCTGTTACCAGATAATGCACGAGTTATTGATGATGGACTCTACAGAGCTGTGGATATATATTTGAAGGTACCTTTCATAGAACTTAGCTTGTCATACAAATCAGGTGTAATTATGTTTTATAAGAGTTTGGCTCAATCACGGTTTTACATATTGTAACCCTTTTTAATGTGTAAGTGTATCAGATAACTGCTACAAAATTGGCAGCTACAGATGATGTTGCGTAATATTGATGAATGGTAATTTAAACATGCACATGAGGATAGGTCGAGCTCAAATAGCAATAGCTAGATTGAGCACATCATACATTGTTCTTTTGACATGATATGAAAGTGTCATAGCGGCCCAATAATTATCAGAAATAGTGGAAGGCAAGAGCTACATGAGAAACATCCTTATGCCATCTTTCTAGAGGTTTGCAACATGGATTTTCCCCTCCCACTCTGTTATAAATAAGAAAATGTTACATTGTCATAGATTGGTAATCTAAAGATTTAGACAACTTCATACAGGTAAAAAAAAATTGAGTTGGAGGAAGATTTTGATCGTGTATTTGGTCTATTTTTCAGCTTCAAAATTGATTTAATGCTTTTTCCCTTTTATTTGAACCAATTACTACTGGTTCTAACTCCCTTTCTTTAATATATTGGCAGGCACACGCATCTTTAACCGAATCTGAGTGTAGAAAACTCTGTGGACTAATTGACTGCCAGAAACTATCCCAAGAAGCATCCAGTCATGCTGCACAGAACGACCGCCTTCCTGTCCAGATGACCGTGCGGGTTCTCTATTTTGAGCAGCTGCGGCTCAAGAACGCATTTGGTAGTGTTCAAGGAGACACATATTTATCACAGAGGATCAGCAGCGGGATCCCCAGTGCGGCCATGTCCCCGCGCGACAACTATGCATCTCTGCGCAGGGAGAATCGCGAACTGAAGCTCGAGATATCAAGAATGAGGGTGAGGCTAAGTGAGCTGGAGAAGGAGCAGATGTTGCTGAAGCAAGGGATGGTGGGTAAGTCTGGTAATGGGAAGACATTGTTTGAAACCCTTTCAAAAAGCATCGGAAAGATTGGAATGTTTGGCACACCAACTAGCGGGAAGCAATCGAAGTGCATTAGAGGGCAGGGATCAGAGAGCAAGAGTGGCAGGAGAAGAAGAAATTCAATCACATAAGAGAGACATTTAGCTTTTTCCCCAAGCTCCACTTGATTTAATTCCAAACTAACTATTTGAAGGATCATGCAATTGTGTTAAAGAGTAGAAAAGAGGCCGTGGACAGCAATCTTTTTTTTTCTAAAGAAAAAACAAAATATGTGTGACCCCACTATATATAATCTTACTTTCTTGTATTGAGGGAGATATGGGAAGAGGGAGGTGGGATTCCAACCATGTTTTTGTAAGGAATGTGTAGGAATCTGCTGTACAAATATCATTTCCCTTTTTGTAATGGGTGATTTAGATCTATCTTATGAATTGCAAAGGTTCCATCGTATTTGACCAGACTCTCCCACGAGTTCAATCATGAAATACACCCAAACTACAAGAGTAAAAGCTTAAATTATACTTCATCCGTTCAAATGGAAGTTCATTTTGGTTTTCTAATGCAGAAGCTCAGCACACAAGAATGAAGAAACTGCAAAAGGGAAACCACTGTTGAAAATTGACTTGAAATTAAACAAATAAGTTAAAAAATGTAGCGATCGATCGGCAAAATAACACGATCGATCGTGTAACGATCGACCGTGATAAACCGATCGTTCGTAGTTACTGTAATTTTGTGAAATTTGGTTTTCGTATTGGCCCGATCGATCGGTATAAAAACGATCGATCGTAGTTACTGGAATTTTAGGATTTGTGCACCACGATAAAATGATCGATCGTAATTTTAGGCTAAATAAGGCGATCGATCGGCTAAGCGGTTACAGCGAGTAAATGGCCGTTTCTCTGCGAAAAAGTGCGTCTCTTCTTCCAAAAAATGCCCAACAGCGTTCTTCTATATATAGAGAACGATTTTCTGCAGAAAAAGGTTACAGAAACAACAAAAGAACTCATTCTTCTTCTCTCTTGATTCTTGGTCCATCATTGAGCAATAGAGTCTCTTCTGATCGAGATCCAGTCAGTTTGATTTGAAGTGCAACTTTAAACTGACGGTGTGGTTCGTTGTATCTCAGGAACGGAACGCTATTATTCGCCTGTGCACGGAGGGCGGCGTATCTGTTTCAAGGATAGCGCATTGCGTGCCTCGAACCTAGTTTTTCATTCTCTCCTAATTTCTGGTATTTTCATATATTAATTTGTCAATTGATTGTGCATAATTGGTAGTATTTAAGCCCTCTTTTGTGTGACAATCCCAACAATCTTGAAACAGATAGTTCTTGTTCTTGTTGATTGAATACTACTGCAATTATGAGTGTTGACAAATCATTGAAGCCTGAGAAATTTGATGGCAAGAATTTCATGCGATGGCAAACAAAGATGAAATTTTGGTTGACTCAATTGAATATATTCTATGTGATTTCTGATGCTCTTGTGGAAAAAACTGTATCTTCTGAATCTGACAAGACTGCTAGTTCATCTGATGTTGGAACTACTAAGCATGTTGATAGTGATAAATTCAAACAAGATGATGAACTATGCCATGGACAAATTTTGAGTGTCTTGAGCAATGAATTATATGATTTGCATGTGAATACTAAATCTGCTAAAGAGCTATGGGATACCCTTGATAAGAAATTTGGAAAGGAGCATGAAGGGGAAGAAAAATATATTGTAGGCGAGTATTTTGACTACAAGATGGTCGATAACAAATCTGTTAGAGATCAGGTTGTTGAAATACAGAATTTGGTAGCAAAGATCATTGGGAAAGGCATTCCCGTTGACGAGAGGCTCCAAGTTCCGGCGCTTATAGACAAGCTACCACCCTCATGGCAGGATTTCCAAGTTAACTTGAAGCACAAAAGGGACGCAATGTCCGTTGATGATCTTATGGTGGCCATACAAATTGAAGAAAAACATAGAGGTAAGATGAAAATCTTACAAGGCTCATCTTCTGGGGTCAAAGATAGTGTTCAAGCAAATGTTGTCGAAGGGAAACCGAAGTTTCATGGCAATAAGAAGAACAACAAGAAGTTTAAGAATCGGTCTTTTAAACTTGGTTCAAATATCCATAAGGACAAGAAGTCGAAAGTTTGCTGGGTCTGTGGGAAACCGGGACATTTTGCAAACAAGTGCAAAGAGAAGAAAGGTCAGGACCATAGTCATGGGGGGGCTGCATCTTCTGCTCATGTTAACATGGTTACTTCAGATGACAGGTTAGTATTAACTAATTCTGAAATTAACTTGGCATGTGAATCTACCGATTGGTGGGTTGATACAGGGGCAACTGTTCACATCGGTGTTGATGTTTCTTCTTTTTCTTTCTATCAAGAAGTAAAGGATAGGACTGTGACGATGGGGAACTCCTCTGAGGCTAGAGTTTATGGAGTTGGAAATGTGGACATCCGGTTTACATCGGGGAACACGTTAACTCTTCGTAATGTGTTGCATGTGCCTAGTGTGAGGAAGAACCTAGTTAGTGGAGTACTTCTTAGTAGAGAAGGATATAAATTAGTGTTTGAGTCAAATAAAGTTGTAATAACTAGATATGGTACTTTTATTGGCAAAGGCTATGTGTGTGATGGCCTTTTTAAACTAAATTTGGTTTCTTGTAATAACTCTTTATTTCAAGTAGATGACTCTTTAGTTTATCATGTTGATTCTTTTGATGTGTGGCATATGAGGCTTGGACATGTGAATTCAAATACTATTAAAAGAATGATGAATCTTGATTTGATTCCGAAATTGCATGATGTAACTAGTGATAAATGTGAAATATGTGTTCAAGCAAAACAACCTAGGAAACCTTATAGGTCTATTGATAGGTCTACATGTTTGCTTGAATTAGTTCATTCGGATATATGTGAGTTGAATGGATTAATTACTAGGGGTGGCATGAGATATTTCATTACGTTTGTTGATGATTACTCTAAATATTGTCATGTTTATTTACTAAAGTCTAAAGATGAGGCTTTTGAGAAGTTTAAGATCTATAAAATGGAGGTTGAGAATCAAACGGAGAGACGAATTAAAAGACGAAGGTCTGATCGTGGTGGGGAGTATTGTTCCCTTGAATTTTACAAGTTTTGTGAAGATAAAGGAATAATACATGAGACCACAGCACCTTACTCTCCTCAATCTAATGGAGTGGCAGAAAGAAAGAATAGAACTTTCATTGACATGATTAATTCTATGCTTTTGTCTTCGGGTCTACCGAAGAACTTATGGGGAGAAGCAATTCTTTCTGCTTGTATGATCTTAAACCGTGTGCCTCATAAAGGACAAAATATAACCCCTTATGAGTTAATGAAAGGAAGAAAACCGAGCTTGAAGTTCATTAAGGTTTGGGGATGTCTTGCCAAAGTAAAAATCCCAAACGTGAAAATGGATAAGCTATGTTCAAAAACATATGATGCGGTGTTCATTGGTTATGCACAAAATAGTAGAGCATATCGGTTTTTAGTAATTGGGTCTGATCGGCAGGATTATGCACCTAATACTATTAAGGAGTCCGATGATGCAACATTCTTTGAGAATGTATTTCCTATGAAGGAAAAGAGTAAAGTTGTAGTACATAAAGAAGATGGCTCATCATCTTCTATTCAAAGAATTGAAGATTCGGATACCAATGTAGAGGTTAGGAGATCTAAAAGAACCAGAATAGAGAAGAATTATGGAGATGACTTTTATACTTACATGGTGGAGAATGAGGATCCTTTGACTTTTAGTGAGGCTATGTCATCTAGTGAATCTCCTTTATGGAAGGAAGCGGTACAGAGTGAGATGGATTCAATCCTTGCACATGGGACGTGGGTTCTAACGAATCTACCTCCTGGGTTTAAACCCATTGGGTGCAAATGGATCTTTAAAAGAAAATATTATCATGATGGATCCATTGAAAAGTACAAAGCTAGATTAGTGGCTAAAGGGTATAGTCAAACGGAAGGTCAAGATTTCTTTGACACGTATTCTCCTGTGACCATGATAACTACAATTAGAGTGCTTATTGCATTAGCAGCTCATTATAACCTCGAGATCTATCAAATAAATGTCAAAACAGCATTTTTAAATGGTGAATTGGAGGAGGAAATCTATATGGAGCAGCCTGAAGGTTTTGTAGTTCCTGGTCAAGAAAGAAAAGTATGTAAGTTAGTTAAATCTCTCTATGGGTTAAAACAGGCTCCTAAACAATGGCATCAAAAGTTTGATAATGTACTTCTTTTAAATAATTTTATTGTGTGTACTTCTGATAAATGCTTGTATTGGAAGTCCTTTGATTGTTCATTTGTAATGTTATGTTTGTATATTGATGATATTTTGATTTTTGGTGATAATGTGGATCATATCAATAAGGTTAAGAGTTTCCTTAATGAGAATTTTGATATGAAAGACTTGGGTCTTGCCAAAGTCATACTGGGCTTAAAGATTGATATGACTTCTAATGGAATAGTTGTGAGTCAATCACACTATGTGGAGAAGATTCTAAAGAAGTATGGTTACTTCGATAGAAAACCTGTCAGTACGCCGTATGATTCAAGTGTAAGACTAAAGAAAAATCTTGGGGAAAGTGTGTCACAACTTAGATATTCACAGCTGATAGGAAGTTTGAGTTATCTGGCAAACTGCAGTAGACCGGATATATCCTATGCTGTGGGAAGACTAAGTAGATACACTAAGAGCCCTAATGAGTCTCATTGGATTGCCATTGAGAGAGTGTTCAGATATCTGAAGGGAAGTGTACATTTTGGTTTACATTATTCTGGGTTCCCTGCTGTATTAGAAGGATATAATGATGCTAATTGGGTATCAGATTCTGATGAAACAAAGGCCACGAGTGGTTATGTATTTACACTTAGTGGTGGGGCAGTTGCATGGAAATCTTCCAAGCAAACTGTGATAACAAGATCTACTATGGATGCTGAGTTAGTAGCTCTTGATAAAACTGGAGGAATGGCGGAATAGCTTAGGGATCTATTAATAGATATACCCTGGTTGAATAAGCCAATTCCTGGAATTTTGATTCACTGTGATAGCCAATCAGCTCTTGATAAGGTTAAGAGTAAGAATCATAATAAGAGGTCCTCTAGGCATATTGAACTAAGGTATAAAATCTTGCGCAAGTTGACTACATCGGGAGTCATTACCTTAAGTTTCATACGATCAGCGGATAACTTGGCTGATTCGTATACTAAAGGGTTGTCAGCAGGACAAGTCTTTAACTCATCTAGGGGAATGGGGCTTAAAGCCTATGATTTAAGTCATCGTTAGTAGTAACCCAAATCTCTCTGAGTGGAGATCCCACGACGAAGATTCAATGGGTAATAACAAGCTAATGCGTGACTTGGAGAACACTAATATAATAAATTGTATGCTCGTTCCTGTGTGATGATGAGAGTGCTCTACTGCATATGAAACAGGATGACGAAATTCTTAATGAGGTCAAGGCTTAAAAACAGGGCATTGTTATGCAGATTACCCTTGGAGACTGTCACCTATATGAGTGCCACTGAGGTCGCAGTTAAGGAGAACGAGGGCTTGTTCTCTAATGTGCAACTCATGAAAAGATACAAGGCGCATGGCCATAAAGCGCTACCCCGAATGATCTCGAAAAGGGAGTTACTCTAACTGTTAGGTTTGTCAAAGCTCTTGCTCTAAGGTTCAAGTTCAAGACTTAGTTCACTTCGAACTTGTGAGAGTGGCGGCCTACCAAACTAGGTGTAGGTTCAAACCCGCAAGGTACCTATCGCTGAAAACTTAGAGTACTATTGCTCAATGTCTCATTCATGTGTCGTATGCATTTTAGTGTGTAGACTGGTTTAATATCAAGTCATGGTGGGGATTGTTGAAAATTGACTTGAAATTAAATAAATAAGTTAAAAAATGCAGCGATCGAACGGCAAAATAACGCGATCGATCGTGTAACGATCGACCATAATAAACCGATCGTTCGTAGTTACTGTAATTTTGTGAAATTTGGTTTTCGTATTGGCCCGATCGATCGGTATAAAAACGATCGATCGTAGTTACTGGAATTTTAGGATTTGTGCACCACGATAAAACGATCGATCGTAATTTTAGGCTAAATAAGGCGATCGATCGGCTTATAAAACGATCGATCGGCTAAGCGGTTACAGTGAGTAAATGGCCGTTTCTCTGCGGAAAAGTGCGTCTCTTCTTCCAGAAAATGCCCAACAGCGTTCTTCTATATATAGAGAACGATTTTCTGCAGAAAAAGGTTACAGAAACAACAAAAGAACTCATTCTTCTTCTCTCTTGATTTTTGGTCCATCATTGAGCAATAGAGTCTCTTCTGATCGAGATCCAGTCAGTTTGATTTGAAGTGCAACTTTAAACTGACGGTGTGGTTCGTTGTATCTCGGGAACGGAACGCTATTATTCGCCTGTGCACGGAGGGCGGCGTATCTGTTTCAAGGACAGCGCATTGCGTGCCTCGAACCTGATTTTTCATTCTCTTCTAATTTCTGGTATTTTCATATATTAATTTGTCAATTGATTATGCATAATTGGTAGTATTTAAGCCCTCTTTGTGTGACAATTCCAACAACCACATGTTTCAAATTGGTAATTGGGACAGTTATGAAAAGAGAAGAAGGTGGTAATTTGGATTATGCAAGGAAGAAAGGGGTCGTGACAATGGAGTAATTGTGCCAAACAGGCGTGATCTCTACATGTCAGAGAAAGAAGCAGAAAGGATTGAGACACGGAACTCAAGAAAGGAGAGCAATCATGAAAAGAGCTTCGGTCAAATCTCCTTAGTTCCTTTTAACAGCTTCGAACTATTTTAGATCTCTCCAGCCATTATTACACGAGCACCCTCCTTGTTCATGAGTATTCTCCTACTCTACCCCTCGATGATGAAACAAAAACTAGCCAGCGAGCCAAGCTAGTTCAGGAGCCACACCGATAGGCTTTGACTCAGAGTCGTTATGGATGTATCATGTATTAACGCATGCCATCGGATTGAAAAAAAAAGCCTGCAATGCGCCTGACCTTGGGCAAGGACAAACTCCCTATCCAGTAAATCCTAGCAACATTTGAAACGGTGAGGTTTTTCTGTCTTTCTCGTGGGCTTTATGGTCCAATAAAAATGAGAATTTTATTAAATCTACATAGTATTTTGGAATGGTATTCCCTCCGTTTAAAAAACCCATTAGAAAAATTACTAAACCACTTAGGTGACTGGATTTGCCACAGTTTTTATAGTTGACACCACATGCTTAATATAACCCAAACTTTTTTTTGAGTTGCTATATAACACCACTCTATTATGATTCTCGATCTTCTCGGTAGAACTCTATTGATGGTTACTGAAGATCCTAACGGTTGGACCCTATTGTCAAATATATAATGGTGGATCTCTATTACCAAATTGAAGATCCTAACGGTTGGACCCTATTGTCAAATATATAATGGTGGATCTCTATCACCAAATTGAACTCATAAAATAGTTGACTTTAACGGTTAATTATGTTGGTGGAATGCTGCTGTTAAATAGTGAGATTTTTGTCGGTTATGTGACAATGGGATATTACTTAGCATGCTAAAAAATGACTTTTTTCAACCTTATCAAAATAGGTGTTATTGAGAATTTTTATGGTGCTAAAAAGCATCACCCCATTAAAAATGACTTTTTCCAACCTCACTTATGAAAATTAGTGTTACTATAATTTTTAGGGTGCTGAAAAGTATCACCCCATTAGTAGATGAGTCAAATTTATTGACATAGAGGGTCCACATTATTTCAACCCTCCTCTTACCCCTGCACATGCACGTATATAAGAATTTATTGGCTTATAAGGCAAATCGGTAAATTTTCAAATGCAGTCATATTCTTACATGCCCCGCTTGATAAAGGTAGCAGCCTGGGTTGAGGCATTGTGACTTGTGACCTTTATCTTATGATAGCCCTACATCACTTTTCCTACACATTTCCATACACAGCTGATGTGTATGAAAATGAGTGGGTGAAGTGATGTGGGGACATGACATCACTTCACCCACTCATTTTCATACACATCAGCTGTGTATGGAAATGTGTAGGAAAAGTGATGTACAAATATCATTTTCCTTATCTTATTGCTTTCAGCGTCTATGCACAACGGTCGCGAGCAAGGTGTATATGAACTTTTTTTATCTAAAAATTTCTCACCAAAATAAGAGCTACTCCCTCTGCTCAATGAATGTTCGTTTGGATTTACAAGTTCACATGGGTGGATTTGCTATTTCAAGGCCAAAACACAACAGGAAGAGGGGGTAAACACTATTTTATTTTCGTACGAGCCATAAGGATCCGGCAAATATCACTCTTTTTGTAATCCGAACGAGCTCCATCGGACCTAGGAATATGATGATTGCATCACCCGTTGCTACTTGTACTCACTCGCTCTGTCGGATCAAAACCTGACGGCCAACAGCACTCCCCGCAATGCACATTTAGGGGCCACTTGGGGCGTGAAAAAAAGTAAAACATTTACGGTGGATGTTTCACTTTCACTATTTATTTCCTATTTTTTTTCACTTTCAGCTAAAACTCCTCAGGACGTGGACGTAAAAAATCTAAAAATAAATAGTGAAAGTGAATTTTTCATTGTGGATGTTTTGGATTAATCACGAACCAAACGGCACTAAAAAGTCTTGTCTACGCGCGCACAATGGCTCACACGCATGGGCGTGTATTTCTACAGTGAGGGTGGCCCTTAATGTGCGTCATTGCTCGTCGTGGTGCATGCTAAAGCGCGTGAGGTTATAGTGCACTCTAACACGAGTGAGCTCAAAGCGCACGCTTTGGTCACATGCTGTTCACGAGCCGAGTCGAGTCGAGTCGAGTTTTGACTCAGCTCGACTGTTAGAAACTTGGCTCGAGCTCGAGCCTAAGATTTAGCAACTTGAGCTCGGCTCGTTATAGAATTTCACAGCTCTTGCGAGCTCGGCTCGAGCCCAAGCCACACTCATGGGAGGTTCAGAACTCGGTAGTGGTCGTGATTGGTTGGTCCACCGTCAATCCGGCGGCGGCCATGAAGCCCAACGCCTCGTCCACCCGGTGGGCTAGCTCGTTGTACCGGTCACCCTGCTCGTTGTGCTATGTGAAATCCAGGTTCCACTGGGTAACCCTCTGCATCGCGGCGTAGCTTCCAGTGGCGAAGGCCTGAAGCAGGTTGAGGGTGGCAGTAGGCCAGGATCCTCTTATGGGGTCGGGGGTTTGGGATTGGAGGTCAAAGGCGTCGCCATTGATGTTGTCTCCCCTAGAGGTCAAAATCCTTGAGAAAAAAGTTCCAATTGTTTTGTGCGGAGAGGATCGAATCAAAGGTGAAATGTATGTACCTTGACAACCGGAACTTGGCTGTCGAACATGAGGACGACGCCCATCTGAAGGAGGATCCGGAATGTGTCCCTGGTGTTGTTGGCGTTGAACTCCTTGAAGCTCTCGGCGCAATCGTCGCCCTGGAGGAGGAAGGAATGGTCCATTGCTGCATCAGCGATGTGCTTCTCGAGGCTGCGGGCCTCACCGATGAAGACAATCGGGGGGAACTCCTAGATGGTCTTGAGCATGGACTTAAGCTCTTTATGGTCAGGGTACTCAGGCAGCTGCAAAACCTTCTTGGTCTTTCAGCTCTCAACGCTCCACTTGCTGACAACAACGGGGGTCTTAACGGAGGCTTACATGCGGAAACAGGGGATGGGCAGGCAGGGAGGCAACCGGAAACTGGTTTTGGTAATTTGATGGAACATGGCAATGATGGCCTATAGGTGGAACATGGCAATGATGGCCTATAGGTGCCTGAGCAATAACCATAAAGGATATGTAGGAGTATCTTCAGAAGATAAAGCATCCAATACGCCGAGTTGACTGTAATGCTGAGCTCGAGCTGATTCTTCGAGCTCGAATTTTTTCGAGTCGAGCCGAGTTAAATTATAGATGGCTCAAGTTCGAGCTCGAGTCGAGCTGAAAGTGGAGCCGAAAAAGCTCACGAGTTGGCTCGGCTCGTGAACACCCTCCGTGGTTCATCAACCAGAATTTTTTCCACCTAAAAAAATAAAGGTTCATAGCGCACACTAACGGGCATGAGGAAAAGCGCATATGTAACTTTTTCAACATAGAAATCCTCTGCAAAGCAGGGAGTGGCAGCAGGCGAGTTGCTTGCTTCCGAGCTCTGCTCCTCCTCCCAATCAAGAGGGTATGAGAAGATCCAATCGACGCCCAAAATCCCTCATTTACACCACCAATCATGTCTACACTTCCTCCAGAAAGCTCCCATCTTTGCCCCCATCTTGCCGCCGCCGTTTCTCTTCCCTGGAAAGCGTCAAGGCCTCCCTCGGGAACCAATGCGACGATGCAAAGATCAGCAACCTCCTTCAGCGCAGCAACTGACAGCTTCTCATGGCCTCCTCTGACATTCCCAAGAGGCTCACCCCACATACCGTCCAGATCACTCTTCAACAATCCCTGGTAAATTACAATATTTATTGTTCTTGCTTAATCTTGAATGGTGAGATGCGAAAACATATTCCGATTGTCAAATGTATTGCAAGACTTGATTTTGGTTAGCTTTAAGATATATCATAGGAATTGAATCATAGATTTAGTGAAATGATGGGAATCATGCATATTATCAGCATTTTTACACATAATAACTTCAATTTTGAAATGTGGGTTAACGATGAGCATCTTCTCCACCATATTGCCAAGCAATTTATTAAGCATAATAGACAACTATTTTACCAATCATACCAAATAAACATTAAATTTCAGACTGGCGCGTTGTTTTTTGGTTTGAGTTGGAAGTTCTCAAACACCCAGGTAAATACGTTTGCCAATCCTGAGTCCTGACCGAGGCTCACTTAACCGTGAAACTGATTACCCGTATGAATGTTTTTATTCGGTCGTATTGATTCCTATCTCAACAGGTGTCTTCTACTCCAGTATTTGTTATGGGATTCACAGTAGTAAGAATTTGTTTTCTTTTCCTCATTGCTATATGAAGACAATCTAATTCCCAATTCGGTTCCATAACGGATTTGTAATGTTATATATAACTTCAACTCCAGGTACAAAGCCCCAACACCTTTTGAGTTTCTTCCAGTGGTCCCAATCTCAAATGGGTCTTCATCAGACTTTGGGTTCTTTCACAATTTTGATTGTTTCTCCTCTGCAACTCCAAGCTTTTTGGCGTTGCAAGTGGGCTCGTGGAGCAAATGATTGGTACTCATTTTGCTAGCTTTCGAGTTGAAGGCATTGTTAAGTCACTGGTAAATAGTTTCGAAACTTGTGGTGAATCGAATCATGCAGTTTTTGATGTTCTAATTGATACTTACAAGAAAATGGGCATTTTAGGAGAGGCAGCAGATTCAAGTTTGGCATTGATAAATGGAGGATATGTACCACGCTTGAGGTGTTTGAACTCTCTTTTGAGTGATTTGTTGAAGAGTGAGAGAATGAGCCTGTTCTGGAAGGTTTACGATGGGATGGTGGCAGGGAGAATCTCTCCTGATATTTATACTTATAGTATTTTGATTAGTGCCTATTGTAAGTGGTAACATTCAGGAGGCGAAAACAATTTTTTCTCAGATGATAGAGAAAGGTTGTAATCCAAATACCATAACTTATAATACACTCATTGCAGGCTTGTGCCAAAAAGGGTGGATGATTGAGGCTTTTGAATTGAAGGAAGAAATGGCTGAAAAAGGTCTACATGCAGACGTCTTTACCTATTCAATATTAGTCAATGGACTGTGTAAGAATAAAAGATCTAAAGAAGCAACACTTTTGTTAGATGAGATGCTTGAGGTTGGTCTTAAGCCTAATAACGTTATTTGTACGGCATTGATTGATGGGTTTCTGAAAGAAGGGGATAGAGATATCGCTTTCAAAGTTAGTGATGATATGGTAAATGATGGAATTTTGAGCCAAACATTGTAATTTATAATTTGCTCATCCAAGATTTTTATAAGAGGAGAAAGATGGATAGAGCACATGAGCTTTTGGAGGAGATGGTCTACAAGCGTTTTAAACCTGATGGATTTATGTATAATCTGGTTATTGAAGGCCATTCCCGGGAGCAGAATTTCGACAGGGAATTTCAACAGGGCATGCGAGCTTGTCAATGAGATGATGAAAAATATGGCTCCAAATATGGTGACGTACAGTGTGATAATAAATGGTTTATGCCACAGCGGAAATATGCATCGGGCAAACAGTCTGTTAGAGGAAATGATTGCAAAAGGTTTGAAGCCAAATGCCATTATCTACACGACACTAGTTACGGGTCATTTAAGAGCAGGCAAACTGGAAGAAGCTTGTAAAACGTTAGACAGTATGACTGAAAAAGATGTTGCTCCAGATGTTTTTTGCTATAACGCTTTGATAAGTGGACTTTGCAAAGCAGGAAAGATGGAGAGAGCAAGATGGTATTTGCTAGAAATGAAACAGAGAAAGTTGTTTCCTAATTCCTTCACATATGGAGCTTTTGTACACGCACATAGTAAGGCAGGAGAAATGATTGAGGGATATGATTGTTTTAAAGAAATGCTTGAACATAGCGTGGTGCCAAATAATATTATTTATACGGCTCTTATTGATGGGTACTGTAAGTCGGATAACATTACTGAGGCACTAGATACATTTCATTCTATGCTTGGAAGGGGCGTTCTTCCAGATGTAAAAGCGTACAGTGTTCTTATTCGTGGACTCTCGAAAACTGGGAAGATGGAAGATGCAATGCTGATATTCTCAGAACTACAGGCAAAAGGTTTGGCTCCTGATGTTTACTGCTATGGTGCTTTAATGTATGGTTTTGCTAAGCAAGGTGAGATGGCGAAAGCTTTTAAACTTCATGAGGAGATGTGTAGCAAAAATATACAACCAAATATAGTCACATATAATGCTTTTGATTGATGGTTTATGCAAGTTGGGAGATGTTGAAAAGGCCAGAGACTTGTTTAACGGTTTGGTGGAGAAAGGTATGGTGCCAAATGGAATCACTTATACCATGATGATTAATGGGTATTGCAAAACAGAAAATATGGATGAGGCATTTAGGTTGTTTACTGACATGACTTCTAGGGGAGTTGTTCCAGACAGCTTTGTTTATAATTCCCTTGTTGATGGGTGCTGTAAAGATGAAAATTTTGAGAAGGCTTTGGAATTGTTTGAAGGAATGTTGACTAAGGGTTTAGTAACTACAATGACTTATAATGCATTAATTGATGGGTACTGCAAGTTTGGCAGGCTTAGTGAAGCTACCGAATTACTTGCGAGTATGATTGATAAAGGGATTGTAGTGAACGATGTGACATACACGACTATAGTTGATGGGCTTGTCAAGGCTGGGAAAATGGAGGATGCAAATGATCTACTCGCAGTCATGCAGGAAAATAATGTGATGCCTACAGCTATTACATACACATCACTTATTGATGGATGCAACAGGAAAGGAGACATATCAAAGGCGTTAAGATTATTTGAAGAAATGGTGGGAAAGGGTATTAAACCAGATCCTATCGCTAAAAGTGTAATCGTTAATGCTCATTGTAAGTTGGGTAACTTGGAGGACGCAGTTAAGTAAATGAATGAGATCTTACTAGAAGATTTTCAAATGGCAAGTGATGCTTATAATGGATTATGGATATTCTCTGCGATAAAGGGGAAATATCAGAAGGGTTTAAATTATTTAATGAAATGGTTGAAAAACGCATTGAGCCCCGCATCCGAACATGTAGGATCCTGATTCATAGATTACGTAAGTCAAGACGCGTTGATGAAGGAAGTGGTTCGAAAGGGCATGGTGAAGTTAGCATTTGTGATAGGAAGTACAAATTAGGTGACTTGGCAGATAGTTTGCATTTTGCAAGAAGTGGAAAATGTTGGGACGTAGACATGAATGATATTGGAGATTTGAGTTGTTCTTGAAAATACACAATTGCTTGTTGCTTTTCTGGCATGGCCAGGTGGTCTTGTGTGTTGGAGCTTGTGTCTGCAGAGTGGGAATAATGGACTGGAAAGGTTAATCTGTGGTTGAACCTCGTGCTTGT
This sequence comes from Houttuynia cordata, assembly GCA_039654745.1. Lineage (NCBI taxonomy): Eukaryota > Viridiplantae > Streptophyta > Magnoliopsida > Piperales > Saururaceae > Houttuynia > Houttuynia cordata. Next base: position 21,664,786 of record CM077509.1, read on the forward strand.
TCTTAAGGTTTTGACAACAGTAGACGTTTGTTTTCCTTTCATAACATTTTTTGTTCAATTTAATAACATTTTTTACAATGTCAACAGGATACAACCATTGAAGTGTTCGAATGTCTCTTAGTGGTTAATCTATTAAATAAACCCGTAGGTGAAGTTCAAATACAACGATTTTTATCATAAAAGTTGGTTCCAGAGAAGAAAGTTGAAAACTTAGCAAGTTTTCAACTATTGTCAGTGTATTCGACAACACGACTCTAACAATAGTCGTGTTTGATAAAACACGACTCATAGACGTTGCTTTTCATTCATATACGGTTTTCAATATATCGTGTCTGACGGTTTATTAACTTATTTCAGTATTTTAATGGCAGGTACGGATGGAGAAGATAGTTGTTTGCTTACACTACGATGGAGTTTTTACAAATTCTGATAAGTACGTGGGCGGGAAACGGAAGCTCCTGCCTATAAATACACGAGTAAAGTACCTGGAACTGTTGCAGCAAGTGGAAGAAAGATTACCGCTTAAGTCTGGTACATTAACTTTGTCATATCGTGTTGACTCTGAATCCACATACCTCATTGAAGACGATAAAGACGTGGAGTCAATATTTATATTTCACAAGAGCAAGCAAGGTACAAATGGACTACTCCGCTTGTACGTGGAGTGGACTTCTACGGGCAATAACATGGAAACTTCGACTATCAATAAGAAAATAAATGCCAATGCAAATAAGGAGGAGAGGCTACCAGAGGCAGAAGTGAGGCCAGCCAGTAAGACACCGCCAGAGAGGTCGTCTAGCCTGGGCAATAAGACACCCGCATCAGCAGTCGATGGAGGAAGAGATGAAGATTATGCAAGGTGAGACTTCTAAGGCGCGGATACAGGCAAGTCGTGTGCTATTATAGTCGACTATAATAGTACACAACTAAAAATTTTGTCGTGTCTTATGCAACACGACTTTATACATAGTCGTATTTCATAATACATGACTATAAATGAATTCGTGTCGCATAAGACACGACTTTACTACGTGCTATCGTGATCTCAAGTCCATTCATACATCTTTTTTCACGCAGATTGGGAGATGGAGAAGAAGATGAAGATGAAGATGAAGATTCCAGTCCAGATGAAGAAGAATTATTGGATGAAGATGAATTACCGTGGTCTGCAGATGAGTGGGATGAGCCTCTTACAGTACCACATTTTAGCCAGCCAGATCACACGGGAACATCGACTTCTAGAGTTCCCACGATAGGAGACACATGTAAAGGGAAATCTGTCGCATCCGAGGACGATGAGTACCTCAATATTGAGGGTGATGGTGGTTGGGATTGGGGTACCTATTCTGCAGAGGGCGGTCCTTCAAAACATTGTGAAGAGGAGATGATGTTGACTGGAAGTTTGCAAGCAGAAGACTACGAGGCACAACTTACCTTAGGGGCTAGGTTCAAAAGCGTCAAGCAGTTCAAGATTGTTCTAACTGATCTGGCAATCAAGAGGAAGTTCATGTTCAAAGTAGCGGATGAGAGCAAGGACACATTCGCTGCAACGTGCAAGGTTTCGGGGTGCAAGTGGTACATACGGGCGTCGAACAAACTTGATGGAGTCAGCGTGACAAGGAGGGAAGAAGTTCAAAGTTCGAAAGATCATCCATTGGCTTCTCACCTCTGGATTGCGAGGAAGTGTCATGGCCTCCATAAGGATTCAAACTCCATAAAAATCTCAAATATCCAACAATACATTGAGAAGCATTGGGGCGTGACAGTCAACTATAAAAGGGCATGGAGGGCGAAAGAGGAATTGATCCGATTGATCGATGGCAACCCTGAAAACGTATATCGCATTTTGCCACATTACGGAAGGGAATTAGAGCGGTCTAACGCAGGTACACATGTGGTGATAGAAAGATCAGCTGATATACCTGATATCCCAATTGAGTTAGCTGGCTATGACTTCAGACGTGTGTTTTGGATGTTCGGCCCGGTCGCAAGAGCATTCCGAAAACACTGAGGCCGTTGCTCACGCTTGATGAAACATTCCTAAAAGGAAAGTACCCTGGAGTATTATTGGTTGCTACAGCAATCGACGGCAATCAACAATTAATGTGTCTTGCATATGCAATTGTCGATAAAGAGAATATCAAAACATGGTAAGTATAGAAGCAGTAGTCTTGTTTTCGACGACACGACTGGGCACACATTCGTGTCTTCGAAAACACGACTACTCATCCAGTCGTGTTTTTGATACACGACCTTCTAACAACCTGAAGCATTCTGTGTTTAATATGCTTTGTCTCTCACTTGTACAGGACGTGGTTCCTCACCTTACTAAAATGTTTTCTCTTTACGGACCCCCCGGCCTCTCTGGACACTATTGTCTATGATTGTCACGCCCCGAAATCCCATACCTCGAACGGAGTGCGGAAGCCAATCAATGATATACATTTGGAGGTAGAGAATCTCGGGCGCGAGACCGAACTGTCGAATTAACCACCAATTACGATCATCTCAAAAGGATGTGTAATCGGACATGCCCATAATCAGTGCAATACACATACAAACATTAATGAATACTATGGAATGGAAATTTACTTAATAATACTGATAATCCATTTAAGAAAGTCAAATCAAATAAACCTATGAATCTATGGCACACAATTGCCATTAAATGTCATAAGCATCAAAATAAGCAAAGCAATTAATATAAACTCTAAATCTTCACGGCTCCTGCGACCGCTTCACTACTGCAACTTCCTGCTCTCAATTTCCATTTGCGCCTGCATCAGAGGATGCATGAGTATTTCATAGAAACACTCAGTAGGATGTAAAAACCCACTGAATTAGAACAAACAATATGAATAGGATAAGAATAACAAAGGTTTATGAAGATGCCGCAACATCGGGACTAAACCAAGGATTTATACACCTGAAAGGTTAGTCAATAATAATTCCAACCCGCAAGTAGGGAAAACAACAATAAGGCTCCTACTACACATATGAGTAAGGAGGGAATGATAATCATATTAAAAAGCTCCAGACATTAAAAGTGAAAGGAGTACAATTTCTGCTCGCTGAACCGATCACCCGCAAGTGACTATACCAGAACCACCCTAGGGGTCCTCTTTTTGGAACCCTGCCATGCGTCTAGGATGCTGGCCCCACCAGTGCTTACGGGCACGATGGGCGGAGACTGATGACCTTCCGTAATGTCAACAATCTAACGTACGTATGTTGCCTCTTTTTGGGCAGTGTGGAACCGCAGTACCACGAATATTAGTGACCCCGCAAGATCAAGCAATGGCATAATGTGAGCATACTATGAATCCACTTCCGGAGAAGTCCCGCAAGACCTCTAGTGGAGGAATCAATCAAATAATCATGATGAATAATAATTCAAGGAAATAGAGGCCGCAACGCTCTAACCACATAAGGTGTCAATCACCGGAACAGACTCACATACAGAGTATAAGTGGGAATGTCACACAAAGAGAATAACACAATCCATACATACGTTCATGCTCAGCCCTAGATGGAAATCATATAGGTCTTATTGAAATATATAAATCAGAGACAAGGTATTAATGAGTCCTAGATGATTTGGATTCCAAATGGAACCTCAAACCGACACAAACGCTTTATCTTCAAATACACGATTACGGTATTCTTAACATAGGTATTACCCATCTATCATATTAACCATAACCCAACCTTACTGTGATAATCATCAGAATATAGTCTAGTATTAGTTACTAGCACGTCATATCATCTTCACATCTTATTAAGTGGTTTTACTTAAGTACATAGTATTTTCACTTAGATTCTGCTCACTGTCTTATGCATAACAGTCCCCTTCCGGCGACTCCCAGACACTGTACAGTTAATATTATCTTCTGAAATTTTTACTGAGAGTACCCGTATGAGTCTAGTTTCTAACCCCACCGGTTTTATATTTTTCTGATATCATATGAATTAGTTATGAATTATTCACTGTCGACTGTCCGTGCAGAAACAGTTCTGGTCGAAAGTGAGAAACTTGATTAAACTTTAATTAACTTATACCGTACCACTTATAGATGATATTATACTCATGATAGATGATAGTACTCCCCTCCTAGATCAATTACAGATCCTGGAACTAACTAGAATTACAAAAAGATTCCCTTTTTATCATGTTTCTCCCCATATAACACAACCTTAGACCAAATATCTTTCAATTAAGTCGATTTAAGCAAATCGATCATTAAAGCATAAGACTCAATCATTAGACATCATAATCAGAACAATATCAGAACTTTTATCTTCTGTAATAATTAATAAAGCATCCATCTTTGATGTGATTTACCATCTAGACATGAAGCATGAAGGCATATATGCATGTATCGCAATACACATGGAAAGACAAGACATAAATCATTAATCCCGCAAGATTCAAAGCAATACTCCAAGAAAATCAGTGAGAACACTCATCATATAGTGTGAGAAAAGAATAAGAAGAGAGGGAAAAACCATCCTACTCTTTATCACCACAAGACGTCGCCTTTCTACGCGATGTTCGTCTCCTCCGCTTCCTTCAAAGCTTCCCGATCCAAGCTCTTGAGCAATTCCCACAAGAAGAGGTCTTCTAAGAGAGGGATGAACGTGGGAAGGAGAGGGGAAAGCCTCTGGACGTTCTAGGGTTTAGTTTTCAAAAGCACAAGCCTAGACTCTATGGGTTTATATAGAGTTTTTAGAAGATCTTTGCCCAATCAATTCTACCATATCTTGGGCACTTTCCACCAATGGGAGAGTCCCTAAATCACCCTAGGAACGTGCAATATAAGTTTAGTTAGGATATGACATCTTTCCCAAACAAATCCGCCTCAAAATTAGTTAGAATTCGCCAAACCGCAACTGGCGATCGATCGGGCAATACGGCGATCGATCGTTCTGCCCTGATTACCAATCGCGCGATGGCGCCGATCGTATCCGATCGATCGTGTTCAAAATGCCGATCGATCGTTTTATTGCGATGGATCGCATCTACGGGTATATTTATTCAATTTCCCATATCTTTTTACTCCGAACTCCAAATCGCACATAATAGGTGGCGTTGGAAAGCTCTTCTCACCAGCTTTAATTTAAACACAGCACCACACGGTCAAATCAATCATTAAGAGGGTCAAATTTCAGTTTTAAGATACTTACTAATTTTTCGGATGTTACAATGATAGACAAAAGGGCCTTTTGAAAGCGGTCGCCGATGTCTTTCCCGAGGCTCACCATGGGTTTTGCCTTAGGCATATGGCCGCAAATATGCTTAATACTTGGAAGGATAAGTACCTGAAGGAACTTCTATTCCGAGCTACAAAATGCTTCAGGGGACCAAAATTCGATGCAACCATGGAGAAGATGAAGGAACACAATGAGCATTCCTAAAAGGAAAGTACCCTGGAGTATTATTGGTTGCTACAGCAATCGACGGCAATCAACAATTAATGTGTCTTGCATATGCAATTGTCGATAAAGAGAATATCAAAACTTGGTAAGTATAGAAGCAGGAAACACGATTATTGATAGTCGTGTTTTTGACGACACGACTGGGCACACATCGTGTCTTCGAAAACACGACTACTCATACAGTCGTGTTTTTGATACACGACCTTCTAACAACCTGAAGCATTCTGTGTTTAATATGCTTTGTCTCTCACTTGTACAGGACGTGGTTCCTCACCTTACTAAAATGTTTTCTCTTTACGGACCCCCCGGCCTCTCTGGACACTATTGTCTATGATAGACAGAAGGGCATTTTGAGAGCGGTCGCCGATGTCTTTCCCGAGGCTCACCATGGGTTTTGCCTAAGGCATATGGCCGCAAATATGCTTAATACTTGGAAGGATAAGTACCTGAAGGAACTTCTATTCCGAGCTACAAAATGCTTCAGGAGACCAGAATTCGATGCAACCATGGAGAAGATGAAGGAACACAATGAGCATTCCTAAAAGGAAAGTACCCTGGAGTATTATTGGTTGCTACAGCAATCGACGGCAATCAACAATTAATGTGTCTTGCATATGCAATTGTCGATAAAGAGAATATCAAAACGTGGTAAGTATAGAAGCAGGAAACATGACTATTGATAGTCGTGTTTTCGACGACACGACTGGGCACACATTCGTGTCTTCGAAAACACGACTACTCATACAGTCGTGTTTTTGATACACGACCTTCTAACAACCTGAAGCATTCTGTGTTTAATATGCTTTGTCTCTCACTTGTACAGGACGTGGTTCCTCACCTTACTAAAATGTTTTCTCTTTACGGACCCCCCCCGGCCTCTCTGGACACTATTGTCTATGATAGACAGAAGGGCCTTTTGAGAGCGGTCGCCGATGTCTTTCCCGAGGCTCACCATGGGTTTTACCTAAGGCATATGGCCACAAATATGCTTAATACTTGGAAGGATAAGTACCTGAAGGAACTTCTATTCCGAGCTATAAAATGCTTCAGGAGACCAAAATTCGATGCAACCACGGAGAAGATGAAGGAACACAATGAGGCGGCCTAGAAATATGTTGACAATTTTCTGAAAATACATTGGGCTAACGTAGAATATCCGGGTAAAAGGTATGGCACTCTCACGTCAAACGCGTCCGAAAGTGTCAATATTATGCTTCTGAAGGCTAGGTTTTAGCCAATAACTCGGTTGATCGAGAAAACGCGGGCGAACACAAGCGTCTATTTTCAGAGACGCCGAATGGAAGCAGACGGGCTACCGACTCCGTTAACAAAGTATGCACAGAATCATATCAATCAGATGAGGAATCAGAGGGCTGGAACAGTTTGAGTTCAACCGCTAGCATTACGGCAGTTTGAAGTGACATCATTGTACCATGTGGTAAGCATAAATTCATTTTCTGTAAGAGACAACTATAACAAAGTCGTGTCGTCGAAGACACGACTAGTCATACAGTCGTGTCTTCGACGACACGAGTATCCTTGGAAGACACTGATGTTCTTCATGTTTTCGCATCAGGATGTTGTTGACCTGACGAATAGAACCTACACATGTGGCTTCTTCCAGAGCATGGAACTTCCATGCAAGCACGCCATGGCATGTATTGATGAGAGGAGTTTAGAACCGGTAGAATATTGTGAGAAGTGGTACTGAGCAAGTACGTACCGCACCACGTACGAAAAAGTAGTGTTTCCTACTTTAGACAGAAGTCAGTGGGGGAATTACGGGGTTTTATTTAAATGCGAACCGCCCATGGTTGAAGCTCCAAAGAAGGGCAGGAGAAAGACAAAGAGAATTGAGTCACAGCCCGAGCCACCTGCAAGGACAAGTTTGAAATGTGGGAATTGTCGTCAAGCTGGTCACAACTGTACGAGGTACACCAACAGTCCGGTTCCGAAAGAAAATAGGAAGCGTAGGAAACGAACACTTCCGCAACAAGGCAAACTGACTACGAACGAGACATCACATATACGCCGCTCCGGCTTACCTAAGCCCCCACCATTCTTCACTTAGGATGTAGTCAAATTCTTGTATAACACATATTAGCTTATACCGAAATGTACCTGGCATCCAAAAAAGAAAATCAGAAACGAAAAAATAATCTTTCAATGCATCATCCGTGTATTTCCATTATACCCGAATATTTTAGTACACGACTATCTATACCGTCGTGTATTGTAAAACACGACTATCTATACCGTCGTGTATTGCGAAACACGACTATTTACAAAGTCGTGTCGGGTAGTACGCGACTATATATAAAATCGTGTTGCATCAGATACGATTATATATGTAGTCGTGTTGCATGAAGGCCGTATTCAAAGTGATGCTCGCGAAATTTTTTCTAAGGCAACCATGTGTCAAAAAATTCGAATTAAGTGAAATAATACTGTACAACAAGGTGTCCAAAAATGAATTCGAATTAATTGAAAGACTACGGTATGTACACCAAAGAAGCTTTGTACAATAAAAGAATGTGAATAAAAATGAATATGAATTTAGTCTTTATCTGGAAGCCGCATAAAACCCGCAACTGTGACGGCATCTTTTTTTACTCTTCCGGAATTGTCGTCAAACTCGCTATTAATAACCCCGCTAATGAAGGTTGAAGCGATGACTGGTCGCCAAAGTCGTGTAATTATGGACTGATCAAACTCCGGTGGGCTGACATTGGACACTAAGTGCGCGACATACATCTTGATGAAGATGCCACAGTCTTTAGAATTCTGTTGCCACGACGCTTTGGTGATCTGAGTCATTTTCCAGTTAAGCAAACCAAACCACCCCAGCTTGCCTGCCATCACAACGTTCATGAACTGCATGAATTTGTCAGCAGCTTTTCTGTGATGTGGATATAACTAGGATTTGCCAGACAGCGGGTTGTAGAAGCGCCATACACAGTGCGAGAAATGTACATACACGAGGCAGAAGTGGGAGCCGGTGCGGATTGGGAAAAATGCGTAGAACATGTTCTTGTTCAAGCCGTCGAGCATCCTCCCGAGCTTTTTTACCAATTTCGCATTATTTCCTCCTTTGTACTCCTGCGAAACCGCAAGAGAGTCAGACAACGATGCAGGGAACATAATACTTAATTACTTATCACTCCTTATGCAGGGAACACTTATGTTGTCGAATATCTCTTTGAATGCATGGCATCCAAAAAATGCCCACGGATACTTCATCCGGTCTCTGTCATTGCGCTCCCTCAATAGACTTAAAAACGCATCTATAACCTATAGAAAAACATCCACAAGATTCATAACAGTCGAAGTAAGGCAATATACAACTTCTAATTAAAAGTCGATTATTGTATATACGACTTTCATAATAGCCGTGTCGTCGAGACACGACTATGCGTAAAGTCGTGTCTTCGAATACACGACATAACGTCAAGTTGCATATTTGAAAAAGTAAAAGAGGAAAACATATGAGGAGCATAGGTTTACTTACATTGGTGTTTATTTCTGTTGTTTGTAGGAGGGATATGTAGTCGTCATCACATAGCGTTGGGATTGGATAAGCCTTCCTCGGATTGGCGATCAATCCATCTATTGCCACTCTATCCCGCTCTAACAATACCCCCATGTCGAAGCATAACTCCAAATCGGCATAGTTTTCGGGGATTGCAATTGTAGACTTACACTTTTGAGGGGTTCGGAGGACATCGACGTCAACAGGCTGGGATGCGGTTAAGCCAGTGGCCTCCGCCACCTCCTCCTCTTTTGCATCTTCGTCATCCTTCACCTCCTCCTCCTCCGCCTCTTCTTCCTTCACCTCCTCCTCCTTCTCCTCCTCCATCGCCTCTTCGTCATCCTTCACCTCCTCCTCATTCGCCTCCTCCTCCTTCGGCTCCTTGTCCAGAACATCCTCCTTCGCCTCCTCCGACTCCTCCTCCTTCACATAAGCCTTCACCTCCTCCTCCTCGACATCCCCGTCCTTCACATCCTCCATCACCTCCTCCTTGACGGTTTGGATATCCGACTGCTGCAAGGAAGAGATGACCTCATCGATGATAGCGGTCGCTTGTCGATCGGATATGGTTTCTTCGGAGTCGGCTTTCGGCTGAGGGGACCTATTCCTTCTTTCCTGCTCCTCCGCCATTCTCCGTATATGGTCATCTTCCCTAATTGTCTGCAATTCCCTCGTGGAGGCAGCCCTCATTCTCTTCCTTACCACTAGACTAGGGGGGAATAGGTCTCGTCCGTACGTCGGACGGGACTCGACTTCTGCACGCTCCATATCTTCGTTGAATTCTGGTTGGAGCTTCTTCAAAAACAACTTGGCGGAGGATCTCTTTGTAGCTCGTTGATTCTTGTCTTCCTCATCCGCGCGTTTGATGGGAGCTAAAATGATATTGTACTTATTCGTGTGAGTAGCAGCACGATAAAGAACATAGTCGTGTTTTATGAAACACGATAAACTACATAGTCGTGTAGCATGAAACACGACAAATATAATAGTCGTGTACCATGTGGCACGAGAAAATAAATAATCGTCTACAACTTGCCTTTACCCCATTTCGTCGAATCGAGATGTGACTTCCTTGCAAGGTCCTTTATCCGCATACCAATCAGAGTTTTCTTCATATGCTCCTTGTCATGGGGCCGCTTCTTTAGCTCCATTTGATGCATCGATGACTTTTTTGCCTCCATTTGGGGCCGCTTCTTTGGCTCCTTCGTCGGCTCTTCAGTCCTCTCCTGCTTGGGATGCTCAAAGATCTGACCACCCTCTAACAGCATTGACGTTGAGGCGGCAGAGGCCTTCATAGAGTAGAGAACCTCTCGCAGAGGTCCGACACTCCTTCCCATCTCCTCATACGAAGACAGAGCTATCTCAATTAGTGATTGTATGCCATGAAGCACACCCTCCAATCGCCCAATTGCAGTTGCAGTGGATTGGGCAGCCGTCCTTGAAGAAGGGGGTGCAGGTTGGATGGGATTCCTCTTCATTTCTGGCCTCTCCGGCCTCTGCCGTCTCGGAGGAGGGGCCATTGAGGTTGACGAAGCAAGGAGAGATGCCTCTCCGGCCATGGGGCTGATTACGTCGACGAGTTCGTCCCATACTTCGAGATTGTGGAACACTCCCGTCCAATAGTCAGCCATACGGTGCTTCTTCTGTGCACCTTTTTTCACCTCTATAATGAGGGCCCCACTTCCTGGCCACTTTTTGGCCCGTGGACTGGTAGAGCCCATGACAGGATGGAAGATTGTCGTGTGCTCGAAAAACTAAATCTGCATAGTAAACAGATGAAAACGTTATTACGAGGCGCGGTTGCCTTAGTCGACTATAAATAATATACGAATTGAACTATGGTCGTGTCGTATATAACACGACTATATACCTAGTCGTGTTCTATCATACACGACTATAAATATAGTCGTGTTGTATAAGACACGACTATAAATATAGTCGTGTTGTATAAGACTTGTTTGCCTTTCGAAGACTATGAATGCTACATACCTGAAGGACATATGTGGCGCCGTTTAGGTATCCACCGCCCAGGCACCCTCCTTGTGATCTCGCACCCACTAGTCTGCTGGTGTGGGTTATACCAGAAACCAACATTTTATGCATAGCCCCAGCCCAATTGTATGACCTCAATCTTGGGAGGTCGTCCATGTAACGATACAAACAGGGATGAACCGCTCTAGTGCTGTGTGGAAACAACAGCGTGCAGAAGAGGAGGCAGATGATCATCCTCGCCATGTCCTCCTCTTCCATCTTCAGTTCGCCCGCGCTAAGCTTGTCTATGATTTCCTCAATCTGTAGAATATCCGCTCTCCTCGCGGCGAAGTGCTTTCTGAAGAATTGACCTTCCGGTCGGCGTGTCAAGGAGGTGAGGACCCCAACTCTTTTGCCCTTTGCGAGCAATTCGGTGATAAGAGCAACTTCTTGCTCTGTGAAATGTAGCGTCCTGCCCTTGATATTGAAGACCTTTGCCGACTCATCCCAGTACCTGACCAAATGGTCGAGGAGGTTCTGAGATACAACTACGTCCTCACCTTAAAAAATGACAGCGAAACCAGCATCTTTGATCACTTGGGCACATCTTTGGTGACACTGTAGGAGGGCCGCACACTTTTTCATCGCTTCCGGTTGACAAAACGTCCGAAACGCCGATCGTGCATTGTATGTTCTCTTTACTAGTCGGTCCATCGGAGCCTTCCTCTTTCTGCCCCTCTGATTTCGCTGTCGAGGTGCCAAGACAAAATCCTGATCCTCCTCCTCTTCTGATGGTATTTCCTTCATAGACTCATCTCTGTTTTTATCCATCTGTAAGGAGTGAGGTTGAGTGGTCAGTAGAAAACTCGTGTTGGTAAACACGAAAATATAAAAGTCGTGTTGTCGCGTACATGACTAAATAGAAAGTCGTGTCTTTTATAGACACGACTGTATAGTTCATAGTAAAAATTTAAAATCCAGATGTCAAATCTTATGAAACTAAAATCAGTAAGAATTGTTGTAACTTACCGCGGTTTAGTCGTGTGTATGTGTGTATTTCTTCGCAGGTGCCTTTCAAAATCCGCCGGTTGCATGCAGGCGGAGGGAGCTGCGGGGTAACTCAGAAGGTTGAAGATCCGAAATACCGACATATACGCTCCAAATCGCTGCCTTTCTGTACTCTCCCTCAGTCGTGTTGTCAAAATCCAGCAGGGGGGCAACTCGAAATCGAGATGGGGGACGCGAATAAGCTCGTCAAAATCCGCAGGGGTCGCCGGTTGAATCGCCGCTCGAACTCGCCGGTCACCGGTGAAATCGCCGATGGAAATCGCTGGAGAACTCTTGATGTTTTTCGTGTTATACACAACACGCCTCTTCGCATAGTATTAGCACGAAAAAATAAAAGAAAGGGCATTTTAGGTACTTCAAATCCAGATTCCAGGTCATATGAGATTTTACGATAAAAATCAGGTAATATGAGAATATCAAAGTTGGTGCCAAGTAATATGAAAAAAACTCGACTTTAAGGTATGTCCCACTAAGCCTTTCCTTACTTGGCCAACCATCCTCCTGAGGAGGGTTAAGGTGGAAAGGGCTTTTTAAGATGGGCAGTGATAACCCTACAGCAGATTCCTACACAATTCCATACACAGCTGATGTGTATGGAAATGAGTGGGTCAGCCCACCATGATTCTCCCTTCATAAGGCACTATTTTGCCATGCCTGCCAACACCCTTATTTTTTGGCGTCTTCTTTGTTCATACATGCCACGAAACGGTAGGACTTTCAAGCATCAAAACTATTTGACATGAAAATCCACAAAAAAGGGACAATTCGTCCCAATTTAAAACAAACGTTGGCAACAAAATTTAAAATCAAGTAAAACGTGCATAAATGCAAATAGAAGCATCTTCAGAAAAATCACAAGGATATCAAAGAGCCCAAATATAAAAAAGGAGATAAGAACAGACAAGTTTCTCCATATCTTGCATACAACCTACATAAGCTCTAATCATTACTTCTATTCTTCAGTCCAATCAGATCATCATATGTCTAGGCAGTTGCGTGCAAAAACGCTCTTCCTGGCTGTCTTTGTGCAAGAGGTCCATGACACCCAAGGAGCTACAAGAAAATTTTGACATGATATCACTATTGAGTATTGACAAACATTTCCAATTCAGAAATAAAACACATAAGAACGTAGTAATCAGAAATCAAACCTTAGCATTAACACCATCTGGCATAATTCGGTTCTCTTCCTTCCACTTCAGATAGTCTGTGCGGCTATACTTGGTAAAGCCCCTGTGTGTCAATGGCATCTGATGTAAGCTAAGAGAAAAATGCTAACAGATCAAATAAGGATGGAAACCCATGAATCAAATATGAGATGGAAACCCATGAAAACTGTTGGTAAAATCCACCATGTATCACATCTATGTCACCTCAACATATAGGACGCTACAAAAATTGAATGAAAAAACAGCATTCTCACTGTACACAAGACTAAGATCAAGCTATGACTTATATCTTAACAAGGTATATCAATAAGACGTACATTAGATGCACTACACTGCAAGGAAGACTAACTTAGCTTCCTAAATTCATAAATGACATGCAGTTAAGAATGTTCATTAAATGTATAGCACACAAAGTGCATAGAAAATAATATCAGCAATAATGACTTTTTCTTGTTCTAAAAAATTGAGAACAGGGAAGATGAAGATTTTAACCACTATCTATCTCCCTTCAAATCAATCTGGATATCATGCATAGCTTTACTACAACATAAATAAAGCCAACAATTAAATATAATGATCAGAATATATCTTCAAAGAAACAAATCACACAAATGCCTCTATAATTGAGGTATGCAAATGCATCCGACATGTGATGCCTTTTCCACAAAATAACTTCTATGTTCATTGCGTTGTTCCATAAAAGCACAGTGCCATTTAACATACCATTTACGGCTGACAATAATCTTTTGTCGACCAGGGAACTTAAACTTGGCACGACGCAGCGCCTCCTGAGCGTGGTTGCTGTTGCTATCCTTGCAGCGAACAGAAAGCAAAACCTGACCAATACTAACCCGAGCACAGGTTCCCTGAGGCTTCCCAAATGCACCCCTCATACCCGTCTGAAGCCTATCAGCCCCAGCACAGGAAAGCATTTTGTTGATACGAAGAACATGGAAGGGATGAACCCTAACCCTCAGGTGGAAAGCATCCTTACCGGCAAACTTCGTCATGTACTTGTTGCAGGCAATTCGCGCTGCCTCAAGAGCCTCACTCGACACATTTTCCTTCTCCCAACTTACCAGGTGAACACAGAAGGGAAACTCATCAACTCCCTTCTTCTTCATCCCCACATCATAGATCCTAATCTTCGGGTCTGGGACACCACGGCAGTACCTCGATTTCGGGTATGGCTTGTTCTTAATCTGCCGGTAACACCTTGCAGGTCCTACAAACATTATAAAAAACCATCATCTTGTTACAACACAACAATGACAAATACCCCCCCCCCCCACACACACACACACATAAACCCAGCTCTAAGTTCTTCTTAAACATAAAATTCAATATAAAAAGATAGCAATTGTTGTAAAGCAATACAGGAAAACCAAACACCAATACAGACAATTATGATATCCAAAAGAAGCAATTTTTTATTCTGTCATATGAGAAGTAGATACATTTATTGCTCTATGGAGCGGAGTGCTGGGCGCCAAAGAGGAGTCATATAGATAATTTGAATGTAGCCGAAATGAGAATGTGGAGGTGGATGAGTGGGATAACTAAGAGAGATAGAATTAGAAATGAATATATTCGTGAGAGCCTAAGAGTAGCGCCTTTAGGGGAGAAGCTGATGGAATGTAGGTTGCGGTGATATGGGCATATGCAAAGAAGACCTTTAGATGCCCCTGTGAGAAGATTAGAAGGGATACAGGTAAACGATGCTAAAAGAGGGAGAGGAAGAGGGAGACGTAAGAGAACTTGGATGGAGTTAATAAGAAAGGATTTGACTTTATTATCTCTTACAAAAGAGGTAGCCCAAAACAGGCTGGAATGGAGGAGTAGGATCTGTGTCGCCGACCCCAAATAGTTGGGAAAAAGCGCTAATTGATTATGACTATGATTATGATCTCACCCACCATGTAACCATGTATCGGTTTCTGATGGAATCGGAGCTGACAATAAAAAATTCAAAGCAAACAACTTTGAATACAGTTCTTCCAAGTCAATCAACAAAATCTCAAGCCAAAGTCCAATCCTCGCAGAACAGAAATGCAGCTTCTCAACAATGTTCGATTGCTTATGCAAGAAATTGAATTGAAGGAATCAAAGATGGAGAATCAAGAACGCTTACTTCTGCCCATGGTGAAGTTCCTCCTCCGGCCGGCTAGGGTTTGGGATGAGAAACCCTAGATCATCCAAATGGGTATATTAGGGAGGGAGCCACGAGCACCGCCAAATAGTTGGGCCGCCGGTGGATGTAAATGGCCCAAGATGTGTCGTTATTAAATGAGAGAGCAACGTTATTGGGCCCTAAAGTTTAGCCCAATGTACAACTACGACCCAAGTAATTTTCGGCACAGACAAAAAGAATAATTATTTTATGAATAAAAAAAGCGTGGCTGATGGGATTCGACCACATGTCTCCACAGCCACAACGTGGCATTCTAACTACTAAACAACAACCACATTCGTGACCTCTAAATAAATTAAGGATATATAAAATTAATATTCCCTCCAAAAATTTGGACCATGTTAAAAAATTTTGAGACCAATGAATAAATAACCCCATGTGATATTTATACCCTCGTTCTTGAGTGTAGTAAAATGTGAGTGACGTAATGATAAAATAGAAAAATAGTTAAGAGAGTGGAATGATGTCATGTGTATGTGCTCGATAAAGGGAAATTTTAAATTTTATAGCCCCAAATACCAATAAATTTACGGGGCCTCAATTTTTTGAACGTAGGGAGTATGTTCTTACGGGATCCTTTCAATAGTTATGCGCAACGAAGCCTATCTAACATAGATCATCATTACCTGGCCGACTTTGCTCTGTCACAAAAAAACGGGAAAAGGGAAAGAAAACTCTGCTTTTTCATGGGCCTTGGAGTCAAATATAATAGGTGTTGTGCATCGACCCCATGGAGTATTGTAGCTAACGCATTAAGTATAAAATATCGGTTGACCAAAGAGATAAAATATTAGAGATATTGTGTAAAAAAAATATCGGTAGTCTAAAATTAGTTTTTACCATATATTTTCACAATATAACTTCTAAAATAAATGATTATCATTTAGACAAACATAAAATTTAAAATATACATTAAAAATACGTATATAATTCAAAATATGTGTTTGTGTTTTAAACCTGTATTCTTGCACTTGGCATAGGATGGAAAATAAATGAGAAAGTTGATTTTTTCAAAAAAAATTGAAAAAATATTTTTGTTTTTAAAAACGCTGATATATCAAACTCGGTCCGATATATCGGCGACATTGTAAGAAAACGATATTACAATGTATCGTTGTACTGGTTGAAGGCCGATATCGATATATTAGTGATACAACATTCCATGTTTCGTTATTAACGTAGCTTCACTGTGCTCAATTGCTTTGCACCTTTAAGCTCAATTTGATGCTTCGATTTTTTATTTATTTAAGTTATACATGCAAAGTGCAAATTTCTTTCGCCGTCAGGCAGCTAAGCTGTCATTGGCTTTTTGGCCCTCAGCCACATCTTGGAAGTACAAGGCTTAAGGTACTCAACGTTCAATCCTCTCTATACCGATGATTGTTGAGACTTGCTATGTATGCGTCAAGTAAACAACCCTCTCCCCCAACACTCCTTTCCTCTCCCAAGTGATGATCCGCTTGTAAGGCAATGTGCACTCCATGTATAGGAAAAAAGGATAAGCAATCAAAAAATGCAAAAGAGTATATACTCCCTCCATTCAGAATTATTACGGAGTACTAACATATGGTTTTTCCATTAAAAACCTAGTTAATTTTGAAAAACCTTATTGTAACAATAATTCCGGAAGGAGGGAGTAACACCACCTCTTCCCCGTTAAACTATAGAAGATAGTAGCCATCTATTGTCAGACTCTGTCGTCTGTGATTTATAGCCGGCAGCGAGCTAGCCCTCTGCTGCTAACTTCCGTGCTGTCCATTGCACTCCACCGCCACCTTCCCCTAGCTTGGAGTCCAGCACTGCGTGCACCGACTAATGAAGAACAAAGGGCACTTAGCCTTTTTATTGAAGCAAATCGGTGTACAAATTAGGCCAGCTTCTTGACCCACCACATCTTTATACTCCACAACAGACTATGACAATCAGCTTAGTAGAGATGGTAAAGGATAAAAGAATGACATATTTTCAGGCAGTTTAGCCTATAAATTGTCAATTTTTTATGTATCATCAAAAGAATACTCATCAAAACTTTTATAATTGCTCCAGTCATAAGCATCATCCATCTCTTCTGCTTTACCAGGACTACAGACCTCAGTATGTTGCCAATTCTCTGCAACTTCTTTCTCCTCTGCTATGTCATGTTTTTCAGTTCCACTCACTTCAGCTCCCCCATTGTAATCGTCTACCTCCTGAAGACGATGTGAACCATTTGTTACACGGCATAATCTTCAACAAAAATTACTTAGCAAAAAGATAGATTAACTGCAGAAACACACTTCGTTTTCACCACTAGGAGCTGGGGATTCAAAGCCCCTATTAGAATCCTGCTCCGCTTGGGCTCGTAATCGTTCCATGACCAATTCAAAATGGGAACGATCTGCAAGACAAATGGGATATGTAAAAAACTGCAAGAAATTAATAATTAACGTGACGAAAGTCATATTTTTTATCTGAAAAAAATGTAATATGTTAACTCTTACAGAAAAATAGAAAAGAAATTAGACTATCATTACATGGCTGACTTTGCTCCCTCACGACCAAAAACACCAAAGAGGCGGGGAGAACTTTATTTTAATATTGCCGGCCTTAAAGTCCAAGAATTTAACTCATTTTCAAATGTAGACAGGCTTCATTAGACGCAGGGACTATTAAGGACGCATGGCAGTTGGATAGATTCATCGTCTTCTTGAATTTATTCGTTTAAAATTAAGTACTCCATTTACCTCTTATTTGAGCTAACTACTTTTCTTTTATAATTGAAGCTAACTAATGAACATTGCTCAGTGGTACTTTGCATGTCCAGGGAGTATTGATAGCATTAAATATGAGCCTATTGGAGGACATCACGCTTTTGAGTCCCTAATTTCACTTTCCTCCCCAGAATGGTGATCCTTCTATTTAAATTTTAAGAAAAAGAAAATGCTCATAAAAAAAAAATGAAAAGTATTAATACTGTTTTCTTAATGGTTAGATAAAGTGTTAATATTGTTAACTAGAGAGATAACTCCTTGATTATGATAATTGCATGTTATAGGGAAAAAACAGCTCAAGCTTTTTCTGAGTTGCCCATTAAATTGGAGCTGCAATTAGATAGTTGCGCTGAGCTCATCTCATCTCATCTCCTAAAGTAGTCTAAAAAAAACACTCTTGTATTACTTAAAAACACAGCATCATGCATCAATTTCGTCACTGATGCATCAATTTCGTCACTGGTGGCAGCACCAAGACAATCTCTTAGTAGCATAACAAACCCTGAGTTCACAGTTCTTTTCGTGGATGTTGGCTACTTCAGTTACTTATTTTCTGTACCTCCAATAATAAAAAAAGATAACACCGTTTCTTCAATTCAGGGCCTTTGGGCTCAAAACATGAAGCTATCATGTGTACTGAGCCCTAGACAACAGCAGCCAATTTTCATCAGGAAGAAGCAAGGCCACAGCTAATTCAGTTCTATATATAGTTTACAAAAGCGAATCACTTGAATATACCTGCAAGTCATGTACAAATTTGCAGACTCTTTACATGCATAAAATTATGTTCTTTTTCAATCTCACTCATGCATATAGTTTTCCCTGAAGCCTCCACAGGAATCGGATTTACATTTCCGTGAGCATTAGCAAATGTTAAAGGACTCTGATTCAAAACCTCCCCAAACAGGGGAAACATGGCATCCTTTCTATTGACTCCCGCGTTTGTCAATAGGGCAAAACTATATTTGTATCTCTTTGGTAAAATCAACAAACAGAAATAGTAGGCAAAATTGAAGTCTAACAATGAATCGAATATTATTTCAAAAGCCTATAAAATAATCAATCTGCTCACAGAAGGTAGAAAATACAAAATAAAGCTAATCTATAGGAGGAACAATAGCAACTTACCTTTGGACCGCTGCATCAAAGCATCAGCAATCTGAATAGGATGCTTCCTTTCCTCTGCCTTATACTTGAGTTTCACTTGGTGGCGTGTCCGGCCAGGAAATATCTGTTGTATCATAGCAAAATCTGTTCCAAACTGTCGAATAGCCTAAATAGAACATAAAAATAAATTAACCACACTCTACAAAAAAATAATCTGCAAAAGACCGGTTCTATCAAAAAATTACCTCATAAAATACTTGCGAATCCGCTGCTGACCACCTCTCTCGAGGAGTTTTTACCATGAAAGAATGATAATTAAGTTTGGGGCGTGCTTGGCCATCATCAGAATTTACACCTTCACCACCATCTCTATCAAAAGAAGATTTCCCATTATTGGCATTATCCAAACTGGAAGAAGAATTTATCAATGAAGAATGTGTTCGACAGCCCATGTGATGCCTAAATTTGTAACTTCATATAATCCCATATTATCATAATAAGGGAGCAAGAAAGATCATATTTAAAGATTAACTGATTGACTAATTGACTGAATGGTCAACAAAAAAAATCAGTGGGTACAAGGAGAACCAGAGTATACTCAAGGTGAAACTTCTGCACATCATAGAAGGTATTCGTTTGCAGTTACATTGCTTAAATATATTTCTACACAGTGTACTGAAAGCAAGATATTTCTTGGCTCTTGAATAGTGCAGGTTCATCACGACAAAGAAAACAAGTACCTTTTATCGGTGGTAGACTTCTTCAAAACAGCTGCATCTTTAATCTGTAAAAAGAATTCAAATATACATACAGCTGTTAAGATCTTCCATTGCACTATATTTGGTAGAGAAAAGAAAATTAGTTTACCATTTTTCTCTCTTTGATTTCAGCAAGCAATATAAGATCTTTTATAATTGTTTTCTTAGGATCAATTTCGTCTTCGGGTGTTTCAAGAAGCTCCTTGTTCACTACAAAAAAAAAGATAGTGAAGAAGTAAGTAGTTGCGTAAAAGCAGTGTTCTCAAGAAGTAAATCGATATTATATAACGAATCCGGTACCTAGCTTTCGGCTTCTCCGGGTAGAATGCCTAAATTTTTGCTTCGACTTCTCACTGTTTACTGAGCCGTGGCCTTCAGATGCCTTTTTATGCCCACGAACTTTCTTATCAACATCAGTTGCAAAAATCTTGCATTTTTTGGTAGACCTTCTCAATTTGCTTATATCATCTTCCATGCTGTACAATGGATCATCATCTCTATCAGCATTTGATTCACTTTGCTCATCTTCCACATTTTCAGTTTCATGAATTGCTTGACTTTGCCCATCTTCCACAGTTTCACTTTCATCAATGGTCCCATGAGATGGTACCCTTTTTCTTGTCTTCCTTGACAATCTAGTACTTTCATTTTCTTCAGAAATTCCAGCAACTTCATTTACAACTTGCAATTGTTTTCCCGTGACAATTGTGACAGAGATTTCAGCTGCTGAACCACTTTCTGTTTCATTGGTGATCCCGTGAAATGAAACTCTTTTGCGCAGCTTCCTTGATTTCGCAGCCTCATTTTCAGGAACTTCATTTGTATCCTGCAGTTGTATAACTTTTCTGTAAAGATTTATTTTCTTAATTGTCAATACTCAATTCTCGGATATTGTTCAATTAGTAACACGGAGAAAACCACCTCTAACACACACTACACCATACCAGATGCTCGATCAAGCTAAGTTGCTCATCATCCAAAAATCAATCGCAAACAACATAACTACACATGAACAAGAAGCACTAGATTACACAGAGCGATCCTACCTTTGGCTTATCTGAAAGAATTGTCCCAGCAAGGGATGCTGCTTCTTGCATCTCAGGAATATTGGAGGAAGAATCAACTGCTGGCAGTTTGTAGGATTGCCAAATTGAGGAATGAGCAGGAGTGTTTGGTGTAAAAGAACTTAGACTCTCTTCAAAAGGTTCAGATTCTGAAGGAAGGAGCTCTGTACCTTTTGAAGAACAAACAGGTACAGACTCCTCAGGAAGAGTGGAAGCACTGCTGATTTTTGTGGATACAAAGGTCATTTCTTCGGGTCCAAATTGACTTACTCTATTATCTGTTAATTGCATTATCCATATCAGAAATGCTAATATTAGATGTAAATTATGGCATAATGAATTTCACCCAGAATAACCTAAACCTACCAGAGCTGAGATCCAGCCCATATGCATCACTATCTAGCATTCCCAAACAAGAGTATCTTGTGGCCTCCTGCGAGAAGCAAAGAAGATAATTAGATGAGCTGATGACTCTGACTAAAAAATAAAAAAACAAAAGGACCTTAGGTCACTCACACATGTACAGAGATAGATACCTCTTTTTCTAGGTGTTCATGACCCATCCGTAACGTTGCATCAAGTAAAACCCCATCAGCATATTCAGAAGAGACATCTATATGTTTAGGGTTGCAAGGAGCAACCATCGGGGATTCCAAAGAAAAGGTAGACGGAAAGCTAGAGCCACTTGATCCTTGATTTAAGGCCTCTGCGTCCAATTCAGGTGGCAGAGAAACAAAGTCTACTCCTACCGTGAGCACATATAAAAGTTAACAATTGTTGTCCTTACCAATCCTTGGTAAAAAGCTAGCATATGTTGAAGCATAATTAAAAACCTTACCAGTAGAATGGGCGGAATGGAACGGATCATCCTGGAGTGATTCCGCACTAGTAAATAGATACTCTCCCTGAAATACATGCACAGAGTAAGCATTGAACAATTACCAACATCAACTTGACAATAAAGCCGGAGTCGGTAGTCTCCACCTCTCTACTGGATTTTTCGCTCTCAGCCTGCAACTCCCAGCTGCTGTTGAGAACTGAAGGTCCGGAAAATAAGTTCTCTACATCATGTGAATGCATCCTATCTGCCTGAGATATGCTCCAAATAAGTTTCATTACGAAATAACTTACACTACCAATTTGATCTACAAATCATTACCTCCGTTGAGGCCGGCGAAACACTTCTCCCTGAATCTTCGTAACCACCAGAACCTATAATGTCGCTGCATTTTGCAAGGGGCTCTGCTGCCGCTGGAACCTTGGAAAGAAGATCTGTTGTTGCTGTAGAACATGGCTGTAACTTGGGTAAATCATTAGACAAACAAGCAAGCGCAGCTGATTCAGCAACATTGGCATCAGCAGGAATGGTGGACAATTTAGCTGGCCTGTTCCCACTCTTAGGTCCAAACTTCGCCTTGGGGCGAAACTTGCCGGCCGCCCTAACTGTCATTATTCACATGTACAATCAACCACTTATTAGCAAAGAGACTCTTTAAAAGAAACTGCCAGAAAGATCGCAGAGTGCAAATATACTCACCAGCATTAGCTGCTTGCTCAAGGAAATCATCATCAAGAAAATCCAATTCAGAAGCCATTATTTCTACACCAATAAGAAAAAAACCCATAAATTAAACTTTGTATGCAAAGAAATGAGCTTTCAAAGCCAATAATCTAACAAATCTATACTAAACAACAAAACCCTCAAATAATTCAACCACAGAAGCTCCAAATTAACCTAATTTTGTCTGCAAACTTCACTTACAACACTACAAAATCCAAACATTATGACTTTCACATACTAGTTCTTCTACAAATTGGATGGAAAATCTAATAATAATTAAAACCCAAAACCCTAAAACCCTAAACCATCGGCCGAGAGGCTAGCCGAACGCTGGCCTAGTCGCCGTCGGAGAAGCAGCAGCGCATCTGAGCAATGTTTTAAAACCCGGTTCGGCCGTTGACCCGGTTTAGTGACTGGGTCGGACCAACCGGTTTGATCCGGTGGGTCGACCCGGGTCGACCCGGATGACATCTTAGCTGTCCTGCCAAATTAACAATTCAGCTGACCTTTCACAATTCAAAATAGCAAAATCAAACCAATTATCTCAACAAAAAAACACCAACTTTCCAGTTCAGAAAGGCATAAGTCCTCCCAATATATGAGAGAAAAATACGTCAATGATCTATGCATTGCAGAATATACAGTAATTACAGAAGTCAATTACACTGATAGGCTTCGATGAAGGGTGACAGGAATGAAGCCACATTTAATTTCTAAAGGAGTTTGACCATTTATGGCAGCTGGCACTATTCTTCGATTTCAGTTCATAAAAAATGGTCGGATATTAGTTTACTTAATAATACATGAACCAAAAGAAGCATTTAAAAAAATGCATGAACAAAAATCATCTTTCACAACTAGTTAGCTTGTGTACCTATATGCTACATACATAACATCGAGCTGTACAATTTAGGGTCTATGTTGGTAATTGATGTTTAGGCTCCAGATTATAGTGTAGTATGTATGTATTTATAGCAGTGTTTTAAAACCCGGTTCGGGGCAACGGGTTTGACCCGGTGGGTTGAACCGGGTCGACCCGAAGGGAATATCAGGGGAGAGGGAGGTCACTGGGGTGACAACCGGCGGGAAGACTACAGCGGGGCGACGGGGCAGGGGAAAAATGCAGAGGGGGGGAGAGGGGGGGTCGCCGGGCCGGCACTGTGACAGGGCGACGGGGGTGGCGACCGGGCAGGGGAAAAAACAGAGGGGGGGAGAGGGCGACGAGGGGGGGGTCAACAGTGCGGCACTGCGGCAGGGCTGCAGGGCGCGTCGGCGGCGAGGGCGGGGCGATGATGGCGGGCTTAGCGGCGATGGGGCGGCGATTGACGACGGTGGTGGGGCTCAGCGCATGATGGCGGCGGGGCGAAACCAGAGGGAGGGGGGGAAGAAACCAGAGGGAGGGGGAGACCCGGTAGGCCCGACCCGGCCGGTTTCGGGGTCAACCCGGCCGGGTCGCCAATGACTTGGCCGGGTCTTTAAAACGCTTCGGCCCGGTCGACCCAGCCCGGAAAACTAACCGGGTCCGGTCCAACCGGGTTCAACCGGCCAGACCGAACCGGGTTTTAAAACAGGGATTTATAGTTTATCAAGTGTTGTACATCTCCAGCAAGCTAAAAAGAGGTTAATGAATCAGCTTCTTTAGAGATTTCATGCAATCTACAAGTTCTTAAAGACACATATAAATCTTGGCAAATTCTAAATATACTTGAATCTCAAGTATAGTACACTAGAAGCTTTGGAGTATGGTGAATTAATCATAATTACGATTGTCAATTTCTAGACTCCAGTAAAAAATGAAGTTTTAACTTAAATAAAAAACAGTTGAAAGTCCATCCTCTACGGTCTAGAATTCTTCTCAAGACTACTATTCCTCTTCAGTCGTTTCTACTCACTTGTATTCTTATAAGTCTTTGGTATTTTATAGGACCAAAGATTTTTAGAAAACTCAAAACCTTCCCATTAGGGTGGGCAATACAACTAACCAATGTTATATAAGTATGTGCCAGCATATATGACACATGTGGCAGGAAGTACAACATCATTGAAAGTTCAAGACAAGATAAAAGTGATTCTATAAGGTATATTATTAAGTATTCTAATCAAATGTTAATAAGCAAGCTTGTATCACACGCGATGTGTAAGATCTAGTGCCATATTTTTTCATTGTTCTGCTGATGATTTTCACATCCAAAACTCAAATAGTAACCAGTCTCAAGCATCGAAATATTGCATTCCTAGAATTAAACAATCTAGAAGGAATTGAAAATGCTTCACCTTCAGACCATCCCATTATTAGAACATGAAGCCAAAACATACCTCAAGCTAAGAACATCTGATGTGTCACCATCTGGGATTAGCCTTATTAAAATATCTAATATTCTTTTCAGCTGTTGTTTAGGAGCAGTCCCTTCATGAGGCAGACAACTTCTAACTAGTGTTTTAAGCCCATAGATCTGAAAAGTCGTAGAGCAACAAACATAGGCCATTGATATGGGATGGAGGGAGTATATTAGAAAGACCAAAACGATAGTAGAGTGCCATAAAATTCCAAGTTCAAGAAAAGGAGAATCACACTCACAATTAACTGACAGGAGAGACTACAACCATTATCATTGTTAAATAAGTCATTTTCCTCTGATGACTCTACCTGAAAATAAAACCTAATAAGTAGCTAAATGAGGAAAACATTGTCTCAAGTACAAATATTCATCAACAGATTTTCAATCTGGACAGGAACTCTCTTATCCTAGGATGGAAGACATATTTTCAAAAGGGATCTCGGCCAAGATCTCTCCCTCTCATTGCCAATTGACAGGTTAAGGTTCTTAAAAATAAAAATAAAATCATTGAAAGCGGAACAGTAAAAACATTTTCAATCAATTACAACATTCCTAACATATACACGTGTACGCCAAGTTTAGCCAGAAAAGTGGACCCTTGAAGGATCAAATGGGCTTTTGACCAAAGGGTATACTAAAGGACTTTGAATTAGTATGTACCACTATACTGCCTATTTAATGAGTGTCTGTACATATGAGTCTATGCGCCTATTAAATTTCAAGAACTGTGCTATATTTCATAAGCATCCATCAACACCAAAATTCTCATCGCAGCCGCCCAAATCAAGTGAAAACATTCCAGAGAGAAAGGCTATGAAATCTACTCTATTGCAACATAGACATTCTACTGCAGACATGAGACAACCAGGCGCCTGGGATTACAAAAGTGGCACCAGCGAGGCAGGAGAATGTAGTGAAACATGATTACTCTATCTAGCATATTAAACAACCCTAAAGATAGCTGTTTTCAAAGCAACCTGAGGATGAATAAGCTCACAAAAGATAGAATTTGGCATCTCGAACTACAAAGAATGCACATTGATGGTCGAAATTACTAACAGACACTTGTCCTTCCATGTCAAACTGCACTAAACTAGATTGCATACCGTACCTTGGATCAACGATTTCTGTCCTCTTAACCAACTCGACTTCCGAGCAATAATCTGCAACCAAAACTCCCTCAAATCAGCCAAAAATACTCAATTCAAAGCTCAAACCAAAAAAAAAATCTCTCAACAGACCAAAGCTTACATCGGCGAGGGCCGGCACGCAGCAAACTGGTGTGGAGTAAGGAGGGACTGGTGCGGCGGTGCCGGAGGAGGTGAACCGAGCGCACAAAATGGAATGAGGAGGGACTGGTGTGTGAGTGAGAAACGCACCAAGCCCTAGGGCTTTCGGAGATCGGCCGCCGGCGTGAGAGGGACGAGGGTTCACAGACGAGGTTTTTTTTTGTATTTTATAAATACTGGCCCGGTCGGCCCCTCCCGGCCGGTTCTTGGGTCAACCCGCCCGGCTCGCGAATTCGGGTCTTCAAAATAATTCAGCCCGGGGGTTCCGTCCCGGAAAATGAACCGGGTCTGGATTCTGTTTCATCCTCATCGGCTGGATCATCGGGCTTCTTGTTTATATTCTCTTTTTTTTTTACTAAAGACATCATCTTGATCATTGTAATGCTTGAGCTCATGCCACTTTTTATTTGTAGTACTGTTGTTCATGAATCTTAGCATTCTTCTCTTTTGAGATGCATACAATTTTCTGCGACGAGTCAGATTTGTAGTTTATATAATTTGTGCATGTCGTACTATTGCTTTCTAGTGTAATTCATTTTTTGGTTATCTGCATCTTCTTTGTTACTCAGGTTGTTGCGACCTTTGTCTGCCGATAACTTTGACTGGAGGTCAGCGTGAAGCTTGATCTTTCGTGACCGAGCATAAAAAATTTGATTCCTGTGAAATAATGGTAAACTTTTAGCCTCTAGTGTTCTTTATTTCTTATAAAAAATGTTGCCCTTACTTTTAAAACTGTCATTGCATTTTTAGGGTAGTGAGGTTGACAGTGAAGAGGATGCTACTTTTGATTGGACTGATGAGGAGGTTGATGCATATGAAACGGACGCCTTCTCAGGGGATACTCCTGAAAATCACGGAAACAGAGGAGAGGTGATCCACCTCTAAAGCTTCTGCAATCTCTTTAACCAATATTACATCTTGAAAACACTATAGAATATACCAAAGATGCACAATGCTATAATACATTATGCTTACATGTCACTGGACATGATGGCTGAGATTGACTGTGGCTGGGACAAACACCTGCATTACTTACCAGGCGCAAAGTTTTGACAGCTTTGCCATGTAAGAGTGCTGCCTTGTCATGTATATAAAATATTGAATATGCTTCTTTTTCTGTTTTAGGAGGCTGCGCCTTGCACATCTCAATCAAAGCTCGTGTCCCATTTTGTTGGAATGGGCTTCTCTCTGGCAATGGTTACCAAGGCTATAGATGAAAAAGGTACTTGCGAAGTTGAATTTGTGATAGTAAACTTGTGATGGACCTGTGAATCTAAAATATTGACTCGGGACCTTGTTGTAATTCTTGTTAGGAGAAGATAATGCAGAGGCAGTACTAGAAGCTCTACTAACTGATTCGGTAAGTAGCAATATTGTCTATGGAGTAAGAATGATCAATATTGGTTTTCCTAAATATGCTTACAACTTGGGGACTCTGCTAGATTGCATATTTCGAAATTAAATTTGGCTTGTGACTGATACGTTGATTTATTCTCAAGTGGGTAATATAGCCCCTTGAAATTTTAAACACATAGCAAGTTCATGTAAACTATTTACTTGAAATATAAATCATTTAGGTTTGTATGATTTCTTCTTTCACTCTGTTCTAGTTAGTTGTGTGCATTAAACTCTAGGGCCTTACTAAAACCCCAACTTATATCAAGCAAGCTGGATCCTACTTGTTCATAATAAGCTAAGCCCGAGTTAAGTTGCTATCCAGTACCATTTGTTGACGACCATGCTTAGCTTATATTGTAGACAGTAGAGTAAGTAGCAAAGTGGTTGGGCTAGCTGTTAGGTATCTCTATAGCATCTTCTTTAAATTGGTAAAGCTGTTTTGAGCTATAAGTTTTGTAGTCGCCTTGATTATATAGGTGACATCACAAATGCCTAGTCAAAATATGCAAAAGAAGTAAAAATTTTGGGCATAGAAAGAAGGATATAAGTACAACTTCAATTAGGGACATAAGATACTTTAGTTGGTGCCTAAAAATAAAGGGAACCACACGTTGATCATTGCCTATAAAGGAGTCAATTGATTAACTCAAAATGTAGGGGTAACTAGGAGAATGGGATTAGAAACGAGTTTTTTCATTAGAACTTAGGGGTAGTACCCTTTGGGGAGAAGCTTAGGAAGTGTAGGTTGTGTTGGTTTGGGCACATGCATAGAAGACCAGTAGATGCTCCAGTGAGAAGATTCAAATGGATGTAAATGATGCCAAAAGATGGAGACCTAAGAGAACTTGGATGGAGTTAATAAAAGGGATATATCTTTGCTATCTCTTACAAAAGAGTTGACACAAACAGGCTAGAATGGCGGCTTAAGATCCATGTCGCCTACCTCAAACTGTTGAGAAAAGGCGTTACTTAATTAGATGATTATGATTATGATTAATTCAAAATTTCAGGTACTTCAAGTGTGTTATGTTAGCACATTTTCTCCTTTATTTTTGAATTAGCATATTTCAGCTGTTTGTGTATATCCTGTTAATTATATAATTCTTTTTCTGTTCAGAATTTAGAACCTGGTACCTCTCAATCAAAGGTCTGTTTGCATTTCACTGCGATGGGCTTTTCTCAAGCTATGGTTTCTAAGGCTATTGAGGAGAATGGTATGGAGATTCAGATTCAAAATTTGAAACACTTGCTGGTTTTTTGGATTTGTATCTTAAACCCTATATTTGTTTTTGTATTTAGGGGAAGAGAATATAGAGGCGGTACTGGAAACTCTCTTGACTTATTCAGTGAGTATTGATATGTCTCCATTGATGATTTAGGAATGTTGTCTTTGCTACCTGTGCGTTGTGATCACTCAATGCACTGGCGTTCACATCCCTACCATAAGAACATTGAGTCTGTAGTGCAATTATCTGACAAGACATCTTTAAAAGGCTTCTATAAGAAAACACATATAGCACAAGTCCCCATACATGTTATGTAGCATCTCCAAAAGGCTATGTGAACTACATGGTTTTGTAACTACCCACTCTAGGGGCTGGATACACCTTCAGGGTCCGCAAAGTTTTTGACTGGGCGAGGCCGAGATTGTGGATGTGGATGGCTGTGGAGTCACCCCCGGCTTTACCAGCGATTACCTCCAGCCCAAAGCCTGATTTTGCCGTTGTCAATGCACTATTACCATCATTGTCTCATCTCCAACCAGAACTTGGATTCCTCCGTATTGCAACTGCAGAAGTTCAATGATATGGCTTTCTTCAATGCCGGGTCCACAAACGGGTGTCCACTCTTTCTTTGGCTCGGTTCTGATTCAATCCATTTTTGCTTGTGGTTTTTATCGTGGTCTCTCCCTCTTATCCGGGTCTTCTGCAGTTTCATTGCCAGTTTTGATTACCAGTTCAAGTCTAGTCTGATTATTATGGGTCCATCCATTGGGTATTTGACCCAAGTCGATCCATTATGGGCACGTCTATACCTCCTCCCTCCATGCCTATCCTTTGTCTCATTTGGGCCCTTCGTGATGTGGATTCAAGTTTCAAGCAAAGCAGTGGTGATGCAGCAATCTAACAGGGAAACAGAATAGAAAATCTGTGCATTGAATTGAAAGAGAAGAAATGATTACAATGCCTGAATCCACAGGTCTCTTCGAATCCACAAAGAAGATTACAACAGAAGCAGACTGAATCCACAGTCCCATGCCCGATGCTTGAATCCACAAGCAAACACTCTCTGTTTTCAGAGAACTAAAAGAGAATTCTAGAAAATACAATCAACTGACCCTTCTAACAGACTTGTGGGCCTATTTATAGACTTTATTACAGAGTAAAAGACTTAACTACCCTTAGTTACTAACAGACTTTATTACAGAGTAAAAGACTCAACTACCCTTAGTTACTAACAATTATAACTAATTGTTAGTCAATTGACAGTTCTACCCCTTCCCATAGAATTATTAATTCTACCATCTATTTGTACTGTAATCTCACTAGTTACTTAGCAGCCTGCATCCTGCATCAGACCCTCCTGTTGAAGAAAAGCTCGACCTCGAGCTAAAATTGGAAACTCCTAGGCATTATTGCTGATACATTTGAGAATCTGATAAGGCCCCACCTTTTTCGAATTTAACTTACTATAATGACCAGCTAGCAGCCTCTCCTTCCTGAGGTAAACCATGACATAATCTCCTAGCTGAAAAATTTGCTCCCGCTCCCTTCTTTTAAGATCAGCTTTAGCTTTGTAGACTGAATTATTAGACTTTTGTAAAGTCTCTCGAACTTGCTGATGAATAGGAGACAACTTAGAAACTGTGTCCACGCTTGAGTATTTTCCCCATCCTGCTTAGGTAGTAAAGATAAATCTACTGGATGCTTAGGAAGATAACCATAAACAATGAGAAAAGGAGCAAAACCCGTGGATCAATTAGGAGTAGAGTTATATGCAAATTCAGCTTGAGATAAAAACACATCCCACTGTCTAGGTGTAGAACTGGAATAGATTCGTAGGAGGTTTCCCAAAGTTCGATTCACCATTTCTGTCTGCTTGTCAGTTTGAGGATGGCAGGTGCTACTGAACTGCAATGTAGTATCCAGTCTTTTCCAAATGGTCCTCCAAAAATGACCCAAAAACCTATTGTCCCTATCAGAAGTGATGGACCTAGGTAATCCATGAAGACGCACAATGAAGTTGAAAAATAGGAGAGCCACATAAGAAGCATTTTTACAAGGTAAGAAATGTGCCATCTTCGAAAATCTATCAACTACCACAAAAATAGAGTCCAGTCCTTTCTTGGTCTTTGGTAAACCTAGGACAAAATCCATAGAAAGGTTTTCCCAAGGCTTATGAGGAATAGGTAAAGGAGAATAACGGCCTGTATTTTGAACATGGCCCTTAGATCTTTGACAAATTCCACAATGTATGATGAATTTGCTAACATCCCTTTTAATGTAAGGCCAATAATAGCTTTCCTTGACTTAAGCTTCAGTCTTATCCCCGCCAAAATGCCCTGCTAAGCCTCCAGAATGTAACTCTTGAATCAACTGTTGTCGAATAGAGTGAGAAGGAATGCACAACTGATTTCCTTTATAAAGAAACCCTTCAGTTAAGTAGAAATCAGAAGAAAAAGTAATACCATTTTGGCATTTAAACCAAATGTCCTTGAATTCTTTATCTTCAGCATATAGTTCTTTTAAACATTCAAACCCAAACATGTCAGTTCGAAGTGTAGTCAACAAAACAGCCTTTCTACTTAAAGCATTTGCTGCCTTATTCAACTGACCAGATCTGTGTTTAATGACAAAAGAGACAAAAGAATAGTCTTGTAATTCTTACATCCATCAGGCATGTAATCTGTCCAGTCTATTTTGGCTTTGTAAGTGTCTTAAGGAGTCATGATCAGTATGAAGAATAAACTCCTTAAAAACCAAGTAGTGCCTCCAATGTTTTAGAGCTTGTACTAAAGCAAACAACTCTAATTTGTAAGCTGACCATTTTTTTCTCGGTTCATTTAATTTGGCACTGAAATATGCTACAGGTCTTCCCTCTTGAGTCAGGACAGCACCAATACCTACTCTCGAGGCATCACAATCCACCTCAAAGACTTTAGAAAAGTCGGGTAGAGTTAGTATAGGAGCATGAGTCAATTTGTATTTCAAATGATCAAAACTGTTTTGTGCTTCAGCAGTCCATTCAAATCTGTCCTTCTTTAAACATTCTGTCAGGGGACTTGCAATGGTACTAAAGCCATGAATAAATCTTCTATAGAAGGTAGCCAACCCATGAAAACTCCTAACTTCACTAGTGTTCTTAGGTACTGGCTAATCTTGAATAGCTTTGGTTTTAGAAGGATCCACTTGTAACCCTTGAGCATTAACAATATAACCCAAAAATATGAGTTTGCTGGTCAGAAAAGTACATTTCTTTAGATTAATAAACAGAGAATGAATATGCAACACTTCAAACACCACTATGTAAATGAGAAGTTTCATCCTTACTATAGATAAGGATATCATCAAAATATACCACTACAAATCTGCCCAAAAAAGGTTTAAGCTCCTGTGTCATGAGTTGCATGAATGTGCTAGGTGCATTTGATAACCCAAAGGTCATCACCAACCACTCATACAACCCTTTTTTTTGTCTTAAAAGCAGTTTTCCATTCATCCCCAGCCAACATGTCCAACATGTCATCCAACCTGGGAATGGGAAACCTGTATTTAATTGTAATCTTGTTAATAGAATCTTGTCCACACACATTCTCCAACTTCCATCTTTCTTAGGCACTAATAGAGTAGGAACTGCACATGGACTAAGACTTTCTCGGATCAATCCTCTAGCCATCAGGTCCTCTACTTGCCTTTGTAGCTCTTGGTGTTCTGCAGGACTCATTCTGTAGTGTGCCAAATGTGGAAGATTAGACCCAGGAATAAGATCAATTTGGTGCTGGATATCACGCATAGGAGGTAAATGTAGAGGTAACTCATCAGTAGTTATATCAGCATACTTATGAAGCAAGGCCTGGATTGAAGGAGGATATATATTAGTCTCTGTTGTAGAAACCTCATCCAGTCCTTTATCAACTAGTAGAAACACTGCTTGTTCCTTTGCAATTTCTCTATAGATGTTTGTAACTAATAATACTTTGTTTGTGCCACTGTTAATGAACTGTCTAGGACATAACTCAATCATTTGTTTTTTTTCGGTTTCCTGTCGGTTGACTGATCTGGTAGTAGACTGTGGCATCAACTTAATCAGTTTACCTTTGTGTTCCAATTTATAAGTATTGGATTTTCCTTCATGAACTGTTTGGGCATCAAACTGCCAAGGTCTACCAAGTAAAATATGGCAAGCATCCATGTCTATGACATCACATCACACCTCAGCTGAAGACACTCCTCCTATTGTAAAAGGTACTATACACTGTTCAGTAACTTTTAAGTCACCAATTTCAGCAATCCACCCGAAAGAATAGGGTTTAGGATGCTTATGAGTAGGTAGATTAAGTGTTTTTATCACTGATTTTGAGATAATGTTCTCTGTACTTCCTCCATCAATGATAACATGACACACATTATCATAAACTGTGGCTGAGGTCATAAACAGTTTGTGTATTTGAGTGTCATCAAACTATTTAGAAGATAACAGAAGCCTTCTGACCACATAGTTTGCAAGTTGGTCTTCTCCTTCACACTGTTCATCTCCATATACCTCTAAATAAGCATCCTCTTCTTCTTGGTTGAGGTTTACATTTTTTATTTTTTGACTGGTAGCAACAGCAGTGGTGCCTCCCCTTCTAACCTACTCTCCTTTTCTTAAAGGACAGTCACTTGAAATATGTCCTTCTTGTCTACACTTGTAGCAGGTTTTGGAATTACCTTGCACATGACTATTACCTTTAGTAGGTGCTGTAATAGCTTTAGGCTGTGCTTTTGAAGTTTCTCCCTTTTCAAATTTAGAAGTAGGTATTTCCACAGTAGCTAACTTAGATACACCACTGTTAGAGATTGTACTGTAGCCCCTTGAATAACCAGCTCTTCCATTTCCACTGTTCATCAATGCTTCATGCCGGAAAGCTGCATGTGTAGCTTCTGATAAAGTAGCTAAAGGCTGAGAAGCCAATTTTTCTTGCAAGCTAAACTTAAGTCCTTCTTTAAATCTGATAACCTTGTGTGATTCTTTCTCAATAAGCTTGTTCCTGGCTGACAACCTTTGAAAGTTCTCTAGGTACTCTGAAACTGTTCTGTTGCCCTGCTTGCAGTTTTGGTACTGCTCGAACAACATCTGCTCATAGTGAACAGGCAAAAACTGGCCTCTAAGCATTTGTTTCATACCTGGCCAGGACCTGATTGGATGCTTTTCTCTTTGTACTCTGCTTACTTGGACCTGGTTCCACCAAGCTGCAACCCCTTTCTTCAGTTTACATGATACTAACCTCACCTTCATTTCATCAGGAACTCCCATAACATCAAAGTAATTCTCAACCTCATAAATCCAGTCCAGGAATTCATCAATTATCATTTGCCCATTAAAAGATGGTAATTCCAACTTTGGTTTGAACTGATGAATAGGTTAATAACTCATACCTCTTTGACCTCTTGGCAGATCTCTCTCTGGAATACACTGAGAATTCTGCTTATTGTGAAACCGATCTGCTACTTCTTCCTCATTAGAGCTGTCCATTTCAGCTATTCCTGAGACATTAGCTGCTCTAGATCTATCCAATTCTCCCACATGTATACCTCTCCTAGAATAGACTTGACCGAACCTTCCATATCTTCTTTCAAGAGGAGGCTGATTTTTGTGATCAAATGTGGGATTTGGAACCTGATTTTCTTCATCGAAGGCTAGGGTTTGTCTCTGGAATTGGTCCTCCAAATCAGAACTCAAATTGACCTTTTCCTGAAATTTCGGATCTAACTCCTGATTTTGCGGAATGGTCAAATTTGAAGTCAGTTTCTGCATCTTTTGAACCAATTGTTGAAGCTGAGCATTGGTCTGTTGTTGAACTTCTTGTTGCTGCTGAATCACCCTCACCAAGGACTGCAAGTTGACTGGATTGTTGGTAGCCTTTGAAGACTGCTAAGCCATGCTCTGATACCAAAAATTGATGCAGCAATCTAACAGGGAAACATAATAGAAAATCTGTGTATTGAATTGAAAGAGAAGAAAGGATTACAACGCATGAATCCACAGGTCTCTTTGAATCCATGAAGAAGATTACAACAGAAGCAGACTGAATCCACAGTCCAATGCCCGATGCTTGAATCCACAAGCAAACTCTCTCTGTTTTCAGAGAACTAAAAGAGAATTTTAGAAAATACAATCAACTGACCCTTCTAACAGACTTGTGGCCTATTTATAGACTTTATTACAGAGTAAAAGACTTAACTACCCTTAGTTACTAATAGTTATAACTAACTGTTAGGCTTTATTACAAAGTAAAAGACTCGGCTACCCTTAGTTACTATTAGTTACTAACAGTTATAACTAACTGTTAGTCAATTGACAGTTCTACCCCTTCCTGTAGAATTATTAATTCTACCATCTATTTGTACTGTAATCTCACTAGTTACTTAGCAGCCTGCATCAAGTGGTGCGCCTACTTGCAATGTTATAAAAAACTTGGTTACCGATGACCTCCTCGAGAGCAAGGTGAAGCGGAAGCGAAGGTGGAATCTTGTGGTCCAATGCAACATATTGTTCATCAACTGGGGTGGCCATTTGTCCCACTACTCTCTCCTTGCTTGGCTCATTGCTAGCTTTATTTTAGGGTTCTCCTTAAGTAGTCTTGCAGTTGCTTTATAAATCCATTGCTCTAATAAAATATAGATTTTTAGTTTGATATGATTTCCTAGTCTGTGATTCCTTATTTATTAGGAATTCACCTAAGTGCCTATGAATTTTGGTTGTGTGTTTATGGGGTAGGCAATGAGAAATTAAGAATTTAGTTAACATGGTCTTTTATCTTACTTGCATAGATGTTAGTGCTCCTCTCTCCTCCCTATGACGATGCTGTAGCATCCGCCTTGTGAACCACTGAGTTCACAAAAAGTTTGTAGCATAAATGGTGCATTCTTAAACTGAGTTTTGCTGCTGTATAATAATAATTTGGCAAAATGCTCTTAAGTTCGGAAGATTTCCACTTATATGAGATTTATTTTGATTGCAGGCGCTGGATGATACTCTACAGGAACATAGCACTCACGCTGACTCAAATTCACCCCTAGATGAAGAGGATTGTGAAGATAATGGCTTCTCAGATGTGGAAAGCAGTGTTGCTGATGAGGTATGTTTTCTGCAAGTTTGCATGACTGCAAAGATGGCTTTCATTTGCTACATCAGATTTTTGTTGATTTTTATCATATGATATTCTTATTTTTTCCGTGGACGATTTTGTGAGTAATAGTAATACAAGGTTGGTTTTTAAAGAGTTTTGCCTAAGAAAATGTAGAATCTACTATATATTGGTCATTCATCATTCATACTCTCTCCTTCCTATGTTAAGTGTCCTATTTGGGGGACAGAGGAAGTATTACACATTGCCTCTTGACCTTTCAGTAAGGAATATCATCTCCTGGAATTGCGAGTTTTATCCCCTGGTTGGGGGAGGGAGGTAGTCACATGAGGTTGTTGAAGTAAAAAACAACAATTTAATGCCTGGATGAACCATCACTTCCATGTGATGCCTGAAAAATGCATGTATTTTGAGTTATACTCCCTCCGTCCTATATTAATTATCTGGAATCATAATTCAAATTGAACTAAAATCAGTTCATTTCTAATATCCAATCCAGAGTTTCAGACAATTAGTATGGGCAAAGGGAGTATCTTTGACTGTCATGCTTGAAGTTGACAATCTGAAGCAAAATTTGTTGGCAACTAGTACTGTTCGTTTCCATTTTTGTTTTAATTTTTACTACGTGCTAAAAAAATAGCTAATTCTGGGTTTGAGAAAGTAGCTGAAGTTTTATTGGTAGAATGTCAGCTATTGCCTGCTTTTTTGTGCTTCCATGTTGTTTTATTTGGTAGTATGTGTGTTTTTAAAAGAATGTGCCTCTTGTACTAAAATTTGCTAATATGTGTGCTAGCAAATTGGCATGTG
This sequence comes from Houttuynia cordata, assembly GCA_039654745.1. Classification (NCBI taxonomy): domain Eukaryota; kingdom Viridiplantae; phylum Streptophyta; class Magnoliopsida; order Piperales; family Saururaceae; genus Houttuynia; species Houttuynia cordata. Next base: position 21,701,573 of record CM077509.1, read on the forward strand.
CATGGAACACCTTCTCTTCTATGATGAATTATTTGGGGCTAGATGTATATATATTACATTTATATGTGCAACCTGATATTTCCTTACGAGTTTTGAAACATGATGATTCTGTATTATTTAAAACTTTCCTTATTAAATTATTATTGCTTCTATTTGCTTAAACATGATGACACCCTTGTTTTCTCCATTTAATTAGACGATCGGGATTGAACCTCTCATAAATTATTCAGTAAGCAATAACATGCTGTAATGAAGTTCTATCTAGTTTTTTTTTTTTTGCAATTTACACATTGTGAGCTCTTAACGTTAAACAGGTTATATTGGTTATCTCTTTATTTGTGCACTAAATAGTCGTGGGGTTATGAAGATATGGTTGTATTGTCACCTTTTTTGCCTTTAAGGAGAGTCATGTGTCTAATAATATGTCCCCAGCTGTTATCAAGGTGCAGAAAAGAGGGCATGATACGCGCAAAATGCTGTCAAATTGGTAGAAAGATAAACTTGGCATAACAACCAGGAGCTAAAGGAAAGAGTAGCTCTGGGCATTAACCTTAGCATAACTGTGCTAACACCATGGATTTAAGGGTCCCTGGTTGGAGTCGCACCAACTTAAGAATTGAGGGGTAACAATCGACCATCACTACCTAGCACTGCTGGTGTTACACCAATTTAAAGTGGTATCATACAATCTGCTACGAGAAGCTTCACATTATCAAGAATGGAAAAAGATTTGAAGAATCTATTTTTCTATTAAAAGGGGCCGTTTGGGGCGTGATTAAAAGCAAAACATCCAGATGCGATGTTTCGCTACAGTGTAGCATCCAGGTATTTTATATATCCAGCTGAAACACCTCAGGACGTGTTTCAGCTGGATGTAAAAAAAAAAAATGGATGCTACAGTGGATATCCAAAAACATGTTTTGCAATAATCACGCCCCAAACGGCCCCTAAGTTGAGTATAATACATTTAGGCTCAGATTGTATATAATTTTCCTATGCACAATTATATCTCTTATTTGGAACTCGAATTACTTATGCTCTTACTTATAAACGACTCCATTGGGATTTTTTTAAGATCCAACCAATGAGGAAACATGATTATCAAGGACTTCTTTTGGCTCTTTAATAGAAGTCTTGAAATGGCCCATAAGATTACTTAAGATATCCACAAAACTAAAGTATCCGTCTTTCTAGTCCTAATTTGAAAACTTGGGCTCTACGTTAAATCAGGCTGGTAAATGGAAGTCCACCTAAAAAATTGCTTCTTCTGTGTCAATTGAGGAAAATATACCTTTGTATTTGGTAGCAGGTGTGCTGGTGGATGAAGTTAAGGACTCAGTATAGAAATTGATTTGTGTATTGTATTTTTCCTATTGGCTATGTTGATTGTATTTTGTGTTAATCTAATCTCATATGCATATTGGAGTTTGCTATCTAATTGGCAGCTGATAGACTTGACGTGGCTATTTTTCAACAGGAAATGGAGGAGTTTTTAGATGAGAAAGAGAGAAAATTATTGTTTTTGGTGGAAATGGGATACGATGAAGATGAGGCTACTTTGGCTATTACAAGATCTGGTAAGTCAAATTATAAGTAATGCATTGTGGTGCTTGATTTATTTTTATATCCTCTAGCAATATCGAAGTGCATACCAAAGTGTATTTGCTCTTCCCTGCAAAAGTGTGTTCTTTAAGCATGCTTGTGACTTGTTGAGCCATGGCAAGTGTCATCTTTGATGCCAGAATTTGGTAGAGTTCAGTTTGTATTGTGATCAGTGGTCATGATTGTATTGTGATTTCTTTTTTATTTTCTGAAATTTGGATTGTCTTTGTCATTGTCTTTGGTATTTGTTGTTAGATTTTGAGATTATCTGGAAGGACAAAATTCTTAAACATTCTATTAACTATATTGAAGGGGAAAATGCTTCAGTAATTGAGTTACAGGATATGATATCTGCTGCTCGAATGGCTAAAGAATCTGATGCAGATTTTGATGAGCTGCATTTTTCAAGTTCTGATATAGATGAGGTACCGACATATTATATTACTGTTGGATATTATGTACACTCTTTTAGCATAGTGATGGGCTTGGCAATGTGTGATCTGAGTCACTTAACCCCATTGAATTTGCAAGCTGTTGATTATTGTAATCTGTATTGAATAGGAAAAGCCATCATATGATAGACCTTCACTACCTAAGAGGAGAAGGGAGTGGGTAGAAGGACCTTCCGTCTATTATAAAGCAAAAAAGAAGGAAAACAAAGTGATTAATGTATGCAAACCATCAACCCATATGATTGGATTTGGTGTTCCAAATGATCCATTTATTCAAACATCTAGAAACTTACCTGATGCTGTCATTGGACTGCCTTTTTTTTATTATGAGAATGTGGCACTTGCACCAAAGAATGTTTGGGAGACTATATCACATCATTTATATGGCATTGAACCTGAGTTTGTTGATTCAAAGTACTTTTGTGCCGCTGCAAGAAAAAGAGGATACATCCACAACTTACCGATTGACAATAGGTTTCCCCTTGAGCCGCGAGCCCCACTAACAATACAAGAAGCACTCCCACTTACTAGAAAATGGTGGCCTTCTTGGGATGATAGGATCAAACTCTGTTGCATACAAACTTGTATTGCAAGTTCCAAAACAACAGATAAAATCAGGGTTGCCCTATCTGAATCCTCTGACCCACCACCTTTGAATGTTCAGAAGTATGTCATCCATGAATGCAAGAAGTGGAACTTGGTATGGGTAGGACGTCATAAAGTTGCACCCTTGGAGCCAGATGAGATAGAGAAGTTGTTGGGGTTTCCGAAGAATCATACTCGAGGAGTGAGTAGGACAGATCGATACAGATCACTTGGAAACTCATTTCAGTTAGACACAGTGGCCTATCACTTGTCTGTTCTTAAAAATATGTTTCCTAATGGGATAAGAGTTTTATCACTTTTCTCGGGTATTGGAGGTGCCGAGGTAGCATTACATCAACTTGGAATTTTTTTAAAAGTTGTGGTTACAGTTGAGATTTCTGAAGCGAGTCGAAACATTTTCAAAAGCTGGTGGGACCTAACAGAACAGAGAGGACAACTGTTTGATGATATTACTGATGTGCGGGAGTTGAGTGCTAAAAAGTTGGAGGACTATATTATAAGATTTGGAGGATTTGATCTGGTAGTTGGGGGGAGCCCTTGCAACAACATCTCTGGTTCCAACCGGGTGAGCAGGGATGGACTTGAGGGTAAGCATTCTTCCCTCTTTTTTGATTATTCCCGTATTTTAGATGATGTTAAGAGGCTCATGAACTAAAGCCATTGAAACAAAGTATTTTATCATTCCATCTCTTCTGCTCTTTAATATGATCAGATTTTGAACTTCATGTCACTCTTGTAATTCAAGTGCATTTTTAATGTAAATGTCCAATGAAGGTGAATTAGTCATAGCTGATTGCGGCCTTTCTATTTTGATTGAACTGAGCTTTCTTAAGTTGACGTGGAGCAGGAGTTTTTTTGTTTTGGCAAGGGACTTACCATTGTTACCTTCGTCAATAGTTTTGTCTGCTGAAAAAAAAGGTTCTGCGTGCTTAAGGACTTGTTACAAGCATAAAAGCCAAACCAATCCAAGTTGCATCTTTGTTTTAACTACTTATGATGAAGAAGAATTGATACTTATGATTTAGTGGTGCTAACGAGCTGAACTGAGTTGAGTTTTGTCTAGCTCGAGTTCCGCCTTGGCTTGACTAACAACCAGGAGCACAATACTCACTAGAAGTGGTTGACTAACATCTGTCTTTGTTTGTCATCTTTGTGATTGTATGCTTAATTGTTACTTTTAGTCCATTTCATAGCCCAGAAGGCAATTAAGTCTAGTGATAGCACTATTTTGGTAATATACCTATTTGCAAGTAGCAGTATTTGTAATTGTATATCTATTTGCATGTAAATTTTTAATTTGCTAATTAACCTCTGTTGTTAGTACCTTGCACTAGTAGACTAAAAAGCCACCATCTAGCCAAATATCATTTTCTGACTTAGGCCGTTTGGATCGTGAAAAATCCAAAATATCCACAATGAAAAATCCACTTTCACTGTGGATTTTTGGGATTATCCACTATCTAGCTGAAACAAGTGAGGTGTTTCACCGTGGATATTTGGGATTTTTCACGATCCAAATGGCCCCTTAATACTTGAGTGGACACTGGACAGCTACAGTGTGGCCCCTCCTCTGTGTGCATTTGCCTAGCAGTCGCAAAAAGTCTTATGAAGAGAAGAGTTCACCATGGACCCCATTTGCAAAATTATCTGATTGGGACATGTATGATGAAGGGATAAGACAATATAGAACAACCATATTTAGGGGCCATTTGGGGCGTGAAAAATCAGTTTCATCTAGTGGATTTTTGGGATAGTCCACTGACCAATAACCATGAGGTGTTTGGATTTTTTTTAACTGGATGGTGCTGATTTTTCACGCCCCAAACGGCCCCTTAGGAATAAAAACACAAGCCATACAACATCAACCAGCAACCCTGTTCATTTTTTATTTGCTATTACTGCAATAATCTTTAGCAACTAGTTTTACTCAATCAACTTCTTAATCAGTTCCTATTCCAGGATGGATCTGTGTCACCTAAAGTTTTTTCCCCTGTATTCTTCACTTTTTTATAAGATCATGGTTATTATATTTTTTATAGCAAGAGTAATGCCGCGTTAGTAATGTTAAACCCTGTGCCCTTATACCCCGTACTGCTGTACGTGTATTGTCAACCAAGTTAAATTCTCATCGGAAATTCTTGGATTCAAAAGCTCCATAATCAGTCGTTGCGCCTATTTAGCAAAATTATGGAATTGATAATGTTGCTTTAGTTTAAGTTTTTTTATTTCTTCCTTTGCAGTTTTTGGCCTTCTAGTCTTACTGCTGAAAACTTCAAAAGTTCTCTTCCTGTGTGAGGACTTTTGAAATGCTTTTTATAGCTTCTTTGTTTATTCCCTGCTCCTTTTTTGTTAATAAATTTTAATTACCCCAAAAAAGGCCTTCGGCTCATCCCTTAATAAGGTAAAATTGTGACATCACTTTTTGACATAATTGATGTACGTGTTAAAATTTTCCGGTCAAGAAATGAAACCCCGTGGTTGGCCTTATCCTTAGGCTTCATGTTTAAGAAAAAATTACCCAAGATGATCTAAATCTATGCCCTAAAGAAAATAAATTGTAAGTCCTGAAAGATCTTTGCCATATAATAAAGAGCATGATATGAAAATTTACAAAAGAAACATATAAACTTCGGGTTGTCTTTTCATATACAGTAAATAGGATTATATTTGTCTAGTTAGTTGGTATAAGATAAAACCGATCATTAATATACAATTAATATGGTAGGAGGACCCACGGCTCCACAATCATGTTATTTCAATGATTTTGTCTCCATTGAAAATGTCAGTTCCCAGTAATAGTCAACAATTCACTCAAAAAAGAAAGTAGAAATTCGAGATACATGTTATGTTTGTTCAATTGGGTCCCGGAGGTTCCATGAATATTTTCACCTCTGGAAAGCGAACCTGGATCTGGATGTCCGTTCATTTCTGGATCTGTAAAGGATAAACTAAGAACTCTATTTCATTTGCCAAACTAAGAATTTATTTCATTTTTTGGCAACTCTGAACCCCGGATGGCTCCAAGTATTTATCACTCAAAACTAAAAATACAAGAGGTGCCCATGGGTCGCGCAATTCCCAAAAAAGCACGCAAAAACAACAAAAGATAGGAACAAATATTACCCACCAAGCTCAATATGAAAACATGATCTGAACCATTGTAATGTAGAAATTTCACACCAATGATTTCCATGGCAATGACATCATTAAGTGTGTGTTTGACCCATTGTAATTTCACACCAATGACTTCCACGACAATGACATCATTAAGGCTGCACTTGGCAACAGGGATATGAAACATGTAGTGAACCGTCATAATGTAGAAACTTTCAATCAATGATATCATTAACGATGGACTGGGCAACAACGGTACGAAACTTGACCTAAACCATTGTAATGTAGAAACTTCCATGACAATGACATGAAGCGCGTGTTTGGCAACACGGATTTGGACAATGTGATTCATAGAATCACGTCATTTGTCCAAATCCCATATTTGGTAACATATTTTTGGGCGGAATTTAATTTTGGCCCATATCTCACATTAAATCTTGTTATTTCTTTTATAACATGAAAAAAGGATAAGTGCAAATAACACCTTCAGCCTTGTTATTTATGAAATCACACCTGATATTGATATTAGAATCTTCCTCGTAAAATTACGCACTATATATCCAAACACTACCCCCTGATTTATATGATTGCAAATAAATTTCCCAATGATTAGACGTGATTTTATGAATCAAACCTTTAAATCCATATTCTAGAAGGACCATTGTCGTAGGTTCGGATAATCGATTGTCGTCTAAAACATCCAGACATCACTGAACGAAAACTGCAACATGGCTAGACACACCAGCAAGAAAACAGGCAAGACCAACTCCACTGGATACCTTACTATCGATTATCGTCTCCACTCGTCTTGCTTTTTCTCTTGATCCAAGCAACGTGCAAAGAGACTCAGTAAAAGTCAAGCAGGTGGTGGTGGGCTAAAGAAAATGGCAACCGCCGGTCTCAGCAGTCGTCACCACCTGAGTCGACCACTTCTTGTTGGGCGTCGCCTTTAATACTTCTGCTGCTTTCTCATCGTCCTGCCTCTGGTATTGAATTCACCTTGTCTCTCCCAACTCATCTGATATCTGGTCCGGCTGCTGTGTGATTGACATTGAGAGGTTTCTGATCAGTTTGGATTGGATTCAGAGGACCCAGTTGAGTTTTCTGATGTTCTCCCTCGGAACTTGTTCAGTGTACTGATAAACTGATAAAGTTGGCTACTTTTTGTGGGTAGGTTGGAAATTTGTTGAGCTTCAAGGCTTAGTGGCGTGGTTATATTTTTTTTAGTGTTTGAAGTGTTTTTCTCACTTAAAATGGACGTTGAATTGGTTTTCGTCTTGTGGGTACTCATTATGTGGCTGATAATTTTTTTTCGGGGTAAGTTGCTGATAACTTACTCAGTGCAATAATAAAATTAGCTTATTTGGTAAGTTGAAAATTTGTTGAGCTTCAAGGCTTAGGGGTGTGGGCCTATATGTATGTAATAATTTGGTTTTTATGTTGTTTTTTGAGTCTGTGAAGTGTTTTGCTCCCGCTCCCTTCAATTTGATGTTGATTTGGTTTTGATCTGGTGGTTACTTCTTAAAGTTGCTGATAACTAAATCAATGTTCTTAAGTTCTTCAATTTTGAAGAGGGTCTGTTGTTTTATAAATATTCTGATATGCCTTGGTGGTATTGGTAGATGCTGTGAAGTTGAAAGATGATTCGTGCACGAGCTTGTACGCCAGCAACTGTTATTCTGGTTGCGACTTTGTTTTGCTCTTGGCTTATTGTAGGGGCACAGATTACTGATCCATCCGAAGGTATTTATTTATCTTATTTTCCCTTGAAGCTCATTCTTCCCTTTAAACTTTTATAGAACTTTAGCTAGAATGCAATTTTGTTGAAGCTGGTCGCTGGTGGATCCTAATTCATGTCTCGATACGATTTATATTAATTCACCTGTCGCTGAGCAATAATTTTGAGACTTCTGATCTTTGTTTGGTGCACATTTTTGGAAGACATGAAAGTTGTAATGGAAGTGGTTCAATTATGGGTTAGTAGGACTAGAATAGTTTCTGTCATCCTCCCTCTATCTCTCTGGTGAACCATGTCACTATTCAGTTCCTTGCAGCTAAACTTCGTTTTTCTAAGACTAGCAACATTCCAATATTGAATAACTTACTCTCAGAGCAATATATTCTTCTGACTGTCATCTGAATACTTATTGTTTGGCACTGTTTCAATAACTCATCCTGCAAATTTGCAGTTGATGCACTGCATGCTATAAAGAAAAGTTTGAAGGATCCTCAGAAGCTTCTTGACAATTGGAACAAGGGAGACCCGTGTGTAAGAAATTGGACAGGAGTCCTGTGTTTTGGCGAGGCTCTTGATGATGGCTACCTCCATGTTCGAGAACTGTATGCTCCTGGTCCAACTTGTTTGTCTTTTCTGTTTTGCCCATTTTCATGCTCTGTTTTTATGATCCTCCATGTCAGATTAGATGAAGCTGCTTGTTTTGTAATTTTTTTATTTTAATGTTTTTCACTTTTGTGATGATTCTTCAAGTTAGTTCTGCAGGACATTGTCGTAGCTATGCACTGTTATGCCATACATTTCACTGTCATATTGATAGTCGGAAAGTATGAAAATTCTAATCTGGATATTCTTTTGTAGAAATTTTTCTTGTACGGTGAATTATCGCACTTTGATGGGTAGAGGGTAATACATTCTTGCAAAGGCACCGTGTCTATTATCAAATCCTCTACACTCATAACCCCATTTCCACAACAAGACAATACACTCTAGGTTTAGACAAAATATACTTCTTTCTTGTATTGGAAAAAGTTTTTGATCATCTACTTGAAAGAAAACTGCATCGAGGTCAATATTAATATCTTTTTCTACCGTAGAAGGTTCAGTAAAAAAAAATTGGAATATATCTTGTCAGGTTCGTTGGGATATGGAAGAAGCAAGATCTTTCTGTCATTATGGCACGTTCCTCGATGTGGATGTTTTTATATCTTGTTGCAGATGTTATCCTACATTGCATGTGAAGTTGTTATTTATTGCCGTACCTTCGTAGACATGCATTCTGTTCTAAGTCTAAATAAGTATGTTAAAATTCATGTAATCTCACTGGAAGGTCAAGAGCAGTTTCTGAATCCACAGAAAAAGAAGTTCTAGTGCACCATCTAGCTTCTAGAATAAAATAATCTTTCAACATTATAACAATAGGACTTACTCTTTTTTTTTTTACTAGGTAACCAAGTATTTGATATGGTAACTCGCGTACAATGCCTAATCTTTTCTTTATATTGCATTTTACAGACAGCTGCTGAATATGAATCTTTCTGGAACCTTAGCTCCTGAACTTGGGCAATTAACATATATGAAAATCCTGTAAGATTTTACTCATTTTCTATACAGGAATTTGGTGTTAAATACGCTTTTCAACTTAGATTCAGTAGATTTTTAACAAAGAATTATTTTGACTTGTATGTTTTGTCTGCCTATTCTTATATTTTCTTCCTTCTCTTTTCGTGAAGAGACTTCATGTGGAATCAGATTACTGGAAGCATCCCAAAAGAGATTGGGAATATCAAATCACTGGAACTTCTGTAAGTCAAATGATTTTCCTATCTACTGGTTTCCAGTTGTGAGCTTTATGTTCTTTCAGTAAACCACTAATTCTGTATGATTACATTTAAGTCCTTCTGTGTAGAAGACTATTTTACAGTAAAAATTGAGTACCTAGCAGAATTTAACAATACATGTGGAAGCGTTAGATTGTATGACAGTGCATGATTGTAGGGGAAACAGAAATTGGAAAAATAAATACTTCTAAAATAGTAATTCACTGACCTCCAGAAATTGGGTTGCATGATGATGTTTGCAAACAAATTGGTTAGTTTATACATCATACCGGTACTTAATGTTGATTGTGTGGCAATCGCACACCATTTTCTACCAGGGGTTATTTCTGATCTTTATGACTATAATAAGCATGTATTTTGATCTTTTCATTGGATTGTGTTATATCTACAAAAAACCTACCCATCTTATCTCTTTTGTCTTGGATTCGCAGGCTTGTTAATGGGAATCAGCTAACTGGGTCTTTGCCTGATGAGCTTGGATTTCTTCCTAACTTGGATAGGATACAAATTGACCAGAATCATATATCAGGACCTCTACCAAAGACATTTGCAAACCTGAACAAAACAAAGCACTTGTATGCCAGTTGTTCTACATAGGGACAATGTTGCTTTTTCTTGCTGCGTAAGGCTGATAATTTGCTTGTGGATATGATTCTACTGCAGCCATATGAATGACAATTTAATTAGCGGGCAAATTCCACCTGAGCTTTCCAGACTACCAAGTCTTGTTCACTTGTAAGTTTGCTTACTAGTCTCTATGTATTTCATACTGTCAATTATGTTTTCAATGATACCCACTCCATACAGTCTATGCATCAGTGCTTTCTATAAAGTGTTTGTTGTTTATAGTTATCATTTTGGTGATAAATTACCTAATCTTGTAGTCTTCTGGACAACAACAACTTATCTGGCTATCTACCACCAGAGTTTTCCGAGTTACCCAAATTGCACATTCTGTAAGTTCCCATGTGCTGGCATTCTACTGTTTTTTATGCAGCTATTCCTTCACTGTATAATCATCTTAACAAGTAGTATCTAATTGGAGCAACTATATGGGATCGTATTGTTTTTAATTTAAAATTTCATTTGTAGCATTTTTACGGCAATGCATGTGACTACTTAACTATTCCGCCCCATATTAATATTCTTCTTTATTTTTTCAAAATTAACTGATTTTAGTGCATTTTAAAAATCCAATTAGAACACTTAATATGGGATGGAGGGTGTATTAAAATAAGTTCTTGACTTGCTTCATCCCAATTATATTTAAGAAAACATGTATAAATGACGAGGGAAGAGACATTAGATGCTTTTTTCTCATCCACTGCTAAGACAAACTCTTCAGAAGTAGGGTTTAGTGAGCAGGGTGCGTATGGAAAATGAAAAACGCATAGTGAGTAATAAAAGGCTTAATACCAAATTCAATGCTTTCTATAGAACTAAGTATATATGAGAAATATTATAGTGACGTCAGACAGAACAAAAACAATAATAACACTCAAGCCAAGCAAGTTGAGCTTCATCAAGTTTGACCTTAAGTCGTTTTGGTTTAAATTAGTCAGAACTCAAGTTGGCTCAGCTTATTACTACTTCTTGTGTTAGAACTATGAAGCAACAAATTGTACACTATTCATGTGGAAGTAATTAATTATTATCTTTTTTTTATGAATAATTAATTATTATCTTTGTGATCCTCGTTCTGATTTCTTCTTCCAAAAATGAGCTAAACTTGGAAGAAAACATTTAAGAAAGTGCTTTTGAGGTGTTCCTTGAGATGAGATAGATAGAAAATGCTATTGAGGCACTGAGGTGAGACTTTAGACCCAAAAATAAGCATCTGATCAGTAAAGCGCTGAACCAGCCTTTTTTGTATGCATGACTTTGCCCTTTTCTGCTACAAAGGAAGTTTCCTTGAAGCTAAATGGTTAGGAAACGGCCAAAAATGGATGTCAACAATTTAATCGAACCAATGCTCGTGCATGCATAAGCGTGATTGAACATGTGGACAGTTGCATGGAAACGTATAAAGATGGGGACTTGAATCTAAATTAAGTTGTTGTCATGCAACTAATGCTTTTATGCTGTTTCTGCAGTCAGTTGGACAACAACAACTTCAAAGGGAGTGAAATTCCTGCATCATATGTTAACATGTCAAAACTCCTGAAAATGTAAGATCATATGTTTGCTATGTTTACTTGTATTTTTGTGGTTTGAAATTGACTTATAAACCTCTTGAAATTTGTACATTATTTGCTGGATTGTATTTTAAAAAATCAATCGAAGGAGAAGTTCATAATGTTCAAAGAGGAGTTTAGTTTTTGCAGATTGTAATATTAGGGTATTTTTCTTGTGAGATTTTGTAATTGATTTTTTGGTTTCAATATAAGTGATTTGGCTGAAAAAATTTGATTATGTTTCCATGTGTATATGCTAATTTTCTCACATGAAATTCTCTTTTCACTAATTTTCTTTAGTTTCCTAATGAGGGAATTGAACATCTCCATAATATCACTCTGGAATGGCCACTTTCTTGTCGTTGATGTCTAGTTGTCTACTTGAATGACTTTTTATATTCTTTGGTTGTTTGGTGGTTAAAATTCTAGTGTTCCACACTGTAGGAGTTTAAGGAATTGCAGCTTGCGTGGACCTGTTCCTGATCTAAGCAGTATTCCTCAACTTGGATATTTGTAAGAAACATATATTTGGAAAACAATCTGTAACAAATACTCATTCTCTGTACAATAATTGCTGGGAAAAGTTAATTGTCAACTTTTTCAACATGGCAGAGATCTCAGCTGGAATGAGCTTAGTGGACCTATACCATCTAAGAGACTTTCTTTGAATATTACCACTATGTACGGATTGATTTCAACTCATCCTGGGGAATCTAGTTTGACGCAACCTTCATATTTTTGGCGTTCTGAATTTACTGTTCTGCGGATACTAATTGTGGCATATATTTCATGCAGTGACTTGTCGAATAATCATCTCAATGGATCTATACCATCCAGTTTCTCAGGTCTTCCTTTTTTCCAGAGATTGTAAGAATATTTTTTCACTTTTTCCTTTCCTGAGGAATATAACTTTGAAACTAGTGGAAAGTGGAATAAGATGTGAGACTTCCATATTTGAATATTGGAGCATCTTTGCCACTGCCATAGGATTTTGAAAAATAGTGTCTTTTGTCTTATTTTTTTATTCCATTTTGTTGCAGGTCTCTCGAAAACAATTCATTGAGTGGTTCAATTCCATCTACAATTTGGGAGAATGTGACTGTTGGAGGGTCTAAAAAACTTATTCTGTAATATTTTAATACCAGAAAATAACTTTTCAGAGTGAATCTTTTACATTTGAAATGTCCATAGTTTTGCATTTCTTTTTCTGGCTAATTCTTTGTCTCATGTTATGCAGGGATTTCCAAAATAATTTACTTTCTAATATTTCGGGGCCTCTTGATCCTCCTGCGAATGTCACCATCATGTATGCTCCATATTCCGTGTTTGTATCTATTTTCATCATACTGAAATCTGCAGATTTTGCTTTTCATTTTGTGTTCTGTTTGTACTGCTTTGTGTTATGGTATCTTTTTGCAATATTTTATAAAGCGGGCGTCAATTTCTGCGCAATATTCATGTTTACTACTGTTGTGTTCAGGTGGAAGTCGAAGTTCCAGGCCAGCATGTGTGTGACATGTAGATGGCCTCTTGATAATGTTTTGTCCGTGCTTGTGTTTTTATTAAAATTGATAGAATTTTAATATTGGATAAAAAAGTCCGAATTACAAGAGAATAGTGGCCGATCTTGTTTAGAGATCAGACCATCTAGTACAAAGTATTAAACTAAGAATCTTATAATAGAAAGTAAACACTAAACTAGAAATTAACTTGGGCAAAAAGACGTAACTAATGGAACTTGACTAAACTACCCTCTATATTGTAAGAGACTAGTACTAGTACTATGGACTTCAGACAAACACTAGACGAGCAAATATACTCTTTAACAGAATCCACAGAAAGAACGAAATTGCAGTAGCCAGGAAATGACGGCAAAGATGATAAAAGATGAAAGACAAGAGTTATTTGAATTGATAGACCTCATGAACTAGTCAATCTTTATGAAGGGTTATTGTATCCACTTTTGCTTTGAGCTCTGAATTCTCAATTTAGATAGACAGCTATTTAAATTTTTGTTGTGCACTAAGTTTATATCAAATTTGAATGCCATCACTGACTGGGTGATCTTCATCAGGCTTCAAGGCAATCCAGTTTGCAGAAATGCAAATGGTTTGAATATTGTCCAGTTCTGTGAATTTCAGGATGTAGGAGACACATCTGGCATTTCAAAGTCTGAAACTGGTTGCCCTCTTCAAGCATGCCCTACCGAACAGAATTTTGAATATGTGCCAGAATCTCCAGTTCAATGCTTCTGTGCGGCACCACTTAAAGTTGGATATCGATTAAAAAGTCCTGGATTCTCAGCTTTTCGTCCATATGAGGACGCATTTGGCATTTACCTAACTAGTGGTCTTGAACTGGCCCTATATCAGCTGAAAGTAGATACTGTTTTTTGGGAAGAAGGTCCAAGGCTCAATATGTATTTGAAGTTATATCCTAAATTTTCTAACAATTCTGGCAATATTACAAGATTATTCAATGATAGTGAGATTAAAAGAATGCGAGGCATGTTTACTGGTTGGTCATTTAAGGATAGTGATATCTTCGGACCATATGAATTGCTAAATTTCACTCTGCAGCCTCCTTATAAGACTGGTATGTCTTTTGGATTCTATATTTGATTTCTATTTTACTTTTGACTTCTGTGCAACCATTATCCTTGATCCTCTTTTTTTGTTTAGCAATGAAACCTTGTTACTTCAAAATTACTGGAGTCTCGAACCATTATGTTAGGGCCATTTCTCGTCAGTTTATGGTTACTTTATCAACTCTAAAACCATATTATTTGAAGACTGAGTAGTATTGTAATATGGGAGAAAAGACTGGATTTTGAAATTTCTTATGATTTTAATAGCTGATTCTTATGTTATGATTCAATGGATCGTGCATCTAACTCTGGTACCTTATTGCTATTGCAGAACTTTTTGGATCAAAAAATTCAGGAGTGAGCAAGGGCGTGTTGGCTGGTGCCATTCTAGGGTCAATTGCTGTTGCAGTTACAATATCTGCTATTGTTTCCATATTCATTATGAGACAACGTAGTAAAGGCTATCGTACAGTATCACGAAAACGTTTAAGTAAGTGTCTTGACGTGCAAATTGTATACTAGAGATATTTATTTACAGTTTGCCTTAGGGATGACATCAGATGCTAATGAATTGTTGAAACAAATTGATAAATGGAGTGCCATTTGAGTACATTATTTTTCAAAAGTAGTCTAGAATTTCTAAGTTTAGTTATAGGCCTTTATATGTTTGCTGATTGCGTCGACATTTTTGAAACCTACTTATGCAAAGCCTTCTTACATTTTAGACCTTAAGCCGCACTGGAGAGTAGGGGTGTTCACGGACACGGAAAACCTTCCGTCCGTAATCTAAAGAGGTGTTGTCCAGTCCGTCCGTGTCCGTTAAAAAATTTGTCTGTGACTGTCCGTGTCCGTCCGTTGTTGTCCGTGGACGTCCATGGACACTTATGGACAACAAAAAATATAAATGGTCTTCACTTTGGGCCGGTGCCCAGTGGTGCTAGGGCACGGGGGAGGGAGAAGAGGGGGGGGGGGGTGTTTATAGGGTTACGGACACGGACGTCCACGGTGTCCGTGTCCGTATTACCCCATTAGAACGGACAGAAAGTTGTTGTCCGTGTCCGGTCCGTAGTCCGTACGGACCGTCCGTTAAATAGCAGACGGACATGGACACATCCGGACGGACGAACACGGACGTCCATGAACACCCCTACTGGAGAGTACTGTCTGTCGTTACTAACTTACCTCAGTAAATCATTTTGTGTACTTTTAGTAGAAACATATAGATTCTGGTTCAAAGATGGTTCTCTACTTGAATTTATCTTCTATCATTTGTTTTCTGTTCTATGTTAGTACTTGATTCAATTTTGTGGAGTGTAATAGCTTAATTCTTTATTGAAGCTAAGTTGGCGCTAGTATATTTAATTGTTGCAAACATTTGCTCTTGATGTCTCTCTAGTGTCAAGAATCCCGATCAAAATTGATGGTGTGAAAGGCTTCACTTTTGGAGAAATGGCACTTGCTACAAACAATTTTAACAACTCTAATCTAGTAGGTCAGGGAGGTTATGGAAAGGTTTATAGAGGCATTTTAGCTGATGGTACAATTGTAGCCATTAAACGCGCTCAAGAAGGGTCATTACAAGGGGGAAAAGAATTTTATACTGAAATTGAATTGTTGTCCCGCTTGCATCACCGGAATTTAGTCTCATTGATTGGGTATTGTGACGAAGAAGGTGAACAGGTACAATCCACGTCTTTAATGTTTTGAGTGCGTTTTTTTTTAATTGGCCATAACAAGCCATAATGGGACATGTCTCTCTCATTTGATGTATAATATGATAGTTTTATACTCCCTGTCCCACTTTAATAGTCCTATTTGGATTTTGAGAGTGAACTAAAACTAATTCATTTTGAAAAAAACAAATGGGACTTTTAATGTGGAGTATTTCCTGACACTTGCAGTTTATCATCTTTTGAAACCATCTACTACTTTTTTCTCTTTTGAATCTGCCAAGTCTGATCAAGTTATAGTGTCTTAATTTGAATACAAGGAACTTAATTTGGATTTTCTGACTGTAACATTTCTCCAGATGCTGGTTTATGAGTTCATGCCGAATGGTACTTTACGAGAACATCTTTCTGGTAAGTTTTTCCTGATAGTATTAACAATTATCATGTCGAATTGTAACAAGACTTTGAAGATGTAATAAGCTGAGAGCTAAGTATTATAGGCAAGCCGTTATACAGATAGGATGATCGGTTTGTTGGTAACGGGTAGTTAATTAGTAATGATAATTTGATATCCGCAGAAAAGTTCTCTTGTCAGTCTCTTCAAATCAAATTAAATGTAAAGTGACTACTACAGATTGCTAAATGTATTCCAGATAGGTTTTCAGGTGGTGCCAGAGCAACCACTTATTTTGCACATCTGTCCTAGCCAATTTCTTTTGGTCATTTCGCACCTAATTTCTGATTTTGGGAGTGGTAGTGTCTATATTAGTGTAACTATAAGTTGATATGTTTATGACATGGTCATAATATACAATTCCTGTATATGAAGATGTAGTGGATTTAACATGTGTGCTTAACTAGTATACAATTTCTTTATATACAGATTTTGGCAGTGGTAATGTCCTAGGATCTTAAAATTACTTGAAATTTGGACTTGATGTGATTTTAAGCATTATCCTTTTGTCCTGATTCTGTATCAAAGTACTTAATGCAGATGCATGTATCATATTTGATCAACTGGCCTCTTCTTTTTACCTATGATCTTATCTGATTCTAAAGTTGGCATACATGATCTGACAGCTAAATCAAAAGAGCCTTTGAACTTTGCTATGAGACTGCGACTTGCCATCGGTTCAGCTAAGGGCATTCTTTACCTCCATACTGAAGCAGATCCTCCAATATTCCACAGAGATATCAAAGCCAGTAATATATTGTTGGACTCTAAATTTACAGCGAAGGTTGCAGATTTTGGCCTCTCTCGGCTTGCTCCAGCGGGAGATGGGGAAGGGACTGTCCCTGGTCATGTGTCCACAGTGGTGAAAGGAACCCCAGTAAGTCTGCTTTAGTTGATCGTAGTAGCTGGTAGGACATATTCATTCTGGTTTCATTTATGACAGAGGTAGTGTAGTTTGTGATTCAATTACTAGACCTTCCTTAAGGATGTTTGATCAAGAACGAACATGTTTTCAGGGGTTTATATGGCAAAGTTCTGGGTTCTCTTTTAAATCGTATAGACTCATGTATCATGAACCAAGGATGAATTTGCAACTCAAACAAAAACTACATATATGTTAACTCTGTACTTCTGTAGGAATTTACGTAGTACTTTCAATGACTCCCTTTAACTTTTACTTCAAATGTGATATTTCCTTAACTCTTAAAAAGAAAATGCCTACAATTGTGATCCATTTCAAGTTTTATTTTTATAAGTTGTGATTTTTTTATCATTATTTTTGTATTGATACTTTCTAAGCTGTTGATATTAGTAGTGATGCAGGATTAGTTATCACTTATCACTTTGAGGCTAAAGTTAAAAAAATCACTGCATATCTTAGCATATGTGCCTATTTTTCAACAGGGATACCTTGATCCAGAATACTTCTTGACCCATAAGTTGACTGACAAAAGTGATGTCTACAGCCTTGGAATTGTGTTTCTTGAATTATTGACTGGGATGCAACCAATTACCCATGGCAAAAACATTGTTCGAGAGGTATGGCGTGCATGCTTATGTTAGTCCTTTTTTGCCTGTTTTGTCATCATTTGTGCTTGATATACCAATATAATAATCTTCTTACGGTACACTTATACAGCAAATTGTAGTTGCATATAGTTAGGTGAGTTACCCCTAGTATGTGATGGATGTACAGTTACCTCCGGGGAGCTTTAAATGTTCCTGATGAATATGCATGGCAAATCTCTCTTGAGTCTTGACCAACGAATTTTTTTATGCAACTTGCCAATGAGGATGTGGAGATTATATGAAGAACCAAAATATATTTCCTACACCTTGTCTGTTTTCAGGTCTCTTTTACATCTACACCCAGAGGGCTAATGTTACTTGTGCAAATAGAATGTTATTGCTACCTGTTGTTTCGCATATCAAGAGATTAGTTTTTGAAAATAAAGTGGCTTAATTTGTACTACATTCTAAACTGTCGTAATCACTAGAAAGTGCCTGGTGTGCTCTGGGTGATAACGTGCAGAGCTAAGTCAAACTTGCTGGCTCGACTTGAACTCAGTCTGGCTTGGCGTGAGCTCAACATGAGCCGAGGCAGGCCAGCTTGACTTTAATGTTAAAAACGTCATCTAGTGATAAAAAAACTTGGGTTTTATAAGAAATGCATTGATATGTGTTATCACACTAAAAATGTAAAAGATAGATTATATGGCAAAGATACACTAAAATTATGTTAGTCTCTCAATATATGTAATTATAACCATTGAGCCGAGCTCAGCTCACTGGGTGGGCTCAGTTTCCAGCCATCGAGCCAAGGGGAGCTGTTCAACTTGTGAGCTTGGCCCATTATTACCCTATTTTTGGAGTTCATAGTATGGTCCGATCAGCTAACAACATAACAATTGTTAAGAGAGGCAGCCACAATGACTATTGGTTGTCCGAAGTATCTGTCAGTATAGCTTCTTGGATCCATCTTCTTTTGCATCAATGGACAGGTTCTTCAGTCACATGGGTGCCCGCAATAGATACTTTTGCCCTTATAAATGCCAAATCTTAAACACTTTTCTCAGAATTAAGATATCTTTTCTCCCATTCCAGGTAAACACGGCCTTCCACACAGGTATGATATTTTCAGTCATAGACACCAAAATGGGCTCTTACCCTGCAGAATGCGTGGAGCAGTTTGTGACACTAGCTCTCAAGTGTTGCCAAAATGAAACTGATGGTAGGCCCTCGATGGCTGAAGTGGTGCGGGAGTTGGAGAACATGAGGCGTATTATGCCAGAGTCTGATATTGGCATCTCAGAATCTTTGACTACTGATTCTGGAAAAGTGTCTGGACCTCCAGCTTCTTCTTCTTCTTCTTCTTCGATCCTCAACCCTTTTGTGTCATTTGATGTCTCGGGGAGTGATCTTATTAGTGGTGTTCTTCCCGCTATTAGTCCCCGCTGAAATGTCCGGAAAATGTTCTGTAGTGACTGGCTCTATATATATCTTGCTTTTCTTCATATATATTTTCCGAAAGTGTTTGTTGTCTGAGTGTTGTCGTACACATTTATCCGGTGATTAGTTATGTATAAAAGTGCATTTTTTTTCTCTTGGTTTAATGATTCGCCCTGTCTAATATTTATTCAACCTTTTCGCCCACATGTCCATGATCAGGCCGGGATAGATCTGGCATTAGTGAATTAGCAGCGATCTTTACAATTGCAGATATGTTAAGCGTTCCCTTTCTGCTGAAATATCAGCGAAAATTTTCGGATGTCAGAGCTTTAAAGTTATCCTTGCTATATGTTCTATAGGAGACTTTGTTTTCTCATTCTATGGTAGTTTTACTGTCAATCTGCGTGGGAGTAGGTGCGGTATAGAACGACTATGATTAGATGACTTTGTTTTCTCATTCTATGGTAGTTTTACTGTCTAGGTGCGATGTAGAACGGAGAAGCCAACATAGCCAAGAGAATCTGAGCAGTAGTGGCTATAGCTCAATATTAATTCTTCCGCAATGGAACAAACAACATAAGACTGTTTAACACTCTTCCATGAAATAGTGGAATCGCCAAGAAAGATCAAGTCATTATTGAAAATAGAGCGGGCGGATGCTAGCCATAGTTGCAGCACAACCAGTCATTGTTGGAACTAGAGAGGGGTGGAACCGTGGAAGAGCACAACCACCGTCAATCCTTGGTTAAAACGTTCAACATGTGATTAGAGATGAATAAAAAAAATTCAGCTTATATGGGACGTGGGAGGAGAGTGGTGCGACGCTGCTCCTCCTTTCTGTGCTGTTCTCCGATTGGCTGATAAGGAGGGGGTGCTTTGTTTTGCTCGAGTCATTTAATACTTCCTCTATATACATAGCCCAATTTACGTGACTTCCTCCTTCGGTCTTCTTCTCCATCACAAGGGAAAGCATCGTTAGTGAAGCTGATTGTCAAATGGAGTGCAGTGAGCACCCTTACAACCCCGCAGGCGGCATCTGCCTTCTGCCTCCAAGAATGCCTTGGCAAGCTCATCTCCTCCTCCAAGTCCTCCACCCGCTTTGACTCCTTCTCCTCCTCCTCCACCCACCACCATCATAACCGTCTGGGTCGATCCAAAATCTTGCCTTTCCTCTCCCACAAGCAGAAGAAGGTCATGCCCTCCTCAGTTGGAGCTGCCGCCCTCGTGTTCAAGCGCAGTCGGTCCATCGCCGTCCCCAGGTCCGTCCTCCACCTCTCCTGCCGCCGTTTCGGGAGTTGATAAGACGCCAATGGACGAGACTGTGAGAGCGCAGGCAGTGGCGGCAACTGCAGAGAATGGTTGTCATAGCCCAAATGGGAGCCACGTCTTGTCGGCTTCGTCCTTCAGGCAGAAGGTTTCCCAGACCCACACCGTAGGCTGCGGCAGCCGGAGCTTCTCCGGTAACTTTCTTGAACAGATCTCAACCCGCTTCGGCGACTGCACTCTCCGCAAGGTCGAGTCGCAGCAAGAGGCCAAGTCCACTGCCAGCATCCACCACCACCATCTTGCGGCTGCCGAACCGAAGACGATGACTGGATCAAAGAGCGGGTGAGATGCGGTGGGATCTTTGCAGGATTCGGCATGTCCTTGTCGTCTTACTGGTTCTCCGATGAGCTCGCGGCGACAGCTGAAGAATGTCGGCAGTCCCATGTAGCTGAAACAAGAACCGGAGTTGGAGCCAAGTGGCACAGGATATTAGGGAGAGGAAACTTCGCACCATGGTCTAAAGAATATCAATTTTCTCACATGTACACACTATTTTGGAACGGAAAGAATATAATTATTTTTAGGAAATATTATATAATAAATTAAAAAAATTCTATTTTGATGCACTGGAGCAATTAATTCCCGAAATTGTGAGCCGGCGCCTGCGTGACTTTTTTTTAAACCGATCCGAAAGGCGTCGGTTTTCTTTATAACTAAAAGGCGTCGGTTGAATCGACACTTTTCTTTAGAACTGAAAGGCGTCGGTAAATTTCATATCTAAATCGGGCTCGAACTCCCCTGCATTGAGCCCTAACTTCTCTCCGGTGCTTCGCCTCGCCGTCTCTTCGGTGCTCGCTCCGCCTCGCCGCCGCCGCCTCCTCGCGCTCGCCCCGACCACCTTCTCGCCTCGCCTCTCGTCGCCGCGGATTGCCTCCTCGCCTCGCCTTGGCCACCGTATCGCCACGCTCCGCCTCCCCGAGCTCACCCTGGCGACGTCCTCGCCACTGCATCGGCCAGCTCCACCTCCCCGTCCTCACCTCGGCCACCGCTTGGCTCGGCTCGCCACTGCCACGGCCAGCTCCGCCTCCCCGTCCTCGCCACATCCAAGCCACTGCCTCACCTCGCCTCGGCCAATAGCTTCTCCGGCCACTTCCTCTCCCCGTCGCTCGCGTCTATACCGGTAATATATGTTTACTATCTGTTAGAAATACGTATTGATGTAATTTTTGTAATGTATGAAATTGATTATGTTATATTTTTGTAGTATTTGTTCGTGTTTCTTAAAAGTTTTGTGAGAAGAGATGGCGGGAGAAATGGTTCTGTTTGTGTTAATGTATGGTGGCAGAATTGAGAGATGTGAATGCGAAGGTGGTGAAACTGTAGGATTATTTATTAATAAGCCAAGTACTTACGAGGAACTAGAGATGCAAGTGGTAAACAAATCGGGCTGGGACCAAAGATTGTGGAAAATTCGTATGAAGTACAAGATGCCCATTACTGGAGGAATGACTACCGTAATACCAATTGATGATGACAATTCTATGCAATAAATATTCTATTTTGCGCCTCATGTGCTTAGCTTCGAGCTATGTGTAGAAAAAGAGGCGCGCATGCCTAGGTTTGTAAATGATGGTGAAGGCGGAAGTAGGAGTACTCGCATAAATAGGTCGAGTAGACACTTTAGAGGAAGGCGTGTGGAAGATAATGAAGAAGATGATTTGTCTATATCACTAGCATGCAATGAATCCCAGCTTTCGCCTAGTTTGAGGTAAGTTTATTTAAAATATGTATTTTAACCATTCAACTTACGGTATCATGAATTGTTTATTCATGATGTTTGTTTTGTTTTGTATAATATAGGCACGCATCTCATGCTTATGAAGCGATGAATATTGGCATGGCACGAGGTGGTGAATGGTTTGACATATAAACATAATTTCATAACCCCTATATTTACACTAGTCCAAGTGGTTGACAAGAGGGACATATGAATACTGAGGAAGACGAAGGGGAGAATGAGGAAGAGGATAGGAAAAATGATGAGCAGGTGCCTAATTCACCGGTTATTGATGTTGAAGATGTACGAGGAGAAGATAGTGTGCAAGAGATGGTTCATAATGAGGGAGGTGAATTGGTGGACATCGCAATTGCTACAGATAACTTGGATGATTTTGAGGAGGAGTTGCCATATGAGGAGGAGCCCCCATGGGTGCGACTAA
The DNA here is from genome assembly GCA_039654745.1 of Houttuynia cordata. Classification (NCBI taxonomy): domain Eukaryota; kingdom Viridiplantae; phylum Streptophyta; class Magnoliopsida; order Piperales; family Saururaceae; genus Houttuynia; species Houttuynia cordata. Next base: position 21,724,242 of record CM077509.1, read on the forward strand.
CAGATGAAGAAATATATGGGGCAATTAATCGGGGTTTACATGAGGAGATATATCATGAGGAAGCAATATATGTGGGGCAAATATTCCCTAACAAAGAGGAATTTGTACACGCATTGAGGGAGTTTTCAATAGCGCATGATGTTCGATATAAAGTGTTGTGTACAAGTCCAACACAGTACACAACAAAATGTCAATACCCTGCCTGGCCATGGAGAGTACGTGCATTATTGATGAAAGGGGATGAATCATTTTAAAGTGAAGACGTATGGTGGTAAACACACTTGTAGAAATGCTCAGCTAGACACTGGTCATAGACAATGTACTGCGGCATTTGTTTGTCGGCATATATTGCCCTCTATTAGAGCAGAAGTAGATATCCCACCAGTGGTTATTCAAGAGAGGATTAAGGAGACTTTTCACGTGGATATTTCATATAAAAAAGCATGCATGGCAAGGAATATGGCCATCAAAGCAGTGTATGGTGATTGGGTTGAGTCCTATCGATTGTTGCCAATGTATTTGGAGGCAATAGTTAATGCCAATCTCGGAACCGTTTGTAGGTTGGTGACGACCCCAATGGAAGATGCGGGGTGTTGATGGTTTGACAAGGCGTTTTGGGCCTTTGGGTCATGTATTGAGGGTTTTAAACATTGTCTCCCAGTAATAAATGTTGATGCTACTTTCTTATCTGGCAAGTATGGAGGAGCCCTTTTGGCGACGACTACTAACGTCGGACACAAGGGTTTGTTTCCTCTTGTATTTGGCCTTGTTTCGGGTGAGGATTACCCTAACTGGAGATGGTTCTTACGTATGTTGAAGGAGCATGTTGTCCTTGATAGGATATCTATTACTATCATATCTAATCGACATAAAGGGTTGCAAAAAGCTGTACGAGAGGTGTTTCCACTTCCGCATTTTTGTTACCGATATTGTATGCGACACATCAAGGCAAACTATCATAAGAAGTTTAAGAATGATGTATTGACGGGTCTGATAGGGGAAGCTGCAAGTGTGCTTACTGTAGACGAGTTTGATGAGAAGATAAAACTTATCGGTGCAGAAAGTCCATAAGCAAAATGGCTACTCAGTGAGGAAGGTGGATTATCACCTCAATTGTGCTCGCTTGCTCATGATGGTTTTACAAGATTTGGAATGACCACAACAAATATGGTTGAAAGTCTAAATAGCGTGTTGAAGGGGGCTCGATCATTACCCGTGCAAGTCTTAGTGTCAGCCACATTCTACCGGATCGTCAAATTCTTTGTAAAGCGATATTCGGCTGGGTTAGCCATGGCAACCCCATACACCCCTACTAAACAACAAACATGCCTGATTGGATGCATGTAGGCTAACCAAATCAATTCTCACGTGTATGAAGTGAAAACAATGCGTGGTAGAAAATATGTGGTAGATGCAAGCGATCATACATGTTCTTGCAATTACCCTCAGGTGTACAAACATCCATGTCGTCATCTAATTGTTGTCCAATCGAGACGAAGAGGACCCATCGGCGATTTAGTTGGATATTGGTATACATCTTATGCATATAGAAAGATGTATGTAGCCGAATTCTTTCCCCCTCCAGATCGATGATCTTGGGAGGAAGAGTCACCTATGTATGTGGTGAAGCCCCCAAGGGTGACACGAAAATCCGGTCATCCACGCAGTAGGAGAATACATAATGCGATGGATAGTGCGGGCATGAGTGCAGATGGTCGATCTCACTACCATTGTGGGAATTGCAACCAAGTTGGTCATAACAGGCGCCATTGCCAAAACACACCTGCTGCTGAATGGTACTTATATACAATGATCTTTATACACATGTTTATAAATTCTTTGAAGTTATTATTAATTGTTGGTTTCAGTATAGATATTATGGACCCAGGACCGATTGATCCCTCCGTCCTCACATAGCAGAGTTTGCATAGATCTGATGGCATATGGAACGGAGAGGTATGTGCATAATCATTATCTCCTTAGTTTTGAGTATTGCATATATCATTATTTTCTCATTGTAAAGTACTTTTCATGTGTATAGGATCCTGGGTACGTTGAATGCACCGAGCACTGGCAAAATGTGCGCCATTGGCTAGTTGATGCGCATATTTTGCCGTACATAGAGATGGCAGGATTTGGGCACTTTACACAGTTACAGTATATCAGGATTGATAGGGCTTTCATCACTGCCCTAGTTGAGAGATGGCGGAGGGAGACGCAAATATTTCACTTGCATTTGGGGGAGATGACTATAACATTACAGGATGTTGATATATTACTCGGATTGCGCATTGATGGCATTGCGGTGAGTTGCTCGACTATGGGCATTGACTGGAATGAGGTATATGAGCACCTTCTTGGACGGGTACCTCCACGTGAAGCATTGAAATGACGAACTAGGGTAAGTCTTTTGTGGTTGAGAGAGCAGTTCAGTCGCCTGTCGGAGGATGCCACAGAGATTGACGTCGAGCAACATGCACGAGCATGTTTACTGTATATGCTTGGTAGCACTATATTTACCGATAGCAATAGCAGCCATGTGCACCCCACGTATCTCCTTTTGTTAGAGGATTTGTACACCGCGGGACAGTATGCATGGGGCAGTGCCGTCCTTGCCTACCTGTACAGAGAGTTGGGAAAAGCTTGCCAACCCAGCACATTAGGGATTGTCGGGTGTGTCACCCTCATCCAGCTAAACCATCAATAATCTTTCGTTACTATATTTATTATAAGTATAACATTTGATTCATGTTGGGTGTGTATGTGTTAAACAGCTATGGTCGTGGGAGAGATTGCATGTTGGTCGTCCAAAAATTATGAGCACTCCACTAGATGGTTTATCACTATTAGGAGTTCGATAGGTGTTATTTATTTAAGTTATTTGATGAAAAGGTATTGATATTTTAGATAATTTATTTCTCATCTTCCTTATGTTAGGTGGACTGCGAAGAAGAAAAAAACTGTGAATCCTCACCGTGTCCTCATGATGTATAGATCGGAATTAGACTATCAACGATCCGGCCAGGTATTGGTCGTTTATATTGCACATGTTATGAATATGACGAATGTACATTTCACAAAAAAGTAAAGTACCATCTTCATATGTTGTGTAGGTAACATGGCAACCATATCATGATGATGTGTTAGCGCAGTTACCTGGAGTATGTACGGATGAAGCGCATGTGTGGCTATCTAGGACGCCACTTATATGTGTTGACATCGTCGAGATGCATGTTCTGGATTGAGTCATGTTGCAATTCGGATTAGAGCAACTTTTTCCCCCTCTTGTGGTGGAGTTTATTTAACGATTATCGCGCCGAGGCCGAGGGAGTTTTGATTGGAAGTCGCATCATGCGGCTTACATTACTAGATGGGACGATCACTCTCGTTCAGGGGGAGCCTGCTATGACAGAGCGAGATGCGGATAATGCATATACCAGATGGTACTTGAGGATCACCAGGAGACTTATCATGCCACCTATGCATGAGGCGGAGATGTTATATCAACCGAGGGACGACACTGAGCGGGCATTGGTGAGTATCTTTTACTTCCTACTTGATTTAATTCACTATTGTTATGTGCATTGGTGAGTAGATAACATATATTTTTTTTCTTTTTAGCTTACTTGTGTGAGACAGACATTCGCTCAGATAGAGGGAGCTTTGGTGGACCGATCCTATGAGAGCTTGCTAGCGGCATGTCATACGCTACACAATATCTCTAGGCATGTTCTTGCGAGTTTGCCATTGCTTCAGCCAGTTATACGTCTTAAGAGTATAAACTTTGGCGTAAGCTCGGTGCCAGCTTTTGGACTTATTTTTTTCGTTAAGGCACATTAAACGCCATTTTAAAACGACACATTAGTTGAAAATATGACTAAATGGAAAGCATCAGTAGAAGCGACGCCTTACTATAAGGTGTCTCTTCCGATGACGCCTTAATTGAAAATATAATAAAATAGAAAGCGTCAATAGAAGAAATATTTTTCTTATGATTAGATGAAGATGTCTCTTCCAGTGATGTCTTTCAGGTCATAAAAAATAGACCGCGCAGGGCCAGCACCGCGCTGGCACATACATGACATGTTAGATAACCGGATCAGGAATTAAGTTTGTCTTTTTTCCAATCGGTTATTATTTATTTTAATATATATTATTTAATAAAATTCCCTAAATTTAATATAGTATTTTATTAGCAAAAAAAAAGGATTTTAAAATAAGTAGGACTAAGACAGAGTGCATGGAATTTAATTTTAAGGAAGGTAGAATTATAGATAGAGCCCTAGTTGAAATAGATGGGCAAGAAGTGCCAAGGTGTGATCAATTCCGTTACTTAGGATCCATTATCCATAAAGAAGGGGATATTGATAGTGATGTGGTGCATAGGATAAATGCGGGGTGGGTAAAGTGGAGGGCAGCCTCGGGAATGTTGTGTGATAAGCGGGTTCCAAAAAGACTTAAAGGCAAGTTCTATAGGACGGCCATTAGGCCTGCAATACTCTATGGAGCGGAGTGCTGGGCACCAAAGAGGAGTCATATAGATAAGTTGAATGTAGCCGAAATGAGAATGTTAAGGTGGATGAGTGGGATAACTAGGAGAGATAGGATTAGAAATGAATATATTCGTGAGAGCCTAGGAGTAGCGCCTTTAGGGGAGAAACTGAGGGAATTTAGGTTGCGTTGGTATGGGCATATGCAAAGAAGATCTTTAGATGCCCCTGTGAGAAGATTAGAAGGGTTATTAGGTAAACGATGCTAAAAGAGGGAGAGGGAGACCTAAGAGAACTTGGATGGAGTTAATAAGAAAGGATTTGACTTTACTATCTCTTACAAAAGAGGTAGCCCAAAACAGGCTGGAATGGAAGAGTAAGATCCGTGTCGCCGACCCCAAATAGTTGGGAAAAGGCACTAATTGATTATGATTATGATTAGCAAAAAAAAGGGACGTGGGAAGGAAATTTAAAAAACACATATGCGCATGTGCGTAATTATCTTTTCAATATTTAACATATCCATCGCCGAAAAAGCGTGGGCACAATCATGTCTATTAATTAAGCACTATAAATTGTCTATGCTGTAGATAAATGCACAAATAGGGAAAGAACAGTCGCACTTGAACTAAGCAAAGTTGAAGCGTCTTGAGCCTGTAAGCTAAAAAAAGGAAAGGAAGAAAGTCCCTCAAACAATCACGAACACCAAGCGCACGTGCCTGGAGCAAATGCAGATGTCCCCACTCTTTATCAGACTTTAAATTAGAATATTATTTTCGTAAGCACTCAAGTTGCCAATCATGGGATTCACTAATCAGAATTTTGCAGTACCTTTAATTTGTCTTTGACTATACTCTATTAATGTAACACGTCAACTTCTGCGTGCCTGATCAGGGATCAGCCACCAGTTTTCCAGCATAGGTTATGTTAGGTGCAAGAACAGTCGCACTTGAACTAAGCAAAGTTGAAGCGTCTTGAGCCTGTAAGCTAAAAAAAGGAAAGGAAGAAAGTCCCTCAAACAATCACGAACACCAAGCGCACGTGCCTGGAGCAAATGCAGATGTCCCCACTCTTTATCAGACTTTAAATTAGAATATTATTTTCGTAAGCACTCAAGTTGCCAATCATGGGATTCACTAATCAGAATTTTGCAGTACCTTTAATTTGTCTTTGACTATACTCTATTAATGTAACACGTCAACTTCTGCGTGCCTGATCAGGGATCAGCCACCAGTTTTCCAGCATAGGTTATGTTAGGTGCAAGTCCACAATCTGAAGTACAATAAAAAATCATTGAACACCTACGTACTCCACGCTCTCGTTGGGCGTTGAGAATTGAGACAAGGGGGGGTTGGAAGGGGCAGGACTTGGATGAAAAGGTCCTACAGGTTTGGATCAGTTCTAATCTCTTTTTTCCTCATTACCAAACTACATGAACTTTCAGCCATTCATTAAAAACAGTAGGGTCAACTGAATGGAATTGGTTCAGATTTAGGGGCGGTGTTGGTGGCATGGCTAAGACACGCTCTGTGAGGTAAATGTCCCAATCCTCACTCAGTTGGGCACCCACCTCAGATTGAGATCGGATTATATCACATTTTATAAGCTTACGATGAGTGGGTCTTGTACATGCTCGAATGGATTGGCAGCTAGCGGTGCCTTCAGAGGTCGGTTGCCTGCCCTTCTTGTTGGGTCCTACGGATACCCTCGTTATTAAAAAAATCAAAATTATTCCCATGCAGGCCATGCAATCGTGGAAAATATGAATCTTCCCTCAAAGTCCACAAGTCACACTCCAACTTGTCATGACAGTAAAAGCATTTTTCATGTCAAAAGATGAGAAAAAGCATTTGAAGACATGTACTTACTTTATGATGATTTCTTAACATTCCTAATTTGTAGGAGCAAATATATTAATATAAGAGCTAATTGTTTTAGTCTTTCTACTTTTGTCTTTCTCTAAAAGAAATGATCGATTATTGATCGGCAAAAAGACAATTTACACTGTTTAATTAACTAGACTTTTTGTTCCCAGATGAAGCATATACAAGAGTAAAGGAGCCGGCCAACTGGTCCCCAATGATCAAAAGAAGAAACTACTTTAAGATTCATTCGCCTGTTCTTTTTACTAGGTGATCATTAAACTTTCATTAGCTGACCTACTCATTGAATTCCTTTTTTTGGGTGAAACGGAAAACTGCTCGATAAACTTTTTTTCTTTGGCGTCAACAAACTCTTATCTACTAAACATAACCAAACTGTACAAGGAGCCCTCTATACACTGAGCATAAAGGAATGCGGGAGCTGGGTCTGTTACATATGTATGTATATGGGAAAAATTTAAATGAGATCGCTCTCACTTGGCCTGTATGAGGCCAATTCTATTCGTAGCCGTTAGATCTTGATCTGACGGCTACAAACAGTTACATAGAACTCATTACTCATGATGTGACACACTTACTTACCCACTGATTTGATATCCACCATTGGATCGGAATCCAATGGGCCAAAAGATTGGCCTCATACTTCTTATATGAGAGCGATCTCATATAAACCATCATCTCTCTCTATATATATATTAAATGAGATCGCTCTCATATAGTTTATATGAGGCCAATTTAATTTGTAACTTTTGGATCTTGATATGACGATTACAAATAGCTACAATGAACCCACCTACTCATTGATTTGACATTCTCACTTACCCATTGATTTGATATTCACCCTTGGATTAAAATTTAACGACCCAAAAGATTGGCATGAGAAGGATCAAATGTAAACTATTCTCTATATATATTCCTCGCATCTAAAAAAAACTTGGCTGCATTCGGAAAGGAGTAAGCTTATTCGCTAGTAGGGCACAAGCATTACGTCCTAGGCCCGTGGATTTTGATGATAATGGCTCCCGTCTGAATCCTCCAGGTGAATAAAAAATGTTTGTAGTAGGTCCAAGTGGCCAACCACTTACCAGTTACTACTCCGCATAGGTCCCACATTGAACTTTAATACTCCCACTAATGGAATAACAATAATGATAATCATTATGTTAACATTACAATTTGCTTTCATTTTTTTTTGCCCAGTTTGCATTTAGGTTATACTACAAATCTAAAAAACTTGGGGGCCTACTTTTGAAAATTATTGATAAATGCAAGGAGCTATTTCATAATTTGATCATTGTTGTGCCTCCATGATCCATGTGAGTCCGTGTATATCGATCTTTTGGTATGTCCATGTAACGTCGTGGCTACTTCTACTCTATGTTCTACTCAGGATTTTTTTTGATACAGTTCTACTCACATGATTATGTTCTACCAGCCGTGACCCTTCTTGTGGGGAAAATGATATTGCTACATCAGTGTAGAGTGTAGACATATATCGATAACGACATGGTGGGCGTGGGTTGGAAAGTGAAAGTTTCAAACTCGTCCTTAAATAGTCCATTTCTTCATTGTCCAAACAAGTATCCATCATGTTCTGATGTCTATGGTCCATTGTTTTGGCTCTCCAACAAATACCACCACGTTACCGGTAGGGGTGTTCACGGGCGTCCATGGCCGTATCGTTCCATACTTTAGTAGACCATTTGTATAGACAACGGACTAGACACAAATGAGACCTATTTATTCGTTCTAATAGGGTGCCACATTTTTTACATGTGAAGATAAATTTTTATGAACTATAAATATTTTTATGAATTATGAATATCAAATTAGATGTTGAACTTTCGTATAGGAACATATTTTTTATAAATATATATAAATTTATGAAGAAAAATTGAATTTTTTAGTGTACGTTTGTTGTCTACTCGGACAATGGCAGACAGACACAAACAAGACTTTTAACAGATGATTATGGACATAGACAGACTGGATAACCAAGGTAAGATTATGGACGGATACGGAAACCATTCTTTCGTGTCCGTCCGCGTCCGTGAACACCCCTACTTACCGGTGTATATCTACGTAGGTGCTGACTTTTGTATTGTTCTACGTAGACCTATATTGGGCTCAGTGTTGCGAAAAAAACATGGGGGGTCCTTCTTTTGAAAATATTGATAAATAAGAGTAGCCATTTCACAAAACCATCATCCCTGCAAAACTCTACCAATCTCAGAGGACATCTGTCTGTGTCAGATCCTGTCGTTTGCTTTGTCTGTCTTCTCTAAAATGATTTTTATGAACATAAAAAGTCAACCACGCCTCCCTGCCCTCCAATTTTCCTGCTCTAAACAAGTACAGAGATCAGAGATGTTGCATTTCCAGCTCCTTCCTGAGTCAAACCACCCAACACCCCCTCCTGCCGCCCCCAAAGAAGTCTTCTTTCCACATTTCCAGCTACTCCACCAGCTTCTCCAAGTTCCTGATTGCCGACATCTTGCAAAACTTGATCTGGGTTATCAAGGATTTTGGATTTCCCTACTGGATTTTCATCAAACATTTTTGAAATCAGGTTAGTATGTAGAATTGTGTATAGAAAAAGGTTGGTATGTAGAGTTAGCATATATACTTGGTGATCAGCTGGTCCTTGATCTGTCTGGAGTGGATGAAGAGGTTTGGGAGTTTCTTATGTTTGGTAACTGATTCTGAGGGTTGGGTGGCAATGGTCAAAGTGACAGAAAGTGGAGGAAAGTGCTTGATTTTTAATTCTTGTAGTAAGATCAGCTTGGAATATGAACTGTGTTGCGGCAATTTGATGTCATAACCTGGTTGGGGGATGCTTGACGAGGTTTGTTCTGATACTGTAGTTTCGAGAGCGTTGGAGATATTTGTTGGCTTTTCTATAAGTGGAGTGAGTCTTAGCTGTCTGGAAATTGGAGGTTTTTTTTATGTGTTATCAGTTCTTGCGTAACGGTGATGGATGTAGAGGAAATTGGATTAAAATTTGATCCTGGTTGTCATAATGATACGGTTCGTTGGAGTGACTTTTTTTTTTAATTTTTGTTTTTCTTTCTAGCAGGAGTGGAAGATTGAGTATGAGCTGATTGGCAGTGGTGGAAATGCCCTGGACGTTTGGGATGTATAACATGAGATACTGTGGACTGGGGGCTCTTCTTCTCGCTGTTTGGCTATGTCGTTCTCTTTTGCCTGCGGGAGCAGAAATTACTGATCCTTCTGAAGGTGAGCTATGTTGCTCAGTGGTTCATGTTAAATACAAGATGTTTGTTTCTTCTTTTATCTTACATTTCCCCTTAATGATAATTAAGTCGAATAAAATGAGATAAACATACTTATTGAAGGGCTAATAACCTATAATTTAGTAAAAATCAGCTCTCCTTTATGTTATATGAAAGTTCCTATAGCATGGAGAAAGAGGCTAACAACCTGCACTCCTGCACTAAGCAGTCATCCTCATTGGTTGGCTGAGAATTGTGATAGTTTTCTCTTGTACATTAGAAACTAGGACAATGTCCATGTTTTAGCCTTCTTTTGTCATCCGCTATCAAATAAGTACTAGTATATTACCTATACTCCTGATGTTTTCATCTTTCTATTCAAATAGTTAGTCGTTTATCCTCTCTTTATGTGCTAAAAATTCTTAAAGTATGTGTTGAAGTTTGAGTAAATTAAAGCTGGCGTTATATTCCATTGACCAATTTATTTTTTGCAGTTGATGCGCTGTGGGCTGTTAAAAGTAGGTTAGTTGATCCCGATAAGCTTCTTGACGACTGGAAAAAGGGTGATCCGTGTTTAAAGAACTGGACTGGTGTCATCTGCTTTGATGGACCACTCGATGATGGTCACCTGCATGTTCAAGAACTGTATGTTCTGATGCTGCTTGTTATTTCTTTTTACTCGAGTGTATCATCTTATTTTTTTTGCAAATTTACTCGTCCTGATTTTTTGTTTTCAACAAGGACAAAATCTTGTTCTGTATTTGGCCATTTGTTTCTGGAAAATTTGGCCAATTACCAATAATATGTTTCCTTAACAAATTAATACTTTGTTTTACTTGAGATATTATGAGTTTTGGATTAACCGATGAAGAAGGCAGAAAGGAAGGCATGTGATCGGCTTATAGTATTATTATACTTCGTAGTGTTTTAGCCATGTCTGTTCTGAAGTGAAGGAACATTCTGTCAATTGACAAATGATACTGCTAAGGTAGTCTATTAATTATCCTGGTTTCTGCCTTCAGACTTCTGTTGAATAAAAATCTATCTGGAACTCTAGCACCCGAGCTTGGTCAGCTAACACGTCTGGAAATATTGTAAGTCACAATTTTGGAAACTATAAATAATATTTTGTCTTGATGCTGGAGGTTTTACTCAACTGGAAAGTGATTGTTGTTCGATTGTCTATTTTTATCAAGGGATTTTATGTGGAATAACATAAGTGGAACTATACCGAAGGAGCTTGGAAGTTTGAAGTCTCTGAAACTCCTGTAAGTCTTATTAAAAATGTTTCCTGTCCTCAGTTATATGATTAATCCTGAACCTTGTGAGTTCACATTATTGCTTATTTATTGTGATCATGTGTGCAATAGCAGCTTATATATAGTTCATTCAGATGAATTTGTTATTCGAATTGTACATTTGAGCTCTCCTCTTGCCTGTTGCAAGTAAAACAATATCTTTTTCTTTTTTATACTTTGGGGAACCAATTCTAGTTCTCCCCTGAAGACATTGATATGAAGTTTTTAGAACTATAATTCTGTGTTTGTCTGTTTCTTTGCGTGGGAAAAGTAAAGAGAAAAATTAGATGTTAACTGTCTGCCTGAGTGTTACTTTCATATATTGATATCACATTTTATGTCGTAAGCACTATAAGTTAGACTGTAATGTTGTTTGCAGTTTAAGTGGGTTATGAGAATAACTTAAAATGATAGAAGCAAAGAATTCTGAAAATGGGGCTTCAAATTGCAACTTATTCTTGATTTTCTGCTCTAGGAGAATTCTGAAATAGAACCATATCATCTGCACGCAATTCAAGCAATTTCTCCATTTCTTGTTCATTATGCCTAGCAGGATATTAGTGATATATTTCCTTTTTTAATTGTTGACGTGCATCAAATCTAACATGATGTTTTTCCTTTAATCTGTAGGCTTTTGAATGGAAACCAATTAACTGGCAGTTTACCTGAGGAGCTTGGTTATCTTCCAAAATTAAATAGAATGCAAGTTGATGAAAACCAGATTTCTGGACCAATACCTAAATCGTTTGCAAATCTGAACAAGATAAGGCATTTGTGAGTAATTTTGACTCTTTGATCTGTTTAAAGTTATGTACGGATAAGATATTCAAGTTCTCACATACGCTGATTTGCTTTTGTTGGCAGCCACATGAATAACAATACTATCAGCGGGCAGTTACCTCCTGAGCTATCCCGATTACCAAATGTTATGCATCTGTACGTTTACATAGTAATGTACCATAGCCATTATCTACAATACACAAGATTATGATTGGCACATCCCATTGCTACCCCTAAAAATTGTTCTTGGTATTGCCTTCCCCTCTTATAACCTCACAATATGTTTTGGTCATATCTCCTCACTGGGTCTGCCAGAAACTCAGAGGTCTTTTATTGACGGTCCTTTTGTGTTTACTGCAAAATTTCCATATTGCCCTCGCCATTTGTCACTACTTCACATACAAGCGTTGCTGCAGTACATCACTTCTACCATGTCAAACCACTACAATAGGGCTCTGCTGCAGCACTTGTCTTAGCAAAAGCTCGCTCCAACACTCTTAAAATATGTGAAGAAGGGTTCAGAGGAAGCCTTTCTTGATGTCACTGTTCCTCCTTTAGCCCTTGGATAAGAAGTGACTAAATGAAAAAAAAAACAGCATATACTCCAGAATTGCTTCACTTTTATTTGTTAATGCCCTTATTTAATCAATAGTGCTTTATGGTTCTGTTCATGACAAAAACATTGTTTACAGCCTTTTGGATAATAACAACTTATCTGGCTATCTTCCACCACAGTTTTCTGAACTGCCTAGATTGCGGATTCTGTAAGTTCCTTTTTCCAAAATACAATACTTGATGTTGGCATGTCACTTTTTGAAACTCCATTTATTTTCTTTCTTGGTTTGAATTTCATTCCTGTTTCAATTTTTGCCATTTTGATAGTCATAACCACTAGGTAGCTGGAGACTTTTGTTTGCTTGGATTTGTTTGAGTAATTACTCGAGTACCTTGTAAGTTTATTCTTTTGAATTTTGTAGTCTGATAACCCATGTTTGCAGAAGAAAATTTTCTCTTCTCACTACCAGTACATGGGTATCCTAATCTGCTAGCTATGTTTCATCTTTTCCATCTTATATATGCTATAGACTACTTAAATCTAAACATTCTTGTATTTAAAATAAGTAATTACAATATCTCAAGTCTCGACCCAATATGTATTAAAAAATCCCTAATATGTAATTTCTACTATTTTGACATTAGTTTGGAAGTTCAGACTGGTTCATTTACGGCACATTCGGTTTTGTTAAACTTTTGCTATGCTCTACAAGGATCGCTAGTGAGCTGTAGTAATAAGAGCATTGATGATGATCCGGACAGCCACTCAGGTTAAAACTAGCCCCTGTGATTTGTAGGGGGCTGGGTTGGATTACCTTCCTCCACCTGCGCATCTTAGTCCTGGAGGTGATCAGTGGCAATGGCAAGGTCCTTGCTGCAAGTTGACTCTAGGGACGGCACTTATCGGAAAAAAAAGGCTCCAGGGCTGATGCACGCCAGCAGAGGAAGGTGGGATGGATAGTTTAGTTGAAAAGGAAAGAAAAAAAAATACTTGGATGGAGCTGTTAACCTCCCTTGTGTTGCCAGCATCCCCGTCGTTTAGGACAATGGCGAACTGTGATAGCATGGTGCTGGCATGGCCTGGGCAAAGGCAGGGGGACTGGCACAGGACAACCTTCTCCCTTCGCCAAACAGGGAGGCTAGGCGGGGAGATAGGGGCAGTGAGGAAGGCTGGGACAGTGGAGGCCAGGGTCTGGATAAGGCCAGAAAGCCCCGACACCACTTGCAGGGGATAGGGATTTGTGGGAGGGTTTTCTTTACCCTAGTCAAAGGACACTGTTGCATTGCAGCATGGGCTATCTGCCCTCCATATTGTAGGAGCTTTAGCTGATGGGGAACAGATTAGCACATGTACATCAGAATTCCTCTGCATCTGGGGGCTAAATAGGCTCACTCACAAACGCAAGGGATTTAAATTGAGGCAATTACCTCCATTGGAAATTGAAATGTTTCTACACCTTGTTGGGTGAGCAATTCGCCCCCAAAACTTAGTTGATAGGGAATGCATGGGCAATGTATATCTTTACGGTTGTTTCTCTGTTCTTGTCATGCTGCTTATAGCCGTTATCCCATTATTTTTTACATGAGAAAAATACGAGAGGATTTGAGTATTACTTATTATCTCGGTGTCGTGACGCTAGTAATAGACGACTTATTGGTTCAGGGGGCCAAGTCATTCGCAAGTTCAAGATGTATTTTATTCTTCTTGTATGGTTCCTCATTTCTGGCTCCAGTAATTATGCTCTTGTAGTCTTTTCTAAATTTTAAGTTGCTTGTTTTTGACAGTCAACTGGACAACAACAATTTCTCTGGGAGTCATATTCCAGCTTCGTATGGAAACATGCCAAAACTCTTAAAATTGTAAGAGCATTTTGAATCATTGACATGATGAAAACAAATGTATATAAAAATTCGTAGTATTTTTGGTTATTGAACAGATAAAATAGTAATTATTTACCAGAATCCAATTTGCTTCTTATTGGTTGATTTGTTCTCTCCTTCTCTTAGGAGTCTACGGAATTGCAGCCTTGAAGGACCTATGCCTGATCTAAGCATGATACCCGAACTAGGCTATCTGTAAGTGTCTTACCTTTGCAAGCGAGTAAAGGAATAATACTCATTGTGCAATATTAAAAGCAAACTCTAAATGCTTTTGTGTGCACTTTGGGTTTGAGGTTGGCAATAGCTTGTATCTATCATCTGTCCGCAAAAGAAATCTATACCATATTGGTGCAGCAGATTGATTTAGCACCAAGATTTTGTCCTATACTTGAATAAGCGGAAGGTTTCCATCTTCCTCATGGGATAGCAATGATTTGGCATTTGACCTGTATTGAAAAATTAATATGTTGTAAAAAATTTACCAATTCAAGTGCGGGCGAGGTGATTGAGCATATTCTAAACAATGGCCGTATTCAGACTTCAGTCCAGGCTTTATATGTTAGTGTGCATGATATGTCGCCTCTATTGTCATAACAATAGAGCTTTTGTATTACTTCATCTTAAATGGATTTTTGGCATCAGTGTATGCCTTTTCTGTTAGCACGCATGATATTTCCCCCTCTTGTCATTATAATAAGTTTTTTCTTCTTCTTTCTTCTTGCTGCATCGAATTTTTGGCATCAATATTAGTTTTTCTTTTTCTAATTTGAAAATAATTGATTTGACTTATTTAGTAAATATATTTTAACTACTAGTTAGAAAAACCAATGTTTTATGGGAAACTTGAAGCCAATGATAATATTTTTAAATTTATAAATGCTTTTTAATTATACCTATATCTTACTTGTGAGGCTTTCATGTGTCAGAGATCTCAGTTGGAATCAGCTCAATGGACCTATACCGTCAAATAGGCTCTCTGAAAATATAACCACAATGTAAAATATTTTAACTTAATATCTATTCAAGCCTTGAATTTTGTTTGCTCTAATGTCTTTAGTCTGTTTTTTTGCTGTATTATGAGCACTGTTTGACTAGATTAAGCCGATTATGCAGTTACTTAGCAAACAACAACCTGAGTGGAGTGATTCCAACAAGCTTATCTGGGCTTCCTTTACTCCAAAGATTGTGAGTATCTTAACTGTTTCTATGATTTATTGGCTTGCACCTTTTTTAAGTCAACGGATTTTATGCAGCTCCATAGGTGAGCCCCCTGCAGGCAGGGGTCATGCAGGGTGGAACCGCAGGGGTTGAAAGAGGAGCATCCGAATGGGTGTTACAGAGCTTGCATTCCGTCTGATTTGCGATTCTCTCTGTCAATTCTCCAATAAATTTTATTATAGCTTCACACATGGGTTTGTTGGAGTTGCACGGTGCCCTCATATTGTAATTGTCAAAATTGTATGTGTCACCTTTTGTAGTCTCCCGTTTCAGTAATAGTTGGTTCCACCTTAGGACTTTGTAGTACCCACTTGAGCAAGAGCTGAGGCGGAATACCTCAGGATAGGTCTTCCCGGGTTATAAGTGTGTTACTGGCTTGATAGGATGGTACTTGCCACTATTTTTTTTCTGTGATATGTAAATACGCGATGAACTAATAAAATGCTTTCCCCACATTCAGATGGCAACTGATATGACCTTATCACTATGAACATAATGCTGCTGGAATGTTCTAATTGTATGGAAATATAGACCTCCTTTATCTATTTATTAGATGATGCAATTAACATGAAGTGCTAAAATCTCAACCAACAAGATGAAAGAGTCCACTCTTTTGATCTAAATGATCTTTTTAAGATGCCCTTAGCCACATGGTTTTGGTCACTTTAAAGTGTAAATTTAAATCTTATGAATTTTCTGTGGGTTTGCAGTTGAAAATTTACTTTGCAAAACAAGCATTAGATGATTAACTTGCTGATATACATTTTGTTAGATGCACAATTGCTATATTTATAAGTAGTGTATTTCATACTCTATTTATAAGCAGTGTAATTCCATCAATGGGAACAATATGATCTGTTTCAGACATAAGTTGTGTTGGAGTATATCACTCGGTTATTGAGATCAGTATGATAATCTTGTTTTGTCAAAAGGAAGAAGAGACAAAAATGTGTTATTTATATTGTTGTGGCATCTTAACCAAATGATGGCAAATGCTATCATCAAGCCTCTTCTATAGAAATGCACTTTAGATGTTCCATTCTCTTTAACAAAGTTATTCACTAAAGAAAGGTAATGTCTACTTCTGGTGGCATGGTTATGTCATGAGAGCATTTTACACAAAGCAAAAGGTCAACTTATATATGGCTGTGATCTCTTTATTATTAAGCTCGTAATATCATGTCCAAAGAATTATAGAGAAAATGCATGAGTTGTGAATTGCCGTTGATGTGGCATTGAAGTAATGATACACACACATACACATTATGCACCTTTTGCTAACTATGAACATCAGGACAATGCAAGTTAAACTCGTTAATATGCCACCTATTTTTCTTGTGCAGGTCATTAAACGACAATTATTTGGGTGGTTCATTTCCTTCCACGCTTTGGGTAAATGTGACACTGGGTGGGAATAGAAGTCTTATTTTGTAAGATCCTGAACTGAAATCTATTCACGTTATCTTATCTTAGAGCACATACATCACTGATTAGTGTGAATAGTAGTTTCAGAATTTTTCAGAATGGTTGAAAACATGTCTTCAATCCTTTTTTATTGTCCATACTGAATTGAATTGTAATTAATCTGAACATTTTTATACTGCCTTTGATTTCCAGGAATGTTGAAAATAATCTACTTTCAAATGTTACGGGTCAAGTTGATCCTCCTGCAAACGTGACAGTCATGTATGCTTCTCTTTCACTTGAGTTGGGTGTAGCACTATCTATTGTGTTTTCTGTCATGGTTTGTTGTAAGATGTATAATGGTTCTTTCGGTAGCGGATTGCATTAGGAGAGAAGGGCAATTTATCTTCTGTAGAATGTAACCATTATCTCATGAAATATTCTATACCTCTTTGTCAGAAAAGCATCTGACATAAAATGTTGCCAATTTCTTAAGTTATTCTATTTTCAAGAATAGTAGGGTACTATATGAAGTCTTTGATAGCTGGTATCACAGTGGGCGGAGCAGAATTTAGCTTATTAAATCAGAGTGTGAGTAGGTTTGGTTTGAATCAAGTCAAATTATTCTTCATATTACTAAAATAGAGTTCAATGGCTTCCAGCAACCCCAATATGAGTCCATTTAGATTGATGGTTGAAGTGAAGAATTATCTCTCTCATATATTTTTTGTTGTTGAGACTGGGGATGAAATTTTGTTTTTAACTATTTTACTGGCCGTTTGAGGTTCTTTTCCGGTTTTTCTTGGTTTAATAACCTCTTTATTATGATTAATTGGCCCATTTTTTGTCTGAATTCTGATATAGAAAGCTGTATGGTGGTGGTAGTGATCATGTTGAGTGGGATTCAACTCAGTTTGGCTGTGTTACTGATTTGTCTTGACATGCAGGCTGCGGGGAAATCCAGTATGCAAAAATGCAAATGAGCTGAACATTGTCCAGTTTTGTGGATCTCAGAATGTAAAATATAGACCTGGGTCAACAGGATTACAAACAGTCTGTCCTCTTCAAGCATGCCCTTCTGAACTAAATTATGAATATGTTCCAGATGCTCCTGACCCTTGTTTTTGTGCTGCGCCTATCAGAGTTGGTTACCGATTGAAAAGTCCTGGATTTGCAGACTTTGTTCCATATGTTGATCGATTTGAAGCACACTTAACTCGTGACCTTGACTTATTTCGATATCAGCTAAATATTGATTCTTTTGTTTGGGACAAAGGTCCAAGGCTAAGGATGTATTTGAAGTTTTACCCTCCATTCTACAATGAATCCATGAAAAGTTCAAGCTTATTCAATGAAAGTGAGATTAAAAGGATCAGCGGCATTTTGACTTGCTGGGCAGTTCCTGAAAGTCCAATTTTTGGGCCCTATGAGTTGCTCAACTTCACTCTTCTGCCACCTTACATTAGTGGTATTTCCTACAAACCATGTCTCAGTAGTCAAGTGAAATTATCTGACTCAGAGAGACAATTGAGAGGAAAATTTGATTTCATAGTGATGCTTTTTCTTGATATTGAAATCAAATATAAACTCATGCATGATAGATTGCATGTAAACATTGTTCTAGATGATGAGCTGGTTACAAAAATTGTATGTTATATTATCAGTGAATTGTATACCTCAACTAATTACTAAAAGTCACATTTTACTTAGAACCAATTTTTAGGTGATTTTATTTTTAAAATTTCTGGGGAAACTAGAGATAATTCCTGCCACTTTTTAAAAGTTCATCGTTTGTCTGTGGAATATGCATTTAAACGATCTTAAAAGCTGAATCATGCAGACATGAGAGATTGAGGTAATTTGCAACGAAGGCTTATTTCCAAGAAAGTTTGTACCTTCAATATGAAAAGCCTTCATTATTCCTTAGAATCATATGTCTTGCCCCCTTTTTTCCTTTTTTGTCAAGCAGGCCGCGGCCCCCCCATCTTTTATTTGTTTATTTTTTGGAACTGAATGTCAATATTTAAAAAAAAAAGAAACTACAAACACCTAGGATAAAAATAACTTCTTTGTATGGCTACTTTCACACGAAATCGTTTCTGACCAGGATTTTTATCGTGATTTTCATGGACTGAGTCTGAAATTTTTTAGAACTTAAGGCCCTTGGATAATGTCGCTGTCTCATATTCTATCTGTTTCAGTGCCTCAGGAGCCCATGGGGAAGCAGATAAACAAGAATGCCTTGGCTGGAATTTTAGTAGGGTCCATCATTGGTGCAATTGCAGTATCATCCATCCTCACAGTGTTCATCATGAGAAGGCAGAATGAAAGCCGTCATTCAGTTTCAAAAAAACGTCTAAGTATGTATATTGTTGGTCACAATCATTGTTTCCACTAAGCTTAAGCAGTAACAAAATGCACTTAATCGTAGTACAAAAACTTACGTAACACAAAATAAAGTACGAAATATAGAGCTTCTGTCTAAAGCATACTTATATAAGGAAGCTTTAATATTAAATTCTAATGTCCATCCAATGTATTTGACTAAAAGTTTGACAATTCTGCAATGTCAAACCATTCTCTCAGGAGCTTTGTTTTGTTTCTTTCAAGCATATATATAGTAGCCGAGCCTTAATATTCATATGTATCTTAGCATAGTTTGTCAACAATTTTGCAGTGTCAAGAGTCCTTATCAAAATTGATGGGGTAAAAGACTTCACATATGGAGAAATGGCACTGGCAACAAGTAATTTTTGCCACACTGCTCAAGTTGGCCAAGGAGGGTATGGAAAGGTATACAGAGGAGTTTTAGCTGATGGCACCATTGTTGCCATAAAGCGTGCACAAGAAGGTTCACTACAGGGTGAAAAAGAATTTTTAACTGAAATAGAACTACTATCGAGGGTACATCATCGAAACTTGGTGGCTTTGCTTGGTTATTGCGATGAAGAAGGTGAACAGGTACCACATTTAAATCCTTGTTTTTGAGGTTTTGGTCATAATTGCTCAAGAGGTTGAGCCATCTATGCTATTTTTCTGTAGCTGCAAAATTGCTTTTGGAGTGAATAGCTCTATATGCAGCTTTTGAATTGCAGGGAAATTATAGACCATTTTTAGTTGCTGTATATGTTTTACTCAACTTGCAACATCTATGCTGGTTTGGCATCTGACTGTTGAAGGATAGATCTGGTTGTTAATAATATAGTAGATGAAGCTTCTTGTTTAATAAGGGGCCTTCAATGCTTCCATTTGATAGTTGTTTCTACATTTTTGCCACTTTTTTAGGTTTACAGATCTGCCGTAGATGAATTACTAAATTTCTTTTTCATTTGACTGTTTGCAGATGCTAGTTTATGAGTTTATGTCAAATGGTACTCTGCGAGACCATCTTTCTGGTAAGTATTAATAGACTTAGTATTATATTTTAATGTGGACGTCATCTGAGTGGTCAGTTTAATCCCTAGTATAAATGTTCATTACTATAGTCAATCTTCCATGCTTAGCTTAGTAAGATTTAATGAGCGGGAGAGTTTTGGCTAAAATAATTAGGTTAAATCATACATGTCAGTATGCCACTTTTATTTAGCCCATGGCACACAGGAAGAGAAGAATCTAGGGGGTAACTATTTATGCAAAACTCAAGAGGTCAGACATGATGGTGTATTAGACATGATATTTTACACCCTGATCTTTTCACTGGGATGACAAGCTGTTTTCGGACGGCTACCTGTTTGTTTGCATTATGACTGGAACTATGATCTGATCTAAGTTAGAGCGAGTGATGCATCTAGATGGCATATCATGGTGGAGCTTATCAACGTGAAAATTACAGTAATCATCTTATGCTGTCACTCTGTAATTAATATCCTTTGTTGGAAACAAGGTTTGACAATCTTGGATCTTGGTCATGCCTTGGTTGGCCAAAGTGACGAGGTCTCGAAGAGATCATATAAAAGATCTTGGTGATCCTAAAAAAGTTTTGTTATTTGTTATGTTCTAGAGCACTAAGACTTGTCTCAAACAATCATAAAATCATGAGAAATGCTTGTATTAACAAACAAACTTTTTACTTTAATTAATTGGAAAATACGATGTTACTTGAGATTTTATTTACTAAATCAGGTGAACAGTTAGGATCTACCTCATAATATAAAGTAAAGATAAAAGAGCATGAAGGAGAAGTGAAAAAGCATAGTGATCAAGCAAAAAGTTGGCACAGACTGACTAAAGCTCACAATTTAGTTTGTAAAACATCATGTAGAAGCTCTCAAGTCTCTTGGAAACTCATAACTTCATATCTTCAAGGCCGAAATTGCAACTGAAAATTTTATATCTGCAAGACTGGGACCAAACTAAAAAATGTGGACATCGCTTGATTCGCTGAAAATACTGTAATCATTAGGATATTATAGTAGTTGTGATAGTTACTGCCCTGGTTTCATGTGGACCATAAAGGAGGGTGATCATGGTCTTGCAGGTAAATCAAAAGAGCCACTGTGTTTTGCTATGAGGTTACGAATTGCACTGGGTGCAGCTAAAGGCATACACTATCTCCATGCGGAAGCAGATCCCCCTATCTTCCACCGAGATATCAAAGCGAGCAATATTTTATTGGACAAAAAATTTACAGCGAAAGTTGCAGATTTTGGACTTTCTCGGCTTGCTCCAGTCACAGATGAAGAAAGCGCTGTACTTGGTATATCAACTGTTGTGAAAGGCACACCGGTAAGGATTGGCATTATTTATATTCCTCTCTTAAGTACTTGACCATTCTCCTGCTGTCAATAATTTACCGGGATTTATTATTATCTGGCCTTTTTGTATTTGATAAAGGTTGGAAACCTAGTTAGATTTAACTCCAGGTTTTGGTGAATACTTGAAATTATAAGTCGAGCATTTACTGTCATCTTCTGAAACTGCACATTGTGTAATATTTATACTACACTTGAGAATGTGACTGGTCATATATGTCCTGCGCATGTGGGACAGGAGTCGCACTATGATCCAGTTAAATAAGGTGTATCATGCGTGATTTTAGTCTGAATTTAATGGCTGAAATTTAACAAACATGATGGAGTGGCACCCATATGTCACTATGGACCAAGGTTTGCAACCAACATCTCAAAGATATCTCGAAGAGATTGGGAAAATGATCTTGATAATGGGAAGTAATTGAAGTTTCCAACTGAATATTCAGCTATAATTTAATCCTGTTCTTTGCTTTATTGAAACCTTTTAAGGACTCTAGCACTGACCAGATCAATACTAGGCATTGCTTTGTTTTAATTCCAATTGTAGGCTTTACTTGATAGCATGTTTCTTGGCGTGTGCAAATAATTGTTGCTTATCATAATCTGCAGGGCTACCTCGATCCTGAATACTTTCTGACGCATAAGTTGACTGATAAGAGTGATGTTTACAGTCTCGGAATTGTGTTTCTCGAGCTGTTGACAGGAATGCATCCAATACAGCATGGAAAAAATATTGTTCGAGAGGTACTCTTGGAAGTCCATAAATCATACCCCGTTTCTTTGTTACCACTTTCCATTAGTAACATAAGCATGCCATACATATCTGCAAGATAATACGGTAATTTCACATGCCAAATAAATCTTTTGCTTAATAGCAATTTCATATTGGCCAACGGGCTGTTGGTGTGATGGCCAGGGCACGCTTCTTGAAGTGGAGGTCCTGAGTTCGAGCCCGCATTCCGTTGGCCACCCACCCGGGATTATATCCCAATTTACCCAGGGCGTATGATGGGTGGGCCTTGTATGCACCCAAGGGGATTGGCGGCAAGATACGGTTCTCTAAGAGGTTGTTGGTTGCCCCTTCAAGTCGGGTCCTAAGGTCTTGGACACCTCTCGTAAAAAAAAATGTCATATTGGATTATATGGTATCTTACTTGAAATGGGCTTTTATGGAACTCTTTTGATGGGATTTCATTATCCAATAAGGCATGTGAGTTGTTAATATCAGAGCCATTTGCTTTCTATCCCTGTACCTCTCTACTAACTGCCGTAATAAAAATATAGCTTCCGTTGTTGACCTCTCCGGCATGAAACCAAATAAGGCATGTGAGTTGTTAAATATAGCTATATTTTTATATGACGTTCATATATTTGGAAAAAGCCTATGATAGAGTGCCGAGAGAGCTTATTTGGAATGTTTTAAAGAAGAAGGGTGTCATAAGAGGTTACATAGATATCATAAAGGATATGTATGAGGGGGTTGTGACTAGTGTGCGGACTATTGGGGGGAAACTAAGGAGTTTCTGGTTATGGTAGGTCTTCATCAAGGGTTAGCCTTAAGTCCTTATCTTTTCGCTTTAGTTATGGATGAGCTTACTAGTCATTTATAAGATAATGTGCCTTGGTGTATGCTTTTTGCAGATGATGTAGTTTTAATTGATGAGAGTAAAGTAGGTTTGAATGAGAAACTGGAATTGTGGAGGGATGCTCTAGAATCAAAAGGTTTTAAAATAAGTAGGACTAAGGCAGAGTGCATAGAATTTAATTTTAAGGAATGTAGAACTATAGATAGAGCCTTAGTTGAAATAGATGGGCAAGAAGTGTCAAGGTGTGATCAATTCCATTACTTGGGATTCATTATCCATAAAGAAGGGGATATTGATAGTGATGTAGTGCATAGGATAAATGCGGGGTGGGTAAAGTAGAGGGCAGTCTCGGGAGTGTTGTGTGATAGGCGTGTTCCGAAAAGGTTTAAAGGCAAGTTCTATAGGATAGCCATTAGGCCTGCAATACTCTATGGAGCGGAGTGCTGGGCACCAAAGAAGAGTCATATAGATAAATTGAATGTAGCCGCAATGAGAATGTTAAGGTGGATGAGTGGGATAACTAGGAGAGATAGGATTAGAAATAAATATATTCGTGAGAGTATAGGAGTAGCTCCTTTAGGGGAGACGCTGAGGGAATGTAGGTTGCGTTGGTTTGGGCATATGCAAAGAAGACTATTAGATGCCCATGTGAGAAGATAAGAAGGGATATATGTAAACGATGCTAAAAGAGGGAGAGGGAGAGGGAGAGGGAGACCTAAGAGAACTTGGATGGAGTTAATAAAAAAGGATTTGACTTTACTATCTCTTACAAAAGAGGTAGCCCAAAACAGGCCTAAACGGAGGAGTAAGATCCGTGTCGCCAACCCCAAATAGTTGGGAAAATGCGCTACTTGATTATGATTATGACATGATGCTTCCTTAAGAATGTAGCCTTGGCGGATGAATTTGGTTATTCCCCTCATCATGGGGTGGGGGGAAGCATTGGGGCTATATAGTCTATAAACTTAGGTGCCGTTTGGATGACCATTTCTCATCCTTGGAAAGGTCAATTAAGGCCATTTAAGGTGAATGTTTGTTTGGGAGGCAGCTCCTTATATAAGATATTACTAATCCTTTTAGCCTTAAAATAACACTTTCCTGCCTATAAAGCATATCAATTGGTCTTGAAGGCTGTGACAGTGTTAAAAAAACTTAAATGTCCTTTTAGAACTCATGTCCTTGTGAGGACACTTAAAACTTAAATGACATTTCTTGTCATCATTACATCTTAAAACTTAAGAGGCAAAGCATTAGCCTCATAAATGGATTGCCAAACAGCCCCTTACTTCGATGGGCCGTGAAGGGTTTGCCAAACTGGAAAATTTGTATTTACTTCATTTTAGCCAGTGGCATTGATGCTGCATATAATTTTTGCTCTACCATTTTGATTCAGGTGAAAATGGCCTACCAGTCAGGTATGGTCTTCTCCATTGTAGACAGCAGAATGGGGTCTTACCCTTCAGAATGCATTGAGCAGTTTGTGACATTAGCTCTTCAATGCTGCCAAGATGAAACCCATGGGCGACCGTCCATGGCTGAGGTGGTGAGGAGGTTAGAGCAAATTTGGCGAATTATGCCGAAATCTGACATTTCCAATTCAGAATCTACGACAACCGACTCTGAGATGTCAGTAGGCGGAGTATCTTTGTCCTCAGGGCCAAGTACTGATCCATTCATCTCCCATAATGTCTCTGGAAGCAATCTTGTTAGTGGGGTTTATCCTACCATTAGACCCCGGTAAAAATATCACAAAATTGTATATATAAAGTGTTTGCTTGCATTCTGGAGAGAATGCGTCGTAACAATTTCTTTATTCCCTTGGTGTAAATTTTTTGTAATAGGAATGTTGATGAGATAGAAAAAAAGAAGAGAGAGTAATATCTACTGAACCTAGGACAGTTGCTGTCAGGATTATTGAGAAAGGTCAGCAGAAGTGTTCAAGGGGTTCTAATTAGGAATTCTGGGGGGATTCCAATTGGGGAAGCAAATATGGGTCCATTTGCCTCTAGAGCAAGTTGGGCTCAGCATATACTGGGTAGCTTTTCAGGCAAACGAAAGGAAATGGAAAATTGGTTTTTTTGGCTTGTAGGCAACGATAAATTCAAAGCGGGTAATATCTATGCATTTTTGCAGTGAACCGTTCTTTTGTTCCCGTTAAATCCTCAACCTGCATCATTGACACTTTTTTTGTAGTTCTCATGTGATCTAATTAGAACTACTGATTCAGCATGCCTATTCTTTTCATCTATGCCCCACATTTTCCTCAGTTTTTTTTCTATATTTCCAACATTTTCATAATAGTTGAATTGAAAGAAGATACCTTACGGATAGGCTTTGATAGCAGTGAGAAAGACAATCCAGGTGCTAAAACTGCTGCGGGAATTTTCCTTGGCGACCAACTTTTACCTTTTTTGAAGAGAGGATTTGACTTATGTACTCGTGAACTTCTTAAACAAAAAAATGTGTCATTGTTCACCGAAATACCAAAACTACTCGTGTGTGTGTCAGTGTGGTATTTTCATGGATAGTTGTAGATTTCTATGTTTTAGGAGTTCATGAGTACTTCAGTCAAATCTTCTTTTTAACAGCCCTACTATGCCCTTTGATAGGTGTAATAACGGTTGCGCAATGAGATACTTAGAGAAGTTAAGCCTACGCGAGAATGTCACAGTTAGGTACACTATGATTATGCTTCACTTCTCTGTTCTAATTTGTCACATTTCCCTTTTCTTGTACCAGCATTTCTTCTTAATTCCTCTTTTAATATAGCAGTCAGTAGTCGAACTGAGGCTCAATGATTTGAAACACGTTCCTGTCGTGAGTGCGTAAAGTTGCTTCTTTCTCAGAAGCAAATGAATTAAGTTTTCGATTGTTGTAAATACAAATGGAAATTGATGTATTTGGAGGTGAAACACCAGCATATGGAGGCTTTCATCGTTTTGACCCTCCAATAGATCGTATATATAAAAATGGCCACGCACAACATATATTAACAGTATTGACCCCAAGCACATGCAAACACTCACACATGTGGCACAAAAAGTCATAATTGTCTTTCTTCTTTTTCTCTTCATTTTTTACTTCATTCCCACTAGCCCTCCCCTCCCGCATCACCAGCTCTATATTCCTCCCCGGTGACTCCCTCCTCCGCCGCTATTATCTCCATCTCATTCCCTGACTCCAACACCTCCTCTTCTGCCATCGCCACTACCTCCTCCTCTTTCGGTGTCGCCTCCTCCACCATTGCTATGGTTTTGCATCCTACTGAGTATTCTTTTGAGTATTTATGCATCTTGCGATTCAGGTCTAGTTGATGATTGATCGAAAGAGTAACAAGAAGTTGAAGATCATGAAGACGTGATTAGTTAAATTCTCTATTTCAGTTTATTTCAGAGACTTTGTAATAAATAACATATGTGTCAACCTTTGATTATTTTGGATTATTGTTAGTACATTATAAGTTTTTCGTTTAATTAATAGTTTCATCCGATGTGAATGTTCAATTATGCATCTTTTGATGATTGTATAATTGACAACACGGTTTTCTACGCCGTGTCCCAAAGCTTTCAGCGTGATTTATTATATTCACACTTCGATGAAGCCGGAAATTTAGGGCGTGACACACTTTAGTTTTGCCTAATTTACGAGGCTACATATCCTTTCATATACTGCATGAGGTGGCCTATAATGCAAGGGGCAGGCGGGATTCAATTACCCACCCATCCTCTCTAAAATATGCACACAATCAGATTTAAATCCGATCCACGTATTAAGCTTGGCCACTCATATTAGCTTTCTCTCTGTGTAATTTAATTACCAAGTCTCTTTGGAAAAAACATCATCATTATCATACACCTTCTCCAGCTATCTAGGGTTGAGACACCTTATACAATAGCATATTTGCCTCTTATTGGAACCAAGATGATGTATGTATAAGGTGTATGATGTATTGTCATATACCTTATCCACCTCAATGGATATATGTTTAAGATGTTTGTGTTTTTTTACGAGCCTGAGAGTCTGATAAATTTCATTAATATCTTAATGTAGACGAGCTTCATTGGACAGATGGAGTATCTCAATAAAAGGAAACAAACAAAAGTGTGAGGCTCGTCTCTTGAGTCCGGATGATCTGTACACAGACAGTTGAGATCCGCTGTTCAATATACCCTGACGGTAGACAACTACCAGTTGTATTTAGGGGTGGGCTGGCTAAAATATGGGGTGGTTGTCCCTGCCCGAGCCTAACAAGTGAGAAATGAGAAGTAAATACAGCCGAATCGGCCTTCCCTCCCCTTCCAATCATGGTTCACCGTCTTGGATCTCAGTCAGCCAAAGAGACGATGTCACAAACTTAATTGAGTAGTAATTTTGATGTTTTTATATTTTATAGTGCATTTAAAGTGGACTTAATTTTATTTATGTAAGTTTCAAAGCGGGTTTTCATCATCATCATACACCTTATCTCAGCTATATGGGGTCGGCAATATAGATTATATACCGTGTTTGACTCTTGTCATAACCAAAATGGTACAAAATATAGGTTTCGATGCGGGTTTTAAAGAGCCAAATTTACTAAAGCTGAAGTGTCGAGAAGTTATGGGTTGTCGATTTTCACTATAAAAGGAAGACATATCCTGCTTGTTTAATTGAAGAATCCCTAAGATCCGATCCAACAAAGGAGATTGACACGATGGGTAGTAGAAACAAAATAAAAAAAATGCAACGGTGCTCTAGAGATCGGTTACCCAGCCTTCTAGGGTCCTGAAGGACTTGAACCCTTCGTTACCCAAAAACAAAAAAAATATTATTATTTATTTAATAATAAAAAATCATCTTCTCTCTCCGAGATCGCAATAATCTCGGATCTCGGTGAGATCTAGACGAGACTAGGGAAAACAAAATTTCCTAGCCTGGTGTCCCGGTAAGTGTTCCGAGACCGAGATCTCGCCGAGATGGCGAACCATGCTTCCAGAAAGCCCTTCGCCGCCTCCTCACTTCCAGTTCCAGTCCAGGCGTGGTGGCTGAGCTATGGGTGGTGGAGCTTGGGGTTTCCGTTCCGGGCACCTTTCATGTTGCAACTAATAAAACTGTATGTTCCAAATGTTTTCTTTTTATGAGTTAAATCTGCTGTTTTATCAATATATTGCTTGTCTACGTTAACCTATTAGAATATTAAAACTCATGGGTAATCTTAGAATGAGGGGAAAATTTTCTTCTTCTATTACTGGCCATTTTAAGCACCTGCTGTTGCTATCAAATAAAGTCTTCAAACTAGTTGTTACTTCTTTTGCATCTGATAGGCTACTCCTATTTTAAACACTAGCGTGGTACAAACTGATGTTTCTTTGATAGGGTAAATGTTATAAAACTGGATTCTTGTTTGTTCACTTCAGCTTCATTTATTTGATCGAAAAATGTCAATTCAAAGATTTTTAAAGTGTATGCATCATACAGGTTTTTGCCACTCCTGAAACTCTGATCGGGTTCCATCTTGATGCTGGAGCTTCATTTTACCTCTCGCATCTACCTGGTTATTTAGGTAATTATTAGTCCTTGTTGCTGTCCGCAAGCTTTTCTGTTAAAAAGGAAACATGTAGCCATCTACAAATTGCTCAATACATCCCGGCGAGATCTTGTCTATCCCCATATTTTAGTTTTTATTTTTATTTAAATAAATTATTTATTTGTATAAATATATTTTTAAAAAAATTTGAAAAAATAATAAAAATTCAGCTTATCTGACCGAGATAAAAAAATGAAAGTATGTGATTTAAAAAAAAATATTTATTTGTGCAAATATATTTTAAAAAAGGATAAAATAATAATAACTCACCGAGATCACGAGATCTGACCTAGATCACAAAAAAATTTGTTTGCTTTAAAAATTATTTATTTGTACAAAAATACTTCAAAAAAATTGGAAAAAATAATAAAGAGATCAGAAAATGATTTAGGTGAGATTTCGAAATTTGGATTTTTTTCAAAAAATATTTATAAAAAAATTGAAAAAAAAAATCAGAATATCTGAACGAGATAACAAAAAAATATTTTAAAAGAAATCGAAAAAAAGCATATAGATATGAGAGAGATTACTAAATAAATTTCTATTTACGTGTACAAAAATAATTTTTAAAAATTTAGAAAAAGTAATAAAAAATATCACATCTTGCCGAGATATTGAAAATGATCTTGGGGGGATCTGACCAAGATCACCAAAAGATATATTTTTGAAGAAATGATTTATGCTTAAAAATATTTAAAATTTTTGAAACAAATAATAAAAAAAATATAATATCTCGACGAGACCTAAAAATGATCTCGGCGATATCTGATCGTGATCGCAAAAAAAAAAAGGTTTTTCAAAAGTTATTTATTCGTACAAAAATACATTTAAAAAACCTGAAAAAAATTATAAAAATTCAGCATATTTCGGCGAGATATGAAAATTATATCGGTGAGATCTTAACGAGATTTTTTTTTAAATAATTATTTTTACAAAAATTTGATAAAAAAGAAAAATAAAAAAAATCACCATATCTCGCCGAGATATCAAAAAATGATCTCGGCGAGATCTAACTGAGATCACAAAAGATATCTATTTAAATAAATTATTTAGTTTTAAAAATATATCTAAAAATTCTAAAAAATATAAAAATTCAGCATATTTCGCCGAAATCACAAATTCGAGGGTGAGATTTCCAAATAAAATTTATTTTTTAAAATATATATTTATACAAAAAAAATAATAAATTTGGAAAAAGTAATAAAACATCAGCATCTTGGCGAGATCTTACGGAGATCACCAAAAAAAATATTTTGAAAAAAGCTATTTATTTTTAAAAATATTTAAATTTTGAAAAAAATAATAAGGAAATCATCGTATATCGAAATGATCTAGGCAAGGTCTGATCGAAATCACAATTTTTTTTAAAAAAGTTATTTAGTCGTACAAAAATACTTTTAAAAAAATAAAAAACTTAGCAGATCTCGCTGAGATCTCGAGATCTCGAAATGATGTTGGTGAGATGTTACCGAGATTACCAAAAAATATTTAATTTTTTAAAATTAATTATTTGTAAAAAAATATTTATAAAAATTTGCAAAAAAAATTAAGCATATCTCGGCGAGATCTCGTAAATGATCTCGGCGAGATCTAACCGAATCACAAAAAATATCTTTATTAAAAAAAATGTGTATTTTTAAAAATATATTAAAAAAAGTTATTAAAGAAGTCAGAATATCTCGTCGAGATATGAGCGAGATTCCCAAATAAAATTTGTTTTTTTTAATATATTTATTTGTACAAAAAAATGAAAAAATTTGTAAAAAGTAATAAAAAATCAGCATTGCCGAGACCTCGAAAATGATCTCGGCGAGATCTGTATGAGATCACAAAAAGAATTTTTTAAAAAAATAAATCGAAAATAAAAATAAAAATATTATCCTATTTTGGTGAGATCTCGGTGAGATCTGAGCGAGATTACCAAATAAATTTTAATTTTTTTTAAATGTTTATTTGTATAAAAATATTTTTAAAATGCAAGAAATATCGAAATTTTAGGGAGATCACAAAAAATAAGTTTTTTGGAAAAAATATTTATTTAAAAAATAAAATAAAAATATCATCATATCTGGCCGAGATCTCGAAATAATCAGATATAATTTAAAGGAAAATGTTTTGCTGACCGAATTTGGGGACCAGATTGCAGGACCCCAGGCCACATAGGCCTGGGGATCTGCAATTGTGCATCCCCATGTAAAGTTTTACATGGGGATGCACAATTGCAGATCCCCAGGCCTATGTGGCCTGGGGTCCTGCAATCTGGTCCCCAAATTCGGTCATGCTAGACGCCCTCTAATTTAAAACCCTCCCAGTTAAACCCTGATTGGAAACAGAACCAACATTTCCTTCTATAAGCCCTTCTAGGTTGAACCCCGGTCCACTCTCTCTCTCCTCTTCTTGTACTGAGTGAAGTCATGGAAACCCTCCCAGTCATATAGACAACGATCCTGCCATCTATCATTATTTTTGACTTTGAAGGTGTTTAGTCGATCATGGTTGGGGACAAAAAAAAATTTACGTCACGTGGCTAATGATTTACTGATGTAATGATATCTGCCTTTTTTTTATGCCTGTACTTTTATGTCACTTCCTGGTGTAGTGTGTCATGTGGTTAATGAAAATGCTTCTTCTCCCGCTTATTTATGACGGCTAACCTCACGGGCTTCTCACAGAAAGAATAGCACCACTCCGTGGTTAATCGGTTAATGGTATACCAACACAAGGTGGAGTATTAGCAAGGATCGTGTAAAGAACACGTGAGGCACGTGGTGTGGAAGTCTGTGAGCTTTGCCAACCCCCATGCAGTTCATATATCTAGTCCAAGATCCTATTGCATTTATGTAGGATTGACGGGGTAAGAAAATAATGAGTTTTGTGTTCTTGGGAGTAGTGAGACAAATTCAATAAAACAAGAACGTGATCTGGCTCATTGCATCGGATGCCTTTTCATCTTTTAGAAAATTAGTAGTAATGACAATGCACGAGTCAGTGGACATGCTAAAATGAAGTGATTGATAGGATTAAATTTTTTTTTATACTTCTACCATAATATACATGGTACGGCTGGCTCCAAGGTGAGCCAGCTTTAACGAAATTCGAAACCTACCATTGTCGTAATGTCTAGCGTAAATTTGGCATCTCGACTGTTGTTGGATCGATAGCTTAAGAAGCGTCCGATGGTTGACATGTTTATGACTTTTGGGACACTGTTTATTGGAAGGGGTGATCATTGGAGGAAGACTGGAAGAGTGACTCTCCAGGCGTGTCCTTCTTTCTAGGATTTGTATGTGTTTTCTTCGATGGTTGTATTTTCGCTTATGCAATTTCATGGGTTCTTTTGAGCGCCGTATGAACTTACTGTTCTTTTCAGCGCCGAAAAAGATAATCTTTCTGTCCTGTAGATGCACCGTCAGGAAAAGCGGTCAGTCCTATTTTAGATGCTCCATATCTTCAATTTAAGTGGATTTTGAATCTCTTCAATAGGGGATTTTTACCATCAAATAAAAATCAACATAGAGCATCTAAAATAGGACAGAGGGAGTAGTTACGAAGTGGAGAATTATAATGTTTTCAGACAGAATGAACCCACATATGGGAAACTCCTCTCTGGCTTGGCTGAGAAATAAGCTTAACCGTACCTTTATTAAGGAAAAAAAATGCTCCCAATTTTTCGACATCATTGGGTAACTTCACTTCAAAATTTAAAGGTAATAGTGGTAGCGTGTACAAATGCTTAACTGCTTAAAACTGAAACAATGTTACTTTATTGCACACTCCAAATGAAATCTTACCCAAACCACTAACGGTCAAATGTTTATTTCAAGACAATATTGTTTTCCAATAGGGTGCAAGGATCTAGCACCCGCCATGCCCACGCCGTGGACTACCCCATGAATCGCGTCCTCTAGGTGATCCGTCATCGCATGGAGGACTCGGTGATCGCCATCCTCCAGGTCCACGACGTGGAGGAGGACTCGGTGACCGCCGTCCGCCAGGTCCCCGACATGGTGGAGGACTCGGTGATGAACTCGGTGACCGCCGTCCGCCAGGTCCCCGGCATGGTGGGGGACTCGGTGATGAACTCGGTGACCGCCGTCCGCCAGGTCCCCGGCATGGTGGAGGACTCGGTGATGAACTCGGTGATCGCCGTCCGCCAGGTCCACGACATGGAGGACTTGGCGATCGCCGTCCACCTCGTCCATGTCCATGCCACGGAGGACTGGGTGATCGACCCCCACCACAAGGTCGACCTCTACCGCCTTGTCCATTCGGAGGCTTGGGCTTGCCACCGCCCTCCTGGTCAGGTGGTTTGGACCCATCGGTCGGAGGCTTAGGCTTGCCACCACTCTCTTGCCCGGGCATCTCGGATCCGGACCCTCCATTACCGTCAGGCAACCCTTCTTGGTTGAACCCTGGAGCCGAGTTGTCCGACCCACCTCCATCTCCACCAGGCAAACCATTAAAGTTAAACCCCGGGTTGGATGCATTTGGGCCAGACTCACCATTTCCTCCTGGCAGTCCTTCTAGGTTGAACCCTGGGCCACTCATTTCTCCACCTCTGTCCAAGTGCTATTGAAGTTGAGAGGGGAGGTAGAGAAGAGCTGCTTTTTATAGGCAGAGTCTCTTTGAGCAGTGTGATACCAAACAATGGTGATCAGGCACCACGTTGCCTAAGATACAAAAGATCAAGTGATCCATTATTTTAAGCCATGCGTGAGCCACGTGGGTTGGAAGGGAGGCTGGCTCCTTGATTTCTTTATTGAACCAGACCAATCTATCCAGTTGCTCATCTATGCACACAGTCTGTGGTCCCAAATTTAACTCTATATGTTCGTATTGAATTACTCCCTCCGCCCAATGAAGCTCGTCTGCATTACAAAAATCACGGATCCATCTTGGCTGACTTCATTCCCACCCACACAACCAAAAACACGGGAAGAGGAGGGGAACTCTTTGTTTTTTCAACCCCAAATCGACGTTTGAAATTTACTGAGGTTAATTAGATGGCTTCACATACCGGAATGACCGCAAATTTAGTAGACTGTTCAAATGGGATCATTAAATCCCAGTTGGTCCTGCCAACAGTTTACACCTCCAAGGACCTAAATAGTACCAACAATTGATTTGATGGAAATGGAACTTGGAAGTGCAATGATGAAAGGAGCCCACATGTCCAAATGGGCCCAAAACTTTTGGTCCCATGTCCAAATGGAACTTGGAAGTGCAATGCTCTTTGGAATACCTTCGATCCCTTCCTTAGCAAACACTGATAGGGCCCATATTTTGAAAATCAATATAAGAAAAAAATTTCCTCAGTTTTCTTATGCATCTTGAGTTAATGTTATATTTTCGGTGTAATACTATATCTCCTCCAACAATCTTCCACCATTGACTCTGTGTAAGGGAAATTTTGGAACGAGTATTTTTTCACATATAATAATTAGAGGGTAAATCATTCAAAAATCTCTACTCGAACCAAGGTGGACTACTCTAGCTGACCTAACGCAGTTTATCATTTGTGTTGAAGCAAAATCACATGTGATGAATCATTCTTAAATTTTTCACCAAAAAATTCTCAAATTCATTGGAATATTGTCCCCATCATCTTTGTAGGAGCATATTTGCCAACTTTGTATATCATATATATCATACTACTACATAAAAAGAAAACAATTGACGACACAACTTTAATTTTTTTGACCCTTTGAATTCTATTTTTTAACTCTAATCACCCACAATTAACATTGAAATCAAATATTCTATTTCTAATAGCGACCTTTATTAATTTCCCTACGTCCTAAACCACACTCACCAGTTGGGATAATTATACTAGAATAAAATTATCCCTTTTTTTTTTATTACTACAACATTTGTTTTTTGTAGGAAATACACATTAATCTCATGGGGCTCACATCAGGTTAATAGGGTATAAGACGTGAGGCCCACATTAAAGATGTACATTAATAGAGAGGGTCCACGGGTGATTATCAGTCACTCAGTAGAAAGAAGAGGTAAGTTTTGAAATCAAAGTGATGACTCTAGTCTTTACATAATTCGGCAAATTTGGGCAAGTAAATTTAAGGTTATATATGAAGGAATCAAGTAACTAAGTTGGTAAATTTGTATTTTATATATGTATTAATGTACAGTTGATTCTATGATAATGTAGAGTTGATTTCATGATTATGCAGAATCATGACACTAGTATCCAATTGCAAATTTTTATACCTTACTGCTATGGTTTACACTAGTTTAGCTGGGATAAGGCGTACGATGATGATGATGATGATGATGACTGCTATGGTTTACACTCTCTCTGAGCCTGATCACCAGATTTCCCTAAACATTTATTATATTACTGTTTATATACAAAAGTGTTTAAGAAAAAGTTTTGGAGTACGACTAACTCCAACCCAGAAAGAGTCCAAGCAGATAAAAAGAAGAAGAAAAATCAGGATGAATGTGTCAAGCTCAAAGGAGAAGTCCAAGGCTAGAATGTGGCTAACTCCAACAAGGAAAATCCAAACAGAGAAAGAAGAAGTCCAAAGCTAAAATCTACGTACAAACACAATTCATAAACTACAAAAACTTCCAAAATGAAATGTGAGGCAGGTTTCATTGGACAGAAGTACGAGTCAGTTCATTTTGAAAAATCAAATGGGACTGACTATTAAAATGGGGCAGAGGAAGTAAACTTATAACTGTGCAGAAGCATGAAAGGACTCTAAAATACCATATTGAGCAAAATTACCCTTATATTTTATGTGCCTTTGTCCAGGTCAAAGTTAACTAAATCAGGATCCAATACACAAGAAAAGATATAACAAGCATTTGCAAGGAAAATACAAGACTTATTCAATTTGCTTCAAACTGACTAATGAAGAATAAAGTATCCATATAACTTCGTTGCTGAAAGTAGCTTGAGGAATTGGGCATTACCATGTCAGCATGATTTGCCATAAAATAGTAAGAGAAGAATTGGCAATTGTCGGCTGGTTGTGACCTGGCAAAGGTCAGTTCCTGCTGATCAGTGTCGTCTACAACCATTATAGAAGAAGACTTTTTTAACTCTAAGCCTAATAGGGAAAGGTGGACCACCTTAGGGGCTTGTTACTTTAGTAAAACCAAAAATGTGGTCTTAGTGGACTATTTGAAAATACTATGTAGTAATTGTAAAAAAACAACCTTGTTATACTTACTCAGAAAATGGCCAAAATAAACCAGCCATGCGAGGGGTGCAGTCTACAATTGGTGATACCCCTAATGCGCATCTATCTGGCTTGAGGCAGACTCAAACAACAATTGACTCTGCTACTACACCCTCCGTCCGGAAATATTCCTAACATTTGTTTTTTCAAAATGAACTAAAATCAACTCATTTGAAAAATTGAAATGCTACTAGTTCTGGATGGAGCATTTAAATTTCAAAAGTAGATTAAAAAATTAAAAGTTGCCATGCCAATCACAATTTTTAGCGAAATACTAAAAAGAATGTGCACATACTATTTTTTTATCAATAAAAGTTTCTCCATCAGCCATTATTCAACTACCTCATGCACCGTATTTAGGTGCCTTCCAAAGCTTGAACGCCACCTCATGCAAAAACCTGTCAGCAAGAATTGCATTACAGGCCCCACGCTGCACGGGACAAGAGCATAGGTTACTAGAAAGAATACATGATAAAACATCGTTAAGCAAAAGCCAAAGTTGTTGAAAACAATGATCTTCTATAAGGCAAGGTGAAGGCAGTAAGTGGGAGTTATGTGTTTGTGCGCGTGTATCTGAGAGTGCTTCTAAAAAGGCAAGGTGAAGGCAGTAAGTGGAAGCTATGTGTTTGGTGTATGTGTGTATATGTCGAGCTTAAAGCTCTTTGCCAACCTATTTCCCAATTCCCATGTATGATTTGCAGAACTAACAAAAACAGATCATTCAAAGATTTGAGCATAAGAAGAACGTGTACTTTTGCAAATTCCTCAAAGAAAAACTCTCCTACTGCATCTTTGCGAGTTACAGCATCTTGCCACTGGGCTATTAACATGGGATGGTGATGCCTGAGAACCATCATTTGATACATCAGAAAAGCCAGTGGTCAGTATAAGAAAGTAAAAATGGTAGTTTGTACTAGTCATGCCTGATATTGTCAAGAAAATCACTTCCTTTCATGGTATAACTTTGGCGAGGAAAAACTGCAGTAAGATTGGATTTTATCTCATTTTGGGAGATTAAAAGCGCAGAACACTGACTATCATTCTCTGCAATAGCTCCGTAGCTCATCACAAGTGATAAGTGTAAACGTGAAGCAATGCATGAACCAGGTTGTGCACTTTGTAGTATCCAACCGACCATCTCATTCAACAAGTCAAGTTGCTCATTTGCATTCTCGACAGCTTTTAGATGCAGGAAAACTAAATCAAATTCAGGTGCTTCCACTACTTCCTCTCCTACAAAACCTAAAATCTTGAGCAATTCTTTGGCTGCAGCAAAAGCATTAGGCAAATATTCTGACCTATTGCTTGTCTGCTTGTACACAAGTAAGTGGTCAAAATCTATAACATTAAAACCAAGGCTTCCACCAAAGTGCTTTACTTTAGAGCAAGTTGAAATAATAGCAGCCCTCATCCCCATGAACCTGTACATTGATTAAAGCATATATTAGACGGACAGTCTATCTAAAATACCCTTCCTAAACTCGAGGTTACATTAATTGTACCTTTGTGGTATACTTGGCATCTGTACATCTGCCTTGATGTCTGAAGAGGTATCTACAATGGCACATCCTTTCATCTAATGTCCACAAGCAGTATATTGAGTCATGGATTAACTTTTTGAGAAAAAGTGGCGCACAGAAACATACCTCTGGAACATTTGCATCCAGCAACTGTCTCAGTTCCCTAAGCATCCTTTCATCCTCACTCTCTGCAGTTTGAGGATGATGAGAACGAAATAATGGTATGCCGCAAAATTTACAAGGGGATAGGGAGCAGAAAGTGATCAAATGAACACAAAAAAGAACATGTACACACATGCACAGACGAGCTATTCAAACTAGGGGGTAATCAATCCTGCTAATAAATATGCTGAACAAAAAAGCATGATCTATCTCACAGATCCATGTGATGTGCAAATAAGAACTATCCAACAGTTTTGACCATTTTTAAATTCACAGCATCTTCCCCATCTCCTCACCATCATATGACTTCTCTTAGAATGATATTAGTAGATTTGATCTGACTAAATTTTCAATGAATTCTTATCCACTGCAGTCAATCTCCATTAAATACAAATGCGTATGACAGCATCCATCAATTTAGATTACCAAGGCGTAATCTGCCAATGAATATAAGCTGGTTGTACAATCAAAGGCTTGCATAAGCAAATTACCCATCATTATAAAGATAAAAAAATACCTGTTTTCGGAGACTCCCTGAGAGCCAAGAAGCCACATGAACCACGAGCGGCAAGTGAATGGAGATGTGAATGCGACATAGAAACAAGAGGTGCAAACCCATCTGCATAGATTACTAGCGCTCGGCTCGGCTTATCGGCCATCTATAACTACTTGTCTGAACAGAGCTTCTGCATGTATATAGGCAAAAACAACTGAGAGCTAGCACAAGTAAAAATCTGAAACAAATCGAGAATATCCAGAAAAACGGGGCGATCAAAACAAAGTACAAAGACAATAGACTCGACAAGTACTTTAAAATTGAATTCCTGTGCTCTTAATCGTGTAATGCATAAAGAGGAAGAAGATAGAGATCAAAAGAGAAGGAAAAGAAATGAGAGAGAGAGAGAGAGAGAGAGAGAGAGAGAGATACCGGCAATTACGAACTGTACTAGATGAGTCGAGGGCGGCGAGATGTGTTCTAAAAAATGATATTTTTGCTATATAACACTGTTTTTATTTCATTGAATGGCTGATAGTTATGTTAATTTTTGTTAAAGAAATTCTTTATTTAGGATTAAAAAGGGTCATGACTAGGGGTGTTCGCGGCAGGCCGCGTCCGAGGTGTCCGTGGCCGTGTCCACGCCGAAAAAATTTGTCCGTGTATTTCGGCCACGGACACGGCCAAGGGGACCTCGGACAGCCGTCTGTCCGAAGTCCGAGGAGGAGGAGTGGAGGAGGGGCGGCGGCCGGCGGGGCGGAGGAGGAGGGCGGCGGGGTGGGGGGAGGAGGGGGGCGGTCACGGAGGGGGGGGCGCCGCGGCGGGGTGGAGGGGAGGACGGAGGGGCCGTCCCCGGGTCATCGACGCGGCCACCGCCGGCGACGGGTAAAAAAAAAATTCGTTTTTTACCTTTCTTCCGGCGTGCTGTGGCTTCCGGCAGTCTTCCGGCGCGCTGTGGTCGCGGCGGGCTGTCGAGGGGGGCTGTTGAGGGAGGCGGTCGCGGCGGGCTCGAGGGGGGCTGTTGAGGGGGGCAGTCGCGGAGGAGGAGGGAGCGAGGGCGGGGGTGGAGGAGGACTGGAGGAGGGAGCGAGGGGGTGGAGAGGAGGGCGGCGCCGCGGCGGGGTGGGGGTGGAGAGGAGGGCGACGGGGTGGGGAGGAGGAGGAGGGGGGGTATTTATAAAAAAAAAAATGTCCGTGTCCGCGTCCGTGTCCGCCGGATTATCGGATACGGACGCGGACATAAAATTCGCGGACAGTTTTATACGGACACGGACAACCTCTGTCCGCGTCCGTGTCTGTCCAGGAACACCCCTAGTCATGACACATTATTTGTACCCAACAATGAAGACGGCATTTCATTTATTTTCAACCCTAAACGGAACATATTTTGGTGTTATTGGTGTTGGCTCATTAGCCTCTTAATTATTTTTAAGTTTGTTATTTTAAGATCTTTCTAGCTTGCAAAGAAGTATTGATGGGCTTTGAAAGTATTAGGAAACAAAGACCATATTTATTTCCCACATGTTCCCTTTTCCATAAGCGATAAAATGTGCAAAAAGCCTTTTTAGGGCTTTTTTGGACATTGGAATTTGGAAAATAGGCAATGGTAAGTTCAGTGCTTGGGCATCATGTCGCAGACTCGTGAACAAGTGGCTCTTGTTTTTTTGCTAAATAATAAGTGGCTCATTTTTTGGCTAGAAGATGTTTGTGTACAGCGGTTCAAACAATATTTCGGGGTTTTTCTTCGAGTAGAAAATTGAGACATCTTATGAAGTTGGACAGTGATATTTTTACATCAATTTTCCTACAGCACTGACATACACAACCACATGGATTGCAATAAATGGAAAACTCATGTAAGAATATCATCATTTGCATTGACTCCATTCACTGTAAGCCACGTGGATGTGTATGTCAATGTTGTAAGAAAACTGACGTAGAAATATCATTTTCCTATGAAGTTATATATAGATGCTTTATTGTCAAATTCCTCTTCAACCATTTACCTCCTTCTTTGATATCCTTTTCACATTTTCTTCCTTCAAAAACGCTCATCTTCTCACATCCGTGTACTTGTGGGCCTTTCAATTTTTGCCTCCTGAGTAGGGGCCCTAATGCCTAATCAGGTCATAAGATCATACAATCGGTTAACAACAACATCAAGAGACCACGTAAACAGAAAGTATAGTTTGGTTTCGAACTCCTTTAAGCCGTTTTGAAGATGCTTTCACTAGCCATCCACGGACATGAATTTTCCTGATTCTGTTGTTAGTGGGTTCCGAGACGAGTTCGAGTCCTCGCAAATAAGCATAAGTTCAGTTGAACAGTAATTTGAGAGCAGCTTGCTTTTCTTTACAAAATTTCGGCTTCAAAAATACCAGACAGTTTCAAGGTCCAACATTTCATCATCTTAAACTTCAAAAGACTAGAGCAGGCACCAGCCACCAGGTGCTATCCTCTAACAGCCTCTACAGAAATTATAACAATATGCATCAGAGATGAAGTCTCGAGTCCTAAGCCGCACAAACAGGGACTCACAACCTTGTTCATCTCACGCAGATCTTTGTCAATACATTAGTGATGATGCTAGGTGTAATTGCAGCCTGATGCTCAATCAAGCATCGCCATCTGCAGTTCAAGTTCGGTTAACAGGAAAAACATACCAATACACTCTTTCGAAAGAGAACCATTGCTAGAAGGCAAATAAATGGTACGTAACTTACCACTGCATATTCATTCTCTTGACTTCCACTTGTACAAAACTTACCGGAGTTTCCCCAGACAATAAATATTTTAAATGTTGAATTATTGTAAATCGTGATAGTTGCATATATAAACTCTTATCCAATTCATTTGCACGAACTTTTTATCCAATTTTACATACAAATCCGTCATATTCATTGTATTAATAGTTCCAATGCTTTAAGTGACAGCTTCAGGAGCAGAATTGCAGTAGGGCGTGTGCAAGCAAACCAACCTCGTAGACATTAAGCATACAGTTGCAAACACCAACCCCAGGACAAGTCCATAAACACTTCTTTTACCGTCCAACTTCAATGCCCGCCCGAATGTGCTCCCAAAACATGGAATCAGCGCACCACATGCTAGAACCATCCAAAGGTCAAGCCCCGTGTAGTCAATCCCTGCAAGGATGGCTCCTATAGCAGATACAGGGCCTGCAAAACCTGTGAAAGTTGCAGCAGCAAGAGCTGCTCGCCAGCTATCAGTGGCACCATATATGCAGCTGGCCACAGCAGCCCCGCGTGGAAGCCCATGGAGAGATACCGGAAGTATCATATGGCGACCAAGGCCATAGGCTTTTGGAGCAGCCACTCCAAGGGCGAGCCCTTCAGCTAAAGCGTGAAGGGTAATGGCCCAACATGCCAAGAATGCCTTTAGACTCACAACAGTAAGAGTGACAGGGGAGGAGGTAAGGTTGTTGGCAGAGGTCTTCCTGCGGTTTGCGAGCTTACAGATGCTGGAGGTTGCAAAGTGGAACATACTGAAACCAGACGCGAGAAGAAATAGTGTAGAAAATAAGCCCATTTTCAAAGACGCAACTAACTGCAGGGGCCGCCATAATGCAAGAACTAAAGCAATCCCAGAAGAAAGGCCGGTAAGGAGAGGTTGCTGGAAGCGGAATGCTAATGCAAAGGCAACAAGAATGATGCCACCAAATAATGGTCCAAGCCCAAATAGCAAAGAGAGTAAGAAACCAGAAGTGTCTTGACTGCTGCAATACAAATGTTCACATTTAGCAACCACGGTATCTAAACTAATACTATATAAAAACCACATGAAAGCCACCAGTCTCTACCAGTTACTGACCTACGTGGAATTCCAAGGACACAAAACATGCATTTTATACCAGTAAGTATAACAAGTGAACCTAGGTTACCTGTAGCCGTCACTGAAGTACTGAAGAACTGTGCCAAGAATTTCCATAAAAGCGACAGCAGCTGTTGCTGCTGATGCAACATGCGATGCAGATGCCTCCTAAAAAGTATGAAAGAAATCACTTTTTATAACTCAGACACGGATAATACATTTGGAAAGCAGTAATGCAGAAAATGACAAAATGAGTTTAAAAAACATTCACAATCTTAATTAAAGCATAATTAGAAATAAACTAGCATAATTTCCATCCTACATCTGCAACTAAAAAACGAATCACAATGTTTCCAGATCCCCCTTGGCTGGCACAGGCGGGTATGTAAGTAGGCAGCCTTCAGATCAGCCAACCCTCCCCCCCCTCTCCTCTTCCTCCCCCTCAACGGCATGTGTGTGTGTGTGTGGGTGGGGGGGGGGGGGGGGGGGTGGGAGGGGCGGAGGTGGGGTGGGATGCCTATCCCGGGCTGAGGGGTTCAGGGCAGCCTCAACACCGGCGCCAGCATTGGGTCATGCATGGGAATCTAGCCTTCTCAGCTGCAGGCTAAATTTCTTCATCTTTCTACACTCCATAAAGAGGGCGGGTACTCTAAAATTGGTTGTAGAGAGGCTTCTCTAGACTTAGCACTTTGTCACCTTTGTGTCGCTGCCGCCGGAAACAAGCACCGGACTAGCGATCAACTAGGTCGGACGAGTGTTTTTTTGTTGGGACACCAACCCATGCCTATAGTAAGGGCATTCACAATTGTAGCACACTAAGAGGGAGAGATAGGGTAAAAAGCAGAATAAGGTGGATGGTAACATGCTACAATGGTGAAGGCCCTCAATACAGGAAGGGAGTGGCGCTAGAATGTGTTCCTCCTGACCAGTCCCACCTAATTGATCTCCAATCTGACCTTGGTTTCGGTCACTGGTGCAAGAAAGGGCGTTGAAACTGCGCTCTAAAGTGTAGAGAAGGCTCTTTATAACCAGTTGTCGAGTACCTTTTTCCCTCTGAAAAAGCCCATTTGGTTCATAGTACAAACTGGTAAATAGAGTAGGCATACAGCATGCATCCGCCTTTTAAATGGTAAAGATATTGCTTAGTTTAGTTCAAAGTACCTTAAATGCATCTGGAAGGACCTCTGCCATTACCATCCATATCATGCAGCCAGCAGCAAAACCAGTGCAGAAAGGCAGTAATTTGTGGAATGCATCAGCACAAATAAAGGAAGGGACAGCAACAATTGGCTGCAGTAAGAAAGAGCATGAAGCAGTTGGACATATGAAAAACGCATACAATACAGCTAAGAACACAACCAAACAGCTTAATTACTTCACTCGATAACCTGTACAAATGTTTCATCTACTTCAAGCTCATGAGGATCAAACACAAGCATCATTACCTGTACAAAAGGTTTGAATGCTCTAAGTATCTAACAGTGTTTACCTGTGGTAGAGATGTGATCACACTCCATATCATGGCATTTTGTGGGGAAACGCCTCTGGATGATAGAAGCATGCTCACCGCTAACCCCTCTGGAATGTTGTGCACAGCAATGGCCAATGTAACCAAGAGGCCTTGAGAGAGTCCTTTTGAACCAGCAAATGACACTCCAACACCTGATCCCTCCCCAAAAGAATGAAGCGTCATGATTCCAATTACAAGTACCACTTTATGTGCATCAGCACCTTTAATGTCCAACATGCTTACTTCCCCAAATCGTTCAAGAAACTGCCAAAATAAACAATCACATAATAACTTAACCCATTTTCACGCGAATAGAAGACACACTATCCAAAAAAAATG
Source organism: Houttuynia cordata (assembly GCA_039654745.1). Classification (NCBI taxonomy): domain Eukaryota; kingdom Viridiplantae; phylum Streptophyta; class Magnoliopsida; order Piperales; family Saururaceae; genus Houttuynia; species Houttuynia cordata. The sequence goes on from CM077509.1 coordinate 21,767,950, forward strand.
ACAGTCACTGATATAAGCTGAAGACCAAATGCTGATGGCCTTCTTTAACTTAAAAATTGGTTAAGAACAGGTCTATATTCCTGAAAAGGCAAACTTCTCTAACAAACAAAAAATCATGTTCAACTTTCTTTACAGAATATCGGAATAAGATCCACAACCGAACAGCTTAATTACAGACACTGATATGTACAAAAAATGATATGTTCGGCTTAATTACAAAAAATGTACAATGATATGTGAAGTCGGGATAAAAAATTGCACTTACGACCAGCCTTTAATTCATAGTCTCATTAATTCTTTTTGGCAATCAAAGACCAATAAAAGGAAAAATTCTTGAGGAACTATCAAAATTAAAAGACTATCATGCATCGTCAAAAACAAATTGCACTGCTTTATTCTGCGTAAGGAATGACCTAATTTAATTATGGGACCTTTCTAACAAGGCCAGCAAAATACAATAACAGGAAAGCACAGTTCATCAAGAAGATTCTAATGTTTAAGAAAAATGAGCAACCAAAGGAACTAAAGAAGGCACAAATAGTGAAAGCATACCTTCTGGCATAGCCAAATGAAAATACCACCAGCCAAAATTCCTAACACAACCCAGCTGCCCCCTCCATAAGATTTGCCTTCCTGTACAAGGTCAAAGCTTGCAGCCAACATGACCCCAGCCGCCATTCCATTGCAGACACCAGCCCATTGAGGTTCCAACTCTACAAAGAAGAAAGGTACTGCACCTAAACCCGTGGCCGCAGCCATTGCAAGAGTAAACCACATAACAGTGGAGACTGAGACTCTGGCACCAATACCCATATGTCCATGAACCCCATCAAAAGTACCTCCAGACCCATCAAAATTTGATCCTACACCAGCACCATCTATAACAGTATTTTCTAAATATCTATGAGGAGCCGTCCTCGTTAGCCTTCTGGTTGTCTCTTTGCTGGGATCAGCAATGACATATCCAACTGGTGCAATGAGAAGAACTACTAGAAAGGGAAGAAGCATGTTGGCCCTTGAAGCCATCTTCATTAAATAAGAATTTACAGAAAATAACACTATATACAATTGCAGACTTCCATTCTAAAGAAAAAGGATCCTCTTTCAGATAGGTCTCAAATGCTAGCTTTCAGTATTCGCTAACTATGGTGTCTGCACATGCTATTTATTCAACTTCAAGCATGTCAGCCACGCTTCAAATTTTCGCATTAGATGACTGCATGCCCCAACTAATGCCCTTCCCGCAATCATCCTACAAGAGGCATATAAGTAAGTTGCAAGTTTTCCCACCCCAAGCTCTGAACCACCAAATCCAACAAAGGAATCACAAAATTTTCTCTATACAAGAAATATGTGTCCCCAATAACAGCAGAAAAGACCTCATGCAAAGACTAAAATTTGAATTTCTTGGTATAAGCTTCTATCTGCAAAATACAACAGAAAAATGTAACCAATTGGTGAAGTTTGAGAAAAGATAACCAAAAAGAGGACAAAGATGCAATAAGGATATAAAAAATATACTCCCCTCGTCCTGTTTTAATAGCTCCATCTGAAAAAAATGATGATTTTTATTGGATGGTGGAAACCCCAACTAATGGGAGGAAGAAGTTTAAAATCCACTTAAATTGACCATTTGGAGCATCTAAAACAGGACTGTCCTCTTTTCCAAATAGAGCATCTAAAACAGGACGGAGGGAGTATTTATTATAACAGAGACCCCTTAATAACTGCTAAGCATACTTGACGTAATGTCAACAATAAAAGATGCAATATTTTGTGAACTCCACTCTATTTAGGTTAAAGAATGTTTTCACCTAGGCATTCCATATTGCAGAATAAACAAGAATGCAACAATTTCTCTACCTTCAAAAGCATACATCATAATACAGCCAAAGCATGTATATTTTAGAAAATCCTGAAATAGTTAGCTCTCATTGCAAATAAGCTCATTCTCCCTCCATCCGGAGTTATTATCACCACAAGTTTTTTCAAAATGAACTAATTTTAGCTCATTTTGAAAAACCTTATAGTGATAATAATTCTGGACGGAGGGAATACATCAACTTCACCCAAAAAACAAGGAAATATGAGAAAAGACAGATATCAAATACTCCTTCTGTCCAATGAAACCTGTTTGCATTTGAAAATTTGTGATACTTACTGGACTCCAAGGCCCATACAGATTTAACAATTTTGCCCCCCTCTTCTGTGTTTTTGGTCGTGAGGGAGCAAAATCACCCATGTAATGATGACCCGTGTTTTTTTAAATGCATAGAGGATTCATTGGTACTGGTCATAATTATATAGACTGGTACTGGTCATAATTCCCAACTTAAAAGTATGCAAAAGATACGATCATAACTCAATCCTACAAGAGTAAATAATAAAATCAAACGATGAGAACCAGCAATACTTTATGAGGTTATTTAAAAATCATAGCCCATTGAGGCACAGCAATGAAAGAAATAATCTTCATCCCAGAACTTATAAATACTGGTACTGCTCAAAATTCCAAACTTAAGGATATTCAACAGATATGATCATATCTCAATCATACAGGAGAAAGGAATCAAATCAACTGATGAGGACCAGCAATACTTTTTTATTATTCAAAACTCAGAGCCAATTGCTCCTCAGCAATGAAAGCAACAATCTTTATCTCAGTAATCATTACTACCAAGGTAAATCCACATCATACCGACATCAATCGCGTAATTCCTAGTCCCTCTGTGAACCCTGAATCAAGAAAATTTTAACACAAAACAAAATCACACCTAAATCTTCCCCAAGTCCAATCTTGTTTCCACAATTCCCTCTATCCAAACCAAATTTGAAACAATTCCAACACAATTTAGCTTGAATGCAAAAGTAGCAGATGTTCTTTAATACCAAAAGACAAAGAACGCCCACAGACGCGGGTCTTCCGGAAAGGGAAGTGGACAAAACCAGCGGCGGAGAGGAAACCAGCGGATCGTGACGGAATTGGAAAACCGCGGCTGAATCGGCAGAGAGCCTCGTCGGAAGCCGGCGAGGGGTGGGCGGAAGGAGGGGATTTGGTGGGGATTGATTGGGGGAAAATGGACGAGTTCCGGTTTTGTCGCCGATAAAAATGCGGCGAATTTTTGGGAGGTGGTATCTCGGAGAACTTGGAAGGAAAGGTGGTGTGACTTTGTATAGGACCTTTGTTGTTTCTATAAATTTCCATAGTACCATTGACGTGTCCTCCCGCTTTTTTTGGCTCCTATTTTTTTAATGAAATTTTTCGGGATATATGTGACACCAGGCTGGCCGTGTGTTCAACCATTCACTGGTGAACACGTTAGTCATTAAGATTTGAGAAACTATTCATCAGGGCCCACTTTGGCGTTTCAAAACCAAAAAGCCAATTTAGTATAATAAAAAAAAATTTCGTAAAATGAGTTAAATTTTATTGACAGTCTCTAATAAGCGTATTGGTGTCAAAATCCTTAGAGCCCGTCTAAGAAGGGGCAGGAAGGGTGTCAACGAGCTGAGTTGGCTCCCGAATCAAATCGGCTCGAATTTTGGATCAACTCATATAAAGCCTGGCTAGAGCTCGTCCCATTACAAGCCAAGCTTGAGCACAATAGCACTCAGATTGGCTTGGCTCAAACGAAGTTCGTCGCTTGACTCAAACTTGGCTTGGGTTAAGCTCGTTATCTTATAAATATATATACTTATAAAATTAAAAGGAAAAATATTTAAGCCCGGGTCGAGCATGAGTCAAGCTTCCCTGGAGCCCTAGGAGGGTAAAGCTTCTTACTTGTCGAGCCGAACTCAAAGCTAAAATTTTAGATTTTAAAATCTCAAGCTGAGCCATGTCCAAGCTCAACTGGGCTAGTTTACACCGCTAGGCTATGTCAGTGTCACTGACAATCCCCTCAGGGGAGGTAGAAGCCCACCACCCATCATAGGTCAAGAATGGGTGACCAATTGAGGGTGGTTCGAACTGAGGGCCTCCGCTTCATAAGCATGACTTGCCATCGCACCAGTACTTTGGGTTTGGATATTTTATCTCATTCAGAGGACGCGAGAGCAAATGAAAAAACGGACACGGTAGGCCTTCTTCTGGTGATTCAAACGTTATAATAAGGCACACTTTTGCCGTTTTCTTCATTCCCCACAAGTGTGCGGCCTTTTACCTTGCTCTTCGGACATGAGAAGGGACAAGGTAGGCCCTCTCTTTTTCTTGTTTTGGTGATTCGACTGTTCAATAGGAGGCTATATTTTTGTTTCTTTGATTTCCTTTGGTGCCTAATTTTATCTGCAGCCAATAGTTTCAATCGATCACTACATTCCACTAATTAAGTCTCTGAAGGAAAGGTCTTAACAATGAATAACGCAGTGATCAATAACATATTCTAGACTTCTAGTTCTTTACCAACTGGAGTCATTCTGCATTGCCAATTTCCTTCATGATTAGCCCTCTATTGAAAGTAGTTGGCTGATTTTTTATATTCGTATTGCCTATTGTCCATGTGATAACCGGTCACATTCCGGCTCACTCATCACGTGCTATTATCTATAAATCTGAAGGTCTTCGATTCATATGTTTTCGCTCATTTCTATCATGTCATTTTTTTACCTAGTTATTTTTAAGTTTTACATAAAAGCAAAGATATCCATAATAAAATATCCTTCCTTCTCAAAAAGGTAGATAACAACGATCACATGTAAATAGGTCTCATAAATTTATTATGTAGTACAACTAGAAAAGATGAAACAGGACTCAACAACTTGTCAGCTTGATGTTATGATTTGGAGTATAGTTGAAAGATTTAATTAAACTTTTAGTCTTAAGACAATTCACTAGCCCTATAAATCAACGCTAATGCATAAGCCGATAAGGTCATATTCTAATATAAATAATACTCCTTCCATCCAATCAAACCTATCTGCATATGAAAATAATAAATTAAATTTATTGGACTCTATGGCCCGTACAAACAATCTGAATTTTCCCCTATCTTCCCTGTTTTTGGTCAAGAGGGAGTAAAGTCAATCATGTAAAGATGATCTGTGTTTTTTCAAATGCAAAGAGGCTTAATTGGACGGAGGGAGAATATAATGATGGGAAAAGAGCTAGTAAAGCTTGTGCAAGAGCCAGCCAAAAGAGTGTCGAAATCTTTGCACTAGAATTGAAAACGAGGATTTGCACGCAGAGCGTTGACAAGTGAAGTTGATTTGGTTGGTAGATTAGCCATTCCAAAAGATGCTTTGCGTAGAATTCTTTTGATAATTAACTAAAACTCAGCTAACCAAGATGCATTGCGCGACATGCCTTACTGGTACGGAATTGGAGGCCCAAAACAAACGAGGCCCATTTATGCATTTGGGTGGGTGCCCAACAAACGTCATCCATGCACATGTATAGCCTTCCCCAGACTTCTCGTCAAAAGGTAGGATTTCGAAAAGGAAAAAAGTTTATACGAGACATGGCTCATGCACTTTGCGTGAACCAAATCGTTGAGAACCACCAGATTTAAATCCAATGGCACTAGGCGCAGTTGGTGATATAAACCCACCTGCCCCTGATTTGATGCCCACCACCGATCAAAATGTGACGGGTCTTTACATCTCAGCTGGCAGACATGTGGGAGTATAAACGGGATTCTTTTGAAAATTTGACCATTTATTTTCCAATAAAGTTCATAAGGTAGCACTTATAACAACACTATACCCCTCTCTATGTCCTTTAACAAACCCCTATTAACCTATATGTTAACGGTAACTCAAAGCTTAGCAAGGCTTAGTGAAGCCGAATCAGGGAAGAAGAAAGGGTGGGGGCATCAGATCTCAGTTATTTATGTTCATGTTAACTTTCAATATTAAAATGAAGAATGTCAATGAGCTAAATATTAGCATCTGCAGCTAATGACATCCTTCTGAACAAAAATGCTAATTACTTCTAATCTTCAACTCTTTTGTGTTTCCCATGCCAAATCTCCGTTAAATCCATGTCAGTCACGCTTAATTAATTTATCCAGAAGTAAGTCAGCTAAAAAAGTAGACGAACATATCATCATTCTTCCACCCACTCTTCTTTTTATCTATAAATATCTACCTACCGTTTATGTGCAATAATAGGAAGTTTGTAAATAGATAGTCTCTCATATAATCTTCATATTTTTGGTAATGAAAAAAAACATCAAGGAGGACATTGATGTATGACCACTATCTTATTATTTGATAGGGTTAATATACCATATATATAGAGACAGATACACCTAGGTAGTTCTTGATAATAATTGTTATCATAAGAGGACACTATAATCGAATATCCAATGTATTAGTTTAAGAAATATCGCTCATCCATTGTTCTTCATGACACATTAGTCATATAAATTATATGAATAATGATAATTAACACTATTAAAAGTGAATGGACAATTTTAAGTGAGTTCTCCATAAACCCTTCATTGGTCATAGTAATTGAAAAAGGTATAATCAGTTTATCAAACAAAAAATAAACAACAGAAATATAGGTTGTAATTTACAATCAGGTTCAAGGCCTCACACTGCACATCACAGCCACAGCTTCCTAAAGCATGGTCATGTCCATGCCACCAATGCTCAAAATTTGTATCCCACTTTTTTTGTCACTCATTTGGACTAGAGGAAATTTCAAGCTATTTTATTACTAGTCACCTTACCTCATTCTGTCACAACTTGCTTCACCCTAAAGCCTGCTAGGTCCTATCTGACAGACTTAGACCATTTCGTCCTGACAATTTTGACCATTATCTCCCTCCTAATTGTGTGTCCCACCATTTTCTACAATCACCTTTTTTCTAACTTGAACAATTAAACTAAGATAGAGAGTATTTCGCAATCAGGAGTTGGCCTTTCTGTATAAAATAAAATCTGCATACCATCTTTTCTTCATCTACCTTGTTGGATCCATTCAAACTATAAATTTTTATTGTTTGTACTCATCTTCATTCCAATATTATCAATTTTATCTTTAATAAATTCATAACATATTGATATTTAACAAGTACATCTGTTCTTTTATGGTCTTCTTTTTTATCATATAATGCTTTTGTTATCAGTAATAGCTACCTGTGCTGAGGCTCTAAAAATTATTAGGGGATTCAAAGATAAGCAGGCCAAATTTGTCGAATTTACGGATTGGCAGGGATTTTTGTGAATATTACTCTTGGCCAGGTTTCGACATTCATCACTATATAAATTATATTGTAACATTAAATTCATTTCATGATTTCATTCATGTTGGAAATCTGAATTGATAATATCAATATATTGGCCTTCCAAATAGTAGTATTCGAAAAAAAAATACTGCAAATCTGTAATTTTGCCCACGTTGACCTACCTATATGTAAATCCTCCAGAAATATATTTTCCTAGCATGTTGTTGATCCACATTTAGTGACCGAGAAATATATTTTTACCCAGAAATATATTATCTGGCTTCTGCTTGGAAGTAGGCTTAGCGTTGAATTACTAGCCCGTAGTTTAGAACCCTTATTAGTCACAGAACACATTTGTTATCGCTCAGACTATTTGAAATTGACGTGCACCAACTCTCTAAGCTTTATACCCAAAGTGCAAATTGATTGATAATAAGAGTTCTTTTAATTGAGAAACTAAAAGCTCCACTAATCGCCTAAGCAAATATATTGGGCATTCTGATCGAACAGTGTGAGAAGGGCTGCAGTCCTGGTCGATGTCAATCAAGATTGCCTATTTTTTGCTTCTCACATGCTTGATCACCAGCATGGGGGATGAAATCGACTTTGTCTACAACGGATTCCTTGGCGCAAATTTGAGCATCAATGGAGCAGAGATCACTGACAATGGTCTCCTCAAGCTCACCAATGCCACCATGATGAACCAAATTGGTCATGCCTTCTTCCCCCTTCCTCTCTCCTTCTCCAATTTCTCTTTCTCCACAACTTTTGTGATTGCAGCTGTTTCCAAGAACTCAGGATCATCAGGAGGCAACGGTATGGCCTTTGCCATCTCTCCCTCCAAAAGCCTACCTGAAGCTCAGCCTCGCCAGTTCCTAGGCCTATTTAGCATGGCCAACCATGGCAACCCGTCAAACCATATATTTGCTGTAGAGTTCGACACAATCCAAAACCCTGAATTCGAGGACATTGATGATAATCATGTTGGGATCGACGTCAACAGCTTAATCTCTACTAAGTCTTCCCCTGCAGGTTACTTCCCTAGTCAGGATCCCAGATTTAAGAAACTCAAAATCAACAGTGGGAAACCCATGCAAGTTTGGATCGAATATGTCAAAGTGAACAATCAACTTAATGTCACATTATCTCCCATGGGCGTGCCACAGCCCAGCAGACCACTGATCTCAACTACAATCAATCTGTCATCAATAGTTACAGAGTTTGCATATGCAGGCTTCTCAGCTGCATCAGGCACACTTCTACAAACTCACTATGTTCTTGGATGGAGCTTTAAGACAAACAATAGAGCACAGCCGCTTAATCCCTCACTCCTCCCCAGTCTTCCTCTCTCCTCAAGTAAACCAAACAGTTTGAAAATTGGGCTGCCGCTATTATTAGCTGTTTTCTTTGCAGTTACCATCATCATAGCAATCATATTTATTGGGAGAAGGAAGAAAAAGAAAAACGCTCAAGTACTAGAAAATTGGGAGCATGAAATTGGGGCCCATAGGATCTGCTATAAGGATCTTCTCCGGGCCACGAGGGGCTTCAGCGACACGGAAATTATAGGATCTGGAGGCTTTGGTAAGGTGTACAAGGGTGTTCTACCTGGACCTGAATCTGATATAGAAGTGGCAGTCAAGAGAGTAACGCACAACTCAGAAGAAGGGATGGCACAATTTCTTGCAGAAATTAGAAGCATCGGTCGGATTCGAAATGAGAAGCTTGTCAAACTATTAGGATACTGTCGGTTGAAAGGAGAGCTCCTCCTTATTTACGAGTTTGTCAAAAATGGTAGCTTGGATAAGTTCCTCTATGGCCAGCCGAGGTTTACACTCAACTGGAGCCAAAGATTTCAGATTGCCAAAGATGTGGCTTCGGGGCTTTTCTTTCTGCATGAAAAATGGGAACGAACTGTGCTTCATCGAGACATAAAGGCCAGCAATGTTTTACTGGATGAAAATTTTAACGGGAAATTAGGCGATTTTGGGCTCGCTAGATTATGTGACCATGGAACAGATCCACAGGCTTCTCGTGTAGCTGGAACAATAGGCTATATAGCACCAGAGCTTAATACAACTGGCACAGCTACTAAGTATGCTGATGTTTATGCTTACGGTGTCTTCCTGCTGGAGGTAGTTTGCGGAAGAAGGCCGTTTGATCACAGTGAGCCTGAACAGAAATTTTCATTGGTGATGTGGGTATCAGAATGCCTGGAAAGTGGAAGGTTACTTGACGCAGTAGATTGGAAACTCTCCAACTTGCAACAGCAGGAAAAAGAGGAAGTCGAGTTGGTTTTAAAGATTGGATTGCTCTGCCTGCAAAGTGCAGCAATTGATCGACCCACAATGGGAGAAGTGATGAAGTTTCTGAATAGTAATCATCCATTCCCAGTGGTCTCTCCTGATGAACTAAGGGCTAGTATTTCAATGCCAAGCCTACTCGCAAGCAGAAGCCAGAACCTCTTGTCCTCCCCTTCTTTGGGATCAGTTTCCGTGCTTCACAGTGGTCGTTGAATAATGTGAAGATTGCTCAGATGATGAATTTTAGTTCCATTACTAGTATGTGTTCGTGTTTACTAATTTAGTTTTATTAGTAAACAGTAGCAAATCACCTATTTCCATATTACTAGTTCTCTTGTCAGTTACAGAGATCCATCAGGATTGCATATAAGATATTCCTGACCGCATAAAACTATTCATTCCCAAGGTAAAATCACAAAAAAAATGTTACCTCAGCAATCTTCCGGTTCAGCTACTCTTACAACTGCACACCAGTACACTAATGGGCCGTTTGGGGCATGAAAACACGCCGATTATTTTAGAAAAATTCACCTAAAGAGTGGATAATCCACTAACCAGCAGAAACATCTCACACTTGTTGTATTTGAATGATGATTTTATTTATTGCTTTTCTGTAGAGTTGCACGACATATATCCTATTTATAATCAGGAACAGCTTTATGTAATTCTCATAAGATGTTTGATTGCGTTACAATGTCTCAAGAGAAACTCATCAATCGAAATTGAGAAGATTACATAGAGGCCAATTACTAGAAAAAGAAAGAGACAACCTATTCCTCTTACTCCAGCATTTCAGGAATCAAGAACCACTATTATCAAGGTTGAAGCCCGATAAACTCTGCAAGGAAAAAAGTACAATCACCTGACGACCAAATTTGATGACTGCCTTGAGAAGCTAACTTCCATGTGCACCCTACCGGTGCAGAGGAAAGAAACCCCGGATGCCGCCGGTCCGGCCATTCTCCGGCAAGGCTTTTTTTTAAAACGGACTCGAAAGGCGTCGGTTCATGCTAATTGAGAGATGTCGATTCCTTTAAAAATTAAAATGCGTCAGTTCAACCGACACCTTTCAACCCCTTGTCCTATTTAGTTTTCTCATACATCGCCTCTCATTATAACTGAACCGACGCCTTTCGTTTTGTTTTTATACTCTTGAGGCTATGGCTCAACCACACCAAGCCCTCGCCTTTGGTTGCCCCTCTTCTCCAGCGCGATCCACGTCCTGCTAGACCCTCCTCTCCCTGTCCTCGCCCCAGCGACCTCCTTCGGCCACCTCCTCCCTTCGGGCAGATCTTCTTCCCTCCGTCACTCACCCCGGCCACCGCCTCGCCTCGGCCAGCTCCTTCTCCGGCCACCTCCTCGCTGATCTGGCCACCTCGAGCAGATCTCTCTTCTCCGGCCACCTCCTCGCATCTCTTCTCCGACCACGCCCCAGTGTCGCTTTCTTCTCCTGCCCACAGTCGCTGGTTTCTCCAGACAACTAATACGCGACTGCGCCTCCGTGGCTCGTCAGATATCTTGATCGGGAAATATTTTGAACCGTATTCCCGATCAGTAATTTTTTTGTATTATTTAATAAATTCCCCTTCTCTGTTCAGCCTCCTGATGCCACCTCTCCCCCTTCAATTCAATTGGGCACTGCTGCTTTTTTTTTTGGGTAAAAATAAGGTAAATGATATTTGTACAGCAGATTCCTACACATTTTCCATACACAGTTGATGTGTATGGAAAATGTGTAGGAATCTGCTGTAAGGTTATCACTGCACTAAAAATAACACTTACACCCGAGTTATAGAAAAGTACATATGCACTCCTTATATTATATTATGAAATCAACAATCATACACACAAAAAAAAAATCAACAAGCACACATTAATCCTCTAATTTCTCTCTTTTTTCGTAAAAAAATAAGGGTGAGACTTTTCAGCACCCTTCCTCAGTAATACTAGTAGATGATATCATGCAGATGATAGGAAGAGCTACAAAAATTTCTCTTCTGTTAAAATAATTCTTCCAGTGACTGTTGGGACACTTTTATGCATCATGGCTTCTTGTCTACTGGCAAATTATTGGAGAAAACGGCCTAAAAATGTACCTAAGAGTCCATCTTCAAATGACCGGCACTTTGAAGATCTCCTATACAGAGTTTCACAGAGCAACAAACGGATTTTCTTCTGAAAATTTGATAGGCTCTGGAAGTTTTGGTGTTGTATATAAAGGGTTATTGGATGGCCTCACCATGGTTATAGCCGTAAAGGTAATAAACGTCGAACATAGCAAAGGTCTCAAAGGTTTCGAAACTGAATGTGAGGCTTTGAGACAAATTCGACATCGGAATATTGTTAGGATACTGACATCTCCTAAAGGTAATGAATTCAAAGCTCTAATTTTCAAATTCATGGTAAATGGGACCATTGAATCATGGTCCACACGGTCCGAAGATTTATATCTTAGCCTTAGCAGAAGACTGGATGTGAAGATTGATGTTGCTCAGGCATTGGATTATCTTCATAACCAATGTGATGCTCCAATTATGCACTGTGATTTGAAGCCAAGTAACGTTCTACTTGATGAGGATGTGGTGGCACATGGGAGTGACTTTGGAGTTTGGACTTGCTAGTATGTTGTCAACAAACAAAGGGAACTCTTCTTGGGGATTTTATTAAATAATATATATTAAACTAAATAATACCTGATTGGGAAGAAGTAAACTTAATTTTTGATCTAATTATCTGACATGCTATGCAGGCGGTAGCGTGGCGTTGGCCCCTGTGTGATTTTTTTGGCACTTAGTGTAACACCCAGAAAATTAGTAAGTATTTAAAACCCAAATTTGACCCTCTTAATGTTTGATTTGGTAGTACCTAAAGATATGGAATTAAGACAGGAAATTCTGCGTGAAGCACATCACTCTCAGTATAATATTCATCCTGGAGGTACGAAGATGTATTAAGATTTGAAGAGGACGGTTTGGTGGAATGGGATGAAAAGAGATATTGGCAAGTTTGTATCGAGATGCTTGACTTGTCAACAAGTAAAGGCTGAACATCAAAGACCGGCTAGAATGTTACAACCGTTGGAAATTCCACAGTGGAAATGGGAGCACGTTACAATGGATTTTGTTGTGGTATTGCCAAAAACTCAAAGACAGCGAGATGCGGTTTGGGTTATAGTGGATCGACTCACAAAGTCAGTACACTTTCTTCCGATTAGATGGAAACAAAACTTGGAAAGCTTGGTAGAGTTATACATCAGAGAAATTATCAGGTTACATGGTACACCGTTATCTATTGTGTCTGACCGAGACCCTCGGTTTACATCAAGAACATGGAAGAGTATACAAGAGGCGTTGGGAACCAAGTTAGACTTTAGTACGACATTTCATCCTCAAAGTGACGGACAATCAGAACGTACGATTCAAACCTTGGAAGACATGCTAAGAGCCTATGCGATTGACTGGAAAGGTAATTGGGATGATCATTTACCATTGATAGAGTTTGCATATAATAACAGTTATCATTCTAGTATCGGAATGGTACCGTTTGAAGCACTATATGGAAGACCATGTAGATCCCCTATATGTTGGATAGATGTTGGAGAGAATCAAGTGCTGAGATCAGAATTGGTGCAATACTGTGCAAAAAAGGTAAGACAGATCAGACAGAGACTACAAATGGCTCAGAGTTGCCAAAAGAATTACGTGGACAATAGACGAAGAGAGTTGGAATTTCAAGAAGGAGACCATGTATTTTTGAAAGTATTGCCTTCAAAAGGAATTATGAGATTTGGTAAGAAAAGAAAGTTGAGTCCGAGGTTTGTTGGACCATTTGAAATTTTGGAGCGAGTTGGGCCAGTTGCATATCGGTTGGCTTTACCGCCACAGTTGGATGAAGTGCATAATACTTTCCATATCTCCATGTTGAGGAAGTATGTGCCAGACCCATCACATGTTTTGGATTTCGCAACGATGGAGTTAGAAGCAGATTTAACATTTCCGGTAAAACCTGTTAAAATATTGGACAGAAAAGATCAAGTACTTGGACGAAAGACTATTCCTTTGGTGAAAGTTTTGTGGCAAAACCAGCTAGTTGAGGAAATGACTTGGAAAACAGAAAGAGAAATGAGGAAATCCTACCCTTACCTTTTTGAAGATTGAGTGACGGCATTTTGAGGACGAAATGTTCTTTTTAGGAGGGGAGGATGTAACCCCCGAAAAATTAGTAAGTATTTAAAACCCAAATTTAACCCTCTTAATGTTTGATTTGGTCATGTTTTGCCTTATAGAAATTAAAGTTGGTGAGAAGAGCTTTCCAACGCCACCTATTATGCGCGATTTGGAGTTCGGAGTAAAAAGATATGAAAAATTGAATTTTGATTGAACGTGACTGCGATCGATCACCATAAGAACCGATCGATCGGCAAGCTGAACCGATCGACGCCTTATCAAAACGATCGATCGTAGTTATTGTGATTTATGAATGTTTTGTTTCGCATAAAGTGATCGATCGGAAATAATGGCGATCGATCGGCTGTAATGCGGTAGTGTAAAACAACGCATACGACGATCGATCGCCGGTTGCGGTTTTGCGATTTCTAGCATGTTTTTGGGGTGGATTTGCTTGGGAAAGATACCAAATCCCAATTGGACTTGTTTTGCACGTCTCTAGAAGGATTGTGAAGCCTTCCCATTGGTTAAAAGTGTCCATGATTTGGAAGATTAGTTTAAGAATGGATTCTCCCCCAACTCTATATAAACACTAGAGAATTGGCTTGTGCTAACCCTAGAACGTCCAGAGACTTTTCCCTTCTCCTTCCCACGTTCACCCATCTCCTTGGAGGCTTGTTCTTGTGGGAGTTTGCGAGAGCTTGGAGCAGGAGCTTTGGAAGAAGCAGAAGAGACGAGTAACGCATAGAAAGGTGAAATCTTTGGAGGATTAAGTATGATGGTTTTTCCCCTCTTATCTCTTCTGATTTTATACTTTTGACAAGTGTTTTGATTCAGCACCTTAGTTATTGTTTGGATTCTTGTGAGATGAATGTATTATGTTCCTATTTCTATGCGTAGTGCATCATAAATCATATGTGCATTCATGTTTCACTTCTAGATGGGAATTCGCATCTAAAGTCTAATGCTTTATTAATTTTCCAGAGACTAGAAGTTCTGATATTGTTTGGTTGATGATGATCCACGTTGAATTTGTGACTTTAAGGTGTGTCTTATATTAATTGCCTTATTTGTGGTGTATTAATGATTACAAACTATGTTATATATAGAAGAACACAAGAAATGGGTGAACTTTAGTAATTCCAGATAATCCTAGGTTCTATAATTAGTCTAGGAGGGGAGTATATGGTCTGTTATTGATGTATTATTATTTATAATGTGTTATTAAGTAAGATAATCAAGTTTAGTTAAGAGTCTTAATCTCGGCCAGAACTATTTCTATGCTAATAGTCGGTAGTAAATAATTCATAACTAATTCAAATAAAATCATAAAAATATAAAATCAGTGGGTTTAGAAACTAGACTCACGAGGGTATTATCAGTAAAAATTTCAGAGGTTGAGTCTTACTGTACAGAGCACAGTAGCCGTCGGAAGAGGACTATTGTGCAGGAGGCAGTGAGCTGAATCTGAGAGAAAATACTAAGTATATAAATAACATCATGTAATATGATATGATAATGATTAATATGTCAATACCAGTAATTGAACTATATACTTATGGAATATCACAGTAAGAATCGGGTTAGAAGTAATCTAATTAGGAGGGATAATCCTTTGGCCAAGTGATTCATAACTATCTATCTTAAAAGCGTTGATGTCGGTTTAATATTCTACTTGGAATTCAAATCATCTAAGATTCTTTGATTTCTTATCTCTGATATTTGTATTATAAAACTCTAATGCGTATAAGGAATTCCTATCTAGAGCTGAGCATGAAAGGTATGTATTGATTGTATGTTACTCCTTGGGTGAGTTGTTATTATTCGAAGTGTTTGGGTTGTCTTGTTATTCTATGTTACTCCAATGAGTGAGTTATGTGTTGACCAAAGACTTTGACACTTCTATCCATACTCCATAAGAGAGTCTATTCTGGTAAGGGATACCTTATTGATTACATGATTGTTTTCTTCCACTTGAGACCTCGCGAGACTCTCCCCATGGTGGATTCATAGTATGCTCAATTAAGGCATTGCTAGATCTTGCGAGGTCACTTATATTTATGAAATTGCGATTCCATACTGCCCGAAGGAATGCACTATACGTACGTTAGATTGTGGACATTACGGAAGGTCCTCAGTCTCTGCCCATCGTGTCCGTAAGCACTGGTGGGGCCAGCATCCTAGACGCATGGCAGGGTTCCAAAGAGAGGACCCCTAGGGTGGTTCTGGTATATTATTTTAGTCACTTGCGAGCGACCAGGTTAGCGAGCAGAAATTGTAACTCCTTTCACTTTAGATATCTGGAGCCTTTGATATGATTGTTATTCTCTCCTTACTCATATGTATGTTCGGAGCCTTATTGATGTTTTTTCCTATACTTGCGAGTTGGAATTGTTGTTGACTAACCTTGTAGGTGTATAGACCTTGGTTAAGTTCAGATGTTGTGGAATGTCTATGACCTTTGTTATTCTTATTCTCTTCATACTATTTGTTTTAATTCAGTGGGTTTTTACATCCTACTGAGTGTTTCTATGAAATACTCATGCATCCTCTTATGCAGGCGCAAACGAAAAGTGAGATCAGGAAGTGCAGTAGTTGAATGGCGGATTGCAGGCGCCGAGAAGAGATTAAAGACGATTTAGTTATTTGCTTTGCTTTTATTGATACTTATGACATTATTGGCAATTGTGTGCCATAGACTTATAGGTTTATTTTATTTGACTTTCGAAAATGGATTATTATTAAGTAAATTCATTTCATAGTATTCACTAATGTCTATTATTGTATTACACTGATTGCGAGCATAATCGGTTACACGTCCTTTTGAGATGATTGTAATCGGTTGAAAAATCGACTGTTCGGTCGCATGCCCGGGATCTCTACCTCGAATTGTATCTCTTTTGTTGGCTTCCGCACTCCGATTGAGGTATGGGATTTTGGGGCGTGAAACTTAGACCCGAAAGGTGTCACTTAAAACAATGTCTTCAAAACATATTTTATAAAAAGGGTAAGGTATCATTTCAAATGATGTCTTTAAAGTATATTTTGTAAAAAAAGTAATTCCTTCTTCAAAGTATAAACTTTGACGTAAACTCCTTGTCGGCTTTCAGACTTATTGTTTTCGTTAAGACACGTTAAAATATTATTTAAAACACTGTCTTAATTGAAAATATAACAAAATGAATAAAAGGCGTGACGTTTTTCTAATTATAAGAGGAATGCATCTCTTCTAGTGGTCTTAGGTCAAAAATTACTAGAGGAAGGTGTCTCTTTCAATGACATATTTCGGTTCAGATTGTAAAACAAAAGCCGCGCAGGGGCCAATGCCACATTGGCACCTGCATGGCATGTCAAGTAATTGGATCAAAAATTAATTGTACCTTTTTTCCAATCGGTTATTATTTATTTTAATATATATTATTTGATAAAATTCCTATTCTTCTTTCACATCATTCTTATAGGGCTCCATTGGCTACATTCCTCCACGTGCACACCCACTTTTTTCTCTAATTTATTTGTTGCCTGCATGCTAAAATAGATCTTGGATGGTTATCATGCTAGAATTAAAATTGAATTATTATAGCTTGTATTGCCAATTACTTCATTAAGTGCAAATGATTGTCATTTCTAACTAATGGCAGAGTATGGTATGAGATGCAAGCTTACTATCCACGGGGATGTATACAGCTACGGTGTCCTGCTTGAGATGTTTATAGGGAAGAGGCCAACAGATGAAATGTTTAATTACAGTCTAAACATCTCAAAATATGCACAGTTGTCATTTCAAGGACGACTATTAGAAATTGTAGACCCAAGGTTGCTCTTACCAGAAGAGGTGGCGAAAGATGACAAATTCAAAGATTGTTTGCTTTCAGTAATGGAAATTGGAATTGCATGCTCGGCTGAGTACCCACAAGATAGAATGGACATAAAAGTTGTGTGCAACAAGTTGCAAGTGGCAAGAGAAGTGCTACCACAAGCGCACAATTTGCACAAGCAAGATCAGTGTCAGTAGAGGGGTAAAAGAGGGCCCATCATATTTAAGCACTTACTACGAATGAGATTGCAATGAGGAAGCAACCGGTACATTTTGCAGATTGCTTGTGTTTTGCACTCTGTTGTGATGGAAGCACATAATAAAATCACTATATGTAAAACTATGACAGACTTGCTATGTGATTCATTGCAAGTAGATTAATTGTATTTAACATAATGGTTTCTAGCTTTTGAGTTTCTGATAAAGAATCTTTTTTCTTTATTTGTATCTTTGGGGCTCCATGAGGGTTCATATATGCTAAAACCATGAGAGGGCCGGGATCATGAGAGGGAGAGCGACTGAGGAGCAGGTGAAGTGCTAAAACAAGAGAGGGAGAGGGAGGAGACGCATGAACTGCTAAAGTGAAGGGACACATGAACCACGATAAAGTATCCTTCTTTTGACAATATTAGTGTAAATGGCATAGAATCTCACTCACTGTTACAATTTAAGCTCGAGTCAAGCTTGGTTGAGTTGAGTTCGTTCAACCGGGAAGCTTGAACTCAAACAAGTTCCAGCTCGAGTCAAGCCCTCCCTGTCCCAAATTTAGCAGACTCGGCTCAAAGTATTCAATAGTTGTAAAAATTGTTAATTAGAACACAAAGAAAAGCAGCACGAAAGCGCAAAAGCATGTAACACTATGCCTGTTTATGATATATCACTTGACAAATTTGATTGGTTAAGGTTTAATTTTGTAACGATTGGAGCAGCGAACTTGCTTTCTGCAGTTTTATATCCAAAAAAAAAAAACACCACGGGAGTCATACATCTACCATCCTAACACCTTGAGAACTATCCTTCGGATTTAGATTCAACTTGTCAAGCTACTTGGTGGTTTAAGATTGCCCACTACACGCACCTGCAATCACCTTGAAGTTCAATCATACTAGCTGTTTGTAAATTTTAGTTGAGCTATTCAAGAATTGAACTTTTTTATGCAGTCACCTTTCACCAAAAGATTCCCTCGTTAGGTGCAATCATTTTACAAACTCTAAAATTATTTATAAGATCATTTACACAATCAAAAGTCAAAACAAATTTGTTTTACAGAACCTCAAAGACAATGAATGACTTTACAAATGCTCTTCCCACATAAAAGGCCAAGCGCAGTGCCCAATTTTCAGTTGTTCAGCAACTTCATTTCCCACTTCTTTCCATCTATATATTTAAGTAAAAACAAATGATATGCGCCTATCTTTATACTAAGTTGCCAAAACAAGTACTTTGATTGTTCCTTGACTGTTAGCCGTTAACATTGTTGGGCTGTCGCTCTTCCAACAGACAGCACTAATAAAGTAGGATCCGGCATCATCTTCAGCATCATCCAGTTCTTTGGAACCAAATCTGTGCCAAGTAGCAGGTTTTGAAATAGCCTGCACAAACAACAATAGAAGTCAATTTGTCAAATAGAGAACAAACAGATATAGAATCATCAAGTTGTACTGACATGTTACTTAGAAAGCATTGATAACCTTATGGTACACAAAGACTTCATTTGTCTCGCTCCCACATGCAATATATTCATTATTTACCGTCAGACCTACAAAGTTCTTCTCATTTGTGTGCCCTCTAAATGTCCGAACCTGCACACATATGCGCATTATCTGTCTAGAGAAACAACAAAGAAAAATGTATTGGCTAGACATTGCCAAAAGTCAAACATGAAAAACATGTAAAATGCGACTGAGGGATTCCTTCGATTACATCTGTGGGAGTTTTGAGAACAAGGGAGGAGATAAGCTTTGCAGAACCAGGAAGAACTGAAAAAAAAAAAAACATGGAGAGAGTTTGAATTCACTAACTTCAGGCATGCAATGTACAAACACATTGGTCGCCTTACAACAGCCACTGATTTTGTGGGTGCAGAAACATTTAGTGCAAAGAAAAAATTAGCAAGAACTTTGTGCATTCAACAATAAAGAGGAGAGGCAATATAGTTAGCCACTAATTGGCAGGCATACTACCAAATAATTTGATTTTTTACCCGACTAATTGTACAAAAAAAAAGTGCTACATGGAAAAAGAGTCAGTACCGGAGAGTGTTCCTTCACATTCCATAGCTGTAAAGTGCTATCCGTCGATGCAGAAGCAAGCTCATTGTTTGAAAGAAATTTCACATATGAGACTGTTTTCCTGTGCCCATTGAAAACATGCAACGGAGTCCTTACATTTCTCAAATCATAATAGTGAATGTGATGATCAGCAGAACCCACCTGAAATATGCAAGTGTTCTCTACTTAATATAACTTCACACTAAAGCGTTACTGGGAACATTGAGTTAATGGAAAAAAAGATCTGTACCGCCACATGAACACTAGATCCGGGATTATACTTGACACAACAAATATTTGCTTTCATATCTATGTTAAGGACACTGGCTTCTTGCTTGGTGCACCAAACTTTAACCTGTTCCATGCAAAAATGCTCAATACTTATTATATACGAGAAGTGAGATAAATGAATATTTTTGTGACTTTCTGTGGACTTGGCATCACCTACACCTTCACCATCAATAGCGTTTACTCTATCCTTTTCCTTTAGTTTATAATCTGTCAAAACTGTTAACAAGACTCGTCTTTTACTCTGGCAAAAAAAAAAAGAGTTTGTCTCCATTCAAATGGTACCCTCTTTGACCATTACTTTCACTGAATTCATATGTATGAGTCACTGAATTCATATGTAACAAGCACCATATCGTCAAGCAAGAATTCTGTGTCCTAAAGTCAAGGCAAAACTACAAATTTCACGATTGCAAACTCCCATAACTTGAATATCCTTTCTTGGCTGGAGCTGATAATCATGGGTTGTTACTCCGTTATCAAGCCTTGGAAACCTTCTGGGTACATATCAACCCACGAAGTAGATTTTGCTAAATAATAGACCAACTTTTCTCTTATTCTCTTCCATCATGCCACTAGATTATGCAAGTGAGAGTCTACTTTTACACATAAGCAACTAAAAAATCACAAGAAGCAAAAAGAATTGTTGATGAAGATGGTTGCTTGTGTATACCTTGCAATCATCGCTACCAGATACAAGCATTGATGGTTCTGTCCGTGAAAAATCAACACTCCATGCCCGCTTTTCATGCTCTTCATATTCCATAATGCCCTGCAAACCAACTTATAAATCATTAACATATTGATAAAGATAATGTGATATCTGTTACAATCGCCATATAGAGCAAAGAAATCAATGCTACCTGCTGAGTAGTAACATCCCAAACAGTTACTATTCCTTCATAGTCACTACTAACTATATGGTTCTTTGTGTATTTATTCCAACTCAAGCAACTAAGCTTGGAGCGTGTGGGCATCTCCACAACAGGCAAGTGTACATCAGCAGGTTCATTGACGACCTAATAAGATTTTAGATCAGCGATAAACCAGAGTACTCCTCTTCCAGCACATTCATTAAAACATGAAACAAGGCAAGAACCAAAAAATTACCGTAGAGAATTCAAAAACTTTTATGCGTCTGGATACACCAGCAGTAGCGAATAACTCATCATCACGGTCGAACTCTATGCTGCATTGATTTCGTTCACAAGTTAGCTTATAAATTAAGCACATCTAATTAACCTTCATGTATATATATACATTATCATTGCGAAGCCACTGAACAAACTAGAGACATCATTACTGACTTCGGCTTGCATTCCTAAAAAACAAATATGACTTGATTGGAGGCGAGGATGATAGATAGATTTCAAAATTTTTATTCTGCAGTTTCTTTCCGCATTTATAATTTGCAAGTTTTTGCTTCATAAGCTAGATGAGATGAACAGAATCTTCTACAGTGCATCAACAATACATAAAATCACGACTTGATTCCTCAAGTACAAACTACCTACTAAATACAAAGAAAGTCGTATACCACCTTGACACAATGTTTGCCGAGTGAAACAGATCACCATGCCTAAGTTCAGCAATGACCCGCAAGCGACTGACACAAGAAAAGCAGCAGAGTAAAGATATGTTGTTATAGTAAGAACTAGGAAGTACAAGTACATGGACTATTCATACTGTAAAACCTGAATCGTGTAAAGGTAGTCAGAACAGATTGAAAATCTTCAAGACCTGCATGATAACCTTCTCTACTTATAGTATTTACATCCCTGCCATCCTGCTTTTGAGATTGACAGGCTCCTTGACGCCTCTTTTGCAAGTAACACTCTTGTAGATCATTGAACTGTCATCAGGAGCAACAATACTTACTAACATACAAGCACAAGAAAAGAAACGACTATTTAATAAGAGAGAGCTATTTTGATGCAGCAATCTAACAGGGAAACAGAATAGAAAATCTGTGTATTGAATTGAAAGAGAAGAAAGGATTATAATGCCCGAATCCACAGGTCTCTTCGAAATCACGAAGAAGATTACAATAAAAGCCACAGTACGATGCTTGAATCCACAAGCAAACACTCTTTGTATTTTCAGAGAACTAAAAGAGAATTCTAGAAAATACAATCAATTGCCCTTTCTAACAAACCTGTGGGCCTATTTATAGACTCACTTAAAAGAAGAAAAGACTTAACTACTCCTTTATTTACTAACAGTTATAGTCATTTGACCGTTCTACCCTTCCTGTAGAATTAGACTATTTTGTACAGCCTGCATCAGACCCTCCTGCTGAAGAAAAGCTCGACCTCAAGCTAAAATGAAAACTTCTTAAGATCCATAATAAGGTGAGAGGTCAAAAACATTGAAAGTCTTGGAGATAGACATATTTGCAGGAAAGTCCAGGACATAAGCATTGTTGCTGATACGTTTGAGGATCTGATAAGGTCCCACTTTCTTTGAAGTCAACTTGCTATAATGACCAGTAGGCAATCTCTCCTTCCTGAGGTAAACCATGACATAGTCCCTTGGCTGAAAATTTTGCTCCCTTGTTTTAAGGTCAGCTTTAGCCTTATAGAGTGAATTAGATTTTTGCAAAGCCTCTCGAACTGGTTGATGAATAGAAGCCAATTTAGAAACAGTGTCCACAGCTTGGATGTTTTCCCCAACTTGCTCAGGTAGAGAAGATAAACATACTAGTTGCTTGGGAAGATACCCATAAACAATGATGAAAGGAGCAAAACTAGTGGATCGATTAGGAGAAGAGTTATAAGCAAACTCAGCTTGAGATAAAAACACATCCCACTGTCTAGGTGTAGAACTAGAATAGATTCGTAGGAGATTACCCAAAGTTTGATTCACCACTCCTGTCTGCCCATTAGTTTATGGATGGCAGGTGCTACTGAATTGCAATTGAGTATCCAGTCTTTTCCAAATGGTCCTCCAAAAATGACCCAAAAACCTATTGTCCCTGTCAGAAGTGATGGATCTAGGTAAGCCATGTAGACGTACAATAAAATTGAAGAATAGGAGAGCCACATGAGAAGCATCAAAAGTCCTTTTGCAGGGTAAAAAATGTGCCATCTTCGAAAATCTGTCAACTACCACAAAGATAGAGTCCATGCCTTTCTTGGTTTTGGTAATCCTAGGACAAAATCCATAGAAAGGTCTTCCCAGGGCTTATGAGGAATAGGTAAAGGAGAATAAAGGCTATTGTTTTGACCATGGCCTTTAGATCTTTGACAAATCCCACAATGTTTAATGAATTTGCTAACATCCCTTTTAATGTAAGGCCAATAATACCTTTCATTGACCAAAGCTGCAGTTTTATCCCTGCCAAAATGCCCTGCTAAACCTCCAGAGTGTAGCTCATGAATCAGATAGAATAACAGGGAATGCACAACTGATTTCCTTTATATAAGAAACCTTCAAATAGGTAGAAATCAGAAGAGAAACTAATACCATTTTGGCATTGTAACCACACATCCTTGAAATCTTTATCTTCAACATATAATTCTTTTATACAATCAAACCCAAACATGTCAGTTTGAAGGGTAGTCAGCAAAAGAGCCTTGCGACTTAAAGCATCTGCTGCCTTATTCAACTGTCCAGATCTGTGTTTAATGACAAAAGAATAATCTTGCAATTCTGACATCCATTGGGCATGCAATCTGGCCAATTTAGTTTAGCTTTGTAAATATCTTAAGGAGTCATGATCTATATGAAGAATAAACTCCTTAAAAACCAAGTAATGCCTCCAATGTTTTAGAGCTTGTACCAAAGCAAAGAGCTCTAGTTTGTAAGCTGACCTTTTCTTCCTAGATTCATTTAGTTTGGCACTGAAATATGCTACAGGTCTTCCCTCTTGAGTCAATACAGCACCAATACCTACCCCTGAGGCATCACACTCCACCTCAAAAACCTTAGAAAAGTCAGGTAGAGTTAGTATAGGAGCATGAGTCAGTTTATATTTCAAATGATCAAAATTGTTTTGTGCTTCAGGGGTCCATTCGAATCTGTCTTTTTTTAAGCATTGTGTCAGGGGGCTTGCAATGGTACTAAAGCCTCAAATAAATCTTTTGTAGAATGTAGCCAACCCATGAAAACTTCTAACTTCACTAGTGTTCTTAGGTACTGGCCAATCTTGGATAGCTTTGGTTTTAGAAGGATCCACTTGTAACCCTTGAGCACTAACAATGTAGCCCCAAAATATGAGTTTGCTGGTCAAAAATATACATTTCTTGAATGATGCTATAACACTTCAACCACCTCTGCTAACTGATTTAAATGAGAAGATTCATCCTTACTATAGATAAGGATATCATCAAAATATACCACCACAAACCTGCCAAGAAAAGGTTTAAGCACTTGTATCATGAGTTG
The DNA here is from genome assembly GCA_039654745.1 of Houttuynia cordata. NCBI lineage: Eukaryota > Viridiplantae > Streptophyta > Magnoliopsida > Piperales > Saururaceae > Houttuynia > Houttuynia cordata. The sequence continues at coordinate 21,792,349 of CM077509.1, forward strand.
CATAAATGTGCCCAAAGGGCATCACCAACCACTCATACAACCCTTCTTTTGTCTTAAAAGCAGTCTTCCATTCATCCTCAGGCTTTATTCTAATCTGATGATAGCTATCCTTAAAACCAGCTTAGTGAAGACCTTAGAACCAACCAACGTATCCAACATGTCATCTAACCTGGGAATTGGGAACCGGTATTTAATGGTAATTTTATTAACAGCCCTACTGCCCACACACATTCTCCAGCTTCCATTCTTCTTAGGCACAAGTAAAGTAGTAACTGCACATGGACTAAGACTTTCTCAGATCAATCCTCTAGCCAACAGGTCCTCAACTTGCCTTTGAAGCTCCTGATGCTCCGCAGGATTCATTCTGTAGTGTGCCAAATGAGGAAGATGAGATCCTGGAATCAAATCAATTTGGTGTTGGATATCACGCATAGGAGGTAATTATAGAGGTAGCTCATCAAAAGTTATTTCAGCATATTTATGAAGCAATGCATGTGGAGGATAAGTATTAAAACCTGCTGTAGTCTCCACTTCCAGTCCTTTCTCAACTAATAGAAACACTGTTTGTTCCTTTGTGATTTCCCTTTGAATATTGGTAACCAATAACACTCTATTTGTACCACAGTTAGTAAACTGTTTAGGACACTTTTTAGTCACTTGCTGCTTTGCTTTGGCTGTCCACATTGGTTCGTCTTTTGTTTCTTGTCGGTTGACTAATCTAGTAATAGATTGTGGCATCAACTTAATTAGTTTTCCTTTGTGTTCCAATTTATAAATATTGGATTTACCTTCATGGACTGTTTGGGCATCAAACTGCCAAGGTCTACCGAGTAAAATATGGCAAGCATCCATATCTATGACATCACATAACACTTCAGCTGAGTACACCCCTCCTATGGCAAAAGGTACTGTACACTGCTCAGTAACTGTTAGGTCACCAATTTCTACTATCCACCCCAAAGCATAGGGTTTAGGATGCTTTTGTGTAGGTATATTAAGTGTGTTTACCACCGATTTAGAGATAATATTCTCTGTACTTCCTCCATCAATGATTACCTTACACACCTTATCATAAACTATGGCTGAGGTCATAAATAGTTTGTGTCTCTGAGTGTCATCAATCTGTTTAGAAGATAGTAGAAGCCTTCTGACCACATAGTTTGCAGGTGGGTCTTCTCCTTCAAACTGTTCATCTCCATGTACCTCTAGATAAGCACCCTCTTCTTCTGGATTGAGGTCTACATTTTGCATGTCCTGACTGGTAGCAACAGCAGTGGTGCCTCCCCTTCTAACCTGCTCTCCTTTTCTTAAAGGACAATCGCTTGAGATGTGACCTTGTCTACACTTGTAACAGGTGTTGGGATTACCTTGTACATAGCTATTACTCTTGTTAGGAGCTGTGATAGTTTTAGGCCGAGCCTTTGAGGTTTCTCCCTTTTCAAATTTAGAAGTAGGTTGTTCCACAGTAGTAATCTTAGGTACACCACTGATAGAACTTGTACTATAGCCCCTTGAATAACCAGCTCTTCCACTTCCACTGTTCATCAATGCTTCATGCCGAAAAGCAGCTTGTGTGGCTTCTGATAAAGTAGTTAAAGGCTGAGAAGCCAATTTTTCTTGCAAGCTAAACTTAAGTCCTTTGAATCTGATAATCTTGTGTGATTCTTTCTCAATTAGGTTCCTGGCTGACAACCTTTGAAAGTCCTCCAAATATTCAAAAACTGTCCCATTGCCATGCTTGCAGTTGCTCGAACATCTGTTCAAAAACTAGCCTCTAAGCATTTGTTTCATACGTGGTCAGGACCTGATTGGATGCTTTTCTCTCTGAACTCTGCTTACTTGGACTTGGTTCCACCAAGCTTGCAGCCCCTTCAGTTCACATGATACTAACCGCATCTTCATTTCATCAGGAACTCCCGTAACATCAAAATAATTCTCAACCTCATAAATCCAGTCCATTTGTCCATTAAAAGATGGTAATTCCAATTTTGGTTTGAACTGACGAATAGGTTGATAACTCATACCTCTTTGACCTCTTGGCAGATCTCTCTCTGGAATTGTGAAATCGATATGCTACTTCTTCTTCCTCACTAGAGCCGTCAATTTCAGCTATTCCTGAGACATTAGCTGCCCGAGATCTATCCACTTCTCCCACATGTATACCTCTCCTAGAAATAGACTTGACCAAACCTTCCATATCTTCTTTCAATAGGAGGTTGATTTCTGTGATGAAATGTGGGATTTGGAACTGATTTTCTTCATCGAAGGCTAGGGTTTGCCTCTGGAATTGATCCTCTAAATCTGAGCTCAAATTGACATTTTCCTAAAATTTCGGATCTAACTCCTGAATTTGCGGAATGGTCAAATTTGAAGTCAGTTTCTGCATCTGTTAAACCAATTTTGAAGCTGAGCATTGGTCTGTTGTTGAACTTCCTGTTGCTGCTGAATCACTCTCACTAAGGACTGCAAGTTGTTTGGATCGTTGGCAGCCATTGAAGACTGCTCAACTTGGCCCGATGCCAAAAATTGATGCAGCAATCTAACAGGGAAGCAGAATAGAAAATCTGTGTATTGAATTGAAAGAGAAAAAAGGATTATAATGCCTGAATCCACAGGTCTCTTCGAATCCACAAAGAAGATTACAATAGAAGCAGACTGAATCCACAGTCCGATGCTTGAATCCACAAGCAAACATTATCTGTTTTCAGAGAACTAAAAGAGAATTCTAGAAAATACAATCAACTGCCCTTTCTAATAAACCTGTGGGCCTATTTATAGACTCACTTAAAAGAAGAAAAGACTTAACTACCCCTTTATTTACTAAGGGTTATAACTAACTGTTAGTCATTTGACCGTTCTACCCTTCCTGTAGAATTAGACTATTTCGTACATCCTGCATCATATTTCCAACAATGGCTATAAGGTATCTACAAAAAGATGATCCAACATGTGCACATCAAAAGTATGAAAAGTAATGTGAGGCGAATTGATGATATCACTCACTGGAGCAGCCAATCCACAAGATACTGCATCCATCAAAAGTGATGACAACTCCCATACGGGCTTAAGTTATCGTTCTGGCATATTGACATAACAAAAGAGTACTAAACAAAAGACCCAATCAGCGATGACCATTTTCCTTACCCAAAACCAAGATGCAAACTGTGGCGTGCCAATCATTATTGTTTGAATGCTATCCCCATTCCTACAAGTATGTCAATGTCCCTGATCTGGGCGTTGTGGGGAAAGGTTCTCATATGTAGCCCATACAGAAAAATCCAAGGATTCACGTACACAATGACAGTATATGGTTAGTACTATCCAGTACCTACTAATGTCTAAAACCTATAAACCATCATTTAATAGTCTCGTGGCAATCTTTCTGCTACACACGAACTACAGCAGACAATGACACAAAATTGCAGCTTAACATCAAACCTTATGCATGCTTAAAGTTGAAAGTGAATGAATCATATGAACAAGCACCCCATCCATTTGCCCACAAACTTTAATGTGAACTTGTTAACCAAAAATTAGGCAATATTCAGCAGTTGCAAGTTGTTTAGATATGGGGAAAAGAAATTAATATCTAAATGGTAATAGTTCTCAGTTTAGTCTAACAACTTGAGACAACTCTAGACATTCACAAGAAAGAGAAGGCATTAGACTAGTAACCTGAGTATGAACTATCTTTTTCCTTGCCACAGCAAGTCCTGATTGTGAAAGAACATTTTGTTGATCGGAACCACTGAAAGCATCTTTTCTATGGTGTCCCTGAGAGCTTCCTTGAGCTTTCATCTCAACTTTCTTTTGGAAATTGCCTGAACAAGTGGCACCAGATGAAGTCCGAACACTAGAAAAATGGCCACTGTTGTGCTTATCCATTGAAGAAGGCATTAATTTAGTTGCCATTGGGTCATTCAAATGCATGTGAAGTTTCATCATGTATCTTTCCCTTGCTCGATATAACTCTATTCTATGTCTCTCTACAGAATTTATGTCTTCTTTGATATACTGGAGATCAGTTTGAACCTGCATTGCAAATCAAGGACGGATCTAAGTTGACTTACAACACAAGTTCTTTGTGTCCTTAACGAAAAATCAAGATCACCAAAATTCTCTCTTCAAGCTTTAGGCTACATCATGAGGACTGCAATAAGATAAGAACCCTAAATGTAGGGGAAAATGGCCTCCAAACATTGTATCAACATATTAGTAAAAAAACATAGAAACAGATCTGATCATGACAGAACCTCATTCAACTCCTCAAGCTTTTGCTTCCTCAGGCAGTGCAGGAAATCAAGAAGAATCTGCATATTAGTCTCTGCTTCTTCTTGCTCCATCTTTCTCTTTTTCTCTTGTAAGAGAGATAGTAGGCTATCTAGCTCCTTTAGTGACACTTCACAACCCTGTTCTACGGACCACATAACAGGTCAATGTAAAATTTCTTCATTGTAAACTACGATAAAGCATTCAAAAAGTTCGAATAATTTCCGTTCCATAATAATTGTTTGGATGAGAAAACCAAATGGACTAAAATTCATTTTGATATTTCAATCCAGACAATTAATGTGGGGGAAGTATATCTCAAAAAGCTTTCTTAATCCGCATCATTTTTGTAGTGGGGCTTGGAGATTTGTAAAACAAAGCTGTTCAGTGGAACTCAAAATCAGGAATAGAAATAGATGTTCGGCGTCAAGAACAAGCCATGCCTAGGTATGTCCTTAAGGAACTCAGTCATTTCCAGAGTTCGGAATACTCAAAGATTCAATTACATAAGCATTCTAGACTATGAATAGCAAGGACTCACCTGTTGTAAACCCAGACGAAGATACTCAAAGGGCGATGCATTCTTCGGTATTTGGCGGGCAGAGGTCTTCTTCAATAGCTACAGAATAAATAAAAGAAACTATGAAACATATAACAAGAGCTGAAAAAGAAGAACAGAAAAGCCAATAGTTGTTGAATTGGGGAGCCAAAAATAAATGTCACAGACCAACTTAGTAGGATTAAGTCTTCAAATTTGACTCATTATTGTTTCTACATGACAATGAAAAAACGATGGAAATTGCAAACAAATGAAAACTACGAGCAAATCCATTAATGGCCAAAAAGCTTGAACCCACCCGTTTCCATCAAATAAACAATAAAATGCAGAATACAGAAGAACACCAAGAACAAATCCTGTTATTAAAACAATCTTCCCTGTTAAAAGCAGATAGTGGAGAGTCTTCTCCACTAACATAGGAACATGAATCAATCAATCACCAAATTTGAATAGAAAAAAGCTCAGCAAAAACAGAGGAAGCAAGCAATCAAGAACGACCAACCTTGTCCAAAAGAAAATTGGGATAGAGCTGGTTGATCGTCAGGTAATGCCCACAGCAGGGACAGTCACTCTTGTTGCGCAAATGCGTCACAATACACATGTAGCAGAAGCTATGCCCGCAGGCCGTGAGAAACGCGTCCTTGATCACCTGCATGCAAATTGGGCACAGAAAATCCTTGTCCAGCTCAACTTCGCCACCGCCACTGCCTGCCATCTTGCCCGCAACCGGCGCCCCCTCCGCCGCAATGGCCTGCGACCCAACAGCCGCCACGCCAGCGGATTTCGCTTCCGACTTTACCGACGGAACCAAAGCGCCACCCAATGACGACTCCGCCATTACTTTCCTCTCCTCAAAATCAAAAAAGCAAACGGCTTTCAGCAGAAGGAGCTCAAATCAAATGTTGGTCTCCCTCCTTTTATCTCTTCTTTCATTGGCTGGACCACTCCCACGTCGCCCTTCAATATAGCAGACGTCTGTCAATCTCCCATCCTTTCTCCAGCCTATTTGCACATCTTTTTCTCCTCCGAAACAGGGGAGGAGTTCTGAATCTGGCCAAAATTCACAAAAAAGAAATCTTTTTTGCTTTGTTTCTCTTCTCTGCAAAGACTGCAATTCAGAAGCTGTTCAAACTCATCTGGGTCGTCGGATTTTTGCGCGCCAAGTGCTTTCTGCAGCTCTCTAGAAGCAGCACCATCATCAATGAATAACGCCACGGCTGCTGCTGACGCACTCGCCTTCTCGTCCAGCCAATGGCGCCGCTTCCCGCCGTCTGTGTCCAAATCTTTCAATTTCCGCCCTCTCCCAGATGAATTGATTGAAGGGGAAGCAGCCTCCAACGTTTGGAGCAGAAGAAGAGGATCGGAGGAGGAACAAGCGGGAGAGGAGCTTGTGAGGGCGGAAAGGTCCACGTTGGAAGCGATATCTGCGAATCATTGACCTGTTTTTTACTGTTACTGCTGCTGGGCCGGAGGCATGCCATGCCATTCTAAGGAGGACAGGAGACGTTGAGGCTGCGTGGCGCAGCATAGGTGCTGAAGAGGGCTGAGGCTGTGGTTGGGACTTGCGGTTTTGGCCTACGTTGTTGTGTTGGTTTTTTAATAATACGTGTGTGGCTGGCTTAAGGGGACATTTAGGAGGGGACACTCCGGCTTATTCCTTACTGTTGGAGGAAGATATTTGTCTCCACTCCACTGTGCAGGAAAGATGAAAAACAGGAGTGCAATATCACATGAACGTCGTATCGCATACAAAATATCGGAAATATTGTATAAAAAAATATCGATAGTATAAAATTAATTTTTACCATGTATTTTTATAATGTAATTTCTAAAATAAATAATACTGATTTAGACATGTATAAATTTTAAAATATACATAAAGAAGGATGATATAGTGAGCCACATCCTTTTGTGAGTTAGATGAGCCCCATTAATATTGGCCGCTCGATGCTGATCTCACGACTAACATTCTCACGCGGGACAACCAATTAAAATTAAATCTCATATTTCTTTAATTGCCCTTCCCCAACCTATTGATTGCTTTCCCTTTCCCTTCCTCCTTCACCTTCCTCTCCCTCTTTGGCCCCTCCTCCTTCGACCCCGATCGCACCGCCCTTCGAGCGCCATTACAATTCCGTCGTGGCCGAGATCAACGAAGCCTGCATTGGCGGCGACATCGACCTCGTCACGGCCAGCACAATCTCACCTCCCTCCGCTCCCTCTTTGCCCCCTCTTCCCCCAACCTCGACCGTTCACGAGCACCTGGTCTTGGAACGTAGGTTGAGATGGAATTTGCTGATGGAAGTGCATTTAATTGCTCTGCTGAGTTCCTAAGAATACAACGCCCAGCCGCAGACAGCAAAATCAGATCAGTGGGTGGTGAAAAGATAGTAGCTTTTCAAACCAAAGGTCTTAGCCGGGACCCTCGTCCCATAAAATAGAAAAGAAGCTGCATACGTGAAATGTACATAATTTTTCAAGCCAAGGTATGAGAAACAAAAAATCTTGAAAGAGTTCTTATTTCTTTAACTCTCGAGTCTCAACTGCAGCTGTGTAACCTATGTCTCAAAGAGGTAGAGAAATCGAAATGTACTACCAACTTTCCAAGATCTTTTTCTGTAGCATACATGTTCCCCCCAATAATATAGTTGTTCTAATGTTCGAATTGGAAGCTCATATTTACCAAGCAACTGTTTGAATATTTTTTTTAAAAAAAAAACTTGTTCAGACCATAAGAAGTGTAAGCACAACTTAAATTAATCGTCCTGACATTAGAAACAACCCACAAACCAAACCGCATAGGGAAACTTTAATCCGTCACTGGACTGCATGGCTTGGTGAGTGTTATATACCCTGTGTAATTGCGATCTAGCGGCTAATTCGCCAAAAAAAAGTCTCTTATAATAGTCAACATATTCCCTAGTGTAAGGATCATAGATCTAGAGGACAAATTCATATCGCAGGTCAAAATTCAAATGGCAGAGGATCCAACATTAAAATAACAAGTCAGAAGTGCAATCTTGTAATCTTTCAAATTTACAGAAAATGCTTGACAGGAGATATGGACAACATTCAAATGGTACATAAACTTCCACTGAAAGGCAGTTTTAGACCCCATCTTATCTAAAAAATGTCATAACGGCTCAATTAAAAGCCTTTCACAAATCAATAACACGTGACAACTATTGAATTCTATTTAGCAAAGAATCTCCTTGCTTGATTGTTTCTTGATACAACGCATTCTTTGCATTAGGTCGATTTGTTTCAATAACAGCAACTACACGGTCAATCTTTGCATGAAGTTTCCCTGCTGCAATGAACCGAGATAGCTCCCTAAGCCGCTGCCATAGCTTCCATTGTGACACTCTTATAAGACTCCAAAAACTGTGAATAAACAACAGTCCTTGCTTCTCTCATGTAATAGCGGAAGTGGGGCAGGACATAGCAATCCAGTTTTATTTGCTCTGTCAACCTAGCTGGAAGAATAACAAAAGACAACTCAGTATAAACATTGAAGCGCAATCCTGTAATCTTTCAAATTTACAGAAAATGCTTGACAGGAGATATGGACAACACAGTCAATCAACATTAAGATTCAAGTTAAAAAACTTACCAAATGCCACAAAGAATGACTTGTACTGATACGCATATAGGGAATTCAAGAATTCAGACAGATTGGGGATTTTATTAATCACAGATAAAATCTCAGGATATTGAATAAAAGGTCAGCTGCCTTTTTCCTTGTGGACATGAAGTAGTGGCCCTCATACACTTTCAAACAATTTTTCCTCTCCCAATCACCTCCCCCCTCAAATAAGCAGCCAATTGCATACGTTTATAAAGAGTAGAAAATTGCATTTAAAGTAAATAAGGAAAGAGCATCTAGATGTCAAAGTTATTTAATTGAATCAATAACTGATAGCACATCAATGCCAAGAAAGAATATAATTGGATCAATTAGAATGCAAATACATTTTTCATTAGACGTCACAATTGTATCAATTAGATTGCAAGAATGCTTGGGGTTACCAAATCTGAATGAGGGAAGTAGTTTCAATTAGACGTAACAATTGCCACGAATCATTAATTTCATCCAAAGAGCTGACTTCTTCTTTTTTGCATGCAAATACATTTTCATTAATAGTAAATATGCATATATATGCATGAAAATAAGCAAATTATGCAATTTATTACCTTGATGCAATAATCACTGGACAATTTCGTATGTCATGTCCTTGCCCACGAAGATGACAACTTTTACGTAGCCTTCCACCTTTAGTAGTAATTTCCATGGCCACCTCTTTTCCACTTTTAAGGCGCTTTCCTGAACCCTTGATTTTTGAAATGTTTCTTAGAATCGGGCTGAGATTCATTACTATTTTCTTATGGGGCGCTCTCTTTCAAATACTTGCCAATATTCATAATCATATCCCCCACATTTTTAAGTCGTTCGTCACTTGAAACACACGGCATGTCCATCCACTAATATACAAGAGATTGAAGCCTTCTTTTTGTACGCAAAACTTTAGGAACTTGTTCCAAATCTGCATAAAATTCTAATCCATTTCTATCTTATGCAGCTTCTTTTGTTATGTCCACGGTCCATCTTCTTAATAACAATTCATTAGGTAAACTATCAATATCATTATTCCTTAGGACAAGCAAAATATGTCTACATGGAATGCCTTTTGTCTCAAATATCTTACAAGAACATAGTGCATATCCTTGAGCCCTTAAAAACTTAACCTCCCTCGTGGAACTCACATCCCCGGGTCTTGTGACTTCATAAAAACTTGACGGTCCATCATAATTTTTTAATATTGAAAGATAAAATGCACTCTCTTTCAATTCGGGCTGAAACCATTTAGTAAAGATATCACGACTATAGAGGTCACCCATTTGCCTCTCAATATTAAAAGGAGTCATTAAAGCTGACTTTGTAGTTTGATACTTAAAATCTGCAGTCAACTCATTATGCCTAAGTCTTTTCACACCCCTCTCAAACCGTTGAACGAATTCCATCATCGTATTTTTCTTATTCACATATTTATCTATGAAAGAATTAACACTCTCACTACGCTGAGTCCTCCTAATACCCCCCAAGAAAATACCTTTCAAGAAAGCAGGAACCCATTTTTCTCAAATATCATACAACGAGCGAAGCCAACCATTATCTTCTAATTCATTCTCCATCATAATCCTAGTCCATTCTTCCTCAAAATCATCTTTCGTTTCAGAATTCCATACACAAGAATAAATGGGTCCTTAAATGAATTTTTATATGCATTTGCCCCTAGCTTCTTAGTTACATTCTCTAAAATGTGCCACATGCAAAACCTATGAACGGCTTGGGGAAAGACCGTCTTAATCACACTCTCCATGGCAGCGTCCTGATCTGTAATAATTGCTCTTGGTTGTTTTTGACACATGCAATCTAAATTTTTTTCAAACAACCACTGAAAAGCTTCAATTTTTTCATCCCTCATAAATGCACACCAAAAACTAATTGACTGAAAGTGGTGATTGACACCGGTGAATGGAGCAAAAATCAAACAATATTTATTAGTATCATATGTAGTGTCAAAAACAAGGACATCCCCAAATAGATGATAATCACGCCTACAACGACCATCCGCCCAAAAACAACAAACTAATTTATGATCTTCATCAACTTCATAAATGATCTACACATAAAATATGCATTTTATTATCTCCTAAGCTTATGTTTATGTTAGTGTTTGATTAGAATTAGTGTTACTTTAATGTAGTTTTTGCTTTTTATAGGAAACAAGAGTAAGATACAGAAATAAGATGAAAAATGATTTCAATGGTTAAATATTCATAACTTCGTGTACATATCTCTTATTGGACTGATTCAAGCTTCATGTTAAAGTTTAAGAAGTCAGATTTCCAACGCCACCGACCGCGCATAATTCGGAGTTCGGAACAGAAAGTTATAGCCATTTGAAAATTGTGAACAGTAGTTACGATCGATCGGTAGTTCATACACGATCGATCGCAAAAGCCGGAAAACAACGTTACTGAAGGAAACGATCGATCGGCACTCAAAATGATCGATCGTATCTATTGGAGTTTTTTATTTCTTATGATACAGTAAACACAATTGATCGGTAGGAAAATGATCGATCGGCAGAAGAGAGAAAACGATCGATCGGCGTGACAACGCAGTATTTTATGAAGGAAAGTGATCGATCGGAAAACGATCGATCGGCAATACGGTGTGATCGATCGTTTTGTGCGGCAAAACCTAAATTGAGCTTATTTCAACTCGGATTTGGAAAAGGGCTTCGGGGTTTCTCTTCAAACATATAAATAGGCCTGGATAATGTTTTGGAGTATCTTGAGCTATTTTGGAGGCTAAAGCAAAGGAGAGAAGAAGAAGAAGAAGAAGAAGATGAAGAACTTGATGATGGATTCTCTTCCCATGCAAGGCTAAACTCCTCTCTAAAGCGTAGATGAAGCCTAATAGACTGGTTGTATAGTTTCTTTTCTCTCATATTATGTTTTACTCTAGTTGGTGTATAGATTTTATTGTATAATCACTGTTAGTTTATTAAGGTTTGTTCTTTGTACTCGAGAGAGACAAGAGTGAATTCTTGTAAGTTTCAATCCGAAGAATACTTGCGTGTTTGAGAGGAACGTAAGTAGACTGAGGTGTTATATATCAATAAAGATTCATTGATTTATACTTGAGATAGATAGATCACAATTTTATATTTTAATTGTTTTATGTGTTACGTTTGAGAGGAGAGCACTATAATTTGAATTGACAAGTGTATGTCCGAGAAGAATATGCTAGCCAATTGGAAATCTTTATTCAAAAGAGAGAGAGAGAGAGATAATACACTAGTTTATTGTGATGGATTCGAAGCCTTGATATCTTTCATATTGATAAAATCTCAGCTTAGTTTAGTTAAAGTTCATTACTTTCCTTAGAGTAACTAAAAACTGCAATTTTTTCTTGAATTTGGTAAATTATTTAACCATCCCTGAGGTTCGACAACCTTTCAATACTCGTTGTAGTACACAATTGCCTTATGCACTTACAAGGGTTTAATTTTAAACGATCAATAAGCATAATAAAATGATTCATTCATCTCCTTCAACTCATCAAAATGTGCCAAAAGGTCATGGGCATCAACTTCTTTGTTTTCATTTCTAATTTGGGACAGATAATTTATAATGTCCCTCTCTATAAAACCAATATTAGAAGGACCACCCGCTTCAATTTCAAGCATACTCATGAATTGTGAAGTTGGTATATTTGCCTCACTACAAGTTTGGAATAAAGCTTTCTGTGTTGCGGATACTTCTCGTTGTGATTTCAAATGATGAACTTTCCTGGGCAATATACATAAATGACTATGCTCCTCTACAAACCTAGAGATTTTATATTTTCCATCTTCTACTTTACAAACCCTCAAGTAGGCAGGACATTGTTCTCTCATAATCGAATGACGTTTCCTATTCCCCTTTTCCTTCAAAAATAAACCCTCCTCATTTAACTATTTCAAGACACTAATCCCTTGTTTATAACAACACCACTTCCGTCCAACTATTTCATGGGATCCATTTTTATCCAAGTGTGTACTGCTCTTATGGATACTAAACCCTATGCTTTTAGCATATCTGTTATCAAATCTATGAACATCATGCAATGAATTGAAAGTCATTCCAATCATAGGTCTTAGTTCATTTTCAATTGGAGGGACATATAAACCTTTACCCTTTTTAGGAGACTTGTTTGTGATCATTGGGGCATTTGATTCCTCCATTTTTATGTGAGCCTAGTTAAAGGCATACTCAGATAGTCAAACGAGGTTGATGACTAAAAATCAGACGTCCAAATTCTAAACCAATTAGTTTGGGCAGGGAAAGGAGAATGAGGAATAAATGTCAATACTCAGATAGTCAATCCACTTACTAGTTGAATTAAAAAATCATTATGAAATTTGGCTTCTGACTCTATTTCCTGAACCACTTGCAGAGTGGTAATACTTGATCAAGAGCCATTAAAGCTTGATTGTTATAAAAATTTTGTACCTAATCATGAAAATCATCATTTCACAGCTGCTATAAACCATTAAAGCTCAGTAAACCATTAAAAAAGTTATACTTGTTGATGTAAAAAGAAAAATATAGACATGAAAATTGCAGCATGTCAAACAGATCAAGCAAGCTCTAGAGGCCTGCACTAAGTGGGCTCCCCTCTTTGACAAGAACAAACAAACCTCCTCACCTCTATAAATGTGCAGATCCTCGTCCAGGTATGTAGTGACAAGCCACGACTGGGACCTTTCCCCAGGAATTGGGACTTTTAAAGGTTGTTGCCCCTGAGATTGTCCGTGAAATATTCGCCACTACATCCTCTAAAGGCTTTAGAGTCCTCTTGACCGGTGTCAAATCTATGATTTTGGCTTTCTTCTTCTCCTCGAGGCAGCCAATCAGGTAATGGGTCGCAGGCAGAGAAGGATTGGAGTCTTGTTGTAGGCCGTGACGAGATCGATGTCTCCGCTGATGCAGGCTCTGTCAATCTCAGCCACGATGGGCAGCGCGATCGGGTCGGGGGGTCAACCTCGATGTAGGCCGTGATGAGGTCGATGTTGCCGTGACGAGTTCAACGGGTTTGCAGTGGCTCTCGAACGGCGGCGCGATCGGGGTCGGGGGAGGAGGGGGCAGAGAGGGAGAGGGAGGTGAGGGAGGAACGGAAAGGGAAAGCAGTCAGTCTGTCGGGTTGGGGAAGGGCAATCCAAGAAATACGGGATTTAATTCTGATTGGCTGTCCAACGCTAGAACGTTAGTCGTGAGATCAACATCAAGCGGCCAATATTAACAGGGCTCATTTGGCTCACAAAAGGATGTGGCTCACTATATCATCCCTCTATATATAAAATACGTATATAATTCAAAATATGTGTTTGTTTTTTAAACCCGTATCCTTCCACTTAGCATAGGATGGGAAGCAACCGGAAAAGTTGATTTTTTTATTTATTTTTAAAAATTGTTTCTTTTAAAAATACCGATATATCAGACCGAAACTGATATATCGGCGATATTTTTAAAAAATTCAAAAACGAGATTACACAATATCGTTTTATCGGTTAAAGGCTGATATCGATATATCGGCGATATATCGACGATATAACTTTAGGAGATTATCTATAGAGGAAATAGGAGTTGCGTTAAGGAAGATGAAGAAAGACAAAACTCTAGGGCCCGATAGAATTCCTATTAAAGTGTGGAAGACACTAGGAGGCATTGGCTTAAATTGGTTGACTAATTTGTTTAACAAGATTTGAAAGTGTAAGAGGTCAACAACTATAACACCTGAAAAATCGGTATGTTGACTAAAATTTTTATTTTAGGAAACTGGTCTAAAATAGAAAAGTTTTACTGCCTGATTGAATTTTTGGTCTTGTTGTGTAATTTGATATGTCAATTGACTTTTATAATGTGAGATAATTTGCTTAATCGTGTGACCAGGGCAAGAGGACTGGTCTTGGCGTTGGGTACTACCTGGCACTGAGACTAGCCTGGCTCCAGGGTCTGAGAACACTTACGCCAGGTTTGGTGCCAGGCACTAGGATATGTCTAGTGGGTTAGACTCGTATGAGTTCCATAACATAGCAAGTTGTTATTTATCATGATGTATTGTTTTGGTAAGTTGTATGCGTGTCGTTTAGCGGACGGAGAACCAGGCGCCAGGGCCACCTGGACGTCAGGTGCACTGGGGCGCCAACAAGGGGACGAGACTTTTGAAGGTTACACATGGGTGCGATGCATGGAGTAAGCGTGTGGTTCGTGGTCTATGCGAGATGATGGATCGTATAGTGTGCACACGGGACATTAGAGACACGCGTGCAAGGGGCTCAAGCCAAGACGTAGGGGGTATGTATGCAGAGCCACGTGGGACTGGCTCAGGGGTGTCATAAGCACATGGGTGATGTGGCATCATGGGGTCATCAGTCAATTGGAGTGAATTGTGGTGCTGAGAATGATTTGACCTACTCGTGGTAAATAAAGAAAGTCCGGGAAGTTTCAATCATTGAAACCTCACTTTTGCTTATTAAATGCCCCTGTCTTTTTTTTCAAAATTATACAAACTGCCATTGAGTGCTAAATTCTTCCATAAAATCTACTTCTTCCCAACCAAATACCTAAATTATAAACTTTAACTTCTTCCCTAAAATCCAGATTTCCCACTCCTAAAATCTCTAACCAAACAGACCCTATATCTTGTGGTAAAAACCAAATCCGTATTCCCAAACGCCCTTGCAACTTCTTAGTACTGGATGTCCAAGATTATTGGATGAAGAGTTCACCAACCCACATGGCCGCAACACCTCTGGCCTACACACATGCTGTGTATCCCTCCCACCTTCTGAAAGTATGGTGGACATCCCCCCGACTGTGTAAAGAGATGGGCTGGCTGCACCGTGGGTGACAAACAACTCATCCAAATTAGGCGAGCATGAGAGATAAAAGAAGAAGACATTTCCCGGATGAAATGTAGAAATTATAATCTAGAAAAAGAACAGAAATGTAGAAATTAAATGTGGATAAGAGTCTGAGCTACACCAATCCGCCCTCCGTGGGAGCCAAGATGTTCATGACACGAGATAAACGCACGTAAATGTTAAATGGATTCACTAGCAGCCTCCACCTGCTGGCTACTTCACTACAAATTTTGATGGAGCATATAGATCATCCTCGAACGAGGCTTGCTGTGGGAGTGATCATCCGATATACTTATGGTCATTTTGTTGCGGCCACTACATCACGAGTTCCATTCTCCGCAATAATGGCCGAGGCTGAGGCATGTCTTCAAGGACTTTATCTGGCACATTACCTACGTCTGCGCTCAATTTATGTCCTATCGCCAGGCAAATCAAGTAGCCAATTCACTTGCAAATTTTGCTTTTGGCGAAGTCTCCTGTACATGGACTCATCGCCCTCCTGGAATAATCCTGCATTTTTTGTTTGCTGATAAATATGCTTGTACTTTTCCTAGAGTATTCAGCAGTTAAGTTAAACTCTTGTCTCCAAATTAAATCTAATTTCAGCCTACTGTACAACTTAAATTTACCATCAAAACAGCTGCCTTGTGGTTTAAGTTTTAGCTCAACATATTAACGGCCAATTGGTTTCTATAAAAAAAGCAGCTTAAAGAATGGGGTCTTCATTCATTGCCACCATCTAAGTACTTTCCCAACTACATGGATAATTGCCAATTTAACATAGATACCACAATACAGGAGTTTTTTCCATATTACCTGACACCAACTTTGATATTCCCATATTACCAGGTTTTTCCCGTGAAATCTCATATGACTTGGAATCTGGACTTGAAGTACCCAAAATGCCATTTCTTCTATTTTTTCGTGCTAATACTGTGCGAAGAGGCGTGTTGTGTACAACACGAAAAAATACAAGGTTCTCCGGCGATATACATCGGCGACTTCACCGGCGACCGGCGATTCAACCGGCGGAATACACGAATTTTGACGAGCCTATTCGCATCCCCCATCTCGATATCGAGCTACCCCCTGCTGGATTTCGACGACACGACTGAGGGAGAGTGCACAAAAGCGGCGATTTGAAGCGTATACGTCGGTATTTCGGATCTTCAACCTTCTGAGTTCCCCCGCGGCTCCCTCCGCCTGCATGCAACCGGCGGATTGACCGATTGAGCTTCGGTTGACGGCGAGGAAGAGTGTGAAAGGCACCTGCGAGGAAATACACACATACACACGACTAAACCGCGGTAAGTTACAACAATCTTTACTGATTTTAGTTTCATAAGGTCCGACATTTGGATTTTAAATTTTTACTATGAACTATAAAGTCGTGTCTGTAAAATACACGACTTTCTATTTAGTCGTGTACGCGACAACACGACTTTTATATTTTCGTGTTTCACCAACACGACTTTTCTACTGACCACTCTACCTCACTCCTTGCAGATGGATAAAAAAAGAGATGAGTCTATGGAGGAAATACCATCGGAAGAGGAGGAGGATCATGATTTTGTCTTGGCACCTCGACAGCGAAATCAGAGGGGCAGGAAGAGGAAGGCTCCGATGGACCGACCAGTAAAGAGAACATATAATGCACGACCGGCGCTTCGGACGTTTTGTCAACCGGGAGCGATGAAAAAGTGTGCGGCCCTCCTACAGCATCACCAAAGATGTGCCCAAGTGATCAAAGATGCTGGTTTCCCTGTCATTTTTGAAGGTGAGGACGTAGTTGTATCTCGGAACCTCCTCGACCATTTGGTCAGGTACTGGGATGAGTCGGCGAAGGTCTTCAATATCAAGGGCAGGACACTACATTTCACAGAGCAAGAAGTTGCGCTTATCACCGGATTACCCGCAAAGGGCGAAAGAGTTGAGGTCCTCCCCTCCTTGACACGCCGACCGGAAGGTCAATTCTTCATAAAGCACTTCGCCGCGAGGAGAGCGGAAATTCCACACATTGAGGAAATCATAGACAAGCTTAGCGCGAGCGAACTGAAGATGGAAGAGGAGGACATGGCGAGGATGATCATCTGCCTCCTCTTCTGCACGGTGCTGTTTCCACACAGCACTAGAGCGGTTCATCCCTCTTTGTACCGTTACATTGACGACCTCCCAAGATTAAGGTCATACAATTGGGCTGGGGCTATGCATAAGATGTTGGTTTCTGGTATAACCCACACCAGCAGACTAGTGGGTGCGAGATCGCAAGGAGGGTGCCTGGGCGGTGGATACCTAAATGGCGCCGCATATGTCCTTCAGGTATGTAGCATTCATAGTCTTCGATCGGCAGACAAGTCTTATACAATACCACTATATTTATAGTCGTGTATTATGCAACACGACTATATTTATAGTCGTGTATGATGAAACACGACTAGGTATGTAGTCGTGTTGTTTACGACACGACCATAGTTCAATTCGTGTACAAGTTATAGTCGACTAAGGCAACCGCGCCTTGTAATAATGTTTTCATCTGTTTACTATGCAGATTTGGTTTTTCGAGCACACTACAATCTTCCATCCTATCATGGGCCCTACCAGCCCACGGGCCAAAAAGTGGCCAGGAAGTGGGGCCCTCATTATAGAGGTGAAGAAAGGTGCACAGAAGAAGCACCGTATGGCCGACTATTGGACGGGAGTGTTCCACAATCTTGAAGTATGGGACGAACTCGTCGACGTAATCAGCCCCATGGCCGGAGAGGCATCTCTCCTTGCTTCGTCAACCTCAGTGGCCCCTCCTCCACGACGGCAGAGGCTGGAAATCAAGAGGACTCCCAACCAACCTGCACCCCCTTCCTCGAGGATGGCTGCCCAGTCCACTGCAACTGCAATGGGGCGATTGGAGGGTGCACTTCAGGGCATACAGTCACTAATTGAGATAGCTCTGTCTTCGTATGAGGAGATGGGAAGGAGTGTCGGACCTCTGCGAGAGGTTCTCCACTTTATGAAGGCCTCTCCCGCCTCAGCGTCAATGCTGTTAGAAGGTCAGATCTTTGAGCATCCCAAGCCGGAGATGACTGAAGAGCCGACGAAGGAGCCAAAGAAGCTGCCCCAAATGGAGCCAAAGAAGTCATTGGTGCATCAGATGGATCCAAAGAAGCGGCCCCTTGACAAGGAGCATATGAAGAAAACTTTGATTGGTATGCGGACAAAGGAGCTGGCAAGGAAGTCACATCTCGATTCGACGAAATGGGGGTAAAGATAAGTTGTAGACGATTATTTATTTTCTCGTGCCACATGGTACACGACTATTATATTTGTCGTGTTTTATGATACACGACTATGTAGTTTATCGTGTTTCATACAACACAACTATGTTTTTTATCGTGCTGCTACTACTGACATGAATAAGTAAAATGTCATTTTAGCTCCCATCAAACGCACAGATGAGGAAGACAAGATTCAACGGGCTACAAAGAGATCCTCCGCCAAGTTGTTTTTGAAGAAGGTCCAACCAGAATTCAACGAAGATATGGAGCGTGCAGAAGTCGAGTCCCGTCCGACGTACGGACGGGACCTATTCCCCCTGGTCTAGTGGTAAGGAAGAGAATGAGGACTGCCTCCGCGAGGGAATTGCATACGATTAGGGAAGATGACCATATACGGAGAATGGCGGAGGAGCAGGAAAGAAGGAATAGGTCCCCTCAGCCGAAAGCCGACTCCGAAGAAATCATATCCGATCGACAAGTGACCTCTATCATCGATGAGGTCATCTCTTCCTTACAGCAGTCGGATATCCAAACCGTCAAGGAGGAGGTGAAGGAGGATGTGAAGGACGGGGATGTCGAGGAGGAGGAGGTGAAGGCTTATGTGAAGGAGGAGGCGTCGGAGGAGGCGAAGGAGGATGTTCTGGACAAGGAGCCGAAGGAGGAGGAGGGGAAGGAGGAGGAGGTGTAGGTGTAGGACAACGAAGAGGCGATGGAGGAGGAGAAGGAGGAGGAGGTGAAGGAAGAGGAGGCTGAGGAGGAGGAGGTGAAGGACCACGAAGAGGCAAAGGAGGAGGAGGTGGCAGAGAGCACTGGCTTAACCGCATCCCAGCCTGTTGACGTCGATGTCCTCCTAACCCCTCAAAAGTGTAAGTCTGTAATTGCACTCCCTGAAAACTATGCCGATTTGGAGTTATGCTTCGACATGGGGGTATTGTTAGAGCGGGATAGAGTGGCAATAGATGGATGGATCGCCAATTCGAGGAAGGCTTATCCAATCCCAACGCTATGTGATGACGACTATGTATCCCTCCTACAAACAACAGAAATAAACACCAATGTAAGTAAACCTATGCTCCTCATATGTTTTCCTCTTTTGCTTTTTCAAATATGTGAGTTGACGTTATGTCGTGTATTCGAATACACGACTTTACGCATAGTCGTGTCTATCGACGACACGACTATCATGAAAGTCGTATATACAATAATCGACTTTTAATTAGAAGTTGTATATTGCCTTACTTCGACTGTTATGACTCCTGTGGATGTTTTTCTATAGGTTATAGATGCGTTTTTAAGTCTATTGAGGCAGCGCAATGACATAAACCGGATGAAGTATCCGTGGGCATTTTTTGGATACCACGCATTCAAAAAGATATTCGACAACGTAAGTGTTCCCTGCATAAGGAGTGATAAGTAATTGCATATGCAAGACACATTAATTGTTGATTGCCGTCGATTGCTGTAGCAACCAATAATACTCCAGGGTACTTTCCTTTTAGGAATGTTCCATCAAGCGTGAGCAATGGTCTCAGTGTTCTTCGGAATGCTCTTGTGACCGGGCCGAACATCCAAAACACACGTCTGAAGTCGTAGCCGGCTAACTCAATTGGGATATCAGGTATATCAGCTGATCTTTCTATCACCACATGTGTACCTGCGTTAGGCCGCTCTAATTCCCTTCCGTAATGTGGCAAAATGCGATATGCATCTTCAGGGTTGCCATCGATCAATCGGATCAATTTCTCTTTCGCCCTCCATGCCCTTTTATAGTTAACTGTCACGCCCCAATGCTTCTCAATGTATTGTTGGATATTTGAGATTTTTATGGAGTTTGAATCCTTATGGAGGCCATGACACTTCCTCGCAATCCAGAGGTGAGAAGCCAATGGATGATCTTTCGAACTTACAGAAGTGTCACATGTATGCCGTTCTTCCCTCCTTGTCACGCTGACTCCATCAAGTCTGTTCGACGCCCGTATGTACCACTTGCACCCCGATACCTTGCACGTTGCAGCGAATGTGTCCTTGCTCTCATCCGCTACTTTGAACATGAACTTCCTCTTGATTGCCAGATCAGTTAGAACCATCTTGAACTGCTTGACGCTTTCGAATCTAGCCCCTAAGGTAAGTTGTGCCTCGTAGTCTTCTGCTTGCAAACTTCCGGTCAACATCGTCTCCTCTTCACAATGTTTTGAAGGACCGGCCTGTGCAGAATAGGTACCCCAATCCCAACCACCATCACCCTCAATATTGAGGTACTCATCGTCCTCCGACGCGACAGATTTCCCTTTACATGTGTCTCCTGCCGTGGGACCTCTAGAAGTCGATGTTCCCGTATGATCTGGCTGGCTAAAATGTGGTACTGTAAGAGGCTCATCCCACTCATCTGCAGACCACGGTAATTCATCTTCATCCAACAATTCTTCTTCATCTGGACTGGAATCTTCATCTTCATCTTCTTCTTCATCTTCAGCTTCTTCTCCATCTCCCAATCTGCGTGAAAAAAGATGTATGAAACACGAATTCATTTGTAGTCGTGTATTATGAAACACGACTATGATACATAGTCGTGTTGCATACGGTACGACAAAATTTTTAGTCGTGTACTATTATAGTCGACTATAATAGCACACGACTTGCCTGTATCCGTGCCTTAGAAGTCTCACCTCGCATAATCTCCATCTCTTCCTCCTTCGACTGCTGATGCGGGTGTCTTATTGCCCGGGCTGGACGGCCTCTTCGGCGGTGTCTTACTGGCCGGCCTCACTTATGCTTCTGGTAGCCTCTCCTCCTCCTTATTTGCATTGGCATTTATTTCCTTATTGAGAATCGAAGTCTCCATGTTATTGCCCGTAGAAGTCCACTCCACGTACAGGCGGAGTAGTCCATTTGTGCCTTGCTTGCTCTTGTGAAGTATAAATATTGACTCCACGTCTTTATAGTCTTCAAGGAGGTATGTGGATTCAGAGTCAACACGATATGACAAAGTTAATGTACCAGATGTAGACTTAAGCGGTAATCTTTCTTCCACTTGCTGCAACAGTTCTAAGTACTTTATTCGTGTATCTATAGGCAGGAGCTTCCGTTTCCCGCCCACGTACTTATCAGAATTTGTAAAAACTCCATCATAGTGTAAGCAAACAACTATCTTCTCCATCTGTACCTGCCATTAAAATACCGAAATAAGTTAAAAAACCGTGATCTATATATGAAATATGCATTTTATTATCTCCTAAACTTATGTTTCTGCGAGTGTTTGATTAGAATTATTGCTACTTTAATATAGTTTTTAGTTTTTGTAGGAAACAAGAGCAAAACGCAGAAATGGGATAAAACGCGACTCTAATGATTGAATATTAATAACTTCGATTGCATATCTCTGATGCGACTGATTTAAGCTTCATGTTAAAGTACACGAAGTCAGCTTTCCAATGCCACTTACTGTTCGCAATTCGGAGTTCTGAGCAAAAAGTTATGATCATTTGAATTATCATACGCGAAAGAGGCGCGATTCAAGAGAAGAACCGTCAAGATGAGATTGGATGGATGAGATCGATACAACAGGTTTTTGAAAGAAAAAATAAAAAAAAAGGAAATATGACCGGCCCCGTTCCGGTCCGGTTCAGTTTAAAAAAGAAAAAAAGGAAAACCGGCCCGAGCCGAAGCTCGGTGAAGAATAACCGGCGATACAGCGCCGGTGGAGGAGATGGCGAGACCGCGGCGGAGGGTTTCGACGGCGACGGTGATTTTGACGGTGAAGGCGAGACGGCGAGGCACGGCGGCGGCGGAACTTGACAAAACAGAAAACAAAACAGAGCTCTGTTTGAGACGGCGATGGCGGTGGTGCTTCGCCGGTGCCGGTGACGAGGAAGAGGATTGCGACGGAGACCGACAAGGTTCGCGCCGGTGGGCGGCGACGATTACGACGGTCGGACGACGGAGGTTGGGTTCGGACGAAGGCGACGACGGAGGAAACGAGCCGTGCTCAAATCGGGAAAGCAAAACAGAGAATCGTGCCGGAATTGGAAAGCTTCGATTTGGACTCCTTCCTTGATTAGGAATTGACTAAGGATCGGATTTGGAAGCTAGAATCGCCTATAAAAACAGAGAGTCGCTGGAGGAGATTTTGGAGCTTTACACAGAGAATAACAGAGGATTTTTGCGGCCGGAAAACAGAGGAATCCGGCGTGATCTCGGCCGGAACAGAAGGGGGAAGAAGGAGGAGCTGCCGGAGGGAAGAGGAGAGGAAGAAAGGGCGCAACTTTGGCCGGAAAAGGTGCTGATTTGGATTTGCTACAGTAACTGCCGAACGGAGAAGACGATGAATAGTATTTTCCGGTGAACAGTATTTTCCGGTGAATAGTGCAAAAAATGACTCCAACAAATCAACAGTGTTCTCTTTGTCCGATGGCCGGCTAAATCCTTGTCCAAAGCGTAGATGAAACCCGAGTAAATTGGTTGTATCGTTTTCTTTCATCTTAATCTTAAGTTACCTTGATTGGTGTATGAATCTTATTATAGAATCACTGTTAATTTATTGAGATTTATTCTATGTGCTCGAGAGAGGCTAGAGTGAATTCTTGTTAATTTCAATCCGAGGAATATTTGCGTGTCCGAGAGGGACGTAAGTAGACTAAGGTGTTATAAAGGAATAAGCTTTCATTGGTTTATGCTCGAGAGAGATAGATCACAGTTCCATATTTTAATTGCTTATGTGTTACGTCCGAGAGGAGAGCACTACATTTTGAATTGACAAGTATATGTCCGAGAGGAATATACTAGCCAATCAGGAATTTATTCAAAAGAGAGAGACGATAAGCTGGTTTATTGTGTGGTGGATTCGAAGCTTTGGCACTTCTCCATATTAGTTAAAATCCATTTTAAAGTAGTTAAATTTTATTGCTTTCTCTAGATTAATTAAAACAAAATTTGCTTTTATTTGAATTTGGTAAAATATTAGTCCGTCCCTGAGGTTCGACAACCCTTTAATACTCACTGTAGTACAACTGCCTTGTGCACTTGCAAGGGTTTAATTTTAAACGATCAAACCGCCAGACACAATATATTGAAAACCGTATATGAGTGAAAAGTAAAGTCTATGATCCGTTTTTATCAAACACGACTATTATTACAGTCGTGTTATCGAATACACAACTGTAACAATAGTTGAAAACTTGCTAAGTTTTCAACTTTCTTCTCTGGAACCAACTTTCATGATAAAAATCGTCGTATTTGAACTTCACCTACGGGTTTTTCGATGTACGCTGCCTCCGTTGAAGTTGTTTTCAATACCCGGTCTTTCTCGCTCGTTTTTCCGCTTTTTGCCGCGAAGATGACCTTTCTGGAGTTCGACGGCACCGGCGCCGGCGATGATATGGGCGGAGAGGCCGGACGGAACGCCTTCTTCTCCGACTAATGCGAGCTTCTCCGGGTAGTCGCTCCCATTCCGGGTAATATGGAAAAACGGAGAGTGGGTGCTTATACCGAAACATAAGGGCATTTTTGGTACTTTCTGAGTCATATGGAAGAAAGAAAGTGATTCCGGGTAATATGAGAAACCCGTAGTTGGCGCCAGGTCACACGTAAAAAGCTCCACAATACAGAGGTGGCCTACAGCAGCATTAGGAAGCGATAAATCCTATGTTTAGTTGTTAAATAGCAACAATGGAGCATTAAGCATTGTTGATGCATGGAAGTACATAAGATCATGAAATTGTCTGTTGTGCGTTACAACCGATGCGTATGAATGATATTTTATAAGGGCCCATATATACGAGACCGGTCTCATATATACGGCGCACGAAACCAGGGGTTTCGGGCTTCGGTCCGATGGTACTCCTTAATATAGACATATACTTATCCGGATCATCGTCAGATATCAATCCAACGGCTATGACTTAAACTAAGCTCATATATTTTATATGATACCGGTCTTATTTGAACTTTTTTCTTTTCATAAGGATAATTGCTATACATTTGTTGACGGTGACTGGGTTGGATTTCCTACATCGAAGTATAAGACCATTTAAACTTTTCCCTTTTTATAATGATAATTGCTATACATTTGTTGACGGTCACAAGGCCGAATTTCCTACATCGAAGCATGTAAAAGGGTTTTAACAGCCACCATATGAAAAATGGCTAAAAACGGTTGTTATAAGCCAAAGATAAATCTCACTGTTAGTTTTTATAATTATAAACCCTATGTAAACCAGGCCAAATTAGCGGATTAGGAACTAATTAGTAACTATGAGCTGAAATCTGACCTACGATATATAATAAGGGGAAAAAATCTAGCCTTGAACTAAAAATATCTTTCACAAGCCCAAAAAAAGTCTCATTATTAATGTTTATTGTAAACCCTATGTAAATCTTAAGCTACTCCAATTTGTCGCCCAATCACATGGGGCGGTTATTTAAAAAAGTAAAAAAACTACTCCAATTTGCGGATTAGTAATAATTAGTAAATATGAGATGAATTCCTACTTTCAACATAGTTCAGGGAAACAAATCTAGCCTTGAACTTACTTGACCCATTCTATTATTCTAACACTTAAATGATTTATTTTCTCGCTAAGCAATATGTATTTTAACGCCTCCATCCAATGAAGCTCGTCTTGATTAGAGAAGACACGAGTCCAATATTACATAGCTGGGTTTGGTCTCTTAAGATCAAAGACACGGAGAGAGAGAGAGCTAAGTTTTTTTATACGCGCCTTAGATCCAATAAAATTCACTCTTTTTTTTTGCATTGTAAAATTCACTTATTTCACTACGAGCTTAATTGGACGGATGTATTACTCCGATAAAATTCGCTTGTAATCACTCATTTCATTACGCCCTTAATTCACTCATCTCATATAAATGGTTGCACGTAGGAAAAATTATAGTCCAATTAAGCGAATGACTGGACATTTGAAAGAGCTTCTGACTAGCTTTCATTTTGAGTCCCAGACACTTAAATTAAGCTAATTGAGGCAACTAATATGAAACACACATTTTTTTCCAACTGTAAGCTATAAATAATAGGGAAAAGTTTAAATGAGATCGCTCTCATATTGCTTATATGAGGCCACTTTGAATCGTAGCCGTTGGATCTTGATCTGACGGCTATAAATATCCATAATGATCTCACCCACTCTTTGATGTGACACACTCACCTACCCACTGATTTGATATCCACCCTCCGATCGAAATCTAATGGCTATAAAGATTGGCCTCATGCTCCTTATACGAGAACGATCTCATGTAAACTCATCCCTAAATAATATGGAGTACAATTTTAATGCAAAAGCAGCCAGGAATCCGGTTCACCATTTGAACCAGCAGTCCCGGCCCGGTTCGGTCACCGACTCGAGCCAACGACTGGGAAAAGACAGTTAGGTGGCTCTCCCTCGCCAAAAGGTCTCATTTTCCTCCGCCCCTCGGCACCAGAACCAGATCCTGCTCCTCCACCCTGAGACGCTCCTCAGACGCCGGATCGCCCCATCCATCACGGAATCCGGCGAAGACCCTTTATTCCTCCTCATCGCCCCTCCCAAATCCCACAAATTCGATTCTCCCGTCGATCCAGAGATGGTCGATTCTTCCCTTCAATTTGACTTGTAAGTTGGGCATCCGCCACCTTTGGATTCTCCGTCGAATTCCGCCACCGGCGGCGGATTCGGCGGCGATCGGTTGGGAAAGATGCCGGTGAAGAGCCCTCCGAAGCACCGGCACGATGGTACCTCGCCTCTTCCGCTGGGGATGGACTGGAGCCCGCCTCCGAGGAAATGGGTGGGTGTTTATTGACTTTGATTAAATGTTGATGATCTGGGTTTTGTTATTATTGATGTGGTGAGTGGACCTTGCAAATATCATGGCTGCTTGAAGCTGAATTTGAAGAGTTTGTGATGGTATGCGGCTGTTGGAGCTCACCCATCAGTAGAAGATTTGATTTTTTGGGGGTCAGTTAAAAGAACATTGAAGATCATTGGAATGGAAATTCGAGGTTTTTTTTTGTTGATGCATGTGGTCGAGTTATGATCACTTGTAGAGAGAGGTTGGAAGAAAGTAGCGTGCTTGTAGATGGTCTTGTATATATGTAGCAAGTAGATGATTGAATAACATGTCAAACGAATAAAAGAATTTAACTTGGTATTGCTTTTATTAATTTCTTATGATCCTGAACCTTTTCTGAGATCAGGATTTGAATCATGGCAATCTAGCCACTTTCTCCTGAGTCCTGGTTGTTGTTCTCATGATGTCAAGGAGAATGGTGAAGGCATTACAGCTACTGTTAGTATATTATTTTCTATATAAACTGTATGGTGCCCTAGTTTGAACAAATAATGCTAATCAGAAAGCAAAGCTTTTTACTTAACGTGGGTTGGTCATACAGTTTTTACTCTAGTTCCAGTCCATATAATTATACTTGTTTCTAGTAACACTAAATCTCTTACTCTATCACATGACTGGTATTAAATTCGCACATCCTTCTCAAACCACCAAATAGTTTTTACTAAATTTCAATTCATTTCCTACATTGCAGTTAATTACCTGGAGCTCCTTTTAATGTTCTAGTAAATAGCATAACTATCACTAGTGGATGATTTTGCATAATTAATTGTCCAAGTTGTATTTATCCATGAAATTTCCTATGCGATTGTAGGATGGAAGAGATACCATGTGGCCACATGATCCTCGCACAGGATGGAGTTATTGTGTTATGATTCCCTCTTGGGCTACCCGATCAGAACAGAAGATCTCAGATGGTAGCTTGGCTGATCCTATAGTGGTAAAGACAACTCCAGTATTTTTTTCTTTTCTTATAGGTAAGACTCACGCACTATTTATGCCACTGGGATCTGATCCTGGGCCTATCTATCCAATCAGCCTGACTAACACTGGATTGGCAACACAACTGTAGTGCTTCTGTACACTTACAATAAGATGGTGTTGCTGCTGAGGATGAGATGAAAAACTAAGATAATTTTAATTTTAAAACAGAAGTAGTGTCAAATTGTGGTGTGCTACTTATTATTGCTCTATGTTTAAGGACGTTTATGCCATGGGCCGCAATCTCTTTGCATCAGGAAGGGCATCCGGCGTAAAAACTTGCGACTATGTTTCTTTGTATGGATTTTGTACCGTTTTGATTCCGATAAGAGTCAAAGACGGTATATAATCCATGCAGCCGACCCCAGATAGCTGGGATAAGGCGTATGATGATGATGATATGTAGATAGGTACTTAAGTTGTCAAAAACCTTTCTTAAGGTAACTGGATTACAGTACAGTATCTCTCCAAGATCTCTTCTCTTTGGGCGATCGAGAACCGAGATTATGAACCATGGTTTATGCTCATATCATTTGTTTCGGGGATCTTTTCTTTGGTTTATATCTTGATTTTGAAACGTAGGCTCATCCAACCTCTCCCTTTAACATAATTGTCTGGCAGTTTTACAGGGTTCTGGTTGGAGTTCAATCACCCGAGGGAATGAGTGTCACCAGAGGATTATTTCGCAGATTCAGTGACTTCTTGAAGCTTTTTAATGTGGTATGAAAATACATTATTTTTGCAGCTTCAAAATAAATCTGACCTCATCATTCACAATTATTTAGATGAATTGTGTACCAAAAAAATGTATTTGGATTTGGCTAAAAAGTTATGCAGAAGTGAAATTAGTTGTCATGAAACATTGAGTCTACTTGAACTGCATCATTTTTGTGGGTTGTAAGTTGTGTCGGTTGCCCAAATTATGGTGTCCTCACTCCTCATCCATGGGGTTTTAAACTCGTGACCCGATTTTTGACAAATAATCTATTTTTAACCTTGTCAGTTGGATTGACCTTTAGTTATAATCATCTTAAGATGAAGGCTTGAAGTAAAAATTTTGATGCCGCTATGTCTACCTTTTGTCATGCTTATTAGCTCACTTAGATTTCAACATATAAATGCAGCCACATTGGCTGTTTTCCACTTACATATAAGAAAACTTCTTTCAAAAATTTATTCATATTTTTTGGAACGTGTTCATGATTTTGTTACATATGACAGTTGAAGCGGCTCTTCCCTCGGAAAAACCTCCCACAGGCCCCACCCAAGCATCGGTTTTTAAGGATAAACTCTAGCCAGACACTCTTGGAAGAGGTAGGTTGTAATAATATGTGATTTACATCTGATGTGTGCATTCTTTATCAAGAATACAAATGCATCTTAAAGAGCTATGCCTGAAGCTTTTTATTTTAGAAAAGAATATTTTTTCTTTTTTCTGAGCCCTACATACTTCCAGTTATAAGACAGTACTTCTAGTATGTCCTCAACAAAAGCATTGCTGTCAATGTATGAGTGACACACTCTCTCTCTCTCTCTGCAATTTTCTTTTATTTGCGCTACCGAAAATCTTTCAAACAATTAGTGCCATACTTCTCATGTCAAACCAAACCGTAATCATTCCTAATAATGAGTCTTTTCCTTGCACATTAATATATTGTTAGTCATTGTGAAACATGATACTGATAGATTTTCTACACTACTTTTTCCTGTTAAATGCTTAATATTCTCAAAATATTAGTTTCTTGCAGAGAAGGTGCGCTTTGGTGGACTGGATGGGCAAGTTACTCTCTGATATAGAAATATCTCGAAGTGCCCCAGTGGCATCATTTCTTGAGCTTGAGGCTGCTGCGAGGTCATGTAGGTGTTTTTGTATATTGATAACAATTTTCTTTGGAATATATAAGCTAAGGACATGACATGGAAAAAATAGATAGTCAGGGGCAATTTTTTTGGTAGTTCATGATGGGTTCCATAATGTTTGCAATGGTGTATTCCTAAATGCTTTAGCTATCAAAGGCTAATCTTGCTGACCTAGCCTGCATTTATAGATTTGATATATTTTGAAAGGAAAATTGATAATATTTAAGTGTTTTGCAGCATTCAACGAGGGTGATCAAAAGATTATAAACACTCCTGGTGGTCAGAATGGCAGCTCTTCTTCAGATGCTTCTATCTTTGCTGGTAGTTCATCTGCCACATCAAAACCTCTTTCGGTTGCATCAGACTACGGCAGTGACAATGCCTATGAGGCATCAGATCTGGGAACTCCAAGGATGGGAACAGAGCACAACTCGGAAATTGGTTCTGAGGATCTTTCTGCAGATCAAGATTTGACTGCTAGAGTTTGCATGTCTGTAAAATATGGCACTCCCGATGATGAATATCGTCTTTTTGCTGGAGAATCTATTTTAGAACAGGTTGATGCATTTCCGGGGAATAAAATGGAATCTGCAAAGGAGAAAAGTGTTTTACAAAGGGAAAGCCTTCGCGGAAACACTTCAATGGAGCTTCTTTCAGAACTTGAGGGAGATAAAGGTGGTGGGCATGCAAGAAAAATGTCAGCTGACAGTGTTGGAAGTGATATTAGCTCTGTGAGGGTCAGTGAAATGTCCAATGCTGGGTTTGCTAACTTCAGCAACCATCTCATGGACCTCTCTGGACACTCAGAAGCAGCTGGGTTGCATATCTTAAACAGTGTGCAGGTGGTCCTGCCATTGGATCAGAGGAATAAGATGAATAGGGTTTTAACAACCATGCAGAGAAGGTTAGCTACAGCAAGAACAGACATGGAAGACCTTATAGCAAGATTAAATCAAGAGATAGCTGTCAAAGAGTATCTTACAACAAAGGTAAGAAACTGTTGTAAATGCTTGATCATTCTTTTTCTAACTGTTTGAGTTATCAAAGGTATTGTCTACAGAAACAGCTTTATCTTCCAAAAGGAAGAGTAAATCTGTTATAGTTAAAAATTTATAGGAATAATTGGAACAGATTGATTGTGTTAGCTATGCCCTTTCCGTTGCTGTATCAGTCTTGAAGTTACCTTACAAGTGTTAGATAACTTATCTTCGGCATTTTTCACTGGCATTACACTTTTTGTTATCATGGTGCTAAGAGGACGGATGTTTGACCCACACCAATAGTTTGCATTCTTAACTACTGCCACTACCATTCAAAAGCTTTTTTGTACTGATATGTTTATGCATGTGTTTGTATATGTGCTTAGGGAATTGCTTGTTTTGCTGATTTTGCTGAGAACTTTTTTACTTAAAGACATGAGGTTCACTTGCTTAGAAGTAATTAGTTTATAGTCCATTTCATGGTGATATTAGTCTGCCATATGGTACTTGCCATACTGGTCCAAGAGTCGTGGACGGTCACTAAGATGTAGAAACATAAGGTCTTCAAGTTGCTCTCTCGGGACAATATAACTTATGTTCCTGGTAATTTCTGTTGTAACTTACATAATACTGTATTTTACCCAGGTCAAAGATCTGGATGTTGAGCTGGAAACTACTAAACAGAGGAGCAAAGAGAGTTTACAGCAAGCTATATTGGTCGAAAGGGAAAGAGTTACCCAAATGCAATGGGACATGGAAGAATTTCGTAGAAAATCGTCAGAAATGGAGTCAATGGTTAAACTTGAACAGGTTTTTGCTTGTCTTACTCTTTTTCTTTGTATACAACTAAATATGAAGGTCAATGAGGTGAGAATGACAAACTGCTTTTCTATTGAGAATGGGGACTTTGTTTGATATTGCTAGGCTATTCATCACAGGAACATTGCATGTAGTATTTTCTTTTAAGTATCCCACACTCCTGAGCATATAATAGCTGACGTCATCTGGAGTTCTTGTCACCTTTATTATGATTTGATGTAAATTTGATGCTTTGTTCTGACATGTAAAATGAACTGTTAGGATGAAAGAGTTCGTGCTGAATCAGCAAAAAGATCTGCCATTAGTGAGAGGGAATCGTTGCTCCAGGAATTGGATATGACAAGAGAACAACTTGAGAATTTGCAAAGTCGTCAAGAAGATTTGGAGTCAAAGTCGAAAGCAGATATTAAAGTTCTTGTCAAGGAGGTTAAATCTCTTAGAAAAATCCAAAATGAACTTAAGCAGGAGCTGACTCAAACTATGAAGGAAAAGACTGAACTAGAGGTAGTGACCTTTTGCCTTTCTTTTGCCAAACAGCATGTTCTGCATCTAACAGTGGATGCAATTAGATGTTGCGTAGAGCATATATTGTACCCACCTTAGTGCAGCGACCTGTTATCATTTAGTATTCTTTTTGCAGTTTTTGTATTTTAATAGCTGAAGAATCAGATATGAATGTTATCATTGTTTGATTATTCATCGAGCTAGGGTTTGGTTGTACTCAACAGTAAATTTTGTATAGTTTGAGATGCAATAGAGCGTAGAAGCAAAATATTCTTTTCTTTCAATTTTGGATCAAGGTGATGCATTGTTTTCTGTTAAATGGTTTATTGGGTTGGTCTGTATAAATATCTTGTGTGCTTTTCTGTGTTTGCCATTTTTTCTTTACTTCAGCACTGTAACCCAACTAATTTCGATCCATTCATTTTATTTGCATTCAGAGAGTGCTTCAGAAGGAAAACCAAAGAAAGGAGTGGGCAAAACTATCAAGGACGAAATTGTTGCATGAATGCAAGATTCTTCGGGGTCGACTTCAAGAATGTAGTGTCAATTCTCTTTCAGAAGAGGAGGATAAATTTACCATGGATGTGTCATCCCTCTCAGATGCTATGGATCTTTTAACAACATCTGACAATCGGATAGGCCTCCTCCTGGCTGAGGTATTCTGCCACTTTATTCATTTACATCTTCCTTTGTACGTGTATATATGTTGTTTGGTGTGGTGGTGTTCATATGTTTTATGTCATTATACTTGCAATTATGGTGTCATATATAGGTGAATGCCTTTTTACCAAATAAAGTAGGGTAAATATCGATGTTGATTGCTATTGTTAATGCTATATTTTAGTGGGACCTATTAATAGCATTGGTTGATTTTTTAACCTTTTTTTGTGCAAACGCAAATTATTAGGTTGGTATCTTTACAAATAAATAACAATCCAGTTTGTGGTTTCTTATAGTTTTGTTAAAATGTAAATCCGGTTGTTTAGGATCTCATTACAATTTTACAATTAGATATGAAATGTATAAAGATGTTTTGTTCAGTCTTATACTAATATAAATATTGATGTCTTATCATTTTGCATTGAGAATATGGTGCCACACAGATTTTGCTGAGTAAAATTGCAGAGCATATTCTGAAATGTTTTTAACTATACCAAAATCTATTTTCTTAAATTCAGGACGAGGTATCTCATTCTCAGACCAAAATTTGCTTTGTGTGATGTGCAGGCACAACTGTTAGCTCAGGATGATGAAAGTGCTGTTGCTTCTGTGGGCAGGAATGGTGGTAATAAATTTCATGGAAATAATATCGCCGACGGTGGCGAGGATCAACAGGTAACAGAAGAGGATGTCAGAAAAATATTAACAGACATATTTATAGATAATGCACGGCTACGACAGCAGGTGAACTCTGTTACACGTTGTGCCTTGAATTCTTTCATAAAGCCTGATAGGGAAGAAAGCCCAGCAGCAGATGACACTGCTCATTTGAGAAAGACTGTATTAAACAAATTTTTGGAAAGATGAACTTCGCGTTATTCAGGAAGCTATATTGTACAATAGTGTAATACAAATAGCTGCCTTTGTATGATCCAATATCAATGAGATCCCTTGACGGGAGTTGGTTATCTGGCATTAATTTTTGCTTCATATTCATGAAAGGAACTGATTATCTATTCACCTATCATTCTGTTGATGATGCTGGAATGGCTATAATTGTTGTGCATATGAATAGTCCGTGGTTGGTTGTGGGTAATTGGCAAGATGAGTTGTAACTTGTAAACACTAGGTTTAAAGGTCTGAGCTACACTTTTTAAGCACTCCATTGGAATTGGTTGAAAAATGTGAGATTTAACTGATACGAAAGCATTTTTATCTGCCTAGACGCTATCTGGATGCAGTCATCTGGATCGATGGTGCACACACTTGTACTGTACGGCTCTGTTTTTCTGGAGTGCACAGTACAAGTGTGTGTGCCGTCGATCTTGATGATCGACAGTCCCTATTGATAAAGGATATCCTGGAGGACATCCTCCAGGCGGGCAGCAACTTCCGTGTTCTAAACCATTAGGTTATTAATCGACTCCATTGCACTCCCCTCCCCTCCCAACATTTACTACCCCCTCTTTTGGTAATGATTCATTTTTGACAGATACAGTAGAATTTCAAATGAACTAGATATCTCCTCTATTAAAAGTGCGTAGAGTGGATTTATATACTTCTTCTATCCTGTTTTAGATGCTCTATCTCGAAAAAGGTTGATTTTTATTAGATGATAGAAACAATAAATCGGGGAGAAGAAGAGGTTCAAAATCCACTTAAATTGATCTCATTGGAGCATCTAAAATGAAAACTGTCCTTGTGTCCAGATGTAGCATTATTTTTTTGGTAAAACACTAGCTTTATTCTCTATGTAACATGATACCGTACATGAGGAGCCCGCGTACATACAGGGAGGCTAGCCAAAGTAGTAAAAGCACGCAAAGAAGTAGGCAAAAAACGCACAACCTATAGCATAACTAGTCATATTAACAAGGAAAATGTTTTGCTGACCAAATTTGGGGACCAGATTGCAGGACCCCAGGCCACATAGGCCCGGGGATCTGCAATTGATCCCATTGCAGATCCCCGGGCCTATGTGGCCTGGGGTCCTGCAATCTGGTCCCCAAATTTGGTCATGCTAGACGCTCTCTATTAACAAACATGTTACATGCATCCCAACACAATGACACCAAAATATGCAAGAACACTCTTCACAGCAAATAAGTAGATGACAAGCCAACGAACCACCATCTTCAGCACTGCAGCCAATGCACCAATTCCTGACATGGTAATTAGCATGGCTCCTCTCATTGACTCGGACCGGACGCACTCGGTTTTCCATCATTCCATGAAACCGGGGCAAAATTCCGAGTTAGCCCGGGTCCAAGACCGGCCCCAAAATTTCCGCGGAAAGTCATGAATTAACCACCGCTCGAAATTAGTGGAAATAAAATTCCCAGGTTTCTGCTTGTCCCTCCGACATTTCAGGGAATGGCCGCGGAACCAGTTCGTTAAAATTACCCTCCAAAACTTTCCATTTTTGTCTCCTCTGAAATCTCCGATCAGAGAGAGCCATTTGGATTTGTGGATTTCAAATCTTGACCGGCGGCGGGCGGGGATGGCATACCGGAGGAAGCAGCCGATGTCCAAGGTCTCCACCTTTTCTGTGCCTCCCGACGACTATTCCTCCGCCTCGCCGCGGGCCTCGTCGCTCGCCGAGCAGGCCATCAAGGCCTCCTCCGCCAACCGCGGCTCCTCTCTGTCGTCTGCTTACGGGGAGTCGGCCTACTGGGATCCGGATCTTCTCCGTCGCGGCCGCTCCTCCTTCCCCAGACCGGTTTGATTCCTCTCTACTCCAATTTCTGTTTATGCTCTGATCGTGATCCGCCTCCCTTAATCATACCTTTTTATGAAATTCCCGCTTTTGTTTCAATATTCGGTCATGCGATTTGAACATGTTGATTACTTGTTAGCATGCTTTTGTCCATGTTGATTTTGGTCGAAATTGTTAAATCATGTGAATATTGAAGACTTTTGGTTTTCGAGGGAGATTTTTAAGCTGTTTGGGTGCTTTTGATTGTGTTTTTTACTTGAAATGTAGTTGAGACTCGATTAATGATTGTGAGAAGTATATTTGGGAGGATTTGATGAAGGGTATTGGGATATGAGTTGTTTTTTCTCATTTCTGTAGAGTGTGTTAATCATATGAATTATCTTTACTTGTTTGGCCTACATGTGGATATTTGCAAAAGACGTGTTGATACTGAAGGAATGTACTCCGTCCTGTTTTAGATGCTCCATCTGAAAAAAATGTTGATTTTAATTCGATGGTGACAACCCCAACTAATGGGGGGAAGAAGAGGGTTCAAAAATTCACTTAAATTGACCAGACGGAGCATCTCAAACAGGATTGTCCTCCTTTCCAGATGGGGCATCTAAAACAGGACGGAGGGAGAATATTTTTGCTGAGCTTCAATCGAGCATTTTGCTGATTGGTTCAATCTTGTTTAATTTTGAATGAACTTTTTGGGGCATTTGATTTTCATGGTCGATAACAGGAGATATTTTGCAAATCGTACATATAGTAAGTTTGTATGCATTGTACATGTCTATTTCGTCATTATATTTTTAAGAAAAAGATGATGCCAGTTCTGTAGTTGTACTACTCGGAAAATTTATTAACACTCACTCAAGAATAAAATTTACCTGTAAATCTTATTTGTTGAGAAACTGGTTAGTGTTAAGTCGTAAGTTTTGCACTTACTACAGCTTCGTAATTATAGAAAATATGGTTTTTAGTCCTGTTATCTGTTTTTATCTCATCGATATTGGGTTCAGTTTGTATTGCTGATAGTTCTTCTTATGGAATTTTAGGATAGCTCTCCAACTTATGAATATACATCGATGAAGAGCTTGAACGAGAATAAACATGGTTTTTGGGGTGTTCTGGCTAGAAAAGCCAAAACACTTCTTGAGGATGAAAATGCAGCCAAGGAATTTGAAGCCCCGAAGAACGCTACTAGACCTCAAATGGTTGACGCATCGGGCGATCTGGTGAGAATTTTATTGCAACTATATAAACTTGGCTTGCCTTATGTAGATATTTTTCGGTATTCTAAGATGTTCTTTTATATGGCGCCTAGTTGGGGTCCTAGTTGTGTCATTACCTACAACCTCGTCGTGCTGAGTTTGATTAAAGGAGGATGTTGATATATGAAGTGTTCAGCAAGTTTGTTTAAGTTGATACTTAAATAACCGTAGTCTCTTCGCTTTGTTCCAGTAAACATTGTGATTTCTCCATATTAAAAGCCTGAGAAGATAAAGTTGCCATAAGAAAAGTTAGCTGTGTTTGTTCTCTTGTCCTGAAAGATTGGAGTTACCCTTTACTAGCTAATAGAGTAATTAGGGAGTGGGAAATCTGTTGTTGGAGTTGCATCTGAAGTTACCCTGGATCCCTGGATATTTCTATTCGATACCTTTAGGGTAAAGGGTTTTGCAAAAGAAAAAAAGGCCTAAAGGTGGTGATTATCATGCACGTAAGCAATTTGTGTTAGCTTTGAGTTTAATTTGGGCTATAATTTGTTCTTTCTCTCATTTTTATGTCTAAATTGCTTCATCTGATTTCATGTCATTTAATATCATCTGTCGTTACTCTTTTATTGACTTCATCATCATTGATTGTATTGTTGACAATAGTTCCGTCAGGCATATCATTCACCTGGGGGAATTCGCAAGTCAGAAAGTCCCAAGTTTCAAAAAGGATTAGAAGCAATTACGTCTTCTCTTAATCACATAGGTGAAACAATTGGAAATGCCCTAGAGGTAAGTTGGTTTTTCTTAACCTTAAACTTAATGTTTAAGTAATTGTTGTGCTATCTTATCTTCTCAGTAAGGCCATATAAACCTTGTCCATTTATCTCACACGTTGCTAAACAGCATCTTGACTGTAATAGAGTCAAATAAAGTAAATTTATTGTAAACTAGATAACTGGGATATGCATGTCATAAAAGAATATGCATGGTTTTTCTACGTGTTAATATTACTGCATGTTCATTGTTAGTGATTTTTTTTCTTGACTTATATTAGAGTTCTTTTGCAGGAGGGTTTGACAAAAATGGAAAGTAGGACTGCTGATATAATTTCGGAGACTAAAAAACTGCAGATTAGAAGAAAAGGAACAGCTGGTGCTACTCACCAGCCTCAAGTTGTTGACTTCTCTGTGCAGCAGCAGCCAACTAGTCAGACGATTCAAGCTGACCAAGAGACCCAACTCAAGGCATCACGCGACGTAAGGTGGCAAATGTGTATCACTGGATTTCATAGTATTATGTGGTTTATTAACATGTATAGGCTGAGATGGGAATGCTGATAATAAATTTGGCAAGCCCTTTTGGCTGATGAGCAATGTTATGCAATCTCTTCTCTAAAAAGAAAAGAAGAATTGAAAATTAAAAACCTCTGACCTAGTTTTCCATTTTCACATTAATAAAGAGCATTATTCAATAGGGATAATTCATTAACCATTAGCAGATTAGTTGCTATTATTATTATTATCTGTGAGTTCTAAATAATACAGTTGTATGATGAGGTTACAGTGGCTCAAGTTGGATTAATGAGATAAGAATTACATTTCTTAGAGAACTGTGTTTGGTGAGCGATTTTTATGGGTTAAGAATTGTATTTTTTTAAATTAATAGTTTGGGTTTCCAATTATTTTTTATGCATGATTGCTCTTTAACTGAGTGGCGTATATGAAAAGCATGATTAGTAGCCTCTTATTTTGTTGGCAGGTGGCAATGGCAATGGCAGCTAAAGCAAAGGTTCTTCTGCGTGAGTTAAAAACGGTTAAAGCTGACCTTGCTTTTGCAAAACAACGATGTGCCCAGCTTGAAGAGGAAAATAAAATTCTTCGGGAGAGTCGTGAGAAAGGAGACAACCCAGAAGATGATGATCTGGTATATGTTAAGCCTCTCAATGTTTTTGGTTTCTATATTCTTCTGGTAGTTCTAGAACATAAAATATGTTTGTAAAATGTTACCTTAGAAAGCCATGCAATTTTAGATTATATAGTTGTGCGACATAGAATGACCATAAGTTTTTGGTATTTTTTGTTGTTTTTGGAGTCTTGGACATAATATCAGAAGAGAAGAGAAGAGTTGTTCTTTTAGAAGAAAAAGGGAATGTAATATTGTTGTCCTAGGGCTCTTTGGCATGATTTCTTCGTTAAATTCTTCTAGGTGGCAATCATGTTAGGATTTGCAATATGGTTATTAACAATCTTTTGTTAGAGGTTAGATCTTTCTGAGACACCATAATTTGTGATACTTCAGTTATTCAAGTGGTGATTATGGGTTGCTCTAAATTTATAGAGCAACGCAAATGTAACTCCGTGTGATTTGGATTTTCGTTTGGATGAGGATTCTTTTTTAACATGGCATGGACTGATTGGTATTCCTTGTGTCTTTTAGATACGCCTGCAACTTGAGACTTTATTGGCTGAAAAGGCTAGGTTAGCACATGAAAACTCCATCTACACTAGAGAAAATCGTTTCCTTCGAGAAATTGTTGAGTATCATCAGCTCACCATGCAAGATGTTGTCTACGTTGATGAGGGTCATGAAGAGGTTACACAGATTTATCCTCTTGGAATCCTGCCAATTGAGGTTGATGTCTGTCCTGTAATCCCTACACCACCGCCAGGAATCGAGATAGCCTCCCCAACATTATGTTCTACAGGGCCAACCTCCCCTAGACCGTCTGATGTGGATTTTCATCCTTCCCCTTCTCCTTCACCAGCAGCCCCGGATATTGCACCAGTGAATACGCAAGCTGCACCTGGATTAAGATCATCATCAGAAGAATTGATACAGAAAAAATTAAGTACTTCTCTTTGAATTTACCCTCACATAGTGTCATTTGACCGATACTTGAAGACCTGAAAGGAGAAAGAGAATAGAAAAAGCTAGTACATGATCCTTTGGAACTGTGGAACTGAGTGATGCTTAAAAATCCAGGAGCCTAATTACTGCATGTAGCTTATGGTGCCTGCATTGTTCTTTGTGATTGTAGTACCCGTTCTTTTCCCGCCAGCTGGTGTTTTTCATTTGTTAGTTTGGTGCCTGTAGTATTTTCTTTTTGTTTGGTTCTCAATTATCTTTAGCCAGATCCTTGGAAACCCTGAAGGAGATTGCAATCCATTGTCTTAGAAAAGCCTAGCTTGAACCATCATAAGTTTGATTTCTGAGTGCAAATTTTGATACTTGTCAGTTTCTCATTTTTTGGTTACCCATTTTATTCATCAATTGTTTGTAAAATGTAAGTTATGTCAAATTTGTTCTTTATTTGTCGTTAATAATTATTGGTTTTTTATTTCAAAAACTACCAAAATGTATACTAGCTTAAATACTACAAAGAAATACATTGGGTTGCAAAAAAATGCATTGGCTACTACTTATGGGCGGTTCATAAAATTCTTTAAATCTGCAGTTATGTTATCTTCTTGTTTTGAGAACATATTTATGCAGAAATAGAAACATCTCAGGGCTTATGTGCTGATTGAAAATTCTTTTGTTTCTGTCCAGAAGAACGGATATAAAAGAGTGTTTCCTGTAGGGATTTTACAGAAAATATCATATACTAGTAGACATTGGTTTACATGAGATTGTTCTTATATAAGGGGCATGGGAACGGTCTTTTATACTAGTAGAGAATAAGGGGCAAGAAAACAGTCTTTTATACTAGTAGAGACTGGTTTACATGAGAGTTTTTCATATAAGGGGAACAGTCTTTTGAGTCGTTAGATTTTGATCCAACAATGGATATCAAATCAGTGGGTAGGTGAATGTGAACCATCACCCGTCCATATAAGCCAAATGAGAGTAATCTCATTTAAATTTTCCCCATACTAATATTCGAAGTATTAATAAGTATCATTGTCAAGAAAGAAATTCACAGATTCAGACATAGTTTTGGTCATGCCAGCTAAGGGATCCCGGACAGTGACGAACATTGAAAAAGGTTACATCAGAAGTTCATCGATTCTCTACCTACGAATCCATTTATGTAGGTCATTGACCAGGTAATTAGATCTTACAAATCTGATCTGTTAAAGAAATTGATAATGGCAACTATGAAGAAATCATCCACAATTAAGAATGAGTGCAGCAGCTAGTCCAGTTGGATTGCTGTTGGTACCTTTTATTGAATGCTGATAGGAAGGTCCGTGTGAATGGAAGATTGCATCTTTAAACTCGACACCAAGCCGAAAGTTTGACTTTTCTAATTTATTAAACTCCAATAACTATACTATATGTCTTCGATATATGACAATTAATAATTAATAGAGAAGGGTAGGATACCTACAAAACATAAGGATATGTCTACAGGGTCATCATTGAATTGAAGGAATAAAGCAATCAACATACAAGATAGATTTGTTGTCCCTGTCCATAGCAGAACTATTTCAACAAAATAACATACACATCCACATCTAAACAGATAAACTAACTCGCATCTATTAACACGCTGAGCTTAGCCTCATTTATAGGAAGACTGGAAGCTACCATTTAAAAGAAAAAGGAAAAAGAAAAAGGAAAAAGATTAGTAGAGGATGATGGAAGTTATTTATTGTCTCCAAACTGCACGAAGGCTTACCTCGTTTCAGCTAATATAACATGTCTTCGAGCATATCCCACCTAGTAAAGTAAGAATGGAAATGTAGGCAATGCTGCTACTTTGTAACAAAAATACAACAAATAAACCTATAAAATATACAACAATAAAAAGTATATCAGCTATTTTTGCTAGAGAATACAAAGTAGGAAAAAGTTTAAATAAGATAGCTCGCATGTAGCCGTTTGATCTTGATTTGACAGTTACAAACAGCTACATGGAACTCACCTACTTCTAATGTAACACACTCACCTACCCATTAATTTGATATTTACCATCGGATCGGAATCCAATGGCCCAAAAAATTGGCCTCATGCTCCTTATATGAGAGCGATCTTATGTAAACCGTCCTCTATATAGTATCACAGGAATAAGAAAAAAACAGATGAGGAGGCCGTTGAAAGGTGTGGGTAGTAGGTGTAAGCCACCATACATGTGTTTTATGACATCAATGTGGGTCACTTTCTCAAGTATTAGTATATTCAGAAATCCATTTGTTCTATCCCTCATACCAGCTCAAAACTCATGGGG
This sequence comes from Houttuynia cordata, assembly GCA_039654745.1. Taxonomy (NCBI): domain Eukaryota; kingdom Viridiplantae; phylum Streptophyta; class Magnoliopsida; order Piperales; family Saururaceae; genus Houttuynia; species Houttuynia cordata. The sequence goes on from CM077509.1 coordinate 21,833,649, forward strand.
GAAAGTGAGATGAATTCTTTCACCTCATTAGATAATATGAGCTTAGTAAGTACTATATATAATCGATGGCTTTATATTTCAGACTTTACTCCAATACATAAAGATGTTTTTTATGTTGCAGCTTAAAGATCTGAATATGATATTTGGGCTAGTGAGTAATGTTTATTGAATGGTATGATTTAGCACCAGTTTGAATATGCCTCATGTGTTTGTCTTTTGATTAATATGCTTACAAATATCATGATTAGAAGTGAGAATCCTGTAGGTTTGCACAGATCACAAAAGCAATATTTACGTTGAAGACCGTCCCATAACAGCTAATCCCTCCGTTCCATATTAAAAGTCTGATTTTGTTCGTTGAAATGAACTAATTTTAGTTTATTTTGGAAACGAAATCAGACTATTAGAGTGGAAAGGAGGGAAATGAAATCTTTTCGTAGTTGGGGGGCATGGTGCCATGGTGTAAACTCAAAAGGTTGCTGGGGGCTCAGCATTAGGTCAAATGAAAACGGGACCAGGTTAGATGGTCCAGCCGGCAGGGTTCGTTGATTGGGTCCGAGAGACCAAATACAAAATCTACTGGGCCCGACCCATTTGATGCTATACAATCAATCATTCTAAAGTTAGAATGAGACATGGCTCACGCACATTTGCACAAGCCGAGACGCCTAGAGCCGTTAGATCTTGATCTGACCGCTCTTAAGAGCATGTGGCACTCACCTGCTCTACATGAGACACCAGGCATAGGATCAAAATCTGAGGGCTCGAGGTGATTCGCCTCATGTAGGCTGCATTAGCTGTGTCTCGTGTAAAATGGACTATATCAAGGCAATGTTGAATATAGCACAATGGCTTGCCGTGCACAACGCGGTGCTTATCATATTCTAGTCGACTGGAAAAGAAAACGCGGCAACATTATGCTCAACTTTCGAGTTAAAAAATGCTACTCCAAATCCAAATTTAATGTGTAAGTATTCGGGATTTACTATGCTTTAGGCCAATTTAAATAGTACTTTCAACACCTTGTACACATGTTTGGTTGATGTATCATTCTTCTGCAATATTCCCTTGTCCACATTTTCTTAACAAAATATTTTTTGTGTTCAATATATTGTTAGATCAGTATAACCCTTGAGCCGTCTAACGGTCAAGTTCCTTTTTGAATGACAATTTTTATTTTTGCCGTATTTTTTTTAAAGTTGCAAAATGTATTTATTTTGGGTCGAATTAACAAGCTCTTTGCCAATTGCATATCTTCTCCATTTTTCCTAGCTTTTGAAATATTTGGAAAGGTTTGGTGATAAGCAATATTTATTAATTATCCAATTTGTTAAAATATTCTGTTTTCTATACCAAAAAAAAAATCATGGTTGATGGTAAACAAATGTGCTTGGCGAAGTTGTAGCCGAGTGTTCAACAGAAAAAAAAGTCTGGATGTGAAAAAACACGGGTCCAAGATTACATGTTGTGATTCCTTCTTCCTAAAGGCAAAAAACATGAATGATAACCAAAAAACTCTTTTTTTACGGTGCCCTCTATAAAGTTTAATAAAATTTATTCATTTAGTAATGCAGACAAGCTTCATTGAACGAATAAAGTATTTAATTAGTGACAATAAAAATATAAATCAACCCGGTAAATAAAAAATCCACCAATTAACTTTGGCTCTTGTTGCCAAAGATCATTATATGATATGATTTGACCTCAAATAATGAGAAATGCATTTGTGAGTAAATAATCCACTTGTGGAAAAAAAAATAAGGCCATGTAAACATCATTCTCAATAATTAACCAAATAGACGCCAAATGGTTTATACTCCTCCATCCATTGAAAGTTGTCTACATTTAAAAAAACATGAGTCCAACATTCCATGAATAACTTTGAAGGAAGAGGCGGCAAACACCCTATATTAGGATTTTCTATCCGCCTCCATGATATCCACCAGTCTATCCTCCGTTAACACAAGTCGTCATAATCGACGGTGCACCTTTTTGCACTTATAATCGACCGCTCCTATGTGGTGGCGAAAATCCGGGCGAAAGAAAAATGCTTACCGGACTTGAATTCAATAAATTGAACTCATTTTCAATTTTCAAATGAAGACAGGCTCTATTGTACAGAGGGATTATAAAATAAAATTGTGGTGAGGTAGGACTTAGGACTTAGGAGACCTGTAAAGCAAACATATAAAAAAATTAATTTAAATTTTCTCGTGAAGCGGAAAATATCTGAACAAGAAAAGCAAGCAAGCAAAGTCAGAAGCCCGACCGCATCCCCGCGGTTCTTCAGACCAACAAAGCTCCGGTCTCGCAGAAACCGAAGAAGACAACAGCCACCACTCCGAGCTCTCGCTGGAATCTGCTTCCGATTCAGGCGCCGATTCTGGAACTCCAAGTTGAATCCTCCATTTTGGTTTTTTTTTTTCGATTTTTTTGGCCCTTTTTTTGAGTCGAAACAGAGAATAATCGGAAGAATCGGAAAGGTGGAGTTTTGGCAGTGGCAAGGCAATGGGTTCTTGGCGTAGCTGAGAAAGATACGATCTTTTCTTCTGATTTGTCTTTCCCTTTTCGCCTTTACGATTTTGGACGCAAAAGATCATTGCTTGGTCGCCTTTAGAGGTTTTTTTTTCTTCAAATTTTGGGCATTTTCCTGGAATCTTGGGTTTGTGGAGGTTGCTGTGTTCTCGGACAAAGCAGGGCGGAAAAGGGTGCTGGATTTTGGTGATTTTGGGGGGATGGATTCTGCGGATAATGGCGGAGACCCGTTTCGGAATACGTCGCCGCGGAGCGGAAGCAATTGGAGAAGTAGGCATGGGATACAGTTTTCTGCGGCCAATTTCATCCAGGCCCCGCTGACGTCGTTTTTGGAATACGCCGGCATCCTGCGGACCAGCCGATTGGGGCATGGGGAGGCTGAGGTCTTGATTGACGACCATGCCTCGGCCGTGGCGGATGATGCAGGAGCTGGAGGCAGAGGCGGGGAGGTGTCAATAAGGATAATAGGGGCAGGTGAGCAGGAGAACGTTAGGTCAGTGTCCGTCGTGGCGCAAGGGCGGGATGGTGGATTGGGGGAGACGGGTGATGCAGAACGCCGAGGGAATGGCGGGGGCGAAGTTGGGCCTGCTAATGGCGAGGGGGCTTCTTCTTCATCTTTGCCTGCACCTCCTAATTCCGGTAATGGCGGTGAGGAAGGGGAGACGGGCAGTGGTGCAGGGGGCAATAATAGGGATTCTTCCTACCAAAGATACGATATCCAGCAAGCAGCCAGGTGGATTGAGCAGATTCTTCCATTCTCTTTGCTTCTGCTGGTTGTGTTTATTCGGCAACATCTGCAAGGTATTAACTACAACCAGTGTTGACAGTCGTAAAAATACATGAAAGATCACCATTATAATACTTGCCTACTTGTGTTTGCGTTTAGTTATGGTTCTGATTGTGATGACCTTTGTTTGTGATGGAGCAATGGTAGAGAAACTTATTTTGTTTATAAAGGAGATTTCATTTTGTTTGGTTGAAATAAGTTTTCCCTAAGAATGATTAATTAAAATTTTCTTTGTAGTTATTCTGTGTTGCGCCATTAATGTGACAAGTTGATTTGATTGAGCCTTGTATGAAAGTGTAGCTGCTGAAGGTTCTCTTTTAATTGGATGTGTTAAAGAAAATTGATTCAGTAATATTGCTTATAGACATTTGTATCATGTTACTTTCTTTATTGTAAACGCCATTTGTACAACCATTTTTAGCATCTAGATTGCAGGGTTCCTGCAGCTTATTTAGGTGTGTTTGCTATGATAAATCCAGCTTACAAGAATTAACCTGAATTTTTTCACAAAAAAGCATGTATGATCCGTTGGACTTAGAAGTCGTTTCTGAATAAATACAAGGTGGTTACGCATGATGGGGGACTATTTTCATTCGGAGTCATGGTAGAGTCGGGAACAAACGAATAAACCTTGCATTTTTGTCCCATTGGTGCGATTGATGGGGAGTTTGGTATCGTGTGAAACTAGCTCCTTTCAATAATTTAGAGAAGCTGATGGAACCTGACAATGGTTTAATAAAAGAACAGTAGGTGCCTGGCTTGGGTTTTCATTGGAGAGTATAATGGTAGGATGGAGGAATTGGACATTAAGTATGCTGAGGTGGATGTGTGGGATAACTAGGACGGATAAGATTAGAAATGAGTATATTCATAAGAACTTAGTGGCAACACTTTTAGGGGAGAAGCTTTGGGAGTGTAGGTTGCATTGGAATGGGCATATACAAAGAAGACTAGTAGATGCTCCAGATAGGAGGTTGGAAGGGAGGCATGTAAATGATGCCAAAAGAAGGAGAGGGAGACCTAAGAGAACTTGGATGTAGTTAATAAGAAAGGATTCGACTATGTATTTTTGTTGGCATAATTTAGGCTAAAATGGAGGAGTAAGGTCCATATCTCTCTCCTCATTTGTGATTGTGATAATGATTATGATTAGTGAGTATATCATGAGGTATATTGATATTCTTAGGGAAAGCAGATGACGAGTGTGTTCATATGAGTGTCTGGCATGCATGCCTTCAAAGGAATTGTAGTTCATGCCCAATCGTTTATATAACTTATTTCAGTGTCTGGCTAGTTAAACTTACTTTATCATCCTTTTATGAGATCAATTGTTTTTGGTTTATAGATTTTTATTCGTTTGATATAATTTACGGACACTCTTATATAATTGTCCTGTCTTTATCTTTTGTTGGTGACTATTTATCTTCCTGCACATTCTTGTAGGCTTTTTCGTCACTCTCTGGCTTGCTGCTGTGATGTTCAAGTCGAATGACATTTTACGAAAGCAAACTGCTTTAAAGGTGCTTTTTGTGTAACTTAGTTCTCTTTGAACAATTTGTAGTTGTGGTATGTTATATATGAAATATTCTTAAACAGCATTTTATTTTTATGCTGTCTTATTATCTCAATGTTTGGTGTCAGCAGGGGGAAAGAAGGATTTTTCTTTTGGTTGTGACTTCAGTAATGTTCGTTTGGCACGTAGTTGCCGTTTACTGGTGGTACAGAAATGATGATCTGTTGTACCCTCTGATCATGCTTCCTCCAAAAGTGATCCCACCCTTTTGGCATGCAATATTTATAATTATAGTTAATGGTATGTGTTCTATTTTGCATGTTGATAGTTATTGTTTATATAATGTTGTAGTCTTATGGGCGTGTTGGGCTAGAATAGCTGAGTATGTCAACCACTAGTCTTATAACTTGTGTAAAATATGGTAGACACATGATCTCTTTCAATCTTTTTTTGTATTACTGCCTTTTTAACTTCTTTTTACTGGTTTTGAATCTTCTTTGCTTCCAATTGATTCATTTCTTTGCAATTGCTGGTTGATTTTTAATGGTATTGGTTCATTGCCAAGTGTTAGTGGAGAAAATAGAATGACATTGGTATGATGCCTGTGTCGGGATGTTATTGTTTATATAACGTTGTAGTCTTATGGGCGTGTTGGGCTAGACAACTGTAGCTGAGTATGTCAACCACTAGTCTTATAACTTGTGTAAAATATGGTAGGCACATGATCTCTTTCAATTTTTTTGTATTACTGCCTTTTTAACTTCTTTTTACTGGCTTTGAATCTTCTTTGCTTCCAATTGATTCATTTCTTTGCAATTGCTGGTTGATTTTTAATGGTATTGGTTCATTGCCAAGTGTTAGTGGAGAAAATAGAATGACATGGGTATGATGCCTGTGTCTGGATGAAATTGATTTTTTTTTCTTACAGAGTGGGGCTAGCATAAAATTTCGGTGAGCTTATTATCTTTAATTAGGTGTCAGTTGCATAGATTTTTTTTGCATTCTCTTTCTATGTTATCTTTCCTTCTTTGATATCTATTTTTTGGTAGCTAATGAACTACAACTAATATAAACAAATACAATAGATTAAATCTACGATTTTATTTTTTTTGTTTTGTAAGGTATCATTTGTTTTTATTTCTCCAAAGAAAATGCTAATTGCTCACCTATCTATATAACCTTCAGATCCAAAAGAACACTTGTCTGCATGCTTTTTGAAAATGCACTTTGTCACGCAGAGGATACTGCAGACAACAGAATTGTGCAATTGTGGCATTTTCTGGTCTTAAATACTTTCAATTGAATCAGTGGGCTGGCTGTGTTTTTCAGATACTTTGGTAAGGCAGGCTGCAATGGTCTTGAAGTGCATTTTGTTGATATACTACAAGAATAGCAGAGGTCGTAACTATCGTAGACAGGTAAGAAAAAAATTGAGATTAAGCGTCTGTTGTTAGTTCAGTCTATCTAAATTTTCCTGCAAGGCCTTGGTAATGATTTTTTTTTTCTTTTTCTCCATGCCTATTTAGGGACAAATGCTAACCCTTGTAGAGTATTTCCTGCTACTGTATCGTGCATTGTTACCAACTCCTGTTTGGTACCGGTTTTTCTTAAACAAGGAGTACGGGAGCCTCTTTTCTTCCCTTACCACAGGGTTGTACCTGACATTCAAGTTGACATCCGTTGTGGAGAAGGTTTGTTTGTTATACATCTGCTTCTGGTTTTGCATTTCCTATTTCTGTATATTATATGCAAAGTTGCTGTAGGGTTTTCTGCTTTATTAAATTGTTTGATCTTTGCTATGTACAGGTTCAATCTTTCTTTTCTGCATTGAAGGCCCTGTCTCGTAAAGAGGTGCATTATGGATCATATGCCACTACCGAGCAGGTGACAGAAAACCTCCTTACCATATAATTATGTTGAATGCTTTACCACTTTTTGGGCCATGAGCAAAAACCACAGGCTTCTTTCCTTCTTCAATTTATTGGTAGAAATAGTTCAAATTTGGGGACTCAGTGAACTGAGATCTTGCTTCTGTTGGTGTTTGGTTTTCCATCGTTTTGCTATAGGGGATTACTCCATAGGCTCTCTCCCTTACTTGAGATTATACCTACACAGCCTCGGATGGATAGGCAAAAATTTTCAATTTACATTAGAATGAATGTTTTTTTAAAACACCTTCCATTAAGAAATACTCTTCCTATTTGCAAAAAAATTCGTTCAGAAATTCTCTTCCTATGTCCTCCTATCACGTGCTTTTTTTGGGTGACGAGTACATGCTGGCTGACTGGATCACTTATGCTCTTTTTGGCTTTTTCCCCATTTTACCCCGCCACCACCTCTATCTCTTTTGATCAAAGGGCAGAAAGGACATGAAAAATGCAAACCAGCCTGGCGCTGGAGAGGCAACGTGACTGTTGGCTGGGCCCCACAGTCCAATAAAAACAATCTTTTCATCAAATCTACAAAGTAATTCTGAACGGAGGGAGTTCAAATCTACACAGTAATTCCGAACAGAGGGAGTACAATATACAAGAGTGAAAGTGATGAAATTTGCATGAATATGCTTTTTGGTTAAGAAATGTTTTGTTGTTGGCACTAAAAGAAATAATAGGGAATTGGTTAAGTTAGTTTGGTTAAGCAAGTAGTGTATTGACTTAGACTCTTCTCCTCTATCCTCCTATGCTTCTTCACTTCTGACATAGCATTGGAGCCTAGAGCGTGAACTCAAGTCTCCAAGCTAGTAGCTTTCCTCATTTACCCCTCTGTGTGTGTGTGTGTGCGTGTGTCAACGTTTAATGCATAGAGTGTGGTGCTTGCACGTGCAGGGGGCTAAAAGCTTTCTCTTCTCTAAAAGATCCGTTTAGGGGAAAGTGCTCAAATGGCATCCCTTGTGTGAAGTTGTGATTGAGTCTTGATAAGATTGCCTTTTCCTTTCATCTGTTTTTGGATTGTTTTTTTTCTCAGACAAGTACATGCAAACTGACACACGAGCTGATGCAGGTCATTGCTGCAGGGGATCTCTGTGCTATTTGCCAGGAAAAGATGCATGCACCTATTTTGCTTAAATGCAAACATATATTTTGTGAGGACTGCGTATCTGAATGGTAAGAATTTTTTTCACATTGTTTTCTTATTGTTTAAGTGTTTGGTTTTTATTGTTTGTCTAAGTGTTTGGTTTTTATTGTTTGTCACTGCTATCACACGATTGATAACTTCCATTAGTAGCGTTTTAGTTAGCTCTTCGGGTGTATTCAGTAAAAGAGACTAGAGTCCCATCATATAGTGCTGGGTGTTTGGATATGAACATGGACCAATTTTGTTTGTGGGGAACTTTCATATGCAAAGGAATTATGATGTCTTTGTTAAATTGCTAATTGCTTCAGGTTTGAGAGGGAGAGGACGTGCCCCTTGTGTAGAGCATTGGTGAAACCGGCTGGTTTAAGGTCGTTTGGAGATGGTTCAACGAGTCTGTTTTTCCAGTTGTTTTAAAACATATCACCAGTTAGCCTTGCGAGTTTCATGGTTGAGCCTCTCCCTTGAGAGAGTTCCATTCAACGGCTCCATAATGGTGAAAATAACTGTTATATCCTACAGTCCCTACAATAGGGAAATTTTTAAAACTACGGGTTGGTCTGGTACGATCAGATCTAATTTCTGTGTAATATAAACTGTATACATGTGAGAAAGCTGACTAACAGGTTTCCTGATTAAAGAAAGATTCATACTCCAGTAACTCCACAAACTCATTTCTAACTAATCAATGCTTAGATTTGCATTTCTTCTTTCTTTTGGCAATATAACTAATGAAATATCAGAGAGGACGAGGCTCCTGGGTATTCTCGGGTACATAATTTTATGCATTTGCAATTAAGGAAAACTTGTATTTGATCTCGGACGACCGTCATCTTTTAAAGTTCCATTTGAGTGCTGTGAATCAACGTCCTGAGCAGAATAAGGTAGATTTATGCCACCACTGTTAAAAAAAATCATAGGAAATGACTTTTTATGAGTACTAAGCTGTTTGGCTGATGCCCATGATGCATGACAAAGTACAAAGTCCCCCATGGTCCCCTTCCACCAATGATAGAAGTATTGGGTACTCTTCTCTAAAGGCTGAATTATGAGATTAGACTGAGAATAATTAGTTGCAACTTGATATTTACCGAAGTGAATTTTTGTTGCTTTGTCCCCTTTAGATCTTATTAGGAAGTGCAAAATTAGGATATTTCGGCACCTGTTAAAATTGAATAATGATCGAAGTTCAAAGGGGTCTATAATGATTGAAAGAACTTACATTGCAGAAACAGTCATTTTCAAATATTAATTAGTTTATAATTGAGACATAATTATGCAATTTGATAGAAAATAGGCTGGAGGCTATGTTGGCTGTGGCGACCCGTATATGGCTGCATAAGTCACTATATAGCTGCATTAGTCGGATAACTTGTGAAGCAAAAAAAAAAACAGTCGGATTAATTATTTTTTTTGGCAACAAGAGTCGGATTAAATGGAACACGGGCCAAGGGATCCAAAGAAGAGTTTTTAGCTGATCATTCGGAGTACTCGTTTGTCCTTTTTTCTCAGAAAATATTCTTGCTGGTCTATTCAGAAAAAAACATTTTGGCAATGGGTTTTTTAAAGGAGCAGCCCAGCTGACGCAAGATTGGCAGCAGCCGACTCTTTAATGCGCAAAGGAAATGTGTAGTTTGTCTTCTGTTAACTTATCGTATCATAAATGTTTTCAATGAAAATACTAAACCTGTTTGCATGGCACAATAGTAAACTAGCAATGGTCGGGCCCAGCTATTGTGTCCATGCATACATGGGCATGTCTATCATCTATCTCGCTTCCCTCTGGCTTCCATTAGCAAATAGCGAGCTGTTATAAAAAAAGAGGGGAAAAAAAACTTCCATGGAGTTGGGTTAAGGACCACCGCCCAAACATGGTATGGCACCTGCATTTGCAGATTGCATGCAGCGAATTACGGCTATCTTCAACGAATCCCGCAGTTAGCTGTGTCTCTCTATTTAGTTGATTTAGAAAACCAAATCAAATAATTACTAGGAAAAAATTTATCTGAGACATGGCTCATGCGCGTCTGCTTAGGGCTGTTCGCGGCCGGCCGCGCCCGAGGTGTCCGTGGTCGTGTCCGCGCCGAGATGAGATGTCCGTGGATTTCGGCCACGGACACGGCCAAGGGACCTCGGATAGCCGTCTGTCCGAGGTCCGAGGAGGAGGAGGAGGAGTGGAGAGGCGGCGGCAGGGAGAGAGGGAGGGGAGGGGAGGGGGTGGAACTGGAAACAGCATAGAGGGAGGGGAGGGGAGGGGTGGGGGTTTTGGCCGTGTCCGTGTCCGTCGGCTTGATGGACGCGGACACGGCCAAATTCTCCACGAACATATTTACACGGACACGGACACGGACGATTTCGGTCCGTGTCTGTCTACGAACAGCCCTACGTCTGCTTGAGTTGAACTGTTTAATACTTTGATCTGACGGTATTAGGGGCAGGCGGGTGATTCAAACTCAACTGCCCCTTGATTGGACACCTGCCATTGACTCAAAATCCAATGGCTCAAGGCGCCTCGGCCGTGTCTATAAAAAATTAGTAGACAATGGAGGGAATGCAATGTTGGAGCAAAAAAAAATAGATGATACAGTTTCTTAATTATTCTCCGGCCGAAGATGATAACGGCCGCCGCAGTGACTTTAGGTTGAAGTTGAGGTCAAGAGGCCTCTCCGATGAAAGGTGACTTGCCTAGTCGGAAAGCTTACGGATCTCACATTTCAATAAAATTGAACTATTATGTTGCGGTCTCAATTAAAAGTGACCCGAGGAATTGGGAGAAACCCACGTGAGCTAACATAGAATTTGGGATAGTTTGACCGAGAGTATACTGTAGAGTTGCTCTTCGGAGGCGCTGACACAGCTTTGGAACTGCGGTGCAAGTTAGCCGTTCCAGCTCAGAATTCGGAGCTCTGAGCTGGCATCTTCCTTTAAACAAGTCCAATCAAATTCTTTCTTCCCCTTTGTAAAAGACGAAAATATCAGTATCAGATGCCCTCTTCCAGCACCTTCCATTGCTGGAAATTCCCATTTCTTAGTCACGGTAGGGCCCACGTATGTGAAAAGCCTTTTTCTTAGATTTGGCTATTGATCAAAACCTACCTCCTCTAGTTAACCCCATGTTTAAGCCACATGAGATCTCTCGTTTCTTGAGTTCACAATGAACCCCAAGGTATAAAGGTGCAATCCTAAATCAGGTCCAATCCAGTGGAAAATCGCTTCAAGACTCTTCCCAACCAATCTGGGCAGAGTTTGAAGAGATTGCCAATTGGACTCTGCTAGTATTACAACTATATCTTTGCTTAGACCTTTTTTAAAACAATTGTAGCTAATTTTTCCAGTAAAAATAGTTGTAAATGCAGCTATTTTGGGAGTAATATACTCTGTAAGTTTGAATTTATACCACTTTAGAAATACACTAGGGGGGTGCGAATGAGCATAGTTGCCTCGACAAGCTGGTCGCCTCAATTTGGCTCGAGCTTAGCTTAAGGGTTCGACTCGAGCTTGAAACGTGATCATTGTGATCGGTGGGGCAGACCTAAAATTGGACTCTTTAAAAACCCTGGAGAACTTTTGCCTTTGGCACTCAGTGTGAAACAATGCAACAATAATTGTGTAGAGCAATGGCCAATACTCTAGAATTGGCTCACAAGAGTTGCATAAATGAGTGCGGTGACTGGTGGGGAGTTGTTGGAATTTTGAAATACTGTCTTACATTGGGACCCCGCCCCAAGGCCTCTTGAGTGCCATCCCCACCCCATCTCTCTCTTCTTAATTCTCTTATGTGGACATAGATATTGGCATATTGCCAAAATGTAAAGAAGTCCTCTTACATTTAAAGAGGAGGGGAGCACATGAATGCCATAAATCTGAAGTGGCCCAAATGAGGAGTTTTGGTAGATTAAATGAACATCATCATCCCCATAAATTCTATGATAATTCCAGAAGACACTAAACCTAATTGTCATCACTAAATTGTTAAAAACAGTCGTATAATTATATAAAACAAGCAAAATTAGTCATGGATTGATCAAACTCTTGCATTAGTTGTCATTTGTCACAAATTCAAAAACCCTAATAAGGTAGTAAATTAGCTTTCCAGAAGATCAACGGCTGGGGTTTATCCAGGTGTTTCTAATTTTCATTTATGGAAAGGAGTTCAGTTTTGGACTTTTTGGCTGGCAATTATTTGTCATTATAGAGCTGGGACCATACCGTCATTAAGAAAATTAAAAAGGGCATTATCGTCGTAATGAAGAAAAATAGCTAAAAAAGCTGCGGTGGGTTTATCAGTGTTTTGAACAAGAGGATCGTTTCCCTTTGTCCTCCAAAAGGGGAAGGATTATTGGCTAAAAATCATTGCAAATTTCCTCCAAATTGACCCCCTTTTCTGCCTAGGCGTATCTGCATGATCCTTGGAGGAGATACCCAGAAATACAGTTTTTTGGCGGATCTTGCTGGAGCGAAAATGGAGCTGATTTGAGGTGTTTCTGTTGATTTCTGCATGTTTACTTGTTTGGAAGAATTGGGCCGTGGAATATGGTGGGATTGAAGTTTTTGGATGAGATTTGAAGTGGGGTGCTGCAGTTTTTGTGGAGAATTCGGAGATTCTGGGGAATTCTGTGTGGGGTGGGCTGAAGGTTTTGGTGGATTGAAGTGAATGGCGTGCTAAAGATTGTGTTTTTAGGGGTTTTTTTGGTTAGTGCGGGAGGAAGGAGTAGTGCATTAACTGAATTGGACTTGTTCTGACTTGATCTGAGATTGGGAAGTGTCAGGTATTTTGGAGGAATCTAGTATTTATCATTTTGATTTTTGTAATTATTTAGATTTTAGATTTGGACTGGTAATTTTGAGATTAGGCATGTTTCATTTGAGAAATTTGGAAGATTCTTCTTTGAGAATTGATTCCTGTGAAAAAAAGCAGAGAAAAAAGAGAATCTTGGTCATAGAGTAACGTTGGAAGAATTAAAGCAGCTTTCTTTTGCAGCCAAAGATCTCTTTTTTCTTGAGCAAATAACGGTTTGATTCTAGTAACTCTGTTCTAGAGGACTCTGGTGACAAACCTTGGTTCTCAGTCAATTGACTTGCTTCCATTTCTATGATCTCTTGCCATTGGTGGGATATAATCTGTCTGCAACTCGGGATTGAGCCTGCTTTGTCATGGGAGTTTGTTAAAGGATCTGAAACATATCTCACCTTCTTGTTGTCATAATGGGTGAGTTCAAAGGCTTTAGTGCGTTTCTACTACTTATCTGTGTTGTAATCTCCTTGCCGAATGTTGGAGCTCAGTCTCAAGATGCCCGTGCGTTGGATGCTTTGCTGCAAGATTATGCTTACAGGGCGTTTGTTCGACCTCGAACTGGTATAGTTTATGATGCCCAACCTCCTGCAAACTTTTCGAGCATTCAGTTGGCCGTGATTCGGCTGAGGAGTGGAAGCCTGAGAACAAGAGGCGTGTCGAGTTACAAGGAATTTGAGATTCCTACTGGAATTATTGTGCAACCTTATGTGGAAAGGCTTGTGCTTGTTTACCAAAATTTGGGTAACTGGTCATCCTTGTATTACAATCTGCCTGGTTATAGCTATTTGACTCCTGTTCTTGGCCTTCTTGCATACAATGCAGCTGACCTGGGGGCCAAAAATTTGCCTGAACTGGATATAAGTGCCTCCACAAGCAACATTTCAATAAGATTTTCAGATTTGAGGGCTGTTCCGGCAGGTTTGGATCCCAAATGTGTGTGGTTTGATTTACATGGTTTGCCTGAAATTTCTGATCCTGTGTCTAGCAATGTATGTTCAACATCAAGCCAGGGCCACTTTGCTATTGCTGTTGAATCTGTTGCTCCTGCTCCTTCACCTGGTGGAAGCCTGAATCCGGGGCCGGGACCCTTAAGACCTTCAAAGAAGGGAAAGTCGAACACTTGGAAAATTGTATTGGCTGTGATTGGAGGTTTCTTGGGATTGATTTTGTTGGTTTTTCTTGTGGCTTGCCTGCTGAAAAAGCGGCAGAAGAAGAAGATAGCAAAGATGGAGCAACAGGCAGATACAGGGGAGGCACTGAGAATGGCTCCAGTTGGGGATACTAGGGCACCTGTGGCCATGGGAACTCGAACACCTCCAGTCCTTGAAAATGAGTATGCACCGTAATGTGTCTGGGTTAGGAAGGGAATGTTGCATGCTCCGATTCTTGATTCTTTTATATTTTATCATTGTTAACTGGTACACAGGAGGAACAGGTGGGGATTCTTCCATGATGTACAGATCAAAACCACTTTGTTCATTATATTCTATTTGAATCATGTGAAGAAATTGATTTTCATCCTACAGCTGCCTTGTGTTTGGTAGTATTCCTTCTAGGGTTTGCATTGTCTGAACAATCTTCTGTAGGGTGCTTCTATTGCTGTTGATGGATGTCATTTTTTACTGTAGGGGTTGTTCTTGCAATGCTATGGCTAGAATTATTTTTCAATTATTTGTTATGAGATGGTAGGAGGACTTTTCAATAATTATCAAATGGTGTTCAATTTGTTGCCATGTTGGTGGTGATTCTATTTGAATTTAGTTTAAGTGAGTTTCTTTCTGAATCTTCTGCAATATGTTTGTGCTTGCAAGAATAAATTTTAAAGGCTAATATTCCTCGAAGCATCTCGTGCTTGGGCTGTAAATCCACAGTTCTTATTTCATTTATTTTGTGAAGAGCTAAATGAATTGTTATTAGCCGATCAAGGTGTGATATACGTACCTATATACTGGAAATCTGAAAGCTGCTTCACATAATACAGTCCACTTTTTTGCAGATTTCCTCTTTGTACAATGTAAAAAAATTGCTTGATCGCATCTTTAATTTACTTTGTACAATTACTAAAGCAATTTCTGTAGGCTCGTTTGGGTGGAAAGAAATTGCTTGATTGCATCTTTCCAAAGTACTTGCGTTCTTTTAATACGTCTCCCTCTCTATGCCTATTCTGGAAGATCAATGCTGTGAACATTTGTGACTTGCGGGGAGGCAGTGATCGCCAGGGGGGGGGACTTGTACTTATGGTTGTGTCCTTCAAGATGGCTGGACTGTAATTGTTCGCTGATAATCAGGTGGCCCTGTCGAGGAAGAATGTTTTGATGCCCATCGAAATTTCTATGCTCCACCGAAGTCTACTGGGCCTAAACTTAGTCCAGATTTATTTTGGGCGACAAAGAGTTCCTTTTCTTCTTCTTTTTTCCTTTTACAGGACAACTCATTACTCACGCACACAACACCTAGTGTTCTAAGTTATCCCTTGTGTCTGGGTCGAGACTCCACGAGACGGAAGACTGAAGACCAATGCGCCAATGCAGGACGAAATGTGGTATGTTCATAGTCCCTCCGTGAAAAAAATTGTGTAAGTTGAATGTAACAGTCCGTTATGTAGAACAAATGTTTCGATCTCTCTCTCTCTCTCAGTCTTTTTTTGTTGGTAAATCTGTCTATCTCGTCCTTGCAACACAATCCAATGGGTCGTTGTGAGGCAGGTCTTTTAATTCCGTGCTGTTCTCACAAGTGTAAAAGGGGAGATTGGAAAAGAGAAAAAGAGACGTAGATGGGAAACAAACAGATTTTTGGCACATGGCATTGTCAATTGACAGGTTGTCATTGCTTTGTCCAGGCATGGCAAAAACACTTTGTCCATGCGATCTAGGCTGTCCAGACACACCTACAACCATGCGGATACTTCCATCAAGAAGGGATGTGAAAATAGTTTAGCGACATTCCACTCCAAAGACTATAGTAGATAGAAGTTCGAGAGCGCCATTTGACAACTCAACCCAAACAAGATTTTCACAAAAAAACAACGTACTTGTTAGATGTACATGTTTCTATCGTAGAATCATTAGTTGAGTCTCTCTCTCCGTTACTACTGAGTAAAAGAGGGAGCTAATGAGTTACTCCCTCCAATTACTTTTAATAGATACAGTTTTTTTTTTCAAATACACTAAAATTAGTGTATTTGAAAAAAACTATATCAATTAAAAGTGGCCGGAGGGAGTAGTTTTTGTTGCATCTACTAATAACCAGCATAGCCAACATTTAAAATGATCTAAACAAATGCTTTCATCAGTTTTTCAATGAAACATGAGAAATGGAGTGCACTAAATGCATACACATTGCGTGTGCATAATTTGTAACTGTAAAGTCATGTGGGCCGTATATGATCTCATTTTGCAATGCAGACGAGCTTCATTAGATGGAAGGAGTATCACAATAAGTTACAGTTATATTTATTGCATTACAATCTTATTAAATAAGTATCTACTGCGTGTTGATTCAAAAAGGGTTTTGAAACCAAAAGACCAGATTTTATCCAACTTGATCACGTCCTGTCAAAACTCTTCCTGTTTGCATTCGTCCTAGTCAAACAAATTAGAACTAAACTCGTCCAAAATGACTAGATGAGTATCATTTGACTTGTTGCAATGCCAAATAGACTTGCTGAACGGAAACTGTATGGAAGTGGACGTGAAAATTTGTTCTTGTGAGGCTACCATTTAGGATTTGAGTCATGAAAGAATGAGCTAGTTGCTCATTTCTTGGCTTATGTTTTGGGCTAGGTAGTTGACTTCGGATATATAGGCTTTAAGAAAAGAGTTGTCTCTCGTCTTCCAAAGGTGATGCCGAGTATGCCCTAAACCTCTTCTTTTCATGTTCCTACTCAAAATGGATGCCTTTTGCAATTCTCATAGTCTAAAGGTTGGGTATCCCTTGCTGCCGGACAAGTATTCTAGTTGAGCATGATTATATATGTTAATCTAAGCATTTTGTAATGTCATATGAATAATAACTGTATTCTATAAAAAAATATGAATAATAACTGTGAAAAGAGAAAAGATTGTTGTATGCAAACACTAACATTTCGTTCTCATTTGAATGCTCCCGAAATGGCCTCGAATTTCGTAATTGCATAAAAAAGGATATGAAATTCATTTTGGGCACAATGTCCCCGAGAGAAAATTTGGGCAAAATGGACTCTATAGTTGACATTTTCGCCAAAAAGGATACTTTCAGTTTCCAAGATCTTGAGACACAATCAATACCCATTTGATCCCCAAATCATCCAAAATCAAACTCTGGCAAAATGTTCATTTTTCTTTAGCAAAATGGGTTTCCAAACATCACCTACATGTAACACAACTTTAAATTTAATTTTTTTTCAAGCTAGAAACACCCTATGCAAATGTAACCAAGTGCTCTGCTTTTGGACAAGCCGAAATCTAGAAACAACAACGTAAATGAGTAATTCTAATTATTGGCTGGAGAAGCAGCTTAAATCAGCAATGCAAAAGCGTGGTTCCATATTTAAAAATTAAAACCTCATGTAGGTGGAATTTCATGCCATAATGGGTCATGCATTCGTACCCTTTGTATCCCTCAACATGACCCAAAATCGTCTGCTAAAAAGTCGCAAACAGCTGCTAAAGTCATGTAAAAAGGCTGCTTTAGGTTAAGCATATGACAAGGATTTGAATAGACATGCCCTTTTTTATTATCCTGAGTTGGTTGTCCATTAAGTACAATAACCGTAAATTTTTCCATGGAACTGCTCTCTCCTAAAACACGAATAATAATAACCCGGGAGAACGGATTTGGTGAACAAATTCAGTGTTGCATTTTATTTCTGGTTTAAAAAAGGCTGCTGATATGAGATATCCCTACACTGAAATTGAACTTCAAAACCATACTCTAAGCTTTGATTGGACAGGAAAAGTCGGTTCACGTGACAATAGAATATCCCACTTTCCTCTGTCCAATCAAAAACCCAGTGTCAGATATTGGAGTTCAGAATCTAGTGTAAAAATATCAATTTTCCAAAAAGACATCAACAAGACGATTGTAGTGAGTTTTTTCCATATTACCTGGCGCCAAATTTGATATTCCCATATTACTAGGTTTTTCCCGTGAAATCTCATATGACCCGGAATCTGGACTTGAAGTACCCAAAATGCCATTTCTTCTATTTTTTCGTGCTAATACTGTGCGAAGAGGCGTGTTGTGTACAACACGAAAAAAGTTTGAAGTTCTCCGGCGATATACATCGGCGACGTCACCGTCGACTGGCGAGTTCGAGCGGCGATTCAACCGGCGGAATACACGGACCAGTTCGAGCCTATTCGCATCCCCCCATCTCGATATCGAGCTGCCCCCCTGCTGGATTTCGACGACACGACTGAGAGAGAGTGGACAAAGGCGGCGATTTGAAGCGCATACGTCGGGATTTCTGATCTTCAACCTTCTGAGCTCCCCCGCGGCTCCCTCCGCCTGCATGCAACCGGCGGATTGACCGGATTGAGCTTTGGTTAACGACGAGGAAGACTCTGAAAGGCACCTGCGAGGAAATACACACATACAGACGACTAAACTGCGGTAAGTTACAACAATCCTTACTGATTTTAGTTTCATAAGGTCCGACATTTGAATTTTAAATTTTTACTATGAACTATAAAGTCGTGTCTGTAACATACACGACTTTGTATTTAGTCGTGTACGCGACGACACGACTTTTATCTTTTCGTGTTGCACCGAAGAGACTTTTCTACTGACCACTATACCTCACTCCTTGCAGATGGATAAAAAAAGAGATGAGTTTATGGAGGAAATACCATCGGAAGAGGAGGAGGATCATGATTTTGTCTTGGCACCTCGACAGCGAAATCAGAGGGGCAGGAAAAGGAAGGCTCCGATGGACCGACCAGTGAAGAGAACATATAATGCGCGACCGGCGCTAAAGACGTGTTGTCAACTGGGAGCGATGAAAAAGTGTGCGGCCCTCCTACAGCGTCACCAAAGATGTGCCCAAGTGATCAAAGATGCTGGTTTCGCTGTCATTTTTGAAGGTGAGGACGTAGTTGTATCTCGGAACCTCCTCGGCCATTTGGTCAGGTACTGGGATGAGTCGGCGAAGGTCTTCAATATCAAGGGTAGGACGCTACATTTCACAGAGGAAGATGTTGCGCTTATCACCGGATTGCCCGCAAAGGGCGAAAGAGTTGAGGTCCTCCCCTCCTTGACACGCCGACCGGAAGGTCAATTCTTCAGAAAGTACTTCGCTGCGAGGAGAGCGGAAATTCCACACATTGAGGAAATCATAGACAAGCTTAGCGTGGGCGAACTAAAGATGGAAGAGGAGGACATTGCGAGGATGATTATCTGCCTCCTCTTCTGCACGGTGCTGTTTCCACACAGCACTAGAGCGGTTCATCCCTCTTTGTACCGTTACATTGACGACCTCCCAAGATTGAGGTCATACAATTGGGCTGGGGCTATACATAAGATGTTGGTTTCTGGTATAACCCATACCAGCAGACTAGTGGGTGCGAGATCGCAAGGAGAGTACCTGGGCGGTGGATGCCTAAATGGCGCCGCATATGTCCTTCAGGTATGTAGCATTCATAGTCTTCGATCGGAAAAAAGTCTTATACAATACCACTATATATATAGTCGTGTATTATGCAACACGACTATATTTATAGTCGTGTATGATTGAACACGACTAGGTATATAGTCGTGTTGTTTACGACACGACCATAGTTCAATTCGTGTTCAACTTATAGTCGACTAAGGCAACCGCGCATTGTAATAATGTTTTCATTTGTTTACTATGCAGATTTGGTTTTTCGAGCACACGACAATCTTCCATCCTGTCATGGGCCCTACCAGCCCACGGGCAAAAAGGTGGCCAGGAAGTGGGGCCCTCATTACAGAGGTGAAGAAAGGTGCACAGAAGAAGCACCGTATGGCCGACTATTGGACGGGAGTGTTCCACAATCTTCAAGTAGGGGAGGAACTCGTCGACATAATCAGCCCCATGGCCGGAGAGGCATCTCTCCTTGCTTCGTCAACCTCAGGGGCCCCTCCTCCACGACGGCAGAGGTCGGAGAGGCCGGAAATCAAGAGGACTCCCAACCAACCTGCCTCCACTTCCTCGAGGACGGCTGCCCAGTCCACTGCAACTGCAATGGGGCGATTGGAGGGTGCGCTTCAGGGCATACAATCACTAATTGAGATAGCTCTGTCTTCATATGAGGAGATGGGCAGGAGAGTCGGACCTCTGCGAGAGATTCTCCACTCTATGAAGGCCTCTGCCGCCTCAGCGTCAATGCTGTTAGAAGATCAGATCTTTGAGCATCCGAAGGAGGAGATGACTGAAGAGCCAACGAAGGAGCCAAAGAAGCGGCCCCAAATGGAGCCAAAGAAGTCACCGGTGCATGAGATGGAGCCAAAGAAGCGGCCCCAAATGGAGCCACAGAAGTCATCGGTGCACCAGATGGAGCCAAAGAAGCGGCCCCGTGACAAGGAGCATAAGAAGAACACTCCGATTGGTATGCGGACAAAGGAGCTGGCAAGGAAGTCACATATGGATTCGACGAAATGGGGTAAAGGTAAGTTGTAGACGATTATTTATTTTTTCGTGCCCCATGGTACACGACTATTATATTTGTCGTGTTTAATGATACACGACTATGTGGTTTATCGTGTTTCATACAACACGACTATGTTTTTTATCGTGCTACTACTACTGACATGAATAAGTAAAATGTCATTTTAGCTCCCATCAAACGCGCGGATGAGGAAGACAAGATTGAACGGGCTACAAAGAGATCCTTTGCCAAGTTGTTTTTGAAGAAGCTCCAACCAGAATTCAACGAAGATATGGAGCGTGCAGAAGTCGAGTCCCGTCCGACGTACAGACGGGACCTATTCCCCCCTGGTGTAGTGGTAAGGAAGCAAATGAGGACTGTCTCCGAGAGGGAATTGCAGAAGATTAGGGAAGATGACCATATACGAAGAATGGCGGAGGAGCAGGAAAGAAGGAATAGGTCCCCTCAGCCGAAAGCCAACTCCGAACAAACCATATCCGATCGACAAGCGACCTCTTTCATCGATGAGGTCATCTCTTCCTTACAGCAGTCGGATATCGAAACCGTCAAGGAGGAGGTGAAGGAGGATGTGAAGGACGGGGATGTCGACGAGGAGGAGGTGAAGGCGGATGTTCTGGAGAAGGAGGGGGAGGAGGAGGAGCCGAAGGAGGAGGAGGGGAAGGAGGAGGAGGTGCAGGCCGACGAAGAGGCGATGGAGGAGGAGAAGACGGAGGAGGTGAAGGAAGAGGAGGCTGAGGAGGAGGAGGCGAGGGAGGAGGAGGAGGTGGCGGAGGGCACTGGCTTAACCGCATCCCAGCCTGTTGACGTCGATGTCCTCCTAACCCCTCAAAAGTGTAAGTCTGTAATTGCACTCCCCGACAACTATGCCGATTTGGAGTTATGCTTCGACATGGGGGTATTGTTAGAGCGGGATAGAGTGGCAATAGATGGATGGATCGCCAATCCGAGGAAGGCTTATCCAATCCCAACGCTATGTTATGACGACTATGTATCCCTCCTACAAACAACAGAAATAAACACCAATGTAAGTAAACCTATGCTCCTCATATGTTTTTGTTGACGTAAAGTCGGTATTCGAAGACACGACTTTGCGCATAGTCGTGTCTTCGCAACACACGACTATACTCATAGTCGTGTCTATAAAGGTTATATATAGAATCGTGTCTATATAAAAGACACGACTATCATAAAAATCGTATATATAGAATAATCGACTTTTAATTAGAAGTTGTATATTGCCTTACTTCGAGTGTTATGGCTCCTGTGGATGTTTTTCCATAGGTTATAGATGCGTTTTTAAGTCTGTTGAGCCAGCGCAATGACAGAAACCGGATGAAATATCCGTGGGCATTTTTTGGTTGCCACGCATTCAAAGAGATATTCAACAACGTAAGTGTTCCCTGCATAAGGAGTGATAAGTAATTAAGTATGATATTACGAGCATCGTTGTCTAACTCTCTTGCGGTTTCGCAGGAGCACCAGGAAGGAGGAAATAATGCCAAATTGGTCAAAAAGCTCGGGAGGATGCTCGACGGCTTGAACAGGAACATGTTCTACGCATTTTTCCCAATCCGCACCGGCTCCCACTTCTGCCTCATGTATGTACATTTCCCGCACTGTGTATGGCGCTTCTACAACCCGCTGTCTGGCAGATCCCAATTATATCCGCATCACAGAAAAACTGCTGACAAATTCACGCAGTTCATGAACGTTGTGATGGGAGGCAAGCTGGGGTGGTTTGGTTTGCTAGACTGGAAGATGACTC
The DNA here is from genome assembly GCA_039654745.1 of Houttuynia cordata. NCBI lineage: Eukaryota > Viridiplantae > Streptophyta > Magnoliopsida > Piperales > Saururaceae > Houttuynia > Houttuynia cordata. Next base: position 21,855,723 of record CM077509.1, read on the forward strand.
AGATAGCCAAAGCGCCGTGGCAACAGAATTCGAAAGATTGTGGCATCTTCATCATGATGTACGTCGCGCACTTGGCGTCCAATGTCAAGCCACCGGAGTTTGATCAGTTGACAATTACACGACTGTGGCGACCAGTCATCGCTTCAACCTTGATTCGGGGGGTTATTAACAGCGAGTTTGACGACGATTCCAGACAAGGCACAAAAGATGCCGTCACAGTTGCGGGTTTTATGCGGCTTCCGGATAAAGAATAAATTGGATTTCATTTTATTCACATTATTTTATTGTACAAAGTGCATTCGCTGTAAATACCGTACTCTTTCAAAAAATTCGAATTCCTTTTTGACACCTTGTTGTACAGTTCTGTTTCAAATAATTCCAATTCTTTTTTTGACGCATACCAGATGTAGACAACATATCGCAAGCATGACTTTGAATACGGCCTTCATACAACACGACTACGTATATAATCGTCTCCAATGGAACACGACTTTATATATAGTCGTCTTTCACAATACACGACAGTATAGATAGTCGTGTCGAAAGATTGTTTTTCATTTCTGATTTTCTTTATCTTTACAGGCGTACATTTCGATAGAAGTTAATATGCGTTATACAAGAGTTTGACTACATCCTAAGTGAAGAATGGTGGTGGCTGAGGTAAGCCGGAGCGGCGTACATGCGAAGTCTCGTTCGTAGTGAGTTTGCCTTGTTGCGGAAGTGTTCGTTTCCTGCGCGGCCAATTTTCTTTCGGAACCGGGCTGTTGGTGCACTTTGTACGGTTGTGACCAGCTTCACGACAATTCCCACATTTCGAACGTGGCCTTGCAGGTGGCTCGGGCTGTGACTCAATTCTCTTTGTCTTTCTCCTGCCCTTCTTTGGAGCTTCACCCATGGGTGGTTCGCATTTAAATAAAACCCCGTAATTCCCCCACTGACTTCTGTCTAAAGTAGGAAAGACTACTTCTTCGTACGTGCTGCGGTACGTACTTGCGCAGTATCACTTCTCACAATATTCTACCGCTTCCAGACTCCTCTCATCAATACATGCCATGGCGTGCTTGCATGGAAGTCCCATGCTCTGGAAGAAGCCACATGTGCAGGTTCTATTCGTAAGGTCAACAACATCCTGATGCGAAAACATGAAGAACATCAGTGTCTTCCAAGAATACTCGTGTCGTCGAAGACACGAATGTATGACTAGTCGTGTACCCGACGACACGACTGTATGAGTAGTCGTGTATGCGTCGACACGACTTTGTTATAGTCGTATCTTATAGAAAACGAATTTATACTTACCACATGGTATAAAGATGTCACTTCAAACTGCCGTAATGATAGCGGTTGAACTCGAACTATTCCAGCACTCTGATTCCTCATCTGATTGATATGATTCTGTGCATATTTTGTTAACGGAGTCGGTAGCCCGTCTGCTTCTATTCGGCGTCTCTAAAAATGAACGCTTGTGGTCGCCCGCGTTTGCTCGATCAACCGAGTTATTGGCCAAAACCTTGCCTTTAGAAGCATATTATTTACACTTTCTGACGCGTTCGACGTGAGAGTGCCGTACCTTTTACCCGAATATTCTACGTTCGCCCAATGTGTTTTCGGAATATTGTCAACATATTTCCAGGCCGCCTCATTGTGTTCCTTCATCTTCTCCATGGTTGCATCGAAGTCTGGTCGCCTGAAGCATTTTACAGCTCGGAATAGAAGTTCCTTCAGGTACTTATCCTTCCAAGTATTAAGCATATTTGCGGCCATATGCCTTAGGCAAAACCCATGGTGGGCTTCAGGAAAGACATCGGCGACCGCTCTCAGAAGGCCCTTCTGTCTATCAGAGACAATAGTGTCCAGGGAGGCCGGGGGGTCCGTAAAGAGAAAATATTTTAGTAAGGTGAGGAACCACGTCCTGTACAAGTGAGAGACAAACATATTAAACACAGAATGCTTCAGGTTGTTACAAGGTCGTCTATAAGCAAAACACGACTGTATGAGTAGTCGTGTTTTCGAAGACACGATTGTGTGCCCAATCGTGTCATCCAAAACACGATTGTTAGAATAGTCGTCTTTCCTGCTTCTATACTTACCACGTTTTGATATTCTCTTTATCAACAATTGCATATGTAAGACACATTAATTGTTGATTGCCGTCGATTGCTGTAGCAGCCAATAATACTCCAGGGTACTTTCCTTTTAGGAATGTTCCATCAAGCGTGAGCAACGGTCTCAGTGTTCTTCGGAATGCTCTTGCGACCGGGCCGAACATCCAAAACACACGTCTGAAGTCGTAGCCGGCTAACTCAATCGGGATATCAGGTATATCAGCTGATCTTTCTATGACCACATGTGTACCTGCGTTAGACCGCTCTAATTCCCTTTCGTAATGTGGCAAAATATGATATGCGTCTTCAGGGTTGCCATCGATCAATCGGATCAATTCCTCTTTCGCCCTCCATGCCCTTTTATAGTTGACTGTCACGCCCCAATGCTTCTCAATGTATTGTTGGATATTTGAGATTTTTATGGAGTTTGAATCCTTATGGAGGCCATGACACTTCCTCGTAATCCAGAGGTGAGAAGCCAATGGATGATCTTTCGAACTTAGAGAAGTGTCACATGTATGCCGTTCTTCCCTCCTTGTTACGCTGACTCCATCAAGTCTGTTCGACGCTCGTATGTACCACTTGCACCCCAAAACCTTGCACGTTGCAGCGAATGTGTCCTTGCTCTCATCCGCTACTTTGAACATGAACTTCCTCTTGATTGCCAGATCAGTTAGAACCATCTTGAACTGCTTGACGCTTTCGAATCTAGCCCCTAAGGTAAGTTGTGCCTCGTAGTCTTCTGCTTGCAAACTTCCGGTCAACATCGTCTCCTCTTCACAATATTTTGAAGGACCGGCCTGTGCAGAATAGGTACCCCAATCCCAACCACCGTCACCCTCAATATTGAGATACTCATCGTCCTCCGACGCGATAGATTTCCCTTTACATGTGTCTCCTGCCGTGGGACCTCTAGAAGTGGATGTTCCCCTGTGATCTGGCTGGCTGAAATGTGGTACTGTAAGAGGCTCATCCCACTAATCTGCAGACCACGGTAATTCATCTTCATCCAACAATTCTTCTTCATCTGGACTGGAATCTTCATCTTCATCTTCTTCTTCATCTTCACCTTCTTCTCCATCTCCGAAACTGCGGGAAAAAAGATGTATGAATGGACTTGAGAAAACGATAGCACGTAGTGAAATCGTGTCTTATGCAACACGAATTGATTTGTAGTCGTGTATTATGAAACACGACTATGTATATAGTCGTGTTGCATACGGCACGATAAAATTTTTAGTCGTGTACTATTATAGTCGACTATAATAGCACACGACTTGCCTGTATCCGCGCCTTAGAAGTCTCACCTCGCATAGTCTCCATCTCTTCCTCCTTCGACTGCTGATGCGGGTGTCTTATTGCCCGGGCTGGATGGCCTCTTCGGCGGTGTCTTACTGGCCGGCCTCACTTCTGCCTCTGGTAGCCTCTCCTCCTCCTTATTTGCATTGGCATTTATTTCCTTATTGAGAGTCGAAGTCTCCATGTTATTGCCCGTAGAAGTCCACTCTACGTACAGGCGGAGTAGTCCATTTGTGCCATGCTTGCTCTTGTGAAGTATAAATATTGACTCCACGTCTTTATCGTCTTCAAGGAGAAATGTGTATTCAGAGTCAACACGATATGACAAAGTTAATGTACCAGACTTAAGCGGTAATCTTTCTTCCACTTGCTGCAACAGTTCCAGGTACTTTACTCGTGTATCTATAGGCAGGAGCTTCCGTTTCCCGCCCACATACTTATCAGAATTTGCAAAAACTCCATCATAGTGTAAACAAAGAACTATCTTCTCCATCCGTACCTACCATTAAAATACCGAAATAAGTTAAAAAACTGTGAGACACGATATATTGAAAACCGTATATGAGTGAAAAGCAACGTCTATGAGTCGTGTTTCATCAAACACGACTCTTGTTACAGTCGTGTTGTCGACGACACGACTGTAACAATAGTTGAAAACTTGCTAAGTTTTCAACTTTCTTCTCTAGAACCAACTTTCATGACAGAAATCGTCGTATTTGAACTTCACCTACGAGTTTTTCGATGTACCTTGCCTCCGTTGAAGTTGTTTTCCAATACCCGATCTTTCCCGCTCGTTTTCCCGCATTTTGCCACGAAGATGACCTTTCCGGAGTTCGACGGCGCCGGCGATGATATGGGCGGAGAGGCCGGACGGAACGCCTTCTTCTCCGACTAACGGCAGCTTCTCCGGGTAGTCGCTCCCATTCCGGGTAATATGGAAAACCAAAGAGTGGGTGGCTTATACCTAAGCCTAAGGGCATTTTGGGTACTTTTCGGGTCATATGGAAGAAAGAAAGTGATTCCGAGTAATATGAGAAACCCGTGTTTGGCGCCAGGTCACACGTAAAAAGCTCTCCTTCTTGTGTTTTTTTGGGTTAGATCTATCACTTGATTATTAAACTGCTTTTGTCTCTTTATGCTTTTGCTTTAAATCTTGTGACTTGTAAACTATGGGTCTACATTTGGTATTTAGTAAGCATTTTTTTTCTCGCAAGCCACCAGTGATGTGGCAGCTATTGGTTGGACGTGAAAAGTGGATAATGTGAGACCCACTTTGATTGTCCAATCTTCATTTTTTGCAAACAATAAAGTTATTTGCTTACCTATCAAAAAGAAAAAAAATGACTAGTTTTATAAGGGAAATGATGATGCTAGACCAGTGTAGACAAGCACCAGTGTTGCCGCAGGTGTTTGTTGGAGAGTGAAAAGTGGAATATGTGAGACCCACTTTGACTGTCCAATAACAACACTGTGTATGTCTACACCGGTGTACAGTCGTCAACTTCCTTTTGTGGAGGAAGGTATCTTCTCCTGTTCTCGTATAATACCAAAGCCATGTTATTTATTTTTTCAAAAGTTTGAGACTAAAAGCTACCTTTTGTAAAAGCTTCTCGATAAAAATGATGCCACCATATTGATGGCCACAAGCACGTAGGGTTTAGTACTTAAAAATGGAATTATTAAGACAAATATTCATCTATATAATGAATGTTATTAAGGGCACGGGGTTTAATTAACATAACTTTTCTAGAAGTCTTCAACTCCAAGTGCATATCAAAATAAAAAGCGGAAAAACTTATATAAAAAAATCTTCAGCTCCAAATTATCTCCACGTGTTGGTAGGACTATGGTTTATGTGTTTGCAAGAAAATACTATCTATGGTCTATGGCTCTATGCCATCTCTCTCTGAGTTTATCAAGGTCTCAGACACCTCATCTTCCACTTTCTCTCCCAGCATCCTTCTAAAAAGATTCTCATTCAGCACACCTCCATCGCTTTCTTGTCTCTCCCTACCTCTTCTGTGGACAATGACCCACGCCCCCATTCCTGCAAAAAAAACATGTGGATCTCTCTGCTTCTGTTTCATTACAGTTTTCTATCTTGGTGATGAGACGATGACTCTCAGTCCTCCAGACATCAGGTTTTAGTGGAGATAGTGCACCAAAAGTGCATACTCTCTCTTTCTCTAGATCTGGCTAGTAGAAAGTACGTAGTCTAATTTCCTATAATTTTCCTTTCCTTCACTTCAATGTTTTTAATTTACATTTATAACTTTTTTTTGGGCACTCAATATGAACCTCTCTTACATATTCATTTTTTTTTCTCATATACACAGAGTACTTGATGAGCTTTGCCTTCTATTGATTGACTTTTTTTACAGATCTAATGTTTTGTGATAAGTTCAACCACAACCCATCATCCTAATGAAATTAATCAGCTCTTCTTTTCTTTCTTTCTCTTTGTGCAGTTTTGTTATGGCTGCTTATGGAAAATAAATTGGGATAACTGTATAAAGCTATTATTATGACAACTGTATTTGAAGAAGAAATAACTGGTTCGTTTATTATTGAAAACAAAAATTGGTTCTGGAGAGACACAATATGTTACATATATGCATTTTGTTTTGTATATGAAAACAATATTCTCTTCTATGTCAATATTCGAAAATAATGTATCATGCTCTATTCAATATGACATATGGTGTATTCTCTCCAAAGAAACCAAAGAATGCTGGTTTCTACGCTTTGCTGGGAAATCCCATATTCTACGTTACTATTAGCTAGTACTGTGGTTCTATAATTGTGTGACCCGTGAAAATCCTTTGAGTTGAAACATGTTTCTATAATAATGATTTTCATATATTTTTATTCATTTTTTGTTGCATTAAATGGAGTAGGCATTGCCATGAAATGGGGACTCGGAAATTTTCCGAAGGTTCAAGAAATTGTTCGAGAGAGCTTCCTTCAGTCCACTCATGGATGGTATTAGGGTTTGAGTTAGCTGCCGACTCATTCATTCAAACACTCAGTAGAAGCAATAACAGTTATGATTAAGCTACTCTGTGAATGCGTGAATGATGCGGGAGCTAAACCTCATCCTTTCCCCTCTGTGCTTGGACTGAAGGGAGCTCCCTCCTTCGCTTCCCTCTGTGCACACGTCACTCTTTCTCTTGCTTCTATTTTTTTGTTGTTTTTTGTATCATATAATTTATATACTGGAGTTCATATAGGATTATATCAAAATATTAAGTAGAATGATCTCAATTTACTTGCTACTCTCTTACCCTTTCTTACTCTGGTTTTCTTCTTGTTGAACATCTTTTTTGTGCTATTATACATATGAAATACCTTTTTTTTATGTTTACACATGAAATACTTAGAATGCATGTAAATGTAGGTTAGCCTTCATATGGGTGGAGGAAAGTTACTCACTGATCTAGTGTGGCAGTGTTAAATATTTGATGCTTGAATTCGGATATAGCCAATGGGAAACGTTTTGAGAGATCAAACTCTTCTTAATCTGAAATTGTCTGGTTACGTTTTACTTCTTCCCATTTTCATGAAATTGTATATTTCTCCCTCTCTCCCGTATTTAATGGTCCTCTTTGGTTACTGAAAGTGAAAATCCTTTCATAATTCCGGTCATATACACTTTCCTTTTTTTTTGTAATTTATTCAAATTATTGATGTATATGTTACCATTTTAATTCGAAAAGTAGAGCTATTTGGCATTGTAGTTGTTATTTTTTTTGTTTTTTTTTTCAACATGTATATTTTTCTAAAGGTTGAGACGATGGTGATCGAGAAATGAGCAGTGTATAGTGTAAATTTTGTTGTCCTACTTCCTGCAACTTTCTTTGTCGGGAACTATGATATATGCACAATGAGTTTTTTTTTTAAGATGCACATTGAGTTTTGATGTCAGACATGAAGGTTCAAATCAATTTCCATTCACATTTGGCCTTTAAACTTCAGGGCATGTTTAAAACGTAGAATGATAGATCTCAGTTTTTATATCCTAAATCTGAAAAGAAGACAAACGTATGGGATGTTCACTACTCTTACCATGTACGGAGTATATATACTTCATTTTATGGCAAAAAGGAAGGAATTATGAGTACAATAAGCGCTGGTACTCTTACCATATTTTTCTCACTTACGTACCTAATATTTATTTTGTGACACTACTGTATTTTAAGAAATATTTTGTGACAAACAGTTGTCATGCACATTTTTTCAAATTTAATTGCTGCTTAAATATTTTTTTTATGTAAGTGCTCCTTTACTTATAATAAGATTTATTTTGTGTTTTCAGGCCTACGGAAAAGCTTTCTTTAATTATTTCTGTGACTATATAATAGTCCTGCGCTTTCATATATATAGTGCCTTAAAATCTGCTATAATTTCATCTATTACTCTCCCTCCGTCCAAAAAGTCCTCATTAGAAAACCAAAATGAACTAAAATCAGGTCATTTTGGTACTTTAACCAGGACAGATATTTTTGGACAGAGGGAGTATTTGTTATCTTGCGTGTGATTCAGGATCATTCATTTTTGCTTTAAACATTTGCAACAAGGACAGTATTGCAGTAGATCTGCCTGGTTGTAGGTGGTAAAAGGTAGACGCACTACGTCAGCTTTCTGATTTTTCTCTTATTCTTTTTCACTTTTGTGATGGTCAATTTTTTACGTGCACAGCTACTGATCAGAGGCCAATGATCGATGTTCATGAGTTGAATCTCCTACTTTAATGTCCCTTTGTTTTTTCATTGGGGCAAACGCTGGAGGAAGACCTCTTACATTGAAATATGAGGCAGAAACCCTAATATATTTTCGACCACTAGAGGTTGGAATTCAAGAGTTTAATTATCTGTTGACATCTGGGAATCTTGCTTGCTGAATTTCTTGGAAAGCCATCCACCATTGCCACATCTTCCATTATTTTATCTAATAAACAAAAGAAAAAGTATAGTAATTATCACAAAAGAGAAAAGAATCTGCCAAACAGCCAATAAAATGGGCACTATAGTCCTTGGAATATGAGGTGCCACATCTTCTTAGTATTTACTAATTTTTCTGCTTACCCTTTTGAATAGAGATGATTATTTTAGGGTATTATTATAGTGAAATTGTGGTGATTATTATATAGGCCGTAATGCTTCAGGCAAGTGGAAAGTACAACAGAACTGGAAAAGATGATTCAAACTAGCCATGCCAGTTAAAGTTAGTCTCCCTGTTCTGGAGACTAGCTCATTGGAGAGAGTGATATGGAAGTACACTTGCTGACTTGCATATGGTTTGGGTTTTGGGGTGAGAGCCCTATGTTTTTTATTTGCCTGGAGGAGTACTTCATGTTTTATAGTTTAAGATTTGGAAAGAAAGAGGCCATGGTGAGTGCACTTTTTTTTATTTGCTAAAATAGCTGCATTTCTTAGTCCATGCTTCGTTGCATTGCTTCTGGTTGCGGCCTTGCGGTATGGCAGAAGCTGTTTTCCCTTTGCAAAGTAGCAACAACTTACGGAGAGTTAGCTTTCCACCTAACTCTCTTGTTGAGGATAGCAAGGCGGAAAGCCGCTTTGAGATAGCCATCCTTGGTTGCCGTACATGCCCTAAGAGCTCAACTCTATTGACTCTCTTGTAGAGAATAGCAAGGCAGAAAACCGCTTTGTGGTAGCCATACTTGGTTGCCAAACATGCCCTAAAAGCTCAACTCTATTGACTCTCTTGTAGAGGACAGCAAGACAGAAAGCCGCTTTGCGGTAGCCATATATACTTGGTTGTCAAACATGCCCTAAGAGCTCAACTCTATTGTGGTTAGCTTAGATTTTGCATTAGACGTTATCCTCGTTTTCTTATTCAGTAATTACAGTTATGTGCATTGAAATACTATTATTTTCTCTTTTTTCAAGCTGCCTGAGCCATAGAGATAATCGGGTATGCTAGAAGATAGTGCCAACAAAAAGAGAGGGTATGCTAGAAGATTCATAATTGCTTTGAATTTTCTTATGTTGTGATCTTCTTTTAAGGGGAGAGTTTCTGTATTTTCATTTGTATTCTCATTTTCAAGTTTTGGGGCCCGAGCTATATATTCATATTCAGATTTGTTGGGAAAAAAATACTTGAGAATCTCCTCCTGAGGAGAATTAAATAAAGAGCTTCTCATGCAGTCTGATGAGACGCTTAAGGAAAGGGAAAGTAGCTTTAAAAGAAGCTATTTCTTTACCCAAACATGCCCTAAAAGGGCTTTTGGCACTCCCTTTGAGATTGGCTTTTAGGGTTTTAATTTAACTCCAAGCTAATATATCCCATCAAGCCTTTCCTCATGAGGGTTAATGCAAGAAGGGCCTTCAAGCCTTTCTCTTTAAAACCAAGGGGGGTTGGGGCATAACATCCCCTAAATATTGGGGAATTAATGCTCTCTGCTAAGATATAGAGAGTATTTTATCCAACATACGTGAGTATACGTACGGCTAAACTTTTGCCAATTGAGGTTGCCATCAAGCATAGCAGTCTGGTGTGTGGACAGTCGTTTTGAACGTAACAGAAGAACCAACGGGATGTCGGTGTGATGACCAGAGTGCTGCCCCTTTAAGCAAGCAGTCTTGAGTTCGAACCCCCACTCCATTGACCACCCACCTAAATTATATTCTCGATTTAACTAGTGCGAATGTCACCCGAGGGAATTGGTGACAAGATACAATGCTTTAAGAGGTCGGTTGCCCTGCTCCTTCTAATGGATTCTAATGATTCGGAACCCCTCGTTACCAAAAAAAAATCACATTACCAGAATGAGTCCACTCAGATACTTCTAACTGGAGACACGAGTGGGTCCAATGATTCAGAGCCAGTTACTGGCCTTTTCAGTGTCACACTCCCTTGATACAGGTTTTCAGAGGAAAGCCGAATCTCATCAGAGAAGCATCCATTTTCCTGAAAAGCATCTGCCAAACAAGCACTATTCTAGCTTTGAATTCAACCTTCTCCCATTTCGCTTTCTAGAAATGTCAGTAAAACATATGCATCCTGGTCTGCACTCTGATCTCTCGTGCCCATCTAGCCATCATGTTTACAAAGAACCGATGTATGCATGTCTCTTTCTTGCGTTATGCTGGCTCACTGGCCTCTTTCAATGTTCAGAAACTTAAGCGAACATGTTTGAGTAGTATTAAATTAAGGATGGGGAGTTCACCACCTCACGGTTTTGCCACCCCACACCTCCTATGCAAAGATGGTGGACATTATACACTGACAGTGGACATGCACTGTCCGTGTAGCGGGGTGGGCTGGCTAAAACGTAGGGTGGCAAACCACTAATCCTTAAATTAAGGTGTCAAAATGTAATCATATGTTAAACAAATAGAAATAGTATTTAAAACATATATTAATGTGTAAAAATATAAACTAGTGTAAATATTACACTATATCTTTTTTTGATAATTTATTCCATCATATCTCAATAGCTAAAATACTCAAATGCACCAAATGTTATAAAGTTCAACTCAGTATATAAATCATAGTTGACCATCATATGGTTTAAAATATTGCTCCCTCCTTCCCATATTTATAGCTCCGTTTGAAAAAAGGCTGTCCCATATTCATAAATAGCTCCGTTGGACTCAATTTAAGTGGTTAAGTACATTAGAATTGGTTAAAAGTAATGGTTGGGTACCACTCACATATCACTATTTTCCAAATGGATCTATTAATATGGAATGGATGAAGTATAATGTTCAGCTAGCTTGTTCAGATGTTTAGTCAAACCAACATGTCTGGCTGTCTTTTCCCATCCCGCTTATATTAAGAATTTGATTATTATCGAGTTCTAGCTATATGGTCACGCAAGTGTTGATCGATCTGGTCAGATAACAATACTGTCCCACATTAATTGTATGGATTGAAAATTCAAAATAAACTATAATAAGTTCATTACTGATTGATTTCCAATCCAGATTATTAATCTAAGACAAATTAAAGGGAGTAGGGTAATACATTGCAACCAAATGATGTCCTCGTCAAACTATCATCTTATGTCCGTATCCACTAATTTTCACATAGAATGTGTTGAAGTCTTGAAGATTACAACATTGTACATGCTTTGTTGGTTTAATAGCCTTTACATGCATTGAGTGAAAAATGAAAGAAAAAGAATCACAAAATTATATTAAAACAAATAACTAAAAAAGAAGCGCCACAGCTTAAGATCATAGGCAGATGACATTCTAAGTCCTTAAAAATTCCCTCTTACGTGAGCCGACAGCCTCCGGAATGGTCTGCAACTTAGGCTTCCAGGTCGTCCTCTTCGTCAGCTCCGGAGCAGGAAAGTAGAAATGCTGCCCCAACATCACTTGCCCACTGATCGTCTCCGCTGAAATTTTCTCTGATTTCCTTGGTGATTTCTGGCACAGGCAGGAGAGAGAGGATCCCATGGCTCAAAGCTTCATGCAACACTTTGGTGTTGGCTAATGTAATATGGTATATATAAATTGGCAAGAGTTTTAGCACAATGAAACCTTTTACTAGTCCTAGAGCAAATTCTTTGCTGTGTACGTATTCTAGAGTCTAACTTGCCTTATTGTATTCTATGAAGGACCTTTTATGGCGGACTGCTCAATTGTTTTCCTTTTGAATGGCCATACCAGGAGCAGCGCCTTGATGCTTTTGGGGTTCATATTGTTTACTGACCAATGTTTGGATATAAATTTTTTTTTTGGTTTTATAATGTATGCACGTCAATCTTGTGGGCATGGTTGATTTTTGGGGTTTTTGGAGATAGGTCGAGTGATATTTCGCAAAGTAGAAGTATGCAAAGATGTGAACAAACAAACCATTGATGGGAACGATTGCTATCATGTAGACTTGGAAGCATAGAAGTAGGTCCCATGAACTGATTATCATATGAACATTTCAAAAGCGAAGACATGTCAGGTTTCTTCCCCATCTTCACTATAAATGCCACACAAGCATTCTTCTCAATTCATAGAAAGAAACATCTACTGTTGTCTGGGCAAACATGGTTTAAAGATGCCTGCGGTTACCATTACTATGAGAATTTGTCTTCAATTTGATTAAAATGGATGGGTCCCCGGATTCACACATGGAGCTTGTTTTTAACTTGTTCATGTCAAGTTAAATAGATTCTTTCTTACAGATAATGCATATTTAATTTCATCTTAAGTAAGCAAATTGTGTGGTATTCGTGTTTTGTCGGATTAGTTTTGTCCCTTCCGGTTGGAAGAGTAAAACTGGCCGTTTGAATAGGATTTAAGGACCCATTCTTCTTTCTGGATGAATTTCCCTCCGATAGGAGCTTAAAATAGATGAGGTGCTTCTACATGGTTGTAATTGGTAGATATTGGTAACTTGTCTTTGTGTACAAACGGATCCTAAAGCCATTTTTTTAATCGTGGTTATATATGGTTTGGTCCTCTATAGAGCTTACTGCCATAAGTTAAAGTAATTTATATGGTTGCTTCCCTAATTAATTTTCCCTTCAGTATCCTTCATTCCTCTCTTCTTTGTCACTCTAATTCATTCTTTCTCCCTTCCTCTCTAATCTTAAACTCTTGTCTTCTCCCTTCTATCATAGCTTGGCTTTCAAATATGGCAAGAATCCCCAAATTGATTGAACTAATCAAACAAAGTTTTTTACCCTTGTCACGAAGTAGAAATGTTGTTTGGGTAAATTACGTTCATCTAAATAATGGTTACAACGTTTAAGGGGAATTACATTAATTAATAAATGACATTTAACTAGAATGACTGTTAAGCAATAAGATAAAATAATAATAGCAACCATCACTACTTCTTTTCAAATCCCTAATAACTGCAAGGTACATAGACAATGGCATCATCGGCAGTCAGCGACTTAAATTCGATCCTTCCTATACACAATCATGAGCCAGATAAATGTCTAACTCAAAAGTATCTATGAGTCTTCCTTTTTCCTCTCCATTGCATCCATAAAAAAGACATATCGCTTGCTAGCGCCGTCTCTGATTTCCTCTGCATGTTCTAACCATTTCGCATGACTCTCACGAAGCTTCTAATTGCGAATACCATGTTCACCTTTTGCCTATCTATTAGGTGGAAACAAATGACATCTGCTCTTCCCATTATAAAGAAGCAACAGATCCTACAAAAATGGATTATCTGCAGCCCTTTCGGCCGACAGAACATAAATGCATGAGCAAAAATAGTGTGCATATATAACATTTCTTGGAATAGTGTAAACATTAAGATAACAAAGATACATTCTCAGATATCATAAATATTGAGCCAAACCAAATTTAGCAAGCCCACCTGGAGTTTTCTTCTCTCCATATATCAGGATATTTGATATAACACCACATTTAACAAATCTTATGACATACCATCGGACAGCTGCAAGATCATTTAAAGCTTCAACAACCAAAACCCCCCTTCATGAGCAGTTGTAAGTTTGGAAATGGATAGGGTTCTCTTTGCAAAAAATTGTGGGATATGGATACACAAACAGAGACACAATCACAATATAAATAAGTCCGCACAGCTGCTGAACTGCAATCCTAAGCAACCGAAGTCACAAGCTACTATAACACCGGTCCTCAAATCATGCACCTTGCTCCTGCATGACCCAAATGTTCTATCAAACCTGTTTTTCGGATTGCAGTATATGACTACATGTATTACATCCAAGCTCCTCTACAAATCCTGGAAAAAGAAGATTTCTAGTAATAACTTGAGAATCCTATCGATGTTGTCATCCCCTGTCTCACAAAAAACAGCATTTAAAGCCATTACTGTGGCACAGATTCTTCTTTTACTTCTACCGCTACTTCAAAATATTATAATGTGGATAACTGAGAGGACCTAACAAAAAAGTGAACGCTATCAACTACTTCAGCTCGCAGTGATAACAGTTTTTCTAAGTCTCAATATCAATTGGTCAGTATCTGGCACTTCCATGGTTTTCTGCCTTTGATTGACAATCAATGTTTTTCTTCTTTGTCAGAATACAAAATAGGATAACGCTTCAATTTACCATTCAAAACTGATACTAGAAAACATCATACTCCAACTTTGAGTTCATGCAAAGGCACTTCCATAACAACGCATTGAAGTCACGAACCCTGCTGTCAGCTCATACTAAATATCAGACTAATTTTTTACCACACATACACATAACACATCAATTTGGGCCTTCACAGAATCAATCATCAGAAAAGCCCAAAAACCTATTAATAAGCTTAGCGGCTGGTATTGCATCTGCAGGTGGATAAGGAACAAGAGACTCCAAGTCCATCACCTTAATTGTCTCATAAAGTGTCTGGGGCCGAGCACAAAGAAGATGCTGTCTCTCTGCCAACTCTTCAGCTAATTCACATTGGTGATTATCCATCAAATCCTCATTCACGACAACAATTAGAGGTTTGCCCAACTTTAGAGTTTCAAAGATGCTTCCAGATCCTTCATGTAAGAAAAATTGTCAATTGCTATAAAACACACACAAAGAATTTGAACCTGACATTGGTCAATTCAGGACATTTCTAGGTGGTTACAGGAAATCTTAAATGACATGGAAATTATACCAGCGTGGCTGATTACTAAGGAAGCTGATTTTAGGTATTCTGCAATACTGGGGGAAAAAGTGAAGTAATCCACAGCCAACAATCCAACCTCTTGAGACTACATCATGAAAAACAAAAAGCGTACTTCAGCATACTAAGTCCATGCGAGAACTGCTTAAAAATCAATTAAAAGTATCATAAAAGTCATAGTGTGCTGCAACAATAAAAAAGATACACCAGATAATCTATCCTATCTGCTAAACTGTTAGTACTGGAAAAATGGCAAACTATGTATTGATGATGACAGCTTCAAAGACGGCATCGATCTCTAATCCATAAGATTAGTACAAACCATTGATCCTCAAAGATCAAAGGTAAAAAACTATTAATAATCCTCCATCCTATTATTCCCAAATAAAATTCGAGAGAAACAAAGAAGCCTAAGCCAGAGAAGAAAAAAGGAAAAAGAAATGAGAAAGATCATGCAGTGATAGATGCATTACCTTTGAAGGGATATATGATCCACGACCCATTTGAATGACTAGATCAGTATAACCTTTACATGCTAGTTCCTCTTTTATCTTCAAAGTATCAACTTCTCTAACTAGAGCATCAAAGCAAGTGGTTCCCACTGTTGCAAACACAATTTTCTTTGGTCTCTCATTACTGGCAAGATCTCCCATGTTCTCGGAAATGAGACCTGATTCATTGAAAATGTCATTGCACAGAAACTCAAGGAAATAAGAAAAGCTAACTACTTGTAAGTGGTAACAAGTAAAAGATGTCTAAACAAACTGCAAGGAGGGATAATTTTTTTTGGTATAATGATGTCAGCAACTGGGTCCTACCCAGCTAGAATTATGGGTCGATGACCGGTCCAAGTTTTAAAACCTTGGGAAATATGGACAAAATGAAATATATGGAGTACATGACCGGAGGTTATCCTGTCTCCCTAGGGCGGCCCAACATGAGATAAACGTAAACGTAATGAGTTAATTCCTCATTTAGCCGGCTAGATCAACACCTGTTTACCAAAAGAAAAGGCTCGATCAACACCTGAACACAAATTAGTAAACTGATGAGTTGGTGACCACCTCAAACCATGTATCCACATGACCAGCACCAAGTGTCAAATTCTTGGGGACCCATTGGGTAGTAGCGATTCAGCTGATGCAAGATGGAAAGGTAATCAATTTAATGGTCTTGATTGTTTGAGCCCACCTAACACTTGTTATATAAACCTGGTCCTTATGAGCCCCATTTGCGCTAAGTAATTAGATTTGTTTATTCTAAGGTATAAATAGGAAACATTAAGCCAAATATGTCTAGAAGTCGTTTAGAAGATCTGCAAGCTGATTAACTAGAGAAAATAGTGAAAAGAGCTCTTTGGCATGAACTTTCTCAAGAACGTAGTGAAAACCAACTTCTATATATTTAATATTGGCATGAAAGACAAGATTATCAGCTTTTTACTTCAAGTTTTATGGTACCTGATTTCCCTAATATAACAGCTTATGCTCCAAGTTTTATATCCCAGTTACAGCTCAAAAACCCCAATTTCAAACAAATGTATTTAGGATATATGATGTAGACTTGATCCAAGCATACATACCAATAAGTTAAAAGCATATGAACCCGAATATAAAAAAATCTACAACATATAATAAAAAAGCCTATTTGGCATATACCAACTACAATCAACATAACCCACTCATGGTAATCTTGCAGTCACATGAGTGAAAGTAGTAGTCCAAAAAATAATATACTGCAATTTTTCACTCCATGTGAAGTAACCACGACATCAACATGAGAGTTGCGAATTTTCAAAAGGCAGTCATGTATTTAGGTCAAACGATCCTCTTCTTTCTATAAGTAATCACCATCCGTGTGGAAACCAAAATACTCATACTTGCAACGCACCATGCCAAGAAACCAACTCAATCTCCAAAATTCTACCAGTGGCAAGTCACTTTTTTTTCATCAGAAAAGAACTCTAATTTCTCAACTAGATGAACACAAACATCAGAGATTACCAACACATCATACTTAACTTGGATTTAATCTTTGTTCTCAGCATTTCAAAAGAGCAACGCCGAAGAAACTTAGAAAACATAGATATTAGACTTGAATGAAGGGAAATATCAACACAGCCATGGTATCATCCAATATATATTTGTATTAGCACTGCCATGTAAGATGTCTAAATCTTACACAATGCTCTTCAGTTTTTTATTGAATAATAATTCTGGTTATCCTTTCAAACTGGTAGACAATTGTCTAAACATCATTGTTCTTTCAACTACCTTAAATTTTCTATGAACGTCCTAATGTTCATCAAATCTTCTTGAGTCTCTGGGTAGGGTTGCGGCTTCAACAACTTCCACAACCCAACTGGATGCTTAGGCTTGATTACCACATCTCTTGAGAACTTCCCAAAGATTTTTTGACACTCAGGATACGGCTTGACATAAAGATTGTAGAACTTAAGCCTACTTGGCCTGATCAATCCTTTGAGTCCCAATTCACGACCAAGCCCTCCTATTAACTTCAAATACTCAATAACCTTGTACCTAGGAATTATTGTTTTTTCCATATTCACTCCCAAAAATTCAGGATCAACAATCAAACAACGAATATCAAACCCAAGTCGACATAACAAAAAATCAACTTTTTTGTTTACATCCTCTAATTCATACAAAATCGTCCTTGGCTCCCTCTGCAACACCTTAAACGCATCTCTTCTAGTCAAACCATGACTACATAAGCAATCAACTCGCATCTTGACATTGATGGCAACTTGAAAAGGTCCTTTATGCATGATTTTCTCCTTTATAGAATGCCTGCAGTGCAAGTTTCTAACCAATTCAGTACACTGAGAGAATTCACCGAGTTCAACAGCAAGAACTTTCGGGTCATTGACAATGGCTGCTCTAATCTCCTCTTCACAAAAGCCTAGATCACAGAACTCTTCAAGCAAAGGTTTTAGCCTCTCTTCCACCCCAAGCCCCAACACTCCCGGAAACAGACCAAGCACCTGATCAATCTCACTTTCCTGAAGCCCAATTCGTTCAAGAAACTCGATCCTCGCACTCAAAACGCAAGGCTTCATCGCAATGATTCTTGGAAAATTTACCAAAACTCTAATAACAGTCTCATCATTAGCTGCCACATCATTAAGGATGTGCATAATTTTGCACAAATTAGATGGATCTTTGACCTCAAGTCTCTCAGATGCTTGCAGCAACCTTAGAAACACAGGCGGCGGCATCTTGTAAGGCATAAATTTTGACAAAAAAGATTGCCATTCATCCAGAAACCTCGGTTCAAGAACTTGGGGGCAAGACTGCAAGAGGGAGACGAGGTAAGACTGGGTAATGCCGAAAGACAGTAAAATACACAGGCACTTCTCCACATCTAATGAGCAGCTGTTTAGAAGAAATGAGTTCTTCTCGAGGTAGTCGTGGATGCGGGATTGGGGAAAGCCGTGCCTTTGGAGGAGATGGAAGAGGGTAACCTGATGCTGGAACTTGCTCGAAAAGCCACGAGAAGGTGTTCTGTTCAATTGGTCAGAGCATGTCAAAAAAGGCCATCTTTTCCCATATGAATAGGTCTGAATTTCACATAATCTACGAAGGATTGGGTTGATTGAGAATTTAATCAAACACCTAGCAGTCATGTTCTTCCCCTTTCATATTACAGTGGGAAAATCAAGAGGCTGCAGAAAACATGTACACTTCATATCACAAGAGCATTTATGCAACAACAAATAGTTATCAAACATTTCAACTAATCTCCAAAAATAACAAGATGAAATGCTTTTATGTCAGACTAGGCACATGGGTAAGGTCTGAATTTCGTAAAGTATGCAAAAACATGTCTATCTCTGATCACAAGAATGTTAATGCAACAACAAGATGTTATAAAACAAACTGATCTCCAAAACTAGCAAAATGAAATGCTTTTATGTCAGACTAGGCAAATGGGTAGGTCTGAATTTTGCAGAATATACAAAAATATGTCTATTTCGATTACGAGACCATTCATGCCACAACAAGAAGTAATCAAACAATTCAACTAATCTCCAAAACTAGCGAAATGAAATGCTTTTATGTTAAGGTCTGTTATTCGAAAAATACGTGAAAACATGTCTATCTCTGATCACATAACCATTCACGCAACAACAAGAATTTATCCAACATTTCAACTGATCTCCAAAAAGAGAAATAAAGATGGTTACTCACAGTTTAGGCATATGGGCAAATCACAATTTCGAAAAATATGCAAAAAAAAAAATCGAACTTTAGCAACAAAATCAGCCTTCTAGCAGCTACACTCTTCCCTTTCCTATATTAGAACTGTGAAGCAACAACAACAAATATCAAATCTCAAAGTTGACTTACAGAAAAGTGTGAATGGAATGGCTTGCTATATAAGATTGAAATATGAGGCGACAAGATATCAAGAGAAGACAGAAGAAGCATCACCTGTTCGGCTTACATACTCCTCTGCCGGCGGAGACGACAAGGGAGAGAGGTCGCCGGCCACCGAAAGGAGTGGAAGGGGAGAGAAGGGAGGTGAAGGTCTAGGGCACGAAGGGAGGTGAAGGGCGATGAAAACAAATCGAGCCCGATGATTTTCCCCCACAATCCCCCCATCTGATGGTGGAAAATTTCAGGCCTCACTTTCCACCCAATCCCCCCTTCTTTCCTTAGCTTTCCACCCACCCATTTTCTCTCAGTATGGTTCATACATGGAAAGCTGGGGATTCCACTTTCCCTTTTTCCCTGGTTTCCCCTTGTTTCCAGGGAACCAAACAGACCCTAAATCTATTAGATTATGCATTCTTGTTCAATCATAAAATCTGACAGACAACGCTCTAAAACTTTGGTGTGACCTTGGAATAGGAATCCTATACCAATATACAATGCCTCTACCTTTGATTGAATTGAACACCTTTACTGTTGCCAATCATGAATACATACATGGTTAAAAATCAAATTTCCAACAAAATCTGTGTTGGAAAGCCAATTATGTCATTTGAAAATCCAGGAGTCCTGAAACGAAGCCCAGAATCACCAGTTTCAATCAATACCTCAAATAAAAGATTCCGAGCGAGCTTTCATACCTTGTAGAGAGGACGAAATCGGAAATCGGAGCGGAGGCGTCGAGTTTGGGGTGTTCGCCGGAATTACAGGCCGGAGACCTGTATAAGTAGAACTCGCTTGGTGACCGTCGGATCTGATCCGAAGGATCATCTTCTTCGGACCTGCGCTCCTTGCAAACCGAGTTCGCGCCGGTGGGACCTGAGACTGGTAGCTGTCCGCAAATCGCCGAGTTGGCGCGGGTCGCTCGGCGGTCTAAATCTAATTTGTGCAGCGCGTCAAGTGACCCGGCGAACTCGGCATGATCTACCTACCCAATCGCAGACCGAGTCAGGGGCTCGGGGGAGCGCATGATATTTCCCGGCACATGTTCGTATAAATCCAGGAAGAATAAATGAACATGTGCCTTCGCCGAATCGCCGTCGGGCAAATCTCTCCTCCTTCCTCAAATTCCTTCTGATGATTCTCAGGTGATTTTCCCTTTTTTTAAACTAAAATTGATAACTTTTTTAGCAAAAATTCTGCTGCGAATTTGCTTGCTTGAATCTGAGTGATCCGGTCCTTTAACTTCTGCTCGATCGCCTTTTTTATAGATCCATGTTCCGATTCGTTGTGTTCCTTCGCAATTTGGAGCTGCTTTGCTTTTCTGTTTTTTTTCCTTACGTTCATTGATGTTGATCAGTGATTTCATTCAATAATTTAGATTAGATTATTTGTTTGGTGTATCCTTTAGGAAGCTTTTTTAGGCTTGATGAGCTTCGAGCGTCCGCAATTATGGCGTATTCGTTAATATTGATATTTTTATACAATGGTATCTCCATTGCTGTAATTTTGATGTTCTTATACAATGGTATCTCCATTGCTGTAATTTTGATGTTCTTATACAATGGTATCTCCATTGCTGTAATTTTGATGTTCTTATTATTCTGTGTATATTTCTTGGATCATTGATTGGGATAGCTATTCCCTTGAAGTCTCGCGTCCCATAGTATGAAGTTAATTCACATTACAGCTTCTAAGTCTGCAATGTCTTACTCCCTCGAGACAATTAGCAAAATATGTGTACCAAAATTAGATGATACCATTCACCGTGACCAAAGAAGCATTCTCTGCTCGGGCTCGGAGGCACTGCACCCAGAGCCGCGCTTCCTGCACACCCAGTGCCCTGTCTTCACTCCCGCTGAGAGCTTTTTCTGTAGGTCCCACATATCAATAAAAATGACCATTCAAGTGACGGTCTTGAGTAAAAGTGACCAGGGGGTATGAACTTTAGAATAAATTTTTTCCTCCATTGTTGTAAAAGAAGTTTATATATGCACTTGTTAAATATGGAAGTGAGCCCTATGTATGCAGAATGCTTGTTGTCGAATTTGAATTATTAACAACCAGTGATGGTCATTATGATCACTTGACTGATTGAACTAATGTGAAGTTTGAGCATCTTTGTGTTCTATATTCTAGCTGTTAGAAGTTAATTAGCGTTATCTTGCTGGTTACTGTTATCTTGGAAGTAAAAACAGGTATATGCTTACTATAGATAGGATGCCTGCTTGTTAATCTACCCCCTCCTTCTCATATCAATACTCCTATTTGGTTTTTCAACCTGAACTAGAATCAGTTTATCGTGGGAAATCAAATAGTACAAGCAATGTCGCATGTAGGGAGTGTTTTTTTTTGCCTTTTTATTTTCCTTAGACCTTTGATATGTATATCATTCCTAATTACTTTTATTTGGTTATAGAGCTGTCTATTAGGCATTCATCTCTAAATGGTCCTACGCCATATTTAAATGCAACGGCTGGTGCTTGCTTCTTCTGTAATTGACCACTGATTTTCGCCATGAGCTCCGCAGTCTCAACTTCTCGGGGGATTCTGTCCCCACCACCACATACAAGGACGTCACTTCCCTTTGGTCAGACAACACCTGAATCCGTTGACAATGACGAGGCGGAATTGCTATCCATATCATGGAATCAGGACTATGGGTGCTTTGTCGCTGGCACAAACCATGGTTTTAGAATTTACAATTCAGATCCTTTCAAGCAAACCTTTCGAAGAGATCTTAAAGGCGGAGGCTTTAGGACAGTAGAGATGCTTTTCAGATGTAATATTCTTGCACTTGTTGGGAGTGGGATTAACCCTCAATATCCTCCCAATAAAGTTATGATATGGGATGATCACCTTAGTCGCTGTATTGGGGAGTTTTCCTTCAGATCTGAGGTTCGAGGAGTAAAATTGAGGCGGGACCGTATTGTCATAATCCTTGAGCACAAAATTTATGTCTACAATTTTTCAGACCTAAAGCTTCTTCACCAAATTGAGACAGTAGCAAATCCAAAAGGACTTTGCTGTCTCTCACATCATCAGAGTACCTCTGTTTTGGCTTGTCCAGGTCTGCATCGTGGACAGGTTCGTGTGGAACATTTCGGTCTGAAGGTGACAAAAATTGTCAATGCTCATGATTCTCAAATTTCATGTTTGACATTGACACTGGATGGGCTTCTTCTTGCAACGGCTAGTACAAAGGGAACTCTAGTTAGGATTTTCAACACAATGGATGGGACACTGCTGCAAGAGGTACGAACTTTTGACATATTTTGTGTTATGTGGTTTTTTGTGTCTGCTACTTTTAAGAAGCAATAAAAAGCAATTGCCTCTGGAATGAAATATGCTGTATGTACTAAGTGTATACATTGTTTTCGTCTTTTGATTTCTCCTTTTCCTATAATAAAAAAAGTGATGGTGGAATGATCTCATATAAAGCCTTAAGTTCTCACCTTAATATCAGACTTCATCTTCTGTATACAGATATACAGATTTTCAGTATTTAATTGGTATAAGTGTTGTTGCATTCAATTTTCTTATACTTGAAATTGATTATCGTCATTGTATTCTTTTCTAATCGAACTAATATCAATTTCGTAAGTTTGATGATGCACATGTTTTAGTTTTTTTTTGTTTAAAATATGATGCACATATATCTTAAAATTTATTTTTAATCACATTGAACGAATGTGAGTTTTGCTATAGTAAGCTTATGCTGTTTCTTAGTTTCAACATTTAGTAATTTTTTGTCTGTAATTATTTCTAATACTTCAGGTTTTAACTCGGAGAGAATATTTAATTGAACCATTGTTGAAAAGAGAATCATGTATTCTATATGGTATTATTCGCTTTTATAGCACTGTTTGTAGTAAGTGCTTCTGGTACAGTTTTCTAATACAAGTTAATTCATTCTGGTTTGTTTGTTTTTTGTATTAAGCTTCTTTGTATCAAGTGCTTCTGTTACAGTTTTCTTCTGGTAGAAGTAACTATTCCGAAGAGCCCATTAATGAGTATATCACAATGCAAAATGTATTTTACACTGACAAAGTAAATCTTTGTTCAGAAGCCTTATTCATACATGGATATACTTTCAATTCTGCCTCCAATGTTTTTAATTTTGGAAAAGTTAACTAGTGGAGTTTAAAATAATAAATATGCTCTGATACTTGGCCTTTGCTCGTGCAGGTACGAAGAGGAGCAGATAGGGCAGAAATCTATGGCATTGCTCTTTCTCGAGATGTCCGATGGTTGGCAGTGTCAAGTGACAAAGGGACTGTTCATATTTTTAGCCTGCGAGTTCGTGTTGGTGGAGAAGATTCTTCGTATCATTCAGAAACAATTGATGAGTGTGTGGTACTAGCTCAGCAATACTCATCAGCTTCTCTCAGTCCTCTTATAGCTCCAACCTCTGGTGCTAATGCGAGCTCATCCCTTTCCTTTATGAAAGGTGAGATGTCCTGGTATTTTGCTTGTCACTAATAAATTTGTCAATCAACTGGGGATTTCCACATTGATTCTGTCTACTTAAACGTTGGGCGTTAATTGTTAACAACAATGAGAGGCCAACTTGTAATGTGTGGTCTGTAATCAGCAACTTGGGTGAATAACGCTGTAAAACTCAAACCGTGATTGTAATGCATCAGAATTCTCAGCTGAATTGGGCTTTCTTTGTGAACCTTTCCAGGTGTACTGCCAAAGTACTTTAGTTCTGAATGGTCGTTTGCTCAGTTTCATGTGCCAGAGTGCACTCAGTTTCTTGCTGCATTTGGATCTCAAAATAGTGTTTTGATCATTGGCATGGATGGAAGGTATGATCTTAGATTGCTCAATCTTTTGGTTGTTATTGAGTGAAGTTGCTCTTGGTACGCTTCTTCTGAGATGGAGTCAACTAGAGCCGGGGGCATTAATTGCCTCAGACATTTTTAAGTTATAAATTTATAAAAAGTGGAGAATTGGGGTAGAAGAAGCAAAGTGTGGATAAAGTGGAGCCTAGGATCAAGTCGTGGAACTTGAAAGGTGAGATGCTCAACACTTTTGTAGAGTGGTTGAGGATTGAAGGAAAATAAAACTTAAATGAGGAACCAACAATGTTGTGGGGTAACATGGTTAATTGCATTTAAAAAGTGGGAAAAGAAGTACTTGGTGAAGGGAGGAGGAGAAGGGGCGTCAAGAAAGAAGTGGTGGTGTGAGGAAGTTCAAAGAGTCATCAAGGAAAAGAAGTGTTTCTTTAAAGAGTGGCAAAAATATAAAAATCAAGAGTATTGGGAAAGATATCTTAAGGTAAAGAGAGATGCTAAAAAGATAGTGAGTGAAGCTAAATATAAGGCGTTTGATGGCTTATATAATAGGCTAGGGACGAAGGAGGGAGAGAGAGACATATATAAGTTAGCTAAGTCAAGAGATAAAGACAAGTATGGACTTAGAGCAAGTTAGCTACATTAAAAGTGAAGATCAGAGGGTGTTAGTGAAAGATGAGGAAATTAGGGAGAGATGATGTGAATATTTTGAGCGCTTATTGAATGAAAATTATAGTAGTGGGATGGATTTTGAGTCTAGCCTTGTTAAGGAAGTTACTTATTTTAAGAGATTCTCCAAAGAGGAGGTAGGAACTGCGGTAAGGAAGAAGAAGAAAGACAGCTTTAGGGCTCGATGGAATTCTTATTGAAATTTCGAAGGCACTAGGAGGTGTTGGCTTAACTTGGTTGATTAATTTGTTTAACAAGATTTGGAAGTCTAAGAGGATGCCTGATGAGTGGAGGAGAAGTACCCTCATACCCTTATATAAAAATAAAGGGGACATCCAAAGTTGTACAAACTATAGAGGTATAAAAATTATAAGACATACTATGAAATTATGGGAGAGTAATAGAAGGACGTTTGCGAAAAATAATTAAAGTAATAAAGAATCAATTTGGTTTCATGCTGGAGAGGTCAACAATGGAAGCTATATTTTTATTACGATAGTTAATAGAGAGGTATAGGGATAGAAAACAAGACCTCTGTATGACTTTCATAGATTTTGAAAAAACCTCGATAGAGTGTTAAAAGAGCTCATTTGAAGTATTTTGAAGAAGAAGGGAGTCATAAGAGGTTAAATAGATATCATAAAGGATATGTATGAGGGGGTTGTGACTAGTGTAAGAACTATTGGGGGGGAGGGGAACTGAGTTTTTGGTTATGGTAGGTCTTCATCAAGGGTCAACCTTAAGTCTTTATCTTTTCACTTTAGTTATAGATGAGCTTACTAGGCATTTACAAGATAATATACCTTGGTGTATGCTTTTTGAAGATGACGTAGTTTTAATTGATGAGAGTAAAGTAGGTTTGAATGTGAAACTAGAATTATGGAGGGAGGCTTTAGAATTAAAAGGTTTTAAAATAAGTAGGACTAAGACAAAGTGCATGGAATTTAATTTTAAGAAAGGTAGAACTATAGGTAGAGCCTTAGTTGAAATAGATGGGTAAGAAGTGCCAAAGTGTGATCAATTCCGTTACTTAGGATCCATTATCCATAAAGAATGGGGGTGGGTAAAGTGGAGGGCAGCCTCGGGGGTGTTGTGTGATAGCACCAAAGAGAAGTCATATAGATAAGTTGAATGTAGCCGAAATGAGAATGTTAAGGTGGATGAGTGAGATAACTAAGAGAGATAGGATTAGAAATAAATATACTCGAGAGAGTTTAGGGTAGCTCCTTTAGGGAGAAGTTGAGGGAATGTAGGTTGTGTTGGTATGGACATATGGAAAGAAGACCAATAGATGTCCCGGTGAGAATATTGGAATTGAGAAGATTAGAAGTGATGCATGTAAAGGGAGAGGGAGACCTAAGAGAACTTGGATGGAGTTAATAAAAAAGGGATTTGACTTTACTATCTCTTATAAATGAGGTAGTCCAAAATAGGCCTAAATGGAGGAGTAAGGTCTATGTCGCCGACCCCAAATAGTTGGAAAAAAGATGCTAATTGATTATGATTATGATTATGAAATTTCTAAAAAGACCTTTCATCTTTCCCGTGAGGATTTTGTTATATTTTTGTTGGATTTTCATATTGATTGAATATAAACTCTGCTGATGATTTTTGTGTTGGATTTTCATTTTTACTTTCACATAACACTTATTAGAAAATCAATTGTTGCATTTGTGATTTTAACTTTTCCCTGAAACTCTCTGATTTTATATATGCATAATGATTTCCCTCCACCCAAAATATTGACTTTCCCTCTAGCAAAATCTAGATTTTGTCCTGATGTAGTTAGGTAAGGCAGCATGGTGTCATGGATGCTAGGAGTGTAGCTGTCTATCACCTGGAAGAGACACTATGGGTTCTGGATCTAAGGACACTGGACCTGTGCTAGATCTGGGCAGTTTGTTAGCTGCAATCCATTAAGTACATCCAATGGTTATGGTTGTCCAGCAAAAATAGTTTTGCATGGTTTACTGTGAGCTATGATGATCTCATCCTTGTGATGAATGCTCATTGAAAAATATTGATTTTTGTGATTTGGATCATTTTTCATCTGAGTTCTGCTCAGTTTGTTTTTATTTTCGACAGCTTCTACAAATGCAGCTTCGATCCTATAAATGGAGGAGAGATGACACAGGAGGAGCACATAAAGTTCCTGAAAGCTGACAATTGGCAGAGACATGGCACTTCATGAGGATTGTTGCAAGTTATTTATTCCTCCATGTAAATTTCTGATATCGCTTCTGTATATATACGTATATAAACTCTCACCATACGATTGTCTAAGAAGCGTGTGGTGAGAAAATATGTGGCTTAATTGTATGTTTCATGTATTAGGAAGTAAAATCTGTATATTTTAAATAATAAAAATTTCTAGATTGACCGACCGATTGCAACAGGATGCACTTCAACTCAATTGGTACCGGGATGTTATTCGCATTTGCTATTTGACATTTTCAGTGCGCGTGAAGAGTGCAGGCAGCAATGTAAGCGTAAATCGCATATATACCCCGAGGCCTGCTAGTTGTATGGAATTATTTTTTTTGTATTTGTCAAGCTTCCAGCTGCATATCTTCTGCACATCAAAATTAACATCCCTAAACCCTTGACCCTAATATGTCCTCATAGTTGCAGAGAGAGGAAATTATATAATAAATTATGAAAAAAAATTTATTTTGATGCACTATAGCAAAATAATTCCCGAACAGGTACTCTGACAAGCCACGCTGGCGTTTGTGTGGCTTTTTTTTTAAATCGACCCGAAAGGTATTGGTTCAACCGATGTCTTTTAAGCACTTATGCATTTTTTTATACAGAAGGCGTCGGTTTCAATTGACGCCTTTCAACTCATTTCTCTATATAACCTCTTCCCATACTATGAAATCTAATTTTTTTTTAACACTTGATAAGACAATATACATATACATTACATATATCACAATATTAAACTTACGTAAATAATTTAGACTATTAAAAAGACTAACACAACATCAAACTATTACAAAATTATACAAAGTATTACAAATTTTCTCATAAAATTACGAGTGTTCAATCAACTCTCCTCAACCTATTCCTACCCCGTCTTCGTGCTTGAGCTGGAATATCCTCAGGCTCAACATCAGGTATAGCATCTGAAGACGAAGGTGCCTGACGTAGAGCACGAAGTGCACGCTGTCGCCGAGTATATACTTTCGAAGAAATAGGCTTCTCAACTTGCTCCAACGGGGCATCTGGAACAACTGGTGATGGGGTAAAATTCGTCGTGTCGGCCAATGATGTCACAACATCGGAACAACCTCCAGTCCTAGAAGCTAATAAAGGTCTTCGAACAACTTCCAGCCTTGGAATCTCTGTCATAACTAGTTGAATTAATGGCAAACTCGCAAGAACATATCCAGATATATCGTGTAGCGTCTGACATGCCGCTAGCAAGCTCTCATAGGATCAGTCCACCAAAGCCCCCTCTGTCTTAGCGAATGTTTGTCTCACACAAATAAGCTAGAAAGAAAAAAATTATATGTTATCTACTCAACAACGCAGAGAACAATAGTGAATTAAATCAAATATGAAGTCAAAGATACTCACCAACACCCACTCAGTGTCGCCCCTCGATTGATATAACATCTCCGCCTCATGCACGGGTGGCATGATAAGTCTCTTAGTGATCCTCAAGTACCATCTCATATATGCATTATCCGCATCTCGCTCCGTCATAGTAGGCTCCCCCTGAATGAGAGTGGTCATCCGGTCGTCCCATCTAGTAATGTAGGCTGCATGATGCAACCTCCAATCAAAACTCCCTCGGCCTCGGCGCGATAATCGTTCAATGAACTCCAGAACAAGAGGGGGGAAAACTTGCTTTAATCCGAATTGCAACATGACCCGATCCGGAACATGCATCTCGACGATGTCGTTTATATTCACATGCGCTCCATCTGTACATACTCCAGGTAACTGTGCTAACACATCATCATGATATGGTTGCCATGTTACCTACACAACATATGGAGATGGAACTTAACTTTTTTGTGAAATGTACATTCGTCGTATTCATAACATGTGCAATATAAACGACCAATACCTGGCCGGATCGTTGATGGTCTAATTCAGATTTATACATCACCAGGACACTGTGAGGAGTCACAGTTTTTGTCTTCTTCGCAGTCCACCTAACATAAAGAAGATGAGAAATAAATTATCTAAAATGTCAATATAAGATCATCAAATAACTTAAATAAATAACACATACTGAACTCCTAACGGTGATAAACCATCTAGTGGAGTGCTCTTAATGTTTGGACGGCCAACATGCAATCTCTCCCACGACCATAGCTGTTTGACACATACACACCCAACATGAATCAAATGTTATACTTATGATAAATATAATAGCGAAAGATTATTGATGGTTTACCTGGATGAGGGTGACGCACCCGGCAATCCCTAATGTGCTAGGTTGGGAAGCTTTTCCCAACTCTCTGTACAGGTAGGCAAGGGTGGCACAACCTCATGCATACTGTCCCGCGGTGTACAAATCCTCTAACAAAAGGAGATACATGGGGTGCACATGGCTACTGCTGCTATCGGCAAATATAGTGCTACAAAGCATATAGAGTAAATATGCTCGTGCATGTTGCTCGACGTCAATCTCTATGGCATCCTCTGGTAGGCGATTGAACTACTCTCTCAACCACAAAAGACTGACCCTAATTCGTTCTTTCAATGTTTTACATGGAGGTATCCGTCCAAGAAGGTGCTCATATACCTCATTCCAGTCAATGCCGATGGTAGAGTAACTAACTGCAATGCCATCAACGCGCAATCCGAGTAATACAGCAACATCCTGTAACGTTATAGTCATCTCCCCCAAATGCAAGTGAAATGTTTGCATCTCCCTCCGCCATCTCTCAACTAGGGCAGTGATGAGAGCCCTATTAATCCTGATATATTGTAACTTTGTAAAGTGCCCAAATCCTGCCATCTCTATATACGGCAACATGCACGCATCAACTACCCAATGGTGCACGTTTTGCCAGTGCTCGGTGCATTCAATGCACCCAAGATCCTATACACATGAAAAGTAATTTACAATTAGAAAAGTAGTTAAGTATATCCAAAACTAAGGAGATAATGATTATGCACATACCTCTCCGTTCCATATGCCATCAGATCTGTGCGAGCTGTGCTCTATGAGGACAGAGGGATCAATCAGTCCTGGGTCCATAATATCTACAAAGAAATCAACAATTAATAATAACTTCAAAAAATGTATAAAACAAGTTAATTTACATATAAAGATCATTGTATAGAAGTATCAATCAGCAGAAGGTGTGTTTTGGCAATAACGCCTGTTATGACCAACTTGGTTGCAATTCCCACAATGGTAGTGAGATAAACCATTTGTCCTCATGCCTGCACTATCCATCACATTATGTATTCTCCTACTGCGTGGACGACCGGGTTTTCGTGTCACCCTTGGGGGCTTCACCACATACATAGGTGACGCTTCCTTCCAAGATTATCGATCAGGAGGCGGAAAAAATTCGACTGCATACACTTGTCTATGTGTATAAGATGTATACCAATATCCAACTAAATCGCCGATGGGTCCTATTAGATATGATAGTGATAGATATCCTATCAAGGACAACATGTTCCTTCAACATACATAAGAACCATCTCCAGTAGGGTAATCCTCACCCGAAACAAGGCCAAATACAAGAGGAAACAAACCCTTGTGCCCGTCGTTAGCAGTCGCCGCCAAAGGGCTCCTCCATACTTGCGAGATAGGAAAGTAGCATTAACACTTATAACCGGGAGACAATGTTTAAAACCCTTAATACATGGCCCAAAGGCCCAAAACGCCTTGTCAAATCGTCAACACCCGGCATCTTCCATTGGGGACATCACCATCCTACAAACGGTTCCGGGATTGGCATTAACTATTGCCTCCAAGTACATTGGCAACAATCGATATGACTCAACCCAATCACCACTACTTTGATGGCCATATTCTTTGTCATCCATGCTTTTTTGTATGAAATATCCACATGAAAAGTCTCCTTAATCCTCTCTTGAATAACCACTGGTGGGATATCTACTTCTGCTCAAATAGAGGGTAATATATGCTGACAAATAAACGCCGCAGTATATTGTCTACGACCAGTGTCTAGCTGAGCATTTCTACAAGTGTGTTCGCCACCATACGTCTTCACTTTAAAATCATTAATCCCCTTCCTCGATGCATGTACTCTCCATGGGCAGTCAGGGTATTGACATCTTGTTGTGTACTGTGTCGGATTTGTACGCAACACTTTATAGCGAACATCATGCGCTATTGAAAACTCCCTCAATGCGTGTACAAATTCATCTTTATTAGGGAATATTTGCCCCACATATATTGCTTCCTCACGATATGTCTCCTCATTGAAACCCCGATTAATTGCCTCATCTATTTCATCATCTATTAGTCATGCCCATGGGGGCTCCTCCTCATATTGCAACTCCTCCTCAAAATCATCCAAATTATCCGTAGCAATTGCGATGTCCACCAATTCGTCTCCCTCATTATGAACCATCTCTTGCACACTATCTTCTCCTCGTACATCTTCAACATCAATAATCGGTGAATTAGGCACCTGCTCATCATTTTCCCCATTCTCCCCTTTGTCTTCCTCATCATTCATATTTCCCTCTTGCCAACCACTTGAACTAGTGTAAATATAGGGGTTATGAAATGATGTTTGTGTTCCAAACCATTCACCACCTCGTGCCATGCCAATATTCATCATTTCATGAGCATGAGATGTGTGCCTACATTATACAAAACAAAACAAACATCATGAATAAACAATTCCTTTAACCGTAAGTTGAATGGTTAAAATACATTTTTTAAATAAACTTACCTCAAACTAGGCGAAAGTTGGGGTTCATTGCACGCTAGTGATATAGACAAATCATCTTCTTCATTATCTTCCACACGCCTTCCTCTAGAGTTTCTACTCGACCTATTTCTGCGAGCACTCCTACTTCCGCCTTCGCCATCATTTGTAAACCTAGGCATGCGCGCCTCTTTTTCTACAAATAGCTCAAAGCTAAACACACGAGGCGCAAAGTAGAGCATTTGTTGCATAGAGTTGTCATCATCAATTGGTATTACGGTAGTCCTTGATAAAAAAATAGTCATTTTGTACTTCATACGAATTTTCCAAAATCTTTGGTCCAATTCCATTTTATTTACCACTTGAATCTCTAGTTCCTCGTAAGTACTTGGCTTATTAATAAATAATCCTATAATTTCACCACCTTCGTATTCACCTCTATCAATTCTGTCACCGTACATTAACACAAACGGAACCATTTCTCCCGCCATCTCTTCTCACAAAACTTTTAAGAAACACTATCAAATACTACACAAATATAACATAATCAATTTTATACAATACAAAAGCTACATCAATACGTATTTCTAACGGATATTAAACGCATATTACCCAGTAGAGACGCGAGCGACGGGGCGAGGAGGTGGCCAGAGAAGTTGCTGACCGAGGCAAGGTGAGGCGGTGGCGAGGACGGGGAGGCCGTGGCCGGGGCGAGGACAGGGAGGCGGAGCTGGCCGAGACGGTGGCGAGGACGTCACCGGAGAGTCGAGGCAAAGCACCGGAGAGAGAACGAAGTTAGGGCTCGGTGCGGCGGAGCCCGAGCCCGAGGATATAAATGAAATGAAAGACGTCGATTAACGCCTTTAATGCAGTTAAAAAAAGGGGCGTTGTTGAAAGGCGTCGGTTTAAAAAAAAAGTCACGCACGCTGGCGCCTGCATGGCTTGTAAGAGCACATGTTCGGGAATTATTTGCTACAGTGCATCAAAATGAATTTTTTTTAAATGATTTATTATATAATTTTCCCTTGTAGAGAAGTGGAGGATTTCAAAACAAAGGGCCCTGCATAACTGGGATGGAAAGGGGACGTTCAAAATGAGTGGGCCCATAAAATTTGGGCCAGGCCTAAACAATAGGTAGGACCATGAATTGTACGATCGTGTAGAGTTTTCTTATCATTTTATTAGGCTTTGTGCACTTGGCAACTTCTCCAACTCATGATTTTTAAGGCAGTTTGAATCTGGATCTCTTCGAGGCTAGAAAGTGCATGAGCTTGTATTTATTGCAAATTTTTTGATAGAAATCTTTCTATCTACCATGTTCTGAAATGCCAACAACATAATCCAGCTACTCCAAAAGTTGGATGTAAATGATGGCAAAAGAGGGATAGAGACGAACTTAAATGGAATTAATAATAAAAGATATGACTTTATCTCTAACAAAAAAGTTGACTAAAAATATGAATGAAGGCGTAAGATCCATGTTGCCGAACCCAAATAGTTGGGGAAATAGGTTACTTATTATGATCAGATCTTCCAACTTCATCAAATCCCCCATGACCACTGACAATGTTTCCGTACTTATCACCTTCAGCTTGAGAGTTCTAAAATGTAACAGAAAACGATAGGGGATTTGGATAATGTGATTCTTTGAATATCAATATAAATGTGACCGAAACATGCACATCTGGGCGTTTGGTCTAGTGGTATGATTCTCGCTTTGGGTGCGAGAGGTCGCGAGTTCGATTCTCGCAACGCCCCCTTCTGCTTTTATTTTATTCTTCTTCTTTACGGATGACTCTGTCTAGTAGAAAAATAAAAATTTCACTGGTTTTTATGATAAAGTTTTGAAGTCAAGACTCTGTCTATTATATTTGTGACTTGGCTTACTGACAAAAGTGACTCGTAACCAATTTTATGTTTATTTTTCCATACAAACAATTAACTATACTGTAGCTTTACTTAACGTAATGTACTTCTCCAAGTGTACTGTATGCACTCTCTTAAGTGTAATGTAGTCAGTTTAGATATTCCCATTAATCACCATGTGGTGTAGTACCTTCTCTTTTTGATAAGGTCACCCCATCTCATGCGCGTCAGTATGCGCCAAGGCGCACAGTAATCAACGGGGTCGGACCGGTGATTCAAACCCGCCTGCCTGCCGTGTGTGTTAATCAAGGTGGGTAAGTGATTCAAAACCGCTAAATCAAAATCCGACGGCCCACGGTACGATGGCGCACGCCAACGCGCGTGAGGCATGACGCATATACACGGAACTCGTATAAATTGGTCTTAATTTTGAGCGCATGGGCGGGCTGGGGTTTTGAGGGTCCTCCCTTCCAATCAGCAATCAGTAGATAACAGCCGGAAGTTGTGTTGGAAACTGGAAAGTTTCCTATCTCCTCTGTTTCCCGCCAGATTTCTTCAGCTGGCGGCTGTCTCGATAAATAGATTGGGTGAAGATGAGTCATCTCCTCATGCATCAGCTGCTCTGCTCAATTCCCCCACTCTCCCCACCTCAACCCAAACCCATTCCTCAAAAGCTTGCTTTGATGGGTAGCACTCAATCCCACATATGGCTTCGCGCGTTTCGGCCGAATGCCGCCTCCGTCAGCGGGTCTGGCGCTGAATTTTCAGGCAAGATCGCATTTCTGTTACTTTAATTTGGTTTGTAGTTCAGTTATATTGCTTGCATTAGTTAAATATCAAGGATATTAGTTATTTGGGGCATAAATTATCTCTGTGAATTCTACTTAATAAAAGAATTAGTTTTGAATTGGCTAAGTATTAGGTAAATTTATTCTTGGAAAATCTTTAAGATTGGTAGTTTACTTATCAATTGATGAATAATGTTTAGAAAGTTGCTCATGTTTCAGTTAAAGCGCGCCTAAGGCTGAGAGATTGTTCGAGGTTTTCTTTTGTATTGATGTTTCGTTATATAACTTCCATAATTAGTTAATGCATGCATATAAAGAATTTTCTTTTGGATACGGATAGAAACATTAACAATTTATCGACTATGCAACTTCTGCAGAACGCTGATGAAAGGAATGTTATTTTCTCTGCTTTTCCATTGGCTCTTCTGGAGATAGAATAATATGAAGTTTTTATTATTCTCAAATGCTAATGAACCGGCTGTTAACCCTTTTTAAATAGCTTTCCAAAAATTGCCTAAATTATGCTAAGATTACTTCTACACTTCTACTGTATAGTTTTGCATTCACTTCTATCGAAGGTTAATTTTTTTAGCAGATATGATCACTAAGTAATGTTACTAGATTACTTTAAACAGTTCATGTTGTTAGTGTTGTGTATACCATCTGTCACCTGTATTTTTAGTTTCATCAGTTTCCTTGCAATTCTGCTGAATGTTTCCAGCGAGATTGTATCTCCTTGACATAAAACATTTCGTTCACTTCTACGGATGATGAAGGGTGAGAATCTATGCTGAATTTAGCTGTTAAGATTCCACTAACGTGGCGATTATCGTTTCTTTTTTCTGGAAATTTGCAGGTCTGACAAGCCCTGGAAATAGACGGAAAAGATCTAGTGTGGCTGGCATAGACCAAGACGAGTTACTAGACCCCCCAATATTGGCTGATCCTGACAGTTGTTTCTGTGAATTCAAAGGGGTACAGGTCCATCACAAAGTATGCGAAGCAGATGAAGACATCAATATGTCATTTCAATTGGAGCATTCTCAACCCATCACGAAAGATCAGCCCACCACCTATCCCATAATATTATTGCATGGCTTTGGTGCTTCTGTTTTCTCATGGCACCGAATACTGCAGCCTCTTGCAAAGATAGCTGGTGCAAAGGTTCTTGCCTTTGATAGGCCGGCTTTTGGCCTTACTTCAAGACCAAACTTACATGGTGGTTCGAGCTTGAAAAGTGAGACTATCAAGGAAATCAATCCATACTCGACAATGTTTTCTGTTTTAGCAACACTATCATTCATTGACACATTAAAGTCTGAGAAGGCTATTCTTATGGGGTATGTCCAGTAATTGGTTGAAATGCATTTTGTTGACCATTTGGTTAAGAGGGGTGGCATCTGGACCTGTTATTAGAAAGTATAATTAAAGGAAAGATAGAACACCCAGTAAAGAATCCAATATTTGGTGATATTGCAAAACATAGTTACTTTTTTGCGTGCTTTTGATCAAAAGTGACACATAAAAGTTACAGTCCTTGTGGATGCGCCTGCCTAATCAGGAAATGGCCTAATGATTGAGAAAAATGACAGATTGTCTCGGATTAAAAAAATATATGATGTTTGTATGTTAATAGTGCTTCTTAAATTTCTGTGATCCTTATGATGTTTCATTGGGCAACTATATAATTTTTGCATAGTATTAAAATGTCTAGAATTTTTGTATTAAGTTCTATGCAAATACAAGAGTTTTCAAACTAGATACTATTCTTATCCTTGATTTTTTATTTTATTGTTGTAACAAGTCCTTGCTCTTGTGTACAACTCAATTGCTTGTTTCCTATAACTTTTCCTCTTGAATAATGGGATCCAGGCACTCAGCTGGCTGTATAATTGCAGTTAACACCTATTTTGAAGCTCCTGAACGCGTTGCTGCTCTTATACTTGTGGCTCCTGCTATCGTGGCCCCACGTAAAGCTGTGAGAGAAGTTGAAAGAGGCAAGATCGACGATGAAATTTTAGATACTAGCAATCAAAAGAACTTAGTTGCTCACATTGGAACAATCATATCTAAGCTCTTCAAGTACATGGCGCAAATATTAGTGCAAATGCTGCAGAAGATTGCTGAAGTTTTCGGCTCTTTTTACAGGAAGACTTTGTCTGCATTTCTTCGATCTATTTTTGCGGTAATGCTGGTGAGTCATGCCTAAGCCAACCAAACTTTCTAATTTTATCTTGGCGAAATTGGTATTTCTTTTTCCTGAAGCGCATTAATGAACTTGGGAGGGCAGAATATCAAACTTGAATGGAGGATGATGAAAGAAACTTATTTTGTTTTCATTCTTTTTAATGAAGTAGTCTATTATAACATTAGTACCCGGTGGTATTTAAATGCACGTTGTGCTCTGTAGATAAGGACGGTAATTGATAAATTTGGTCTTGCTGCTGTTCGGAATGCATGGTATGATGCAAGTCAAGTGACAAATCATGTCGTGGATGGTTATATAAAGGCAAGCTTTATGTTGTTATTCACTTTTATTAAGCACTATGTTGAGGCTTATATGCAGGCCAATATAATACTTCCAACAATGATTGTATGTCTATGCAGCCACTTAGAGTCAAAGGTTGGGACAGGGCTCTTTTAGAGTACACAATAGCCATGCTTACAGATTCTTCACCAAAAGATAAACCACCGATATCAAGAAGGCTTCACGAGATCAGGTGTCCAGGTAAATATTTATTCATTGAACTTCTGTACACCAGCTTTGTCATCAAATGTGTGAAAATTTACCATAAGTTGTTTCAACAAAAAAATGATCATAAAGTTGTCAGTTTATTATGCTCCATTTAGACTTTACTTGTAAATAGTGTCCTGTTGAAGCAAAGAGATTGCGAAGTTATCTTCATATTGGCAACTATGATACCATCTTCATGGTTCCTATATCATATAATTTGAAAGTAAATATCTATTAGGAATTTAGGATAGTGTTCGTTTTGTACAAGGTAAGATACAATTTAATTCTCGTTATTCTTCCACTGTGGGTATCTCCTTAAATGCGTAATTCTGAGTTAAGACATTTTAGACAAATATGATTATTGCCTCGAAAGGAAAACTTTCCCTAAGAATTGTGATAGACACGGGGGAGGTCCTTGCCTTTCTGTCCTCATAATCCGTCGTGGTGGGGGCTCCAAGCTATTTTGCTTTCAGTTGCTGGTTTAATAATTAGCTTTATTTTCAGGTCACTTGTCCTCATGCTTGCCTGATTTCAGACCTCCAGCCATTTTATTAAGTCTTTAACTCTCTTTTCTCTCTTGTCTCACCTTTCCTTGATGGTACTACAAACTAAGAAGTACAAAAAGCAAATCAGACTTTGGATGCTTCAATGCTTAAAATGTTTTTAACTTTGTTGGTTGTGCTATGTATTCAATCATTTGAAATATGCAGTCAAAGTGAAAAGATGAATAAGTTTCCTCTAACTAAAAGAAAACCTAATATAACCAACATTCTTACTCACTGGTTCAATCCAGTGTTAATTGTCACAGGTGACAACGACCGGCTTGTTCCACTTTGGAATAGCAAACGTCTATCTGAAGCCATACCTGGTTCCTTCTTTGAAGTAGTAAAAAAGAGCGGGCACATGCCACATGAAGAGAGGGTAGACGAGTTCCTATCAGTTGTTGACAAGTTCCTTAAAAGTGTGTTTCAAAGCACTCACACAGGGCAGGTGCAAGCTATAGCTTGAGGATCACACACCTCTTTGTTAAATGACTGCCATTTTACATTCTCCCATTTGTGAGGCCAGATAGTCTGTCACTCAGGCTGATTATAAGCTGTATTTAGTTATATCTGCTCAAGAGAAGTGAGAAAGAATGTAGGACGATTGTTTGCTGTAATCAATAAGAAAAAGTGTATTATCTGCAAAGCTAGAAATATTGTGCCATTGGACTCTGAAGCTGGT
This sequence comes from Houttuynia cordata, assembly GCA_039654745.1. Taxonomy (NCBI): domain Eukaryota; kingdom Viridiplantae; phylum Streptophyta; class Magnoliopsida; order Piperales; family Saururaceae; genus Houttuynia; species Houttuynia cordata. The sequence goes on from CM077509.1 coordinate 21,894,055, forward strand.
TAAGATGGACTGTGAATCAAAGAATAGTAATGTTCTTTGAAAATGTTGAAATTGCTATGGCCGCTTACACCCGGCAATGCTTGCCCAACGCACACCACAATGAAGGCACAGGGCCGGTGTTTGGGCATTGTGGCAAATGTCAACAAACGTTTGCTGGTTACGAGCAGTTGTGGACCTTGAGACAAAATAATGTATCCTGATCTGTAGAGTTCGGTCCAAATGGACTCAAATCACTTTTCCGTGCCTGCCCCATTAGTTATAAGTTTCCAGTTGAACTGATTTATGCCTAGTGGGAAAAATACCACCCGGCCGCTATTCCTGGTTGGTAGCCGAGCTGGTTTCTAAGAACTGTCAAACTATTTTGCAAAGATGGCTGGTACAAAAGTTCTTGCCTTTGATAGACCCGCTTTTGGGCTTACATCAAGACCAAACTTACCTGGTGATTCAAGCTTGGGAAGTGAGGATAACAAAGAAATATATCCATATTCAACAGCATTTGCTGTTATGGCAACCTTATCATACATCATCGACTCATTGAAGTCCAAAAAAGGCTAGTAAATGGTTACATTGCATTTTACTGACCATTTGATTTAGTCTGGTGCAATCTGGTCCTGCTATTAGAAAGCAATGATAAAAATGTAAAGGAGAGATAGAAAACCGAATAAGAAATCTCACATCTGGTGAATGTGATTGTGACTTATTTTGTGTGTGGTTTTTTTACCAAAAGCGAAACATATTGGTTAATGTCCCTATAAGGATGCACTTGTCAAGTCTGGAATTGGCTTCATGAGTTAGAAGAGAAACAGAGGCACAGAGCAGATTCCATGTCTTGGACTGCAAGAAACTAGTTTGATGTTTGTGATGCTAATCGCACTTGTTAAAATATTTTTTACTCTTCAGATCTTCCTGGGCCAATTATATGGTTTTTACATATTACTAAGCCTTTTTGCTATTTCTTATAAGAATATTGTGAATCATAAGCTTGTCTAGAACTTCTATATCTTCTTTGTATAATAATTTTTTTTTTAAAGATCTTGTGGTCGAACTAATTCTTATATTCTTATGCCTTGTAAATAATTTTTTTTGCTACGTCAAGTCCTTGCTATTGTGGTGGCACTCAATCTATTGTTTCCCGTAACCTTTCCTACTAGCTGACAGCTGAAAATACGTACAAACTTGAACACTGGGATTAAGGCACTCAACTGGCTGTATAATTGCACTTGACACATACTTTGAAGCTCCAGAATATGTTGCTGCTCTGATACTTGTTGCTCCTGCTGTCATTGCTCCACGTAATGCTGTGAAAATCCAGAAGATGAATTTTTGAACACTGTCAATCTGAATAACTTATTTGTGCTCGTTGGATTAATCATATTTAAGCTCTTCAAGTACATGTCACAACTATAAGTGTCAATGCTGGAGAAGATGGCTGAAGTGGTTGCATCTCTGTACTGCAAAATTTTGTCAGCATTTCTTCGATCCCTTTTTGCTGTAATGCTGGTGAGTCATAATGCCTGGCCAAACAGTTCCCAACTTTCTTGGGGAATTTGATTGCATATGAACTGTCCAAATAATAAACTTGGGAGAACAGTTTTCAGTCTTAAGCTAGCTTGGAGAACAATGATCAGAATTATTATGTTCCTTTCTTTTTAAAGTAGGAACTCTGATATAACGTTTCATTCTCTCTATTGTATGAACCACTGTTGTGCTCTGTAGATAAGGATGATCACTGACAAATTTGGTGTTGCTTTTCTTCGGAATGCGTAGTATGACACAAATCATGCGACAGATCATGTCCTGGATGGTTATACCAAAGTAAGACTCATACTGTGTGTTTTTTTCATACTGTGTGTCTTTTTCTTTCTAAAAAGGGGGTTTAGGAGACCCCAACCTTTTTATTAAAGACTGATACTGTTATTACCATGCTCCCATGTAAAAGCAGACTGGTTTTCATTGTTACCAGCTTTGTGATGGAAGGTGGCTATATTAATATTTCATGTGCAACCATCATGTCATGAAGCCAATCCACATGTTTGGAAAGGTGTATGATGAATATGATGATGCTGAATCTTCTTATCATTGTCCCCTCTTCGGAGGGTTGCGTCAGGAAGGGCATCCGGCGTAAAAACTTGCCACTATGTTACTTTGTATGGATTTTGTACCATTTTGATTCCGATAAGAGTCAAATGCGGTATATAATCCATGCCGCCGACCTCAGATAGCTGGGATAAGGCGTATGATGATGATGATGATGATGATGATGATTAAGCATTATGTTGAGGCTTTTATGCACGTTCATCTATAATATGTAGTGCATGCAAAATTGTTGTATGACTATGCAGTCATTAAAATCAAAGGTTGGGACAGGGTACTTCTAGAGTACATAACAGCAATGCTTATAGATTCTTCGCCAAGAGATAAACCATTTGTATCAAGAAGACTCCACTATATCACATGTCCAGGTAAACTTCTTCTTTAATATCTGTTATGCCAGCTTTATCATCAACTGCATTATGTTTTGCATAAAGTTGTCAGTTCATTGTGCTCCTTTTATATTTTGCTTATGCATAGTATCCTTTTGAGGCAAAGAGCACTGTGAAGCTATCTTCAATTCTTTCATATTGGTGTAAGCATTAAATTTCATAGTGATGAAAACGTAAGTATCAATTTACATGATCCATTAATAACATACACATGAATACATCATGGAGTTTAATGAAAACAATCATAATACATAATGAAATCTCATGCAACAATACAATTATAATGAGATATCCTTCATTCAAGAAGTTTAGAATACATACCTCCTTCCATAGTATTGCACTTGAAGGCTTTACTCCGAATCCATGATGCGTAATAACAATATATGAGTCCAGAGATCAGTCTCTCTCCCTGGCCTTTTCACCTTAGGACGTCCGTATGATGGAGAGGAACGTTCTTCCAAAATTGGCGAAGAGAGGACTGTCTCTTATTTTTCCTTTCAAGATTTTTTCCTAATACTACCTCCTTCTAATGAAGCCTGTCTGCGTCACGAGGGAGCAAAGTCAGCCATCTAATTATGGATGCATGTTTTCTCAAATGCAGACAGGCTTCATTGGACGGAGGGAGTATTACAATCCAAAATACAGGATCCACAATAAATAACTAAATCCATTATATATTATATCATTAATTTGATTATATACCATTCGTGTTGTAAAGTTGACTTAATACTTAATAATATCATTACATTGGCCAGCCAAAGTCATATTTGTAAAGAAAATATCATGTCAATCCATATATTTGGTAACTTCGACCTGCCAATCTGCAAATCCCCCGAGATCAAAATGGGTTGACTTCAGATAGTATCCTTAAATTGGGCATCCAAAGTTGATCTTTTGTAAAGAGAATATGCCAAAGTCGTATTTGTAAAGAAAATATCATGTCAATTCATATATTCTGCAACTTTGACCTGCCAGTCTGTAAACCGCCCCAAAACAAAATGAGTTGGCTTCAGATGCTTAAAGTGAATTGCCTTAATGTATTCATTCACTTCAGTCAACTGGAAATGTTTAAGATGAATAAAGGTCCTACTTACTAAAATAAAACTGATTATAACTTTCTTGCACACTGGTTGAATCCAGTGTTAATTGTCACAGGTGACACCGATCGGCTTGTTCCGGTTTGGAATACCAAACGTCTATCTGAAGCCATACTGGCTCCTTTAACCTTTAAAGCAATACAGAAATGTCTATCTGAAATGGTCTTGCCTTTGCTCATCAGATTGGCATTGAGTAGCTCATATTTTCAGTGTGATGGTCAAGACAGGCTTCTATGAAGCAGTCATGATATTTAACCAGTCCCGAGTTTGAATCCCTACACCATTGGCCAACCACCTCGGATTATGTCCTATTTCTCCCGTGTATGATGGGTGGGCCTTGTAAAGTTCCCTAGGTGAATGGCGGCCTCTTCTAGTTGGGTTTGAAGGACTCGACAAAGGGATGTTTACGAGCCGACTCGAGGCGAGCTTTAGGCTGATTATGCTTGAACTTGAAATTTCAGTTTCATAGTTCATGCTAAGCTTGAGCCGAATCGAGTCAAGTCGCTTTAGCTTGTTAGTCGGCTTGGTTTAGTTTATTTAGTTTTCATATCCACATTCCGGACATGAATAAGAGAAGGAGAGCCTATTATATATGTGTTCTAATTAGTTTGAATCCATAGATGTTAAGAAATGATCTTAGTTCTCATGAAACACATTACCTATCTTTTCTAAACAGAGACTGAAGTAATTGTATATATTAAAAAATAAAAAATAATATAAGATATAATAAAATTCGAGACTTTGATTGATATGAAATCCATACACAGTGGAAAAAACATACAAATGATGATTTTTACCTTCTCTCAAAGACAAAGGGGTGTTTACGAGCCGAGTTAAGGCAAGGCAAACAGAGGTATGATTGAGATTGGCTTGACAAACTTCGAGCTCGAATCGATACAAGTCTAGTCAAGCCTTCGAGTTGGTTTTAACCCCTTACTCAGACACCCTCATTATAAAGAAAGTCATATATTATCCACCAGTTTCATATTCTATGTTTTTTCATGTACAAAAAAAGCTGTCGCTTTCTTTTACCAAAAAACAATATTTTGTCTATTTTAGGAAACAATATTTTGCTTTTTATTCTGTCTTTATTTTTAAAGAAAAAAACAATATTCTTGCTTTTTTCAAAATAGAAACAAATACTCTACCTTATTTTGTATCTTTTAATTTGTTTTTCTAATAAAAACAAATATTTTCATCAGTTGTCTGATTAGTCACAGCTGAAGCCCAATTCAAGTCACAACCTTCTCTACCAATCAGACCTCTGCTGGCTTGATGGTTCACCTCCCCAGGAAGCAATGCGGTGCCGAACGGCGACATCCTGGCTTGAGCCGGTGCCCAGTTGTGCTGTACAGTTTGCACTTTGCATGTTGCATGTTTCGCACATGGCTTGGCTTAGAGCCGAGCCATTAACATTGGCAAGCACCATATTTGATGAAGATATCCGCGTTGGGATAGCTCGGCTAGTCGAGCCGACGGCAGTGTGAGCCGGTCCTACCTCTGTGGTGGGCCTCCACCAGCTCTCCGGCCCTAGCATACGGCTGGCCCTTCTAACAGCCCTAATCCGGCCCATCCGCTCGGCCCAGATAGAAACACGCGATAAGTTTTGGCTTTCGGCTTCCACAGCTTGTGCGAGGCCCAAATAATCTCCAGCATGCCAAAGATGAAGGGCTTTTTCATTTGCTGCAGCATGTAGCTGCTCTCCTTCTTTAAGGAGTCTCTCCAGTACCAATCCCATAGCATAATCTTCCAGCAAGCTTTGTTCCTTTGGAGTCAACTACAAAATTTAGACACTAGTAAATTAATTATGCATACTCAACTTACTATTTAATTGCTCATTTTAGCTGAAATCAAAAGGGTATGCCTATTCACACCGTCATAAAAACTAAACATAGCCCAAAACTCATCCCTAAAAAGTCACAAACGAATGTGTTAAGACCATAGTTAGCGGCGCTTTCGGGTCGAGGTTAGTGAAAATATAAGTATAAATGGAAAAGGCTAGCTCACACCTAGCCCGTAAGTACGCTCACCACTGCCACACGAAGACATGGGGCCTGCATTTGGGAATGACAATGCACAAGGGGGAGCACTCTTGAGTTACTCTAGCTATTATAGCCTACTTAATTTTATGGGATTAACATAAAGTGACTATGCGAAAACACATAACTTACAAGGTACCATTGATTAGTGCTGGCTGCTGCAGAAGTATTGAAGAAATCATGTTGTGGGCTGAAGTTAATTGGATGGTGACTGTTGATAGAAAAGGCCCCCCTGCTCACACTTCTATCTGTCATAAGATGAAACTATTTGCTAATGAGAAAATGTAGGCTGTAGAGTGGTCATTAATGAGATTCATGTTATGTTAACTTATGTTCTGAAAACAATGAATGAAGATTTTTACTTCAAGGATGGCAAAAATGGTAAACAAAACAACCAATCCAAGCTGTTTTCTCTACCTGCAGAATCAAAGGCAGCAGTTGGAACATGATTGTTGATGTTCACAATGTTGGAGATGTGTTCAAGAAGCGAGTCCATCCCAAGGCTGTTCATCCGTCCAGAAGAATAATATTCCAATTTAATATACGTCGAAGGCAGGTAAACTGGAATATAGGTGATAAAGTCACATATTTGTAGCCAGACTTGCATGTTGAAAAAAGAAGAAAAACATGAGGACTTACTGGTGGGATGAGCGGAACTGTAGGTCGAGCCAGCAAAAAGAATTATAGGCATTAAAAGAAATCAAAGAAACTAGTAAAAAAAAAATTGGTGTCGAACATTGGAACATGGCAAAGTAATTTGGCTAAATTGATTGTTCATATTTTTGCGGCCTGCATTGTAGATGGCTCTTTTAAAGAAGAAAAAATATCTTATTTTCCATGCTACACATAAAGATTACAGGTTAACTATTTAAAACAACCACGTCATGTAAAAAAATTGGGTTGGCCACAATACCAGTTCTTCCCATAAATGGACTCAAATGATACAATTAAATTTAGAACATCAAGCTTCTTTTAAGGGAGACCAACACATTTTAATACTTTGTGTGGCCTTTTGTTGACATCCATCATTCATGCATCGTAAAGAGTAGTATTGACCAATAAATACTATTTAAGCCACTTACCAATGTGCAGCTCAAAATTTGATAATTATTGTTATAATAGCTATAATAATAAATATACATATATAATTTTAAAAAATATATACATATTTGTGATTAGCAGGTGCAATGTGCAGCCATTTCAGCGATTTTGCCAATTTTTTTGCCGAAATTGGGCGAGCATAATTTTTTTCGTGCATGGGTGTATGTATCACTGTGAACGGTAATCGAAGGCGAGCAAAAGGGGACCAAATTATTTGGAGCCATGCGATCACATGACTAACAACTTCCTCTCGTAGATTGCTTGATCTGTGCAATGCATAATTCACAGTCCTTATTAAAACTTGTTAATAGAAGATTTATTAAACTCACACAAAACCTTGCAAAGATCTACTGAATTAGTACTGAGATTATGGAATCACAAAAGCGGCTTCACTTATATAAGTGCTAACCAACTTCTTATCTGCCATTAAATGACAAATTCAACAGATTTAAGCGATCTACAACCTGTAAAAAAATAAAAAATAGATGCTTGGAAAATAAAATGCACGGATAATTATTCACATATAGTCATGACCCAAAACGAGCACATAGAAAGATTAAATTCAAAATTCAAAGAGAAAAAAATGCAACAACCATTGGCATTAGCAATTACCTTGTTGGCAACTTTTTTATTATTTCACGATCAACTGAAGCACCTACACAAGTCAATAGATTTTCAAGCATAAGAAAATAAACAAATAGAAAAATAAACTACTGGCACATATGAGAAGAGGGTAGCTTAAGAAGAAATTATGGAGTGAGAAATATGTAACCTAATTGTGAGGGCAGATAGAAGTTCTTGAATGGTGTTTTCCCTATCAGTTTTTCCGGATATTTATAGGGCTAGCTTATTAGAAAAAATTGTTATTTGTATTCGACAAATATGGCAACATGACATTGTGAATTTAGTGAACCTTGCACACATTTTAATTGTGAATATTTTGCAACAACGCTACAATATTCGGTCAGCGGTACAAAATAGAAAGTCCACTGATTTTCATAATGCATGGATGGCAATATTACACGGTACATAGGAGTCAACGGATCGACAATCATAAAAATAGTTAGATTGATCTTATCTCTATGTAACAATAGTGCTTATCATGTAGAGCAAAAATTAATACACATCAATCTTCTTTGGAATTTCAAATTTTGATTTGCTGCCTTTTCTCAAAGTTTCAGTCCCAATTCTCATATTTTTATTTACTTCCAACATTTTAGGTAAAACCATCCCTAGACATAATGCTAGGATAGTCACAGAAGATTCGTTTTGCAAAACAACGAGCTCATTTCACGTACTAAAAGGCAAATGTGGATGTCTTTCCTAGGGTTTAGTAACCAAATAGGAGGAGCAATTACACTAGTGAAGCAAACACCAAGAGCCTTGTTGGAGAACATCCTAAAACACACATTCTTTGTGTTGTAAGTTAGAATCTTAAAACTTAATTAAGGAGCAGAGTGCTACTAATATATACTCCCTCTGTCCAGTGAAGTTCGTCTGGATTTTGAAAAATATGGGCCCAATATTGCATGGCTGTACTGTTTGCTCCCTCAAGGCAAAAAACGTGAAAGATGAACAAATAAACTCTTATAGGGGCCCTAGAGTCTAATAAAGTTCACTCATTTTGCAAGGCAGGCGAGCTTCATTGAACGGAGGGGGTATGTCAAACGTATGCAATGAGGATACTCCAATGCTTGTACATTTTCATGGCTTTGACAACATCTTATACATCCATGATGTGAGTAAACGTAGTGTCAATTTTGAGTCTTAGACCTTTAATTCATTCTTTGTCATACTGCTACAAAAAGAACAAGTAGTAGGCCATTTCCAAACTAAGTACAAAATTAAAAGTTGTTCTTTGTATTCGACGAATATGGCAACATGACATTGTGAATTTAATGAACCGTGCATGCATTTTAATTGTGAATAATTTGCAACGCCGCTACAATATTCGGTAAGAGGTACAAAATAGAAAGTCCACTGATTTTCATAATGCATGGATGGACATATTACACGGTACCTAGGAGTCAATGGATCGACAATCATGGAAATAGTTAGATTGATCTTATCTCTGTGTAACAGTAGTGCTTATCATGTAGAGTAAAAATTCATGCACATCAATCTTCTTTGGAATTTCAAATTTTGATTTGCTGCCTTTTCTCAAAGTTTCAGTCTCAATTCTCATATTTTTATTTACTTCCAACATTTGAGGTAAAACCATCCCTAGACATACTACTAGGATAGTCGTAGAAGATTCGTTTGCAAAACAACGAGCTCATTTCACGTACTAAAAGGCAAGTATGGATATCTTTCCTAGGGTTTTTAGTAACCAAATAGGAGGAGCAATTACACTAGTGAAGCAAACACCAAGAGACTTGATGGAGAACATCCTAAAACACACATTCTTTTTGTTGTTAGTTAGAATCTTAAAACTTAATTAAGGGGTAGAGTGCTACTAATATATACTCCCTCTGTCCAGTGAAGTTCGTCTGGATTTAGAAAAATATGAGTCCAACATTACATGGGTGTACTGTTTGCTCCCTCAAGGCAAAAAACATGAAAGATGAATAAATAAACTCTTATAAGGGCCCTAGAGTCTAATAAAGTTCACTCATTTTGCAAGGCAAGCGAGCTTCATTGGACGGAGGGAGTATGTCAAACGTATGTCCAATGCTTGTACATTTTCATGGCTTTGACAACATCTTATATATCCGTGATGTGAGTAAACGTAGTGTCAATTTAGAGTCTTAGACCTTTAATTCATTCTTTGTCAATATTGCTACAAAAAGAACAAGTTGTAACACCTGGAAAATTAGTAAGTATTTTAAAACCGAAAGTTGACCCTCTTAATATTTGATTTGGTCATATTTTACCATATGGGAATTAAAGTTGGTGAGAAGAGCTTTCCAACGCCACCAACTATGCGCAATTTGGAGTTCGGAGTGAAAAGATATGAGAAATTGAATTTTGTTTGTGCGTAGCTGCGATCGATCGCCATAACCAACGATCGATCGGCAAATTGAACCGATCGACGCCTTATCAAAACGATCGATCGTAGTTATTATGATTATTGACTGTTTTGTTTCGGGTAAAGCGATCGATCGGCTGTAACGCAGTAGTGTAGAACAACGCATACGACGATCGATCGCCAGTTGCGGTTTTGCGATTTCTAACTTATTTTTGGGGTGGATTTGCATGGAAAAGATATCAAATCCCAATTGGACTTGATTTGCACGTCTCTAGAAGGGGTTGGAAGTATCCATGATATGGAAAATTAGTTTAAGAAGAAATTCTCCCCCAACTCTATATAAACCCTAGAGAGTTGGCTTGTGCCATTGCAAAAACCTAACCCTAGAATGTCTAGAAACCTTTCCCCTTCTCCTTCCCACCTTCTCCTTCCCATGTTCACCCACCTCCTTTAAGGCTTCTTCTTGTGAGAGTTTACAAGAGCTTGGAGCGGGAGTTTTGGAAAAAGCGGAGGAGACGAGCAATGCGTAGAAAGGCGGAATCTTCGGTGAATTAAGTAGGATGGTTTTTCCCCTCTTCTCTCTTCTGATTATATGATATTGACAAGTGTTTTGATTCAGTACCTTAGTGTATTATGTGGATTCTTGTGAGATGAATGAATTATGTCATTATTTCTATGCGTAGTGCATTATAATCATATGTGCATTCATATTCCGTTTCTAGATGGGAATTCACACATAAAATCTAATGCTTTATTTATTTTCCAGAGATTAGGAGTTCTGGTATTTCTTGATGGACTATGATCCACGTTGAGTTTTGGTGTCTTCATGTGTGTCTTGCATTAAAGGTCTTATTTGAGATGTATTAATAGTTAAGACTATGTTATATATAAAGGAACATGAGAAAGGTGTGTACTTTAGTAATTCCAAATCATCCTAAGGTCTGTAATTGATCTAGGAGGGGAGTATATGGTCTCTTAAGGATATATTATCAGCTATAATGTGTTATTAAGTAAGATAATCAAATTTAATTAAGAGTCTTAATCTCGGCTAGAACTATTTCTGTGCTAACAGTCAGTAGTAAATAACTTATAACTAATTCAAATAAAATCGGAAAAATATAAAATCAGTGGGGTTAGAAACTAGACTCACGAAGGTATTATCAATAAAAATTTCAGAGGCTGAGACTTACTGTACAGAGCACAGTAGCAGTCAGAAGAAGACTGTTGTGCAGGAGGCAGTAAGCTGAATCTGAGAGAAAATATTAAGTATACAAATAATATCATGAAATATGATATGATAATGTCTAACGTGTCAATACCAATAATTGGATTATATTCTTATGGAATATCACAGTAAGAATTGGGTTAGAAGTAATCTAATAAGGAGGGGTAATCCTTCGGTCAAGAGATTTATAACTATCTATCTTTAAAGCATTGATGTCGGTTTGATATTCTACTTGGAATTCAAATCGTCTAAGATTCTTTGATTTCTTATCTCTGATATTTGTATTATAAAACTCCAATGCGTACGAGGAATTCCTATCTAGGGCTGAGTGATTGATTGATTTTTCTACTATTTTTACTCGCAATCGCACGAGACTCAGTATAGTCTAGTGGTAACGAGGTCGAACCCAAAGGACTTGGACTGATTCAACTTAATTCTAATGAAAGATTTGATTTTTTTATGAAACTAGTTATAACAGAATGAAAAGTTCTAATTTAACAAAGCAATGAAATTTATGTGAAAATAAGATGATGAGAAATATACTAAGACTTCGAATCCACCCAAACTAAATAGCTATCCTCTCCGTTAAACCCGTACAATTCCAAGTGATCAATTACCCGTGCCCCTCTCGAAGTCACAAATAATCGTAATGTGTGCAGCCCTCTCGAACATGCAACTAAACAATTAAATCTAATTTAATTAATCTCCCTCTCTCGAGCAAAGATCAATCATAAAAATGCAATTTTTATTCAAATAATACCTTGGAATTCGCTAAGATCTCTCGAACATTAACAAACCCTTAACTAACAATTACTCTACCCTCTCTCGAGCAACATAATAATCATAACAAAATATTAAGCACATGGAATAAAAATCACTACTTTAGAAATGCAAATAAGTATTGAGAGTCAAACAATCAGCAGGGCTTCATCTAGTCTTAGTACAATGAAATTTAGCTAGACATAAATAAAAGGAAAGCAAAAGCCTGGTTTGATCGGTTCATCAGCATCTTGCAACAGTGGTTTGTCGTCCCGTCTGCAATCAGTTCGGTCTTTTGAAATCCAGTCTCCTCTCTCGAGTCAGACCAGTTCTCCTTTCAGCACAAACAGACCTCCTCTTCTTCGAACCAAACAGAACCCAACAACACAGTCAGCTCTCTTTCTGCCTCTCTTTCTCAGCCAAAACAAAAACCGTTCACCTTCTTCTCTCACAGTTCTGTTATATATGGTGCAAAACACAGCCTGCTTTCGTCCCAAAATCAGACAGCCTTCCAAATAAGTCTTATGTGCCAAATCGAATTCCCGTTGCTTCTTTCCCTTTCGAGAAATTAACAATACAAATTGCTTTCTAATCTCGCCCAATTTGGGGTAAAAATCCCATTTTTACACTCTCAAAACAGAGCCATCGGCCAAAATTGAAAAGGCTTCCATTCTAATCCCAAATCAGACAGCCTTCAAAGACTTCAATCAAACGAAATTTTGGATACTTACCATTCCGATCAAGATCCAACACTCAATTTTTTCCGATTCGATTCTGTCGCACATGACTTTCCAAATTGAAATCTTTCCTTTCGTTGCTCTGTTTTTTCCGTATTCTGCTCTTCTCCGGCACCGCCGTGGCCGTGCCGTCTCTCGACCCATTCCGGCCTCGCCCAGCTCACCGTCAAGACCTGTCGCCGAGGCCCATCTCGCCGCCGTCGAGACCCAGCTCTTCTTTTTTGGTGAGACCATCAAAACAGAGCATCGAAGCTTCTGTTCTGAAACAGACGAAAGCCCGAGCGCCCGAGCTTCGACTCGGGCCGGGTTTTTTTATTTCTTTTTTTATTTTTTATTTTATTTTAACTGAACCGGCACTGAACCAGCCGGTTCAGCGCTCCTTTTCTTTTTTTTTCTTTTTTTTTTGTAACCCGTCGTATCGATCTCGCGCGTCCAATCTCCGATCTCGGCACAGAACCCATTTGACGTGCATTCTCTTTGGCGATTTAGGACTTTTACAACCTGCATAAATATAGTTAAATATAATTTATACGCATCATAAATTATAAATCCATTAAACCCAATTAACGCATCTAAATTAATCAATTAAGCACATTTGTTTATTAATCTCCTAATTACTCACCTAACATGAATAACCCATAAAATCCTTACTTTCAACTAAAATTACGACTAACATATAGGTAAAAAGGCATATAAAAATGTGTATATTTTGTAACTATCACTGAGCATGAAAGGTATGTATTGATTGCATGTTACTCCTTCGGTGAGTTGTTATTATTCGAAGTGTTTGGGTTATCTTGTTATTCCAAGAGTGATTTACATGCCTTTGAGAAGCTTGTTAATCTATGCTACTCCAATGAGTGAGTTATGTGTTGGCCAAAGACCTTGACACTTCTATCCATACTCCATGAGAGAGTCTATTCTGATAAGAGATACCTTATGATCTTATAGTGTTGCGACCTCTATTCCTTTGAGATATTGCTCATATTGATTACATGATTGTTTCTTCCACTGGAGATCTTGCGAGGCTCTCCCCATGGTGGATTCATAGTATGCTCAATTAAGCCATTGCTAGATCTTGCGAAGTCACTTATATTTATGGGGTTGTGATTCCATACTGCCCGAAGGGAAGCACTATACGTACGTTAGATTGTGGACATTACGGAAGGTCCTCAGTCTCCGCCCATCATGTCCGTAAGCACTGGTAAGGCCAACATCCTAGACGCATGGCAGGGTTCCAAAGAGAGGAATCCTAGGGTGGTTCTGGTATATTATTTTAGTCACTTGCGAGCGGCCAGATTAGCGAGCAGAAATTGTAACTCCTTTCACTTTAGATGTCAGGAGCCTTTGATATAATTGTCATTCTCTCCTTACCCTTATGTATGGTAGGAGCCTTATTGATGTTTTTCCTATACTTGCGAGTTGGAATTGTTATTGTTGACTAACCTTGCAGGTGTATCGACCTCTGTTCAGTTCAAATGTTGTGGAATGTCTATAACCTTTGTTATTCTTAATTCTCTTTATACTGCTTGTTTTAATTCAGTGGGTTTTTACATCCAACTGAGTGTTTCTATGAAATACTCATGCATCCTCTGATGTAGGCGCAAATGAAAATTGAGATCAGGAAGTGCAGTAGTGGAAAGGCGGATTGCAGGCGCCGAGAAGAGTTTAAAGACTATTTAGTTATTTGCTTTGCTTTTATTAATGCTTATGACATTATTGGCAATTGTGTGCCATAGACTTATAAGCTTATTTTATTTAATTTTTTTAAATAGATTATTATTGAATAAATTTATTTTATATTATTTATTGATGTCTGTTATTGTATTACACTGATTGCGGGCATAATCGGTTACACATTCTTTTGAGATGATTGTAATCGGTGGTGAAATCGACTGTTCAGTCGCGTACTCGGGATCTCTACCTTGAAATGTATTCCATTGATTGGCTTCCACACTCCGATCGAGGTATGGGATTTCGGGGCGTAACACAAGTAGTAAACCTTTTGCAAACTAAGTACAAAATTAAAAGTTGTTCTTTGTATTCAACGAATATGGCAACATGACATTGTGAATTTAGTGAACCGTGCATGCATTTTAATTGTGAATAATTTGCAACGACGCTACAATATTCGGTAAGCGGTACAAAATAGAAAGTCCACTGATTTTCATAATGCATGGATGGAAATATTACACGGTACCTATGTCACGCCCCGGGCACCACCCGATTCGAACGGAACCAGGTCCAAGAGCCGAACCAGCGCACGGGGGCGACGTTTTAAAGAGATATAGCAGAAAACTCATACCCCACAAACGGGCGGTCTATCTAACAGAGTTACGCAACTACTTTGAGTAAGAGTAAATAAGTAGATATAAAAAAGGCATTAAGTCTAAAATTTGTCCACAAGTCATTAAACCCACAACTAGAATCCTGAGCCTACACACAGGGCTCGAAACAAAAGGATCCAGAAAAGATCTAAACATTAGTCTAGTATAAGTATCATCAACCACCATGTTTCATACTAAACAAAGTACAACAGAAAAGATAACCACGGCTAAAGGCCTCCACGCCCAATCCCAAGCTCTCTCTGATCGCTCCTCATACAGAGGATCCTGTCCATCTGTGTGTCACACCACGCAGCCCCAAAACAAAACAAGGAAAGGAGGGTGAGTATAAAACTCAGTAATGGTTTTGATACAATCAGTAATAATCAAGAATCATAATGATTTCACAATATGACAAATATAGATCCATAAGCGACCTGATTATACCATTCTCATTCTCATACTTTCTCATCATGTATTCATAACACATAATCCTGAATATTAATATCTCATTCACATGCTTTCATTTCATGCATTCATAACACATGATCCTGCATAATGATATCTCATTCTCATACTTTCACATCATGCATCCATAACCCATAATCCTGCATATTAATATCTCATTCACATGCTCTCATATCATGCATTCATATCTCATAAATTCACCCTGCACACAAATATAACCAACACATGGTACATATGCTCTCATATCATGCATAACTGTCACAATAAGTATGTATCAACACAATGGTGAATGCCTCCATCAAGGAGTAACACAACTATTGCCATGAAGGCAGGATATAATCAAGGCCACGAAGGCGTATCATGGTCTGGTTTCCACATAGGAAATGTAAGGTCGGGGTTGTCGGCCCCCAAATGCTGCTCGCCCTAGACTATCCTGGCCAAGGATGTCCGATTCCCACACAGAGAACCTAGAGTAGGTGTGTTCGCCCTGAGACATCTCCTGCAGTGGGGGAGAGCCCGAATTCTCACACAGAGAACCCTAGAACACGTGGTAGCTGGTGCACAAAGCGTATCACATTGGATGCTCAAATCTAGATGACAATCTCAATAATCTCATCCGCAAGGCAAGTACACAACTCGCCCCCCCCCCCCATATATCTCAATGTAGCTCGACTCAACCTAGGGAGTATACATGTTCCACATAGGAACGAAATCGAAAACATGTCCTTTCGGACCAACCAAGATTTGATTAATCCACCGATTGATTAATCGGGCACGCAATCTCAAACATTGCATACAATAGATCAATTTCGATTAAACAACGATAAAATTTCATCTATGAAGTCCGATCAATGATGCATGATATCATGGTACATCCATGAGCAAGACCTACGTGGGTTCCAACACATGGAACGTGCTCCCAATTCATCCCCCCATGCATCATAATCAGAGCATATATCAACTATAATTTTATAATAAACTTCCCACATGTGTGTGTATTCATGCATATTCTAATCACATGGCAATGCTTTGACATAAACTCACAAGTCAATATACGCATGATTAAATGCATTCAAAACTACGATTCCCAACGGAAATCCGAAACAATTTTCCATCATAAAACTTAAATCCAAACATGTGAAGTCGAAGTATCATTCCTACGGTCATGTCTCTTTTCCATACATCAAGTCATAGCATGATCACATCCATTTCCAAACAAGCCATACATGATATAAGAGAACACATCTCAAGTCTACAATATCCTATCCTTGCTGTAAACATGCTTCATTCATAAGGATTTCATCATAATGTAATTCAATATTAATATGCATCATTATCATCATGTAATACAATATCGCATACACGCTTAGCTTAATACATAAACTCACATCATCATTTCACATCTCCAGTGGCCTTATTTCAACATAAACTACCTTCCATAATCATTGGAATCATTAAATAGAATAAAAATAGTGAAATCAGCATCAATTCGAATTTTGCAAAGCCGATCAATCGGCTAAAAATACGCGATCGATCGCTATCCATCATTTTCTTTTTGAAAATCCCAAAAATCGAGGCTCCATTAACACATCTTGAAAGCTTAATACATGCCTCAAACATTAGCAAAAAACCATTAAACCTTCCAGAATATATCCACATATCATTTTAAGATGAAACCCCAAGAAATCTTAGCAAAAGATTAGCATTTATTAAACCCACCATTAGAGTACTATCAAGCATATCACATTCAAATAAAATCATGAAAATAAACCATTTTCTACCCAAGGCTGAGATTGAAGAACCCATTACCTTGACTTGATGAGAATGAACCTTCAATCACCTCCAACACCTTCCAAAAATATGATTTTGTGTTAATACACCACTAATCTCGATTTAGCTTTGAATATCAAAAGAAAACCTTAGATCTAGGGCTTTGGAAACATAAAAACAAGATTTTGAAGATTAGGACTTAGAAAATAATTGTAAAACAGTGATTACATATTTTCAAAAATGAATTGAAACAATGATGAAATCAAGATTAAGAAAGGTTTTGAGAGAAACCTAAAGAAACGGGTAAAGATTAAGCTAACATACCTCTAATCCTTTTCCTTTTTGACCTAATGGGGAATAAGCTCCAAATCTCCTGGTCAAGTCTATTCCCAATTTGGAAAAGTGCACAGCACTTTCCTTTTATATAAATAGTTGGGGTAAACCTAAGTAAAATGTGGGGTAGAAATAGAGTTTTTGGCTAAAATTGGAAAATTTGGCAATTTAATTCGAAATTAGGTCCAAAAAAATTCTGAAAATTTTTATGATGTCTGGGGCATTTTGGTCACAAAAACCTAATTTCGTCAGTGGGGCCCACCGGGGTCCCGCCAAACCCTAATTTTCGAAAAATTGGTGAAAATCTCAAAAATTCAGGTTTGATCTAAAATCACTTAAAACTCATGATTGCGAAGTTGGTTTTGATTAAAACTTTCATAAACCCATTTATTTTTTAAAATCACTAAATTTAACCCGAAAACGCTTAAACGACACGATAGCCGAATGAATAAAATTAAAATAAACCAGTTCAAGATGAGGGATCTTACAACCTAGGAGTCAACGGATTGACAATAATGGAAATAGTTAGATTGATCTTATCTCTGTGTAACAGTAGTGCTTATCATGTAAAGCAAAAATTCATGCACATCAATCTTCTTTGGAATTTCAAATTTTGATTTGCTGCCTTTTCTCAAAGTTTCAGTTTCAATTCTCATATTTTTATTTACTTCCAACATTTGAGGTAAAACCATCCCCAGACATAATGCTAGGATAGTCGCAGAAGATTCGTTTGCAAAACAACGAGCTCATTTCACGTACTAAAAGGCAAATGTGGATATCTTTCCTAGGGTTTAGTAACCAAATAGGAGGAGTAATTACACTAGTGAAGCGATCACCTAGAGACTTGATGGAGAACATCCTAAAACACACATTCTTTGTGTTGTTAGTTAGAATCTTAAAACTTAATTAAGGGGTAAAGTGCTACTAATATATACTCCCTCTGTCCAATAAAGTTTGTCTGGATTTAGAAAAATATTGGTCCAACATTACATGGCTGTACTGTTTGCTCCCTCAAGGCAAAAAACGTGAAAGATGAACCAATAAACTCTTATAGGGGCCCTAGAGTCTAATAAAGTTCACTCATTTTGCAAGGCAGGCGAGCTTCATTGGACCGAGGGAGTATGCCAAACGTATGCAATGAGGGTACTCCAATGCTTGTACATTTTCATGGCTTTGACAACATCTTATACATCCGTGATGTGAGTAAACATAGTGTCAATTTAGAGTCTTAGACCTTTAATTCATTCTTCGTCAATATTGCTACAAAAAGAACAAGTAGGAGACCCTTTCCAAACTAAGTACAAAAGTAAAAAAGGGAGGGACCGCCCCCCTCTTTCTTTCCTCCCCCCTCCCCATCCACTCTCTCCACCATACAAAAAACACTCCTCAGTTGGCCTTGCCACTAGCCACAACATGTCTCCCTACACCACCAGCAACATCTTAAAGGCCAACACCTTTGGCCACTGCCGCCAACTCCGCAGCCTCCCTACACCTTGTTGTAGTATAGAACATATATTTTTTTAATGAAACTATAGAACATATACTTCATCTATGCGAATATGTCGTTTCTGTCGTTAAATTGGTTGTAACAAGAGTTAATTATTAGTTAAAACTATAAATTAATGCATGGTTTAGACCTGAGATAGATGGGATAAGAGAGTGATAACAATTGGATGATGGGAGAATGCAGGCTCATGTGGGGAAGCAGCCCATAGCAAGGTGGTACTTACCACCTGAGGTCGACTACAGGCTTTCAATGCTGCCACCAAATGCCAAGGGTCTTGTGGTTTGGGTAGTTGAAGCTAAGGTATAAACAGCTTTCAGCTTTCTCTTCTCTAAACCAATAATAAGCCACTCCTGATGAATAACTAGTAAAATTATTTTTAAGCTTTGTTAACTTGATGAGTGGCATGAATTAACTACATTCATCACCTAGCGATCAACTAAGGTTACGTTAGAATTACTAAGTTTGATTGTTTATGTAGGTTTTATCGAAAGCTGAACTACAATTCTTGGCACTGCTTCCAAGCTTGAGACCCAAAGTTAATATAGATAAACAAAAGATCGAGTTGTATATATGGCCTGCGATCATATCTATTTTGGTGTGATGACTGACTTCTTAAATGTGTACATCTACTTGCCCACTGATTCATGCCATGAATTAATTTTTTGGGTCACGCAAGAGAAAATTTATGTGGAACCACTGAGAGAAATAGCAGACCTACCTCCAGGAAGTGCATGATTTTTAGTGATGGTTAGACAGAACAGATCAGTTCTATGTTCTTTATTAATCGGAGATCAGTGTATTTTTGAAGATTCGATTCTCACTGCTTCTCTAATCAAATACAACCCTCATTTATTTCTCTATGTTTTCTTAAATATGATATATATATATATATGGAAGAAATTAATTTAAAAGTGAATGGTTCATGTCTTGTGTGCAACGAGCAATCCTGGGTTAGCAAAAGTAGCAGTTTCATTATCGCGCAGCCAAATTTACCTTTTAGACTGCTTTTGTTTATATCTTTAGCACATTTACAGGGTATCTAGCATTTATGTTATAATATTTGAGAGTTGCATCAGCAAAAATTGCTGGACATTTACTTACAAACTCTCCAATCAAGTGCAGAAAAAAACAGGTTTTGTGTCTTTGGCAGCATATCTATTCATTTGAACCAATTGAGGAAGAATGGTATAACCAAAAAAAAAAAATTCTTGTGGTCAAACATAAAAACTATACCATTACTTGGATTACAATGTACAATTACGGTGACAACAGACCTTTGCAGTGACTAATAACATAGGTAAAACTATTTACATATTTTGTACAATAATGCAGAATGCCAGTATTTAGAAGCAAAAAAAAGCCGGTACTTGAAAATATTCTACATTCCAGCTTCCTCAACTAAGTCAGTTTGTGTCTGAACATTCATCTACTAAGAAGACTAGCTCCAAATCAAATGTTAGCCCTACACTGTCTGCTACAGAGAGCATACAACCTTTTATAAGGTTACAGCCCCCAGCTGAGAGGAGACCTACAACTTTTCAGGATCAATGACGGCTTTTTCTTATATTCAATCTGCTAGAATCAAAATGAGATAATCTTGATGAGAATGGCGCAGGAGCCGTATTGGAAAGACCAACAGATTCTGGAATATCAAGATCAGATTTCGTGGATGGGCCTGCACTTGCTCTCTTCTTATCAAGATCATGTGGTCGACTTGTTACAATTCTTACTTTCTCAATCTGCGTTCAATTACAGAATGACAATATTACAGCATGTACAAAAATATACAAAACAAGAAATGGCAAGCAAAAGTGGGTACTAATTAGTAAATGATTTTCAGTTGTTTTGGAGGTTTGACTGAAGGTCCAGATAATTACAACTACAGTTTTATAAGGTTCAAGAATGAATGCATAAGAAGTCTTATGCTTACCAGCTCAAGGTGATGGACAGAAGAGAATGCATCAGATAGCCTTTTCTGTAACTCCTCTGTTTTCTTTTTTTCATATTCTGCATTTTCCATTTCATTCCCTCGTTCCCCCATCTCTTGATATAGAGCTGTCACAAAAATGTAAGTAAATCTCAGATACAATTGCAACTTGGTAGGTCACTGGAGCAATTGCCCTCTTCCAATACCACACTACTACATAGCAAAGATGACCACGTACTGGGCACCTTTGCTTTAAATGAGTGATCTAAAAGCAACCACTAAGAACAAAATGAGCGTGATTTATGAGTATTCCGACAAATGCTTGACAAAATCTAGTTGGCAAGACTTAGACCTTCAGCTCCTTCTAACTTTAAAATTCAACCAACGATTTGATTAATAGATGTTTGCATAAAGTTTACCATATTTATAGTATTAAATATCAACAAATACCGAGACATATCAGAAGTAATATTTATCTACCTTAAATTCCAATGGAATGTTATTTATTTGTAAATTTTAGCATACAAATAAGTTCTAATATAATGTGATTCAATCTTCGTTTTTGTCTTTAAACATAGAAATCATTCATCCCTGCCCAACCAACTTGCCCTTAAATGAAAGATTTGTCTGAAATCTTATCAGACCACGTAGTTTTTACCCCATCCAAATCTGACAGCAGCTATTACTGTATACAAACAAACATTTATTCTTTGTATTTTTCAACTACTTCAAACACAATTTTTAATCCATTCCCACCATTATTTCCCGTGCAGTATAGGACCCTCAATTTATTCTCTCCTCATCAACTTGATCATTTCCTATTTGGCTCTCCTATTCAAGCCCTCGACTAGCAATATTCAGAGAGTGATGATTATTTCCTCTTCACTTCATGCCATTAGTATTTTGTGCAATTAACATGACATGCCCAAAGGTTTCCCCTCGCCTAATTACTTCCTGGGGTAAAGTGAAGTACGATCTAAGATTGCAATAAGGCTTCTAATTTCCCACCGATCCACCTCGGAACACAGTTCCAATAAAGCTTCATTTCATATGTTTTGTTTATAAGAAGATAAGGATGCCATGGACATACCTGTTAAAACAGACAGCACCCATGTCTGTGTTGGGATGTCGTGAAGAGTCTTTGCCAAAGTCAAAGAGGATTTCAAAATTTCCCGAGCCTGTGCTGTATCATGGAGAGCAAGAGCTAGAGAACCAAGAACAGTCAGATATTGAGATACAAGTTGGATATTCCCCAAAAGTTGGTGTGTGACCCTTAAGCCATAAGCTAAACTAGTCCTGCAAGTTAGAAATTGAAATATGCTCAAGTATTTATAAATTTTGACAACTCAAAAATGGCACCTACAGTAAAAATAGGCTCGAAATTATATACAGCGAAAAAATCAGAATTCAGGACAGAAGTTCTCAAAAAATAGGATGCAAATTATTGTAGAATAATATATTAGTTATAATGAGTAAAATGCAAACCAATGCACAAGATAGATACAGAAGAAACACAAGGAAGTAGCGCAAAGAGCATGAACAGCTATTGACAATGAGATATGTGATATTATGTGGGATGAAATTTTCAACACCTTACACATATTCCACCACACTTTGAAACTTCTACTACAAGCCTTGGTATCTATTTTTCTTTCAAAAGAATCAACACAAAAAAATATATGCAAAATCGTTCTGGGTGCGGGTGCTACCTGCAGTTATTCATAAAACCTTGATTAAAGTTTTAATCAAGATGCACATGGATAGATCAGGTGAATTAAATTAGACAATTGGAATTGGATATCATGGAACTAGATAAAGTAGCCATGCCAGGGCCTGTACTGACCCCCTATCATAAAGGACAAAATTCAAGAGAGAAACGGGCTGTTGGATACGGTCTCCGTAGAAAGGAAAGTGCCTGTCACTAGTTTTTCCTTTCTGGAAAGAAAACCAGAACGGGTCATTGCTTTTTTATGGCTTTTTACGGGAAAATGGGCTTTTAGGCTATCGCTCTTGGTATGTGAAATGACACCCACAACAGGTGGAGGAGAATGACAAACGCTCCTTTCGCCAGGAGGAGGTTCTCTGAGAAAGGCCTTTTTGGTGGAAAGGCCATTTCGACATGAAATGGTCGACCAGAAACTAGCAAGGGCCTTTCCTGGCTTTTCCCCATTCACATTTAACTGTCAAACAACTGCATAGTATATACTTAAGTACTGAGGATTCATTATCTAAGTACTCCATTTTGTGACACCCGTTGCCCAAAAACAAATTGTATTGCATGACATTCTTTCATGGACAGATACCTGCCATGAGCAAATACGAGGATAATTGGACAGCAACTTTAGCCACGCAGACAAGGATGTAAAAGCATGTGAATCTTAGGCAAGTCATCAAACTTTTGTATCTTAAGGGAAATGGTTAAGCACCAATGAAAGTAGGAAAACTTCAAAAAATAGTTTCCACAAAAACTCGCGTTATAAGCTATAAACTCCAATAAACCTGCTCAATACTTAAAGACGTGACCTAAGAACACCAACAGAAATACTTACCGGGTATCGTGTAGATTTTGTTGCTTCATCAATATGAGGCCATAGACCAAAATGACACTGGTTTTCTCGCGTACGCCAACAAAAGAATCCATCACTCTGTGTATGGGGCCAATTAAATCTAACGCCTGGCAAATTTCAACCAAAAAGGCATGTTGAAATCTGTCATGCTCTTTTGCCGGTAACTAAAAAGAAGGAATTAAAATATTACAAGTTTAAATATTAGAAAAGAAAGTGCATAACCTGTGAAGAGGATTCTGCATCCCCAATACAAATCAAAGATAATGCAGCATAAATATTACACATAGTCTGCATTGACTTGCTCTCAATAAGCTGAGAAAGAAAACCAGAGAGCGCATTAATAAATGCAAATCCATGGACAAGTACTTGGATTGAGGCTGTTGTAGATAGATTAAATTTCAATTTCACGTAGGCTGTTAATTTTTTCAAAGAACAGCACTCATTATCAAATGACAATGAAAATACAAGACATAATCACAAACCTTAGTTGCTTCAATGAAGTGAAAGGCTGCCTCAGAAAAACAGCCAACAGAATGTGCATACTGTCCTCTAAGCATTTCAATGATACTATCACATCCTGGTAAGAGAGTTGGAAAACGAATGAACCAATTTTTCATCTGCAACAAAGCCTGCACAGAAGAAGTGAAAAATAAGATGTTGCGCATGGAAATGAATCAATGAACCACACATCCCCTTCAGAATGGAAAGCTATTGGTCAATGTGCTTATTCCAGAGAATGGTAACATATAAGATGAAGTTACTCCATGTGATAGAGCGTGTCCTCCCTCTTCTGCTACACTGGTGAAACTAACAGTCATCACTAACCATCAAAGGGTCCCTCCCTCCCCCTCTCTCTCTACAAGCATTTTATACACTCCCACTCCCCCATATTAATTGTCCACATTAGAAAATGTGATATTTAAGGGAGCCAATTTATTAACCTTTGCTCCATCCACTAACCCTTTTTACTCCAAACTGTACTTACTACGAGAAGGATAACATGAAATAGGACAATTAATATGGGAGGGAGTTTTATTCAAATCGAGACAATTGATATGGAACGAAGGGAATATTAAACTAATCCAAGTAAGAATCTGTTTTATCTCTTGTATGGAAAAAGGAAATTACCTCCTGTGCTTCAGTGAATTCTGATCTAGTGAGATCAAGTGCAACTTTGTTCTCCAGAAAGTGCATGAGAAGCATTAGATAAAGTCCAACCATCACAATAGAAGAACGATACAGATCCTTTTCTATACCAGAGAGAAATACATATATTACATTTCAGCAGATTATACAATGCATTATTTAATAACTCCTCCACCAAATGAATTACTTTGCTAAGCTTTATAAAAATTTTCTTTCAAGTGGAAGTAGACATCAGCAGAAGCTTGATTGTCGACAAGAATAAAATTTCACATTTCCAGATCATGTGCTTCAGAAAAGGAAGTTGTTCACAACATGAGCTCATAGCATATGTTCAGTTCCATTCATTTCCAAATTTTTCTACTTACTACTTTTTCTAGAAAAGTTGGCCAATCCTTCCTAATGTCTTCTCCTCCTCTCAGATCTACTCCAACTCCTATTCCCAAATTTCTTATTCCTCCAGTTATACTTCCATTATACTCTTCTCCTTCTTTATCTTTTCGTTGTACTTTTTTCAATTCCCATCCATGGTCTATTCCAAGATGAACTGGATGTACCCTTCAATCAAACAATTACAGCTTATTAGTCCTACCAAAATCTACATTGCACCATAGTCTATGTTTCTGGCCTTCACGTTCATAAATATTGATAGATGGGCCAAAAGTCAATCTATCCCAAGGGTTTTTCCCTAATGTTCAAGCACTTTGGATTCCATTAACAAGGGAAGAAACCAATCTATAAGAAGGCAAAATTAAACAAATGAGATTTGAAGAGTGTTTAGACTACTCACAAACCACCTTTCAGTATTCACACACTGCAAATTTGCATGAGTACTGATCTATACATGAAATATGCATTTTATTATCTCCTAAACTTATGTTTATGCTAGTGTTTGATTAGAATAACTACTACTTTAATATAGTTTTTGGTTTTTGTAGGAAACAAGAGTAATACACAGAAATGAAGAAAAAAGTAACTCGATTGGTTAAATCATCATAACTTCGTGTACAAATATCGGATTGGACTGATTCAAGTCTCATGTTAAAGTTCAAGAAGTCAGCTTTCCAACGCCACCAACCACGCGCAATTCAGAGTTCGAAGCACAAAGTTATAGCCATTTAAAGTTCATGAACAGTAACTACGATCGATCGGATATCAATGCAATCGATCGCCAGAGACGTAAAAGCAGTGTATTAAAGGAAACGATCGATCGGACTCAAAACGATCGATCGTATCTACTGGAATTTTTTATTCGCGCAAGACAGTAACTACGATCGATCGGTATCATGCGGCGTCGATCGGCCAAGCGATCGATCGGAGGAAATTAACGAAGAAAGTGCGATCGATCGGACAGCGAACGATCGTCAATACGGAGCGATCGATCGCCGTATACGGAAAACCGAAATAAGACCTATTTCGACTTGGATTTGGAAGGGGACTTCATGTTTTCTCTTCACTATTATAAATAGGCCTTATGGGAGAACGTTTTGAGCATCACATATTCAACCCTTGGAGGCTAGAGCAAAGGAGAGAAGGAGATGAAGAACATGAAGAACACGATGGTGATTTCTCTTCCGATGCGAGGCTAAACACCTTTCCAAGGCGTAGATGAAGCCCAATAATCTGGTTGTGTAGTTTCTTTTCTCTCATCTTATGTTTTTACTCTAGTTGGTGTATGGATTTTATTGTGTAATCACCGTTAATTCAATAAAGATTTGTTCTTTGTACTCGAGAGAGACAAGAGTGAATTCTTGTGAATTTCAATCCGAAGAATACTTGCGTATCCGAGAGGAATGTGAGTAGACTGAGGTGTTATATATCAATAAAATTTCATTGGTTTATACTCGAGAGAGATAGATCACAATTCCATGTTTTAATTGTTTTATGTGTTACATCCGAGAGGAGAGCACTATATTTTGAGTTGACAAGTGTATGTCCGAGAGGAATATGCTAGCCAATTGGAAATCTTTATTCAAAAGAGAGAGAAACGATACGCTAGTTTATTGTGGTGGATTCGAAGCCTTGGTCTTCTCCACATTGATTAAAACTCAGCTTAGTTTAGTTAAAGTTCATAGCTTTATTTAGATTAAACAAAAACTGCAACTTTCTTCTCTTGAATTTGGTAAAAGATTAATCCGTCCCTGAGGTTCGACAACCCTTTAATACTCGCCGTAGTACAATTGCCTTCTGCACTTGCAAGGGTTTAATTTTAAACGATCAAGTACTAAGGACGTAAGCCACACAATGATACATGCATGCTGGACTAAATGTGCATAAACATTTTGATATCAAACTTGTTAGCAACGACCTAAAAGAACTGAAGTCTGACATTTTGCTGATGATTGGTACTGAAAATTATTACTTTGTTTAAGCTAGGCATCATTATGATCGGGGCCTTCATCCCGCACTTGGCCTCTAGCCGATGATCACACATTTAATCACCTTTGTTTAATGGAGGTCAGATTTCGTCTATTTAATGCCCATTTATCTGGATTCTTACAGCATAGTCAAGCTTTCTGGCGAATCCATTGCACAGAGCCATCTTACTCATTTTTGCTTACTAGTTGCTTCATTAATTAGCTAAATTAGGATTGTGGATTGTTGGGCCTATTGACTCTGCAGGAGATTATATATTTTAAGGGAATCGTTTTAACTACTTATTACAGATTCCCCAATCTCCTTCCTCTTCTCTTCTCCAACTCATCTCTCTGGCCTCACTCCCTCTTCTTCCCCAATTCTCCGACCACCTTTCCTTCTCACCACCCCTCAACTGTGACCCTTATTAGTCCATATTCCCATCCACACCCCTTCTTTCATCCCTTCTTAACAACTAGTTTGTCTAACTAAACTAGGAACATACCAACATTTTGAAAGTGTTTTGGAATAATTATCATCTTTCTAGTCTTCCAAATTCCAATCATCTGACTTAGCATCCTCATTTCAGCTACATTCTTTTTTCTTGTTACTTCACATCACAATATCAAACCTGTTCAAAAGTGTATGTCAGATGTGGTTCTTACCTCTCTTGTTTCTTAAGGAAAGAATAAATGCTCCAACTTGATTTTCACCATTTCAAAAGAGGATAATTTTGTTCTATCACAAAGAACCAATAAGAAAGCAATTAACAATATTTTTTTTTCAAAAAACAAATAACATCTCACCTGTTGTGCCATTACTTATTCCAAGCTTTGTTAGCTCATCTGCATATACAACAATAATTATACTTAAACTATGTTACAAAGCAGTATTATAAAAGACAAAAAATAAAAACATAAGTACATAGGTATGAAGTGGCAAGAAAGGATATTTGGTCCAATAAGCCTAACAAACTTTTTTTTTATCACAAAGGCTTGAACCAAGTTGGTATAAGTTGCATCATTAATTGAAAACCAGCGAATTCAGAATCAGTAATTAACCCAATTATTTTTCCTTCAGTCTGTATATGACTCATCACTCGCTCACAAACTCATGTGCATACAAAACACACACTTAAACGAACAGAGAGAGAGTAGGAAGCCATTGTTTAAAAGCTCATTTCAGCCAGTAAATGATTTCTAAATGTCAAAAAAAGAATTCCATTAACCCTACAAACTTCAACACGCTAATTAGCTTATTTAAAGGACATGCATAATGTACTCAAACTAACCATTATCGATTAAGATTCTGAAGATTGCTAGAACAGGAAAGGTGAGTGTAAAATTTTTCTTAACATCTAAAAGCAAAAATATAAAAGAATACCTTGAATGACTTGTAGTCCAGACTGAATTAACCTCCCGCACTCCTTAAATAACCCTTTTGGGCGATCAAAGATTGCAGCTATAAGATCAACGAGCACAAAAAGAGCACTCTTTGGCAACCACTCCCCATCTATTGGTGATGGTGCAAGGTCCAATTTTTCTCCCCATGATGGAGCCATTTTCAATTGGTCCTCTATTTGCTTTTGTTTCTTATATAGTGCCATCCTATCCCGCTGATGTATATCAGATCGCAAGAGATTTTCACGAATGACATCAAGTTCAACATTTAATTCACTAATTAGCCGCTCCCTCTGCACAAGTTCCTTCAGATTGCTAACATGTGGCACAGCACTTTTATAATCGCATATTTTGAGCTGATAAAATGTGCATAGTAGTTCTTTGTAAAAGAACAAGCCAGGGCAATACTGCATCTAAATGAAACAGAGATAACGGCAATGATCAGATTCTGAGAATCAATACTATGCATAAAAATAATACAATGACAAAAGCATTTAACAAAAGCGGAATCAACAATGAAATATATGGTCTCACCTGGTCAGGCCGGATGGAATTCCACACTTGCTCGCATTTTTCAACTGCTTTTTCTACCACACTTATGTTTTCCCATTGCATGAGATGAACATGCAGGATGGAAGTAACAAAATACATCTGACCCACCATCCAGTAATAATAGATTAACAGATATGAAAATGCATGTTTTTTTGCTATACAAAGTGCATGGATATAGTTTTAAAGTATGTGCTATGCAACACACAATACTAGCAAAAAATAAAGGAACATGTTTGGGCCCAGACCTGAAGCTCAGGATAGCAAATTTCAATGGCACATGCATATCCACGCTCAAAAGCATGTACAGAGTTCTGATACTCTCCCAAAACTGCCAAAGAATTTGCAAGTTGTGAACTGAAATTGCAGAACCACAACCTCCCTGCAAGCCTTCAAGGAAATAAACCAAAAAGTGAGTATGACTTGATAGAAGCTATAAACAAAAGAAAATATTATGCTTAATCTCTTCAGTGATTGCATCTAATAATTACTTTTTGCCGGATTTGTCAAACTATCCGAAACACTTATGAGTGCATCTTAGCCATACTTCGATCATACATGAAATTATGGAAGATTCTACCAGTCGCATTATAAATGCATAGTCATAACAAGTAATTGTCACAAATAGGGCAGCTTTTCAATTTACTGAGCCGCCAACAGCAGAAACTGTGTCAAGCACACAGCAATTTACAGTTTTTGACAAACGTAACATTCTTTAAGTGAATTATGCTCATACAGCAAAAAAAATCTTAGAATTAGTAACAAAAGCAAGAACTACTAGACAGGATGCATACCCATCCCCTGAAGATACAGTCAGTTCCAGTGCCTTATTTAAAATTTGCTTTTGAACAGGAATGGCTCCCATGATGTGATAACACTGACTTAACAGGCTAAATGTTCTGCATTTAAGTTCCAAACACGATGGAATCGACTTTAACAGCAATTGCTGCAAACAGAAAAAAAATCACTTTAACTAAGGATCAGGAACATGATATTCTTCTCATATGTTAGCACTTCTCGTCCGGACTTTGAACTGTTACAAAACAAAGAAGAAGAAAAAAGAACGAATAAAAACCCGAAAACAAAGGACGCTAAAGTAACATAGCAAATACTCCTCTTAGTTCTGTACCCATAATGGAAGCCAACAATTCTGAAAAAACAAAGCTTATGAAACTTGTCTGCATTTGGAAAACAACGGTTCTATTATTATGTGGCTGACTTTGCTCCCTCGCGACCAAAAAAGAACGCAGAGGGGGAGACTACTTTTTTAGGGGCCCTAGAGTCTAATAAATTGAACTCATTTTCAAATGCAGATATGCATTTTGATTCGACGGAGGGAATAACTTTTAGAAGTACCCAAATGCATATACTCCCTCCGTTCCATATAAATAACTCCATTTGGAAAATTAGTGATCTTCATCGAAAGATACCAAGCCATTATTTTTCACCAATTCTAAGGTACTCAGCTACTTAAACTGAACAAAATCATGCAATTAATATGGGACAGCCTTTTTCCATATGGAGCCATTAATATGGGACAGAGAGAATTTCCTTCAAAATTGCATTCACAAGTGCTAGTCTGCTAGAACTGAGATTGCTTCAATCTTCCAAATATCCAACGCTTTCACTAATCATACAATCAATGACACTCCATCCGTCCGAAAAAGGTAGGCACAGTGTAAAAAATTAAGCTTTTAAGCCACAATGAACCCACGAGTGGGAAACTGTTCCTACTCTTTTGGGACGCATAAAAAAGAGAACTGCGCCAATCATTTTCGGGCGGAGGGAGTAGATGATAAGGAAGGGAAGTGGAGAGGAGACTTACAGAACGTTCGAGGTGGGATTTGGCGTGGCTGAGGTTGAAGGTGTAGGAGAGGAGCAAGGATGCGATGCGAAGGCGGGTTTTGATCTCGATGATGGGGAGGAGGGAGGTGTTGCTCTGGCAGATGGCCTCCAGACACTTGACCGCCTTCCCCATCTCCCCTCGCTTCTCGTGGTTATCCGCCAGTCCCCACAGCCCCTCCACCACCGCTTCCATTCCTCTCCGTCTTCCGGTCGGCCGATCGGAGCTCCGTCGGGCTTTCCGGCGCCGAGAAAAGGGGGAATTGGGCGGGAATTTGACGAAAACCTCGACGCGGAACCCTCACTGCGGGCTGCCAAAGCGCTCAACACTGGAGCAGAGAGAGGAGAATGAGAAATTATTGGGCGCGCCTGGCGTAAACCAGTGGGACTTACGTCCACTGCACAGGAGCCGTCGATCTTCAAGATCTTTGCGTGTGCGCTCCAGCAAAACTCCAGCTGTGGCTGGAGGCTGGAGCGCACAAAGCAAGAGGGCCTTTTTTTATACAACACAAGCTAGAGGGCCGTTGATCTTCGAGATTGACAACTCCTGTAAATAATTTCAGGAAATTTATCAAATAATGCTCCGTCAGTTCCAAAATATTGTGTATATTTGAAAATTTTCTCATTTTTATTGGACAATGAAGCCCACAAAAAAGTCCCATGACTTCTCCCTAATGTCCTGTCCAAGTCGTATGCTCGTTCACGAACAAGTTCAAGTCAATCATTCCAAGTCTCCTCCAATTTTGGAAAGAGGAAGTCACATGATTTGGCAAAATGTACATAGTATTTTGGAGCGGTGAATATTTCCAAATGTACATAGTATTTTTGAACGGATGGAGTATATATAAAAAATTACCGATTGGAAAAGAAATAAACTTATTTCCTAACTTCATGTGTGAACTGATGACGTAGATGTGTGGCTATCTAGGACGTCACTCCTATGCTTTGACATTGTGGAGATGCATGTTCCTTGTCATGTTATGTTATATTTTGGATTAGAGCAGTTTTTAGAATTTATGACTAGTAATTTTATATTCTATTTTTTTCAAATACGCACTCCCCATGGATCAATCTTAGACTCACTGAGTTTTATTATTTCGCTACTACCTTCACTTGGGTAAACACTTTTAAAGTTGTAGCAATCTGCCTATTTACTGAAGAGGTAGACCTCATTGCACAAAAGCAACCTCTTAATGTGTCCTCACCGAGGAAGATGACGTACAAGTATGCTCATCCAACAATCGCCTTACAGTGAATTCTTCAGGGTATTAGTACCCTAATCGAGGTCAGCTTAGAAAAGTTAGATAGGATGGATGAGCAAGGCTTGAGGTTAAGACCTATAGTTGAGGTTCTTTAAATAATGAAGGAGTCTGCTAATAGAGTAACTTTGCCAGTGGACAACTAGTATGTAGACGAAATAAATGTTTCAAAAGAACATGCACCGAAGGCTCCAAAGCCTTTGAAGGCTAGCCGAAGGTAAGTACCTAAAGAACAACGTGAGAAGAGGGAAAAGAAGCCACCAACAGAGAAGCAGGTAGAGGTGCCCCCTACGGAGAATCAGCCAGAGAAGCCCTTCACGGAGAAGTTAGCAAAGCAGCCTCCAATGGAGATGGCACTAGAGACCGCTGCAATGGAAGAGGAAGAAATGCTACTAATTCTATCTCTAGCTATTTCCACCTGTCATAAGGTTACAACACACAAAACAATCAAATGAGGTAATTTCATATTTTTCAACATAGGCATGTATAGTTATGTCATCGAAGACACGACATTTATGTCTTCGAGAACATGACTTTTTTCATAATGTGTCCTCAATTACACGATAGCACTACCCCTTTTTGTTGTGGAGTTCAATGAGCGACTTTGCGTCAGGGTCGGCTAAGTTTTGATTAGAGGTCACATCATGCAGCCTATATTACTATATGGGATGAACGGAGGACCACTCTTGTTCATGGAGAACTCGTCACGACTGAGCGAAATGTTGATAAGTAAGAGACTTATCCTACCATCTGTGCATGACGTAGAGATGTTATATCGGCCCATGGGCAATACTGATATGACTTTGGTTAATATCTCTTATTTTCTATTTATTTTAATTCACCATCATTGTGTGCATGCAATTAAATTATTATTTTTTCTTTCTAGCTTATGCGAGACAAATAGTCGTTCAGTTAGATGCAGCTTTGGTGGAGCATTCCTATGATAGCTTGCTAGCGACATGTTAGACTATACGCGAGAACACTACTCATGTTCTTGTGAGCTTGTCGTTGTTTCAGTTAGTTATGACAGTCTTATGCTTATGAAGCTTCTCAACTTATATTAAATTTGCCCGACATTGCGACATCATCGCCCGACGTGAGTTCTTTGACCCCACCACCAATAGCTCTAGATGCCACACTCGATCTAGTTGAGACACCCCCCTCTTCAAAAGTATATACTAGGAGTCAGTGTGCACTTCGTGTTGTATGTCAGACACCTTCGTCTTCAGTTGTATGTTTAGATCCTATACCTAATGTTGAGTTGACCAAATTTTAGTTCAGGAATGAGGATGAGGACAAGGAAAGGAGAGTTGACTGAATATTTATATTATCTTATGTGTAAATATTTTGTTTAAACTTAGAATAAATGCTTTAATTTATTTAGGTTCCAAGTTTACTGAGTAAATAGATGGTTTAAACACATATATTCTTTATAATTTAATTTTTGTTTATATTGATTATAATGTGTTATCAGATTTTAAAAAAAAATCCGCAAGTTACATCATTGGATTTGTAGTATAAAAAAGGCATCACTTTAAACGATACCTTCAAAGCACATAAAGATAACGACGTATTCAAAATATAAACTTTTTAGACGAGTTTTTTGTCGCTAAGATACATTAAAACGTCATTCTGGATGACGCATTTCGAAAAAACTAATAAAAATAAGTGACGCTTTTTCAAAATGCACGCTAAGACATCATTTAAAGTGATGCATTTTCTGAATTTCTAAACAAAAGAAAAGACGTCAATTGAAACGAGAGGGAGGCATCGGTTCAAGTGATGCATTTCAGATCAGGGTAAAAAAAAGACCGCGCAAGCCAGCACCATAGTGCCAACATAGCATGTCAGATAACTGGATCAGAAAGGGTGGGGGCACAAATTCTCCGGCCATGTTGATTTGAAATGGATATTAAAAGCATTAAAGTTGATTAGAAATTTTTTAATTTAAGGGGATGTTCGGATCCCCTTCAAATTCCAAATAAAATGGGCTTAAAAGGCCTTTTCTACCTTGACGAGGGTTGAAGCAGGAAAAAATGGATGGGACATATCGGAGTCATGATAAACCCCTAAAGAAAAATGTTAGTACTAAAGGGAGTGCCAAACAGTCCCTAACTCAAGATCATAGAAGCAGTTGTTCATTGACATATTTTTTCTTATCGTAAAATTTTCCGAAGGGCAAAATAAGTATTAACTACACATGCTTCTTCCGTCCATATTAACTGTCTCATTTAAAATGTTTTTTTATACTTGGGAGTGTCTGATTCGAGGCTACATCATAGGCTTGCTCAAAAAGGTAAATAGAAGCACAAAATATTACCCCTTATATGACAAATTAAATCTCGGCCAAGAATTTAATAGGAGACAGTTGCATCTAGGGCTGCTGATGGTAACCATTTCACCACTGCCGATCCAAACTATAACCCATAATGCACTGCATGGATTGGTTAAAATTATCCATTGGAAAAACAACCAGTTAATTGTGTCCAATCGTTTCATGTGTGGAAAGGTTGCGTCGAAAGCATTTCCAGAACTCTTAACAATTAACTGTTTGGTGAAGGTTTTTTTGGATAATTAATTGTTTGGTTTGGAGAAGTTAGAATTACTAAAGATTTTATATACTCTTTCATATCACCAGAGATGTATACCTTACTCTCTAAAGTCTAAACTATTCAAACGCAAATATAAACTCACCTGTCAACTCCTAAATAAGATAAGGAGCGGGGATACAAAAACTTTATTAAATACTTTTTGTTTTAGTTTTTTATTTGCATGTATACCATTTTAAAGGCCAAAAAACTCACACCGTCAATAACACGGAGTTCAAGTTCAAAAAACTTCTCCTAAATAAGATAAAACAGAATGTTAACACTTAAAAGTGTTCATGATATCTTACAAGGAGAGGTTTGACTAACAACGTACCTACTTTTTTCTTCTTAGCAGTTGAAGGAGTAATATTACATTCCAGTAACGAAACTTTGGTTCAACACGTGCCGTTTTTATCTTAAATTGAGGCCAATTAACTGGGAACATTGAAAACCTTCTATTACTGTGAGGAGATTTTTTAGAACAAAATGATTGCTCTGACAATTGGCAATGAAATTCCCAACCCCAGCTATACAATTACAATAAATAAGCAGTGTTCCATCCCTCATCTCATTCTTATAACGGCAATACATGGCATACAAATCAAGTCCCTCGAGATTTAAAGATTGGTACATCTCGTATTACTTTCATTATAAGCACATCTTTAGCTCTGATGCTGACCTAGAAAGTCAAGCACACATTAGTCCAGTTTGGATGTGGCCACAGTAACAAACATGCTCTAGCTTCTAAAAAAAATGGAAGTTCTAACTTGGGCCCCAATGCTTATCTAACATGGTATCAGAATGGGGGCTGTTCCTAGAGGTCATAGATGCACTTCTCAGCCTCAATCATGTATCTTGTGTTTGTGCTCACATGTAGACGAGTATTCATATGCATGGAAGGACTAAGTTAAGCTTACTGTCGCTTCTTCTATGATTGCCTCCTCAGAATGCCTATTTCTGATTTGTTGCAACAGTTCTCTGTACTGTGGAAACTCCATCAACAAATTTTGTACGGAAGAGGACATTAGCATTGTTGAACATGCCTTCTTTTAGAGAAACCACTATGAACTGTGTACATGAAAATTAACAAGATCAGCAGACTGTTTACTGGACAAATGGAACAGATAAGATTATTTTTCATCTAATTGATAATGTGGCATGGATAGTGACCATGAACAAAACACAGCACATGGAAAACAAAGCCACAGTAATAACTAAAACGATTGTTCTCAACCAATGGGATGTTGGTGGGACAGCCAGGACCACGCCACAGGAAGCAGAGGTCCTGAGTTAAAACCACCACTGCACTGACACCTACAGTAATTATATCCCTACAGGTACCTGGTGCATGTGATATGTAGGCGGTATGGGCATGAGGATATTGGTGGTAGGATATGGTGCTCTAAGAGGCCATTTTCCCTGCCTATTGTCTGGTCCTAAGGATTCTGACCCCCCTCGTTAGCACAAAAAAGAAAAACACATTGTTTTCATATAATCCATGCAATGTATCCCCAAACTCAAATAGTCATTTCTAAGAAAGCTATCCTTTTGTAATACATTCAAGAAAAATTAGCCTCACTAGATCCAGCAGGGCATTGTAAAATTGCAGAGATTAAATTTCTCTGCATATGATAGTCTAAACATGGCCTAAAGTAACTACCGATGCTTTAGTTTAGTGTTACTAGTTGAAGTGCACGTGCATATGCATGTCTAAACATTTTTTTTCTACTTTTATTGGATGTGCTAAACAACTTTAGAAACTGAAGTACGCTGGGATGGCTGATGTGATTCGATTGGGCACTTGTGCAAATCTGGTTTATGTCTTTAAGATGAGTGTTCCAAGATCCAATTTCCTGACAACGAACACGGGTTTGATAAGGACGTGATTTGCTATGATCGTGGTCCACTCATCTTAAGTGTGATACGTAAATTAACCAACCTAATTGATTTTATTATGATAGTAAAAAATTGCACATGCAATTGCATGTGATAGAACTAAAAGTCATAATATAGCCCAATGCAATCTAAAACTTAGTATATTAAGTTTATGTGCAAAAATATGAATGCAAAAGTTAATGTTTCCGATTGTATCAAGATGTACAGTCACAATTGTTTGCACAATATTTTCATTATTTAGCACAATGGGGTTCAGAAACATATTTGCAAGGTTCCACCATTTTTGGTAATTAGTTAACAGATACACCCTCTGTCCAGAATTATTATCACTGTAGTGTTTTCCATAATGAATATTTTGGAAAACCTTATGGTGATAATAATTCTGGACGAAGGGAGTAACAAAGATCATATGCTGGTCCTAGCAAATAAATACTCCATATTAGTGACCATGGAAATTATTTAAGAGGTAAAAAGTATGAAGACCTACAAACAATAAGTACTAACTGGTTGCCATTGTAGAGCACCCATGAGTGGCAATAAATATGTAGCTCATTGAGCATTCCATACTTGGAGATGCCTGGGGATCTTCTTGCTCGAGTCATTGCATTCCATTGGTTATGAAACTTTACTTATTGAGCATTCCATACTTGAGAGATGTCTGGGGATCTTCTTGCTTGAGTCATTGCATTCCCTTGGTTATGAAACTTTACTTATTGAGCATTCCATACTTGGGAGATGTCTAGGGATCTTCTTGCTTGAGTCATTGCATGCCATGGTTATAAAATATAACCAATGGGGTGTTTTTACAAATTTTCCGTATAAAAATCACATATTTACGCAATTAATAGCACAAAACATCTACTCTCGAGGGCAAATTAGGCAGATTACTTGAAATTGTTCTCTCATATTTTTTTCAAGTAGAATACCTTACGTATTGTATGTTTTAATGTAGTATATGAATATTCTAAATGTGGTATTTGTCGTAAATATAGTAGATAATTAAGTCTAATTAAAATTTTAATCTTAATCACCCTTTTTGACTTTAATAGTAGTATAGATATAAATTTATTGATATCTATTCTTGGTCCTTTGTTAAACATCTTAAGCTTTTAGGAGACTTGGTTCTAATACGGCACCAAATAATGGAAGTCCCAGTTCAATTCACAGCCCTCAACTTCAGAATTTTCCTGTGCAATCAACTGTGTTTAACCATACTCACGCTTTAGAAGTAGAGTCAGTTCAATACATATTTGCTATTGGTTTTTTACTAAGAGCTTAAGCTTTTGGTGATATTTTTTTTAAAATTTTTAGGAGGCTCACCTTGCAAAAATCAAAAAAGTTTTTACAAGACTTCGTGCAACTGCTATGGCAACAGACACGGGATAGTTCCTGTCTAAATTAAAAACAAAAAAAAAAACAAACAGTTTTTTTCTTAAAAAGTTACTAGCTTACTGCAGATCCATTCGTTTCAACTACGAGATGGACAATCAACACTTAGTGTGTAAACATATGTGTGGAGGACAACATGTACCTGAGAATGTGGAAAGTGAGTCTTAATCATTCTTCCAATGTTCTGTGTATGGCTTAAATCAAGAGCGGCATCAACCTAGGTTATGCAGAAAAAAACAACTCATAAAAGAGCCAAAGAAAATAATGAACCCACATTTTCCTGTTTAACTAATTTTTTTATCTCTATGACTTCGCTGTGGATGCCTGGAGACTGCTTTTGAGTATCTATGCAAACTCCCAGACATTCCATTACTTTTCTAAAGAGAGATGTTAAACCAAAGATGGAGCTACAACTAGAAAGGTAACTCTAAAGAAGAAGACAAATACAAGAGTACTATCATTCCCCAAAAATTAAATGATTGACAAAAAATACCTCGTCCAATATGTACAGTGGAGCCGGTTTAAAAAGAAGCAAGGCCAAAACGAGAGAGAGCGCAAGAAGAGATCGTTGTCCTCCACTAAGTTCTGACAGAGACTGCTTCCAGACACTTCCAAATGCAACTCTGACCTCAAGACCATCTAAGAAACTACATCCTTCAGGTGGTTCAAGCTTAGCCATAGTTCCAGGTAATAGGGTAGAGAAGATGGAACCAAAATCCCTTCACAATAGATCGGTAAATGTTTAAAAAAGTAAAATGTAAGAACAATACAGATAAGCAGTAAAGAAATGCACTTTTTGCATAAGAAAAGCTGACTTACTTGTTTACTTTAACCCATGTAACATGCAAGGTTTCCTTTTTCTTTTCATCTAATTCTTCAATTACCATTTTTATTTTTGATTTGTCATTCTACATTCAACAATAATAATACGTGATTAGGCCAAAAGAACAATTGGACATTTTAACAAGTCTATTTAATCAAGAGAAGATATACAAACCTCAATGATGTTTTTCTTCGACAACAAATCCTTGTACTCATCTTCAGCTTTTTCAAACATTGCCATCACTTTCTTGTTAACCCTCTTTTCAAGGCTTCAGCAAATAAAATAAACATTATATCTATAAATCTTTAGGCAGTGGGGAACTGAAAATACAATTGAAAAACAGCCCATTTGTGTTAAACAAGTAAAAACAAAACTACTGGTTGCCTCAAATCAATTGTTGCTCAAGTAGATGCACATTTTCCACAAACAACCTCATCAGAATGTGCTTAGCGACTAAGCATGGGTAGGTCTCATCACTTATTTGCACATTAAGCTAAATGCCCTTAAAACCTAATAATGCATGACAATAGAGCTGATAATAAGCCGAGCAACCATAGCAAGCTGTTTCATCTCCACCAGTTGCACAAAAGTCAGTTCTAGGTCGACGTAAAATATATTAAACTTAAAAAACTTGAATGCACATTTCAATACAATTAAACATTTTACCACAAATTAATCTGAATTTAGACCTATAAATTTGATTGTCTTCACAAATTCATAATCCAATTAGGCTCATCGCTATATTAATTGGCGAATATAGGGTAAATTTAATTGACCTCAAAAGTATATTCATCACTATCAACACATGACCCAAAACTAAATTATAGCATGATGATGGTGTTATGTTTTATCATTTAGTAAACCAAATCCTTAATATCAACTAAAAGTATAGACTTCAACCGTCAAATCAAATCATATCCTTTTTTATTTTTATTTTGTTACATATGGTAGATCACAACCCCCCATATCTCAACCCCCCCTCCCCCCAAAGTAGCACAGGAGCGGATGGAACCTAGGATCTCTTAACTCCACAGGGAGAGGCCCAAACCACCATGCCAATTGGTGGATTAACAATCAAATCTTATTTCAATGACTAACATGTGGAGAAATAACAAATTACAAGCAAAAAGGCCAGCTCAAAATCTGTTTCAACTTGAGTCTAACTCGCAAAGATCAACTTGGCTCAGCTCATTATCACCCCTATGTGACATGAAGCAAATTTTATATACAATATTATTCCAGCAATGCACCTCGATTGCTCAGTCTGTAGCCTCTCCAATTCCTCTCTTGCTATGTGAGGGTCCCGGGAAGAGAAATCATAATCAGTTCCGCTTTTGCCAAACAACTGCTTCTCAGCTGCAATCCAGCTATGCTTCTCCAGTAGCTTCTCCACCTTTGAAGAACAGTCCTTTTGGTCCATTTCCATGCGTTTCACCTATTGACAACATAAATTATATGCCATATGTCAATGCCTTAAACTAAAGTAGCATAAGCTTATTCCATACAAGAAAAAGTAGTAAAAGCTTATGATACCTCATTTTCTAACTTTTTCCTTTCCACATTAGCATCACTGAGCTTGCTTCGGAGATTTTCCTGCTCCTGAGATAGGGCACTAATCTGAGAGTCACATTCTTTCATCTTTAAACGAGCTAGATTGAGCTTGGACTGAGCTTGATCAAATTTTGACTTTATGGAAGCAAGCTGGCATGGAGAAAAGCGTCAGGTGCTCTATCTCATGTGACTAAGAACTCAGGAAGGCATGCTCATTTTACCTTTTCTGTTTGCCTTTCCACTTCTGCCTCTAGAGAGCTTATCTGAGCTTCTAAACAACCCATCTGATTTTCCAAAGACATGCGTTCTTGAATGACAGCATCTTTTTCCATAACCAGCTTCTCCTTTTCGCTTTCATGTCCCTGATGGCAGAATAATAAGCCAAAAAATAATTAAAGCCTTGAAACATTGGGGCAAGTATTTTAATCTATCACACATTGCAATGCCTATGTGCTGGATCTAAA
Organism: Houttuynia cordata; assembly: GCA_039654745.1. Lineage (NCBI taxonomy): Eukaryota > Viridiplantae > Streptophyta > Magnoliopsida > Piperales > Saururaceae > Houttuynia > Houttuynia cordata. The sequence continues at coordinate 21,934,619 of CM077509.1, forward strand.
TCCTCCACAGACAAAATGATAATACGACAGGGCAAATGCTAATGGCAAAAAGAAAATGAGCCACATTTCTCAATTAATTGTCATCATCAACAACCCCGAGCTGAAACTCTCCCAACTCAGAGACAAGGCTATCATCTCAATTATGCTGTCATAAAAAATTTTATCAAGAAATCACTGTGTTTCTAACTATTTTGGGTAGTCTTGGAAAACTGAAAGAATGATTACTAGTAGCTATCAATTTTAACCATGCAAGATATTCTTTGAATGCGTCCAAAATCCATACCATGTCATTCAGCTGCTCATAAACTCTTGCCGACTATGCTATTCCTATTTCTGTCCCCTCATCTGCATGCATCTAGTCTTGCATCCCCTTCTTTCTTTACAAAGTTACCAACACACTACCTAAGACAAGAAGTTTACTCACCACCATGCTCAATATATTCACTTCAATCAAACTGGACTGGACATTGGTGATAAAGTCCTTAAATGACACCATCTTACGTCAATTAATTGTTCATTGCAGATGTAATCTTACTAAACACTACTGTTACTACAAACTGGCTCAATAAATTCCTAGAGTGACTCAAGTTTTTCTGTTTGCCCTTCATTCAAACTATAAGCAAGCTCAAGACTATAAATCCAGATAAGTCAAAACATTTTCTAGCAAACGTCATTTTGTAAAAGCTTAAACTGCTAGAGGAAGGACCTGACAATGTATATAAACAAAATCAACACTCTCCTGCACTGGCAAGCGTGACTCAATAAGGAACAAAAATGCACTTTGAGAGCCAAGCATCAACACAGGATATAGCATGACGAATCACAAATCAAACACAAACTTTCTTGTCTCTAATACCATGACAGAGACCAAGCCTCCTAAAAGCTTAACCCAACAATTGATTTCAACCAACATAAATAAACATCCATACTGGGATATGTGCATTGTCAAGCTTTGAAAGAAAAAGAAAAAAACTACTGCTAGTTCAAAATTATATATGCTCAAAGACAAAGACCAGAGTTTACCTTTACTTCTTTCAAGGCTAACTGTATCTGAGCTTTTGTTGCCTTAATCTTCTTATCTAGATCATCTAGCCTGCTTTCACGATTATCACCACATTCTTGGATAGATTTTTCAAGGCAAGATACAGTAGATACAAATTCGTCATACAATTGCTGCTTTTCCTTTGTTGCAACCTTAGCTTCTTCAAGCTCCTCCTCAATCTTTCTTACAAGTTCCCCTAGCTAGAATAACAAAGAAAACATAGCATTTTATAAACAAAAACAATATTGCAACATATCAACAATATAAGAAAATATGCTGAAATGCTTCAGTGCATGTCTACCTTATGATGCTCATTCTGTTCAGCTCTTTGCTGAAATAGTGAAAGGTCATATTCTTTCAGTTCCAACTGAGACTTAAGTTGTGCAAACTTTTTTTGAAGAGGCAGAAGCTGAGTAATCTGCAAACAGTAAAGGAGAGCATAAAAAATCTTAAATCGAACTTCTTGAGAGACACCAACTTTTAGACATGACAGAGCCAAAACACCAACAAAATTTTGCTAAATTCTATCAATCCCAGTGAAGTAAGCAGAAAGTTATAAGAAAAATGAATATAGAATAAAAGGATCCATAGAGTAAATACAAGGAAAAGAAAGACATATCATGATTCATGACTGCAGATTTTATGAACCAAAAATAGACAGTTTAAAGTATGACCTTGCCCTCAATCTGTGATAATCTCTTCTGATGAATGGCAAGCTCTGTCTCAGCCTCTGCCAAGGCGTTTAGCCGCCTCAATAGTTCCCCACCATCTCTGCAGGTATTTAAAAGCAACTAAATAAGTTTAGCATATAAATTAACATCGGTACCAAAAAGTTGCGAAAGGATATGATAGGTAACTAGAAACAACAATGTAATTGTTGATTACCAAACTTAGGACGTTAATTTATATTTCCATGTATTGGAATTTTTAAGTAAATAATTACACGGCTCACATACAAACATCCATGTAGAAATGCTTTATGAAGTACCTAAAATAAACATTCTAAGAACAGCAGATCCCAATGATGCATTCAACAAAAGCCTAAATATGCTTAAAATTGAGCCAGAATCGAGCACCTGCAACTGCAAGCAGAAGGTCATTTTGATGAGGAGCAAAATTGGGGCCAGTCCATAAACGGGCCTTAAATATTTTCACTTTTATATTAGTTAGGGTTTTAAAAAATTGCCTTATTAATAGAGTAGTGACCTTATGTAATTAGGACTTTAGATATAGATGTATTTTATTCTTCCATAATTGGAAGTCCAGCATCTAGTGGGTTTATTTCCAATTAGGGCCCATTGTAAAGCTTATTTAAAGGCTGTCATTAAGAAAATAACAGACTGAATCGAGTTTCTATGAGATAGTCTCTGCTAAAGGAGAAACCCTTTGTGATAGGTAGAATCCAGCCACCACTGGAGGTGAACTACGGTAGCTCTCCATCCAGTGAATTCCGGAACTCTTGGTGGATTCCAAGGTTGTATCCCCAAAACCTCTTCATCCCTCAGCTTTCACCTATTTTACCTCTCCCCTTCATTATGACATGCTGTATGGCATCACATCTCTTGTGCTCTTAATGGAACAAGATTACATAACTAAAAAATGTGCGAACTGATAATCTACCATTTATATATAATTAATAATTGCCATAGTAATGTTCATTGAGTTGTTTCAAGATATATGGTTGAGTTACAAGAATGCAGGAAACAAGGTCCTAAACAGTTAATAAATATAAACAGGCATATGAATTTAGCCATTTAGTACAATAACTAATGCTGCCCTTTATTATTTTAATATGACTGATGGAAGGACAACATGGTCATATACACCAGTGTGTTTGGATAGAAATGTCAGAAACAAGAAAGACAAATTCACAACCATATTTTACCATCAAGATTGACGAAGCAAGAAAGAGTAAACTAATGCCATTCAATATCTATGATTATATAATTGCAAATGATATTGCACTTGTCATATTGTGCAAGCACCAATGGAAATGAACAAACAAAAAGAAACCTCTAGAATTGAAGATCATAAGGGATGAAATGAAATAAACTAGAAGTGCAGAATACTATGACTAACTTGCGGCTGCCACCAGTCAGAAGGCCACTTGGCTCAAATACATCACCTTCAAGTGTTACACTAGGAGTGAATATATCTCTACTGAAGGCAACCTGCAGAAAAATGTATCAACACAATACACATACTGCAATGAAAAGAAAAGAGACAAATATGAGAAATTCATTGTCTGCATACTTAAAATCATTAGCTATTGTTGAAATATGACCGTACAAACATTTTGCATCTCTTTATGAAAAGTTGCATACACCTTAAAGGAGTGATACCTGCTTTGCAGCATCAGCAGTTCGACAAACAAATGTTGATCCAAAGACATATGCCATTGCATTCTGAAGCATGACAAATTAGTCAGAGGGCAAATTATCAATCAGCAGCACATAATCTCACGCATTTGTCGCATTTCAACTCAGGCTATTTGAAATGCCTTTTGAACCCATTCCTCATAAGTCCATATAATTGAGATTAAAAAACTTCAACAATGGTAAAAAAACAACTCAATGGTAGGTAAGGTAAATAAATTTAAATGACAGAAACCTGGATTTATATCAAATCTCAACAATGAGCTCACCTTCACTTCGTCATCATATCCAATCAAGCTAAGTGCTAATGTTGCATTCCCATCACCAACCTGTCAAAACAATGAGACATACATTCCATGACATATCATTCCTTGCCAAAACATGGTCATCTATCTCCTTAGCAGTTGGATAAATAAACTAACCTGTCTGACAGCAGCATCTTGGACTCGCTTAGAAATGGTATGAGACTGGATCTTGTTCAGAGGTATAATTGTTACTCTTCTTTGAAGATCACCATTTTGAAGTAACATTTTTCCTGTGTTCTCAGTGTCTACAACAACATTATATAGCTTGCCCCTGGCAGTAACCTAGATGTAAACAGACAAAGAACAAACCGACCTTGTCTTATTTTATTCAAGTCGCCACAGATATAAAATGGTTAGGAACAATTATACAAAAATCTTTCGCATTCGAACCTCTAAGGCAGTCATTGTGGCAATATCTTTAACTTTAATGAGCTTTGCAATCACTCCCTTCACCTTTGACCTATCAAAATTCTTCACAGGATCACGATATGTGAAGTCAATATTTGCCAGTTCCCCTGAAAGGATTCGTATCTCGTCTTTCAACTTTTGTACCAGCTCCATCTCTTCTGCACGATCCTAAGCAAATGCAGAACCACACCCTATGTCAAATATGTTGCACACACGTTCTGTGCCAACAATTATTTGTGTATTGACATACAAGCATGCAAATTCAAAATTGAAATCAAATAAGAAAATATTTTATGTGGTGGCCCAAGGTCTGCTCGATTCAAAGGTTTAACCAACAGATCTCAAGCAGGAATTGTTGGCATAAGATCCATGAGCAAACCTTTTGCAGTGCTTCCATCCCTCCTTCATATGCAATAGATTTTAGGGCCATCTTAACATCTTCCACATCTTTCTTTCTGATGTTTAGTTCATTCTCTACAGCAACAGCTTCTTCCCGCTTTAATATCATCTTGTCTTTTTTCTCTTTGAGCTCTTTCTCCGAATGGCTTATCTTGGCTTTAAGTTGTTTCAGTTCTGTCTCAGTTTTCCCAACTGCAGCTTTGGCATCTGCTAACTGGTCTTCAAGGCATTTCTCCTCATTCCCACTTTTTTTCCCAGCTAAAACACCCTACAGAAGCACTGAATTAGGAACCATGAACTCATGACAAGAATACATGTAAAGTGAAGCATTAAGACAAACCAAATTACTAAGTAGCCTACAGTCTCAAAGTGTATTTAAAACACATCTTATTGACATGCAAAGTGTAGCATCAAACCAAAGTACCTTTCAGCCAACAGTCTCATAGTGTACTTTAAACACATGATATACTATAAACAAAATACCTCATCATTTTGATATTTCATAAAGTAGAAAATAAACCATTATTCAGCTAGATACTTAGTTTCAAAGAACTTCATCCTGATTCCGGTGCAAGAACTAACAAAAAATGAACAAATAAAAGAGCGCCACATTGATTACCATACTTGGTAATCTCTTTCATAATCTTCCAAACTTTTGGATAGCTTCTCAAATCTCTTCTTTAAACCAGCTGCTCCCTCTTCAGCTCTCTTAACAGCAGCATCACTCTCTGCTATTGAGTTTTTGACATCTTCGATACTTCTAACCATCTGTTTAGAAATACATACCGTAAACTATCACTACTTGTATCCATGCTGTAACAAACTATTCATGTTTCCAAACATATACATTTATAAAGCAGAGGCACGAAGTGAAAAAGAGAGAAGAGAAATAAATCTGTGAACTCGTTAAGTAGAAAAAATGAAAATATTTAACATAGAAACTGAGAAATTCAATAGAAACATGTTATAAAGTAATATAAAGTACCTTTTCAGCAGCCGTTTTCTCACTTTTAAGAGATTCTTTTTGGTTGTTTAATACAGAATTTTCCCTTACAATATCTTGCGAAATTGCATCTACTTTTTCTGATAAACTTTTCATTTCACCCCCCATTGTGGCTTCTTTTTCAGCAGTCAAGGTTGATATTCTGCCTTCCATTTCTTGAACTTCCACCTGCAACCTTTTGGTACCATCATCAAGCTCAGCAATAGAGGCCTTTATCTGCCCAACTCCTTTCACTGCATTATCTCGTGTCTTCTCTGCCTGCACATACTCATAAGCTATGCAGAATCTTTTAAGCCGATCTATTTCAGTGTTTCCATTAGCCCATTGCATGTACTGCACTTTTTCTTTTCTAAGCTTCTCCAAGGCAGGAAGAATTTCTTGATCAAGGAGCTTATTCATATCATCAACCTTACTCTGCTTCTTCTCCAAAGTTTTCAAAGCAGCCTCTTTCTTTGTTTCATACATCCGGGTCCCAGCTGCCTCTTCGAGCATGGATAGAATTTCTGGGGGTTTCATATTCAAGACCTTAGTGATGCGACCTTGCATTATGAGGAAATGTGGGTTGTTTACGTTAAGCTGCACAGAATGAAAAAGTGTCTGGACCCGAGAAGGCTGGGCAAGGTGTCCATTGATTAGGTATTTGTTCCTCCCTCCAACTACAATCTACAAGAAATGAAAGGACAATAACAACTTAAGCAAGATACCCAAATCAACAAACTAAAAAGTTAGAAGTAGAAAACAAAAGGGCACAATTTCCTAATGAAGAATCAACTGTTCCAAGTCAAAATTTTGCAAAGCAAATTATATGAGCTTCTATAAATTTAGCGCTTGATACAAGCATTGACTGTGTTTAACAGAGATTAATTGTTCATGCATCCTTTACTCAATACACCCTCTGTCCCACCTTAATAGCCCCATTTGGAACAGAAGTTGCCCCATATTAATAAATCCATTTGGCTAAATTTAAGTGGCTGACTACCTTAGAATAGGTGAAAATTAGTGGTTGGATGTCACTCAAGAAAAATCACTACTCGTCCAAATGGAGCTATTAATATGGGATGGAGGGAGTATAGTGGATGGAAGATACACCTGGTTCCAAACATTCCGCATTTTTTCTTATTAATAATGATAAAGCAACTGTAATTACGATTGGATTAAAAAACAGCTTCGGTACTCAACTACTACACTGAAAATGACGATATTCCCTCCGTCCAAAAAATGTAGTTACAGTGTCGAAAACTCAAACTTTTAAGCCACAGTGGAGCCCCAATCGAAAAAGTCCTCTGTGACTGAGATATAAGCCTAACTGTATCTACCCTTTTCGGACACAGAAAAGAGGGAGATGTATCTACCTTTCTCGGGCGGAGAACATATAAATTTTTTTTAAAAAAAAAAGCCGCAAAAAATGTTGATAACCTGTCTGGTGACGGTGATGTCGGGGCATTCCTCGTATCCGAGGGGGCTGCGGGAGCGATCGGAGTTGTCGAAGACGATGGAGACGGTGGCCTTGGTGACGCCGGCCTGACCCTGCTTGTAGACGAGCTCCTGGAGGTTGGAGGCGCGGACCTGCTGGAGGTTGGTGATGCCGAGGACGAAGCAGATGGAGTCGAGGATGTTGGACTTGCCGGAGCCGTTGAGGCCGGTGATGGCGTTGAAGTAGGGATCGAACCCCGCCACCACCGTCCGAGTCGCGTACGACTTGAACCCCTCCAAGCAGACTTCTTTTATGTACATTTTGCTTCGGAGAAGAGGGATCGCAACGGAGGAACCCTGCAAAACCCTAGAAATGGCGGAGGAGAAAGAGGGATTTGGGGGAAGATTGGAGGAGAGCGTCTCTGAAATCTGAATTGAGGGGAAAAGGCGGGAAAAAGCGTGGGCAAGTCTTTTTTTGGTTAAGAACCCGAGCCGATCCTGATAATCAATCGAGTTGGATTTGGGTTTCAGCTGACCCGATCCGGTTTATGCTGTAAATATCAAGTTTTATTTGTTTCCTTTTGTTTGTTTTTCTTATACCAAGGGGTGTCGGAGACATTAGGACCCGACTAGAAGGGGAAGGACAACCAACCTCTTTGAGCACCCTATCCCGCCACCAATCCCTTGGGCCTTGAGTACACATACAAGGCCCAACCATCATATGCACCGAGTAAATCGGATATAATCAAGATGTGTGGCCAATGGAGTGGGGTTCTAACTCACGATCCCCATTTCAAAAAGCGCACTCTCACCATCCCATTTATTTGAAAAATACTTTTATATTTTCCTTAATATGTGAACAACAAGACCGAATCACTATTTAAATTCTATATTTTTAATAATTAAATTACCTTTCTTATTTTGGAAAAAAAAATAAAGACCCTGTTTATTTTCAATGAGTACCAATAACATTTTCCCTAACCAACCTTGTAACGGTAAAAACTAGGTGACTAATGGTAAAACCCGATGTGTTTAGTGGTTGAATCCGTAAGATCAAAGTGATCTCATGGCTTTTGATTATGAACATGTTGGGCAAATTATACATAAAAGAATTATGAAATGAAAAATTTGGGTGAAAGAAATATTCAACAACATTATTTGGTAAGCAAAAGGGAAGTAAAAAGGTCAAAGAAGCTAAATTGTAGTTCTAAAACTCCATTTTGCCTCAAAAAACTCTCAAGTTGACTTCACTAAGTGGAGATAAGGATTCAATTTAATGCATTAGATTAGTACTTATACTCCCTCTGTCCAAAATTCCTTGTCTAGACTAGAAAATCGTGGACAAAAGGATTTAATTTAATACATTAGATTAGTAGTTATACTCCATCCATCCAAAATTACCTGTCTAAATTAGTTTCATTTTCTAATCTAGACATGTAATTTTGGACGGAGAGAGTATGAACATTATAAGATGCAATCATAGTAGTTGTTGCTCCTAAAATACAAAAATGCACACATGATCATTTTTTTGGTGTTACAAAAATGCGCTACATGTAGTAGACTTCATCGTAACCCTCCATACAACAGGTTCATTGGCGCAAGCATTTGCTATCATGACAAATTACATTATGAATGCATTTATTTGAGTCTTGTTTAGTTGTTTATATAGGTGTGTTTGGTTAGCAGGAAAGCATAAGAAAATGAGAGAAAAATAAAAAAAAATAGTGTTTGGATTGAGAGAAAAGTGTGACAGCTGAAAACTATTTTTCTCTCTCGTGAAGACCACATAAAAATTTCATTTATAACTTTTTTTTTCCAAATATAAAAAAAATGAGGCAAGAGTCCAACTCCCCCTCATTTTTTTTCTTCTTTTTTCTCATTTGGCTTTTATCTTTTTCTTTCTTTTTATCTCTAACCAAACAGACCCTATGTGTCGGGGCATGCCAAAGCGGGCATTTATAACCATCTAGCACTTCGTCTAATTCAAAAACTATACATTATAAGTGTAGTCAGAATCCCCCGAATAAATTATCTGAGAACCTGCGTTTACATGAGACTGATCAGAACAACAAGGGCAGTAGAACTGGAGGAATCTGGGCCCCTTTCCAAGTCTAGCCAATTTGATCTGAGCTCCAAGAGCTTTAGGTCCGAAGGAGGGGCCAACCAGAAGTCCGGCCCTTTTTCTCAAAGAAGGCAAGATCCATATGGAATTTAGGACATTGAAGCTTCACTTGCAAGGGACATCTGACCCTACAAAAATTATGTGATATTCGCGTCAAATGCGCTAGATGCCAAAAGTATTTCAAGATTGCACCAAAAACCCGGACCCGACCCAACCTGGATGGAACCGACCTGATATTGACCTGGGTCGGGTCGGGTCCTATCTCGGGTAGGGTGGGTTCTAAGGTTTTAAAACCAGGGTCCTATCTCGGGTCAGGTTGAGTTTTGTTTTAAAATACCCAAGAGCTGACCCGACTCGAGATATACCATTTAATCTCTTATTTTTAATATATATAATTTTTTATTATTCTTATAATGATATAAACTATTTTATTAAATATTTTTATAATTATATTAATTATTTTATTAAAATCTCGGGTTCTCGGGTAGGGTCGGGTATTGTGGGTTTTATCTCGGGTCCGGGTCGGGTTTAGGAAGCTTGGGTCTTATCTCGGGCATGGAATGTCGTATCGGATATCGGTGAAATATCGGTCGGCCAAAGAGACGAAATATCGGAGATATTGTGTAAAAAAATATCGGTGGTCGAAAACTAATTTTTACATGTATTTTCACAATATGACTTCTAAAATGAGTGATACTAATTTAGAGAAAGCATAGATTTCAAAATATGCATATATAATTCAAAACTAGGATAGAAAACAAATGGGAAAGCTATTTTTTTCCTTTTTTTTAAAAAAAAAGTTTAAAATTTTTTGTTTAATTTTTTTATTTTAAAAACTGATATACCAGTGGAATATCGGTCCAAAACCGATATATCGGCGATATTTGGATTTTTTTTTGAAAAACGATATTTAGGTGTTTCGATGTATCGGGTGGGGTCCGATACCGCGAGACAACATTCCATGATCTCGGGTAGGGTCGGGTTTAGGATGCTGCCTTACAAGTTGTCTTCCATTGCCCAGAAAGTTAAGGTAGTCCAATTGTTTCATTTCTATAAATAACTATTTCTTACAAAATTGTGACTAATGAGAGGTGGCGCATAAGGGGCCGTTTGGGTGTGATTATAAGTAAATATCTGGAGTTGATTTTGGACGTCCACTGTAGCATTCATGTTTTTTCTATATCCAGCGTGAAATACAACTTGAGGTGTTTTAACTAGATATATAAAAAAGAGGAAATTATATAATAAATTATGGAAAAAAATTCCATTTTGATGCACTGTAGCAATTAATTCCCAAACTGGTTCTATGAAAAGCCACGCAGGCGCCAGTGTGGTTTTTTTTTTAAAACTGACTCGAAAGGTGTCGGTTCCTTTCAATGATCACCGTTTTTTACCAACTGCCTAAAAGGTGTCGGTTAACCGACGCCTTTCTTTATAATTGAAAGGCATCAATTTAACTGATGTCTTTCGTTTCATATTTAACTCGGGCTCGGGCTCCGCCACACCGAGCCCTAAGTTCTATCCGGTGCTTCACCTCGCCGCCTCTCTGGTGCTCGCCACTGCCTCCGCCTCCCCACGCTCACCCCGGCCACAGTCTCGCCTCGCCTATCGTCGCCGTGGATCACATCTCGTCGTTTCGCCCCGGCCACCGTATCGCTACGTTTCCCCTCCCCGGGCTCCCGCTTGCCACTGTTCTCTGGCGGCATCCTCGCCGACGTTTTTCTGGTTCGATTGATATGCATTGGTTTAAAAAAAAGCCACCTGCATGGCTTGTCAGAGCACCAGTTCGGGAATTAATTGCTACAGGGCATCAAAATAGAATTTTTTTAATATTTTATTATATAATTTCCCCTATAAAAAAAATTACTACAGTGTAGCAAAACATCCAGTGATCATGCCCCAAACGCCCCTAAGATAAAAATGAAAATTTAGATGCTTATCATTATTTTAACATGCTGATTGATGTATACTTCCTTTTTATCTTAAAAATGTCAGGGCTTCGATAGCTATTCTAGGTTCCCTTGATTTGAAATTCCTAACTGACCAACAGAAATTTGCATTCTAGATTAACATGTACAACGCTTGTATAATGCATTTAAGACTAACCCAGCCTTCTTTCGATACGAATTTGTGTAACAGCCAAGGTTTTTATAATTCTCCACACTCGATACCTTAGTGAACTGTTTTATTTCTATTTTCAGGGCTATTTACAATTTGGAATCCCAACAACTTCGGCTAAAATGCTTTCACTAACGAACAAGGTATCGTACTACAATTTTGTGATCTACCTTATTAATTTGCTGTAATTGATTTCAAGAAAGGATATGCTATTCTAAAATCTTCTTCATTGAGAAAAATGATTTCCATTAAGGAAGATAGTATGGGGAGACAAATTTGCTACTTCCTTTACATGATTAGCAATTTCGCATTGGTCATAATAGCCAAAGTACGATCATATGATAGAGTCGTTCAAATTCTTTGTCATTGTTTGTTATGTCTACTATGTGAAAGTTGTTGGCTTATGATTAGAAGTCTAATACACGAATGGCTATGACACAAAAAAGTGGAAAAAATAAGGGAGAAAACTCCCTCCTGTAATTATGTATTTATTTGCTTAACTTGTTCTTCTTTCTTCATAAAGCGATTCTTAACATTGGAGAAACGAGCTTAATGCCGTGGACATCGAACGTTAAAACGTGAGTCATAGCTAGCCTAAAGCAAGTGCTATTTATTCTGAGACAAGAGTCCAATTTAACTAAAGTATTACTAGTATTGCTGATATATGCAAAATATACACATTTTTATATGCCTTTCTACCTATTTGTTAGTCATATTTTTAGTTAAAGTAAGGATAATTAATGTCTATCTGTGTTAAGTGAATAATTAGGAGTTTAATGAATAAACGCGCTTAATTTAGTTATTTAGATGCATTAATTGGTTTTAATAGATTCATGTTTTATTATGCGTCTAATTACGATTTATTTTTATTTATGTAGGCTTTAGAACTCTAAATCAGATCGCCGCATGTGGAACGCGTCAAACAGCTCATGTGAAGATATTGAAGATCCGACGGACGTGATTGTTACGACGGGTTTTAACTCCATCAAAAGAAACAAAAAGAAAGAACCGGGTCAGCGGTTCAGTAACCGGTCTGGTCCGAAAAATAAAAAAAAAGGAAATTCAAAAGCAACCCGAGCTCGATGGCTCGGGCGCCTGGAACAGAACAGAGCACCAGAGGCTCTGTTCTGTCGGAGTGAGCACCGGAGGCTGAAATCCGGCGGCCAGAGGCGGTGGGTCATGCGCCAGCGATCACGGCGGCGAGGCTGACGAGCATGACGGATGAAGGCGGTGGAAAAGAAGCCGGCGACGGGAGAAAAGTCCGGTGTAAACAGAAAAAGGAAAAAAAAAGGGCCGCGATTGGGAAGTCCAAATTGGAAAGATCAGAGGTGTTCTTCGAATGGAAAGTTCGTCGATTGGGAAGGAAATTAGGGCTGGCCGGGATGTTATAAAGGAGGAGGCCGTGGTGGATCAGGGGGCGGACTGTTCTGAAAAGAAAAAAAGAAAACTACTGCTCTGTTCTGAAGAGGTGGGAGTCGCCGGCTCTGTCTGTGGAAGAGGGTCGCCGTCTGGGGTGAATCGAAGGAGGGCGGTTCTGCTGTGTGAAAAGGAGGGAGGCGGCCGGCTGTACTGCTCTGTTTTGGGTGTTCGGTCTGTTCGGTGGTAGCGGCTTTGTCGAGAGGCAGAGGAAGAGGGGGGGTCAGTCTCTGTCGAGAGGACTGGGAGGCGACTCTGGTTGGTTTTGGGTGACCGGTTGGGCAGGAGGAAGCCGGAGTTCTGTTCTGTTGTGGTTCTGGTGGCTTTTGAGAGGAAGAGAGGTGAGGCCGGCGGGGCATTGTGTGGCGCGACAGAGGAGAAGAGAGAAGCTGTCTCTGGGTGGTTTTTGGCTGTTCGGCTGTGCTAGAGAGAAGAACTGGTGCTGAGGAGGAAGGCGAAGGGCTGGCCGGAGAGGGTAAGGACGAGAGGAGCTCTCGACGGCAGATTTTTGCAGATTTGAACGGGTTGTCTGTTGAAAAGGGGCTCTGTTTTGTTCGAAAGAGGTGCTGAGTCAACACGGGAAAGAAGCTTTGCTTTGGCTGGAATTGGGGACTGTCTACTCTGTTCGAGAGAAAGAGTAGAACGGTTGAGGCGTGCAGTTGAGAGACTGTTGCTGAAGGTGGAGGAGAGAGCAAAGCAGGACGGAGAAGCAAGACATACTGAAAGCAGCAAACAGGCTTTTTATTATTTTATCTTTTGTTTAGTTAATTTCTGTGTTTTTAGATTAGTTGAACAATTGATTGCTTAAAAAGAAAATAAAAATTAGAACTTTACATTTCATTACTACTTGCTACATACTCTAGAATTAGGTTGAATATCTTACTAAGTCTCTGAGGGATCGACCTCGTAGCCACTATTCTGCTATAGATTCGTGCGCTTGCGAGTATTATATTAAAATTTACATCAATTGCTATACAAGCTAAGTAGCACAAATAGATAAATGCTTTATACTCATCTTCCTTTTTTTTAATGGAACCTTCTAGGTTTCTTGGAAAGCTGGAAATACTGATTATGAAGGCATGGCCCTAAGCCGTTTGGGGCATGATTATTGCAAAACATCCTGACTGGATTTGGATATCTACTGTAGCATCCATGTTTTTTTTACATCCAAGTGTTTCAGCTGAATATATAAAATACCTTTATGCTACAGTGTAGTAAATGTTTTGCTTTTAATCACACCCCAAACGCCAAACTTGCATTTGCACTTTCACGTGGAACTCGATCTTCTCCGGCTGTAAGTATCACAATCATGACAAATAAAGGATAAAAAATTGAGCAAATAGTTTAAGCTGTCTCCTCCATGCATGTTTTTTTCTTGTTAATTCTTTTTTCTATGGTTTTTATATGGCCAGGTGAGAATATATACACATGATGACATCTCAACTGAGCTAGAGAAAGCGAAGTTCGAATATCTACAAGCATCAATTGTGGTGATATCCACAAAGAAGATTTTGCTTAGAGTAGTTTAGTTTCAATTCAATTTAGTTTAATTTTTGTTGCTTATTAGTGTTTTGTCTTTTTGTAGGAGTAAGAGAAGACGTGGAATTCTTGCCAACGTTGGAAGGGCCACCCCTTCCCCTCGTTTGCATTCTTTTACCTTCTCTTTTAAATTTTCTAGGTGTTTGATATTTTTTATATTACTTTCTGTGATTGCATGCTTGTGTTGGTTGCGATTTTTAGGTTTGTTTTAGGTATTTAATTTTTAGTGCCGTTAATTAGTGTATGCTTGGTCGTCGGTCACTGGGTGAAAAGCTTGCACCTCTTGACCTAGAAATTGAAAGAACTTTTAAAGCAAGACTCAAACATATAATGGATGTTACAAATCAATTAGGTGACATGGAAAATGAGAATGTGAGGAAGACATTAAAAGATTATTCATCCCCCATTCAATTCAACTCACCTTCCTGCATCGTGTTGCCGCTCACCATGGCACACCACTTTGAGTTGAAACCAGGGGTGATGCAACTTTTGCCCACATTCTTTGGTTCCAATAAAGAAGATCCCTATAATCATGTTAAAGAGTTCCTTGACATTTGTGCTACATTTAAATTCCAAAATTTCTCTGATGAATCTGTTAGGTTGCGCCTCTTTCCCTTTTCTTTGAAAGAAAAAGCGAAAGCATGGTTGAACTCTTTAGAAGTTGGAACAATTAGGAGTTGGGATCAATTAGCTGAAAAATTTTTGAACAAATTCTTCCCTGTTCATAAAACTCATGCCCTTCGTAGAGAAATTACAAATTTCATGCAGAAGGAGGGTGAACACTTTTATGAGTGTTGGGAAAGATGGAAGAATTTGCTCCTTAAGTGTCCACACCATGGATTTTTAAAGTGGCAACAAGTTCAATTCTTCTATGACGGTTTAACACCTCAGAACCGTCAAATGGTTGATGCCGCTAGTGGTGGGTCAGTTATGATGAAGAGTGCCGAAGAAGCATGGGATTTTATTGAGACTCTATGCGAGAATTCTCAGCAATGGGATTGCTCAAGTAGAGTTGACAGAACGTTTCCTTTTCAAAAGAAAGGAGGCGTATATGAGGTAGACAATAACGCACATTTGATCTCCAAGATCGACAGCCTGACACAACGCTTTGATGCGTTGCTGTCTGCTGGTGGGCCCCAAATGCCATCACATGTCAATGTGTGTGCTATTTGCTCTAACCCCTCCCATGTCACACAAAACTGTCCCTCTAACACCTCTGGAGTGGAATACAATAGTGATCAGGCTAATGCTATAAATGCCTTCCCTCGACCTGGTAATAACCCATATTCGGAAACTTATAACCCAGGTTGGGCAAGTTATCCCAATTTTTCATGGTCCAAAGGACCGCATCAAGGAGAACCTCCAGGGTACCCTCCCAATCAATCTTACCATCAACAAGTTCAAACATTCCCTACACAACCCAAGAAACCATCTCTTGAGGATACGTTGAATTTGTTCATGCAAAGCTCTCTACAATTTCAAAAAGATACCCAACATTCGTTACATGCCAACTCGCAAGCAATTGCAAAGCTGGAACTTCAAATGGGTCAATTGGCTTCTGCATTAAATGAAAGGGAAAAAGGTAGGTTCCCTAGTCAACCTGTAGCTAATCCCAAAGGACAATTTGAAGTGGGATCTAATTCTTGTCAAGACCAACCTCCAGTGCAAATAAAAGCCATAACTACACTTAGGAGTGGAAAACAGATTGACAACAATGTTGAACCACCTAAGACTGCCATAGACACAACCGCTAGAAAGGGTGAGGACCAAGAGAGCACCACTAGACCAGACGTGAGTCCTAATACATCGAAGAAGAGCCTAGAAGCTTCTTCATGTCCTTTGTCGAGCCATATTCCACCCTATATCCCCAAGGCACCTTTTCCTCAAAGACTTGCAAAAACATCTCAAGGGAACAAACTTGATGAGACAATAGAAATTTTTAAGAAAATGCAAATCAATATTCCATTGCTCGATGCTATTAAGCAAGTTCCCGCTTATGCAAGATTCTTAAAAGACATGTGCACCCAGAAAAGAAAATTGAATGCACACAAGAAAGTGTTTCTCACTGAACAAGTTAGCTCAATTCTTAAGCATAACACTCCTCCTAAGTTTAGAGATTCAGGATGTCCCACAATTTCATGCGTTATAGGAGACCATAAGGTGGAGAGGGCATTATTGGACTTAGGAGCTAGTGTAAATTTGCTGCCATTCTCTGTTTATGAGCAACTTGGGTTAGGAGAGTTGAAACCGACTACCATAACACTGCAACTTGCGGACAGATCAGTTAAAGTTCCACGCGGTGTTATTGAGGATGTTCTGGTTCAGGTGGATAAATTTTACTTCCCAGTAGACTTTATTGTCTTAGATACCCAACCTGTGCAGAATCATGGTAGTCAGATTCCTGTGATTTTGGGAAGGCCATTTTTAGCCACATCCAATGCCATAATAAATTGTAGAAATGGGGTTATGAAGTTGTCTTTTGGCAATTTAAAAGTCAAACTCAATGTCTTTAATGTTAGACAACAACCCCCGGAGACGGATGATTCTTTTGCAGTGAATATGATTGAAAGTTTAGTAGAAGAATCTCTGCAAACTGTTTTAAATGATGATCCCCTCCAAACATGTTTAACTCATTTTGGCTTAGACTTTGACATCGAAGGGTCCATTAGAGACGTCAATGCATTGCTTGACTCTACCCCTATTTTGGACCCGACCAAATGGACAGCCAGGGTGGAACCTCTTCCAGTTCCCGAGTCTAAACTTGTCCCATCTATTGAAAAACCACCCCAACTTGACCTAAAACCATTACCTGATACACTTAAATATGCATTTTTAGGTTCTTCTGATACCTTGCCTGTTATCATCTCTTCAGACCTTGATTCAGAACAGGAAGGCAAGTTGCTTAATGTTCTTCGCGAACATAAGACAGCTTTGGGGTGGACAATAGCAGACATTAAGGGTATAAGTCCTGCCCTGTGTACGCATCACATTTACCTTGAGGAGCATGCAAAATCCTCCCGTGAAATGCAACGCAGACTTAACCCTAATATGAAGGAGGTTGTCAGAACAGAGGTGCTAAAATTGTTAGATGTTGGCATCATTTACCCCAAATCAGATAGTACTTGGGTCAGCCCAGTCCAGGTTGTTCCTAAGAAGTCAGGAATCACAGTAGTCAAAAATGATAATAATGAATTAGTCCCTACCCGAATGACTACTGGGTGGCGGGTTTGTATTGACTACAGAAAATTGAACCTAAGAAAAGGGATATAAAATGGTTGATAAATCCAAATTCTTCGCCGAGGTTAAGCATTTCTTCTGGGATGATCCATACCTGTTCAAGTATTGCCCAGATCAAATCATTAGGAGATGTGTGCCGGAGCATGAGGTTGATAGTATCATTTCTTTTTGCTATGCTCATGCATGTGGTGGCCATTTCGGTGCGAAAAAGACTGCTGCAAAAATTTTGCAGAGTGGTTTTTATTGGCCTACTTTATTCAAAGACACTCATGAATTTTGCACAAAATGTGACAGATGCCAATGTGTGGGTACATTATCACGTAGGTCCATGATGCCCCTTACTAACATCCTGATTGTTGAACTTTTTGATGTTTGGGGTATTGACTTCATGGGCCCATTTCCTCCATCGTTTGGTTATCTCTATATCCTCGTTGCTGTAGATTATGTTTCCAAATGGGTAGAGGCCATTCCCTGCAAAACAAATGATCACAAAGTGGTGGTTCGGTTCATGAAAGAAAACATATTTTCTCGTTTTGGAACCCCTCGTGTAATTATAAGTGATGGTGGTACACATTTTTGCAATAGAGCTTTTGAATCACTTCTGAAAAAGTACTCCATTACTCATAAAATTGCAACTCCATATCATCCGCAGACTTGTGGACAAGTAGAAGTTTCAAATAGGGAAATTAAACGCATTCTTGAGAAAACGGTTCGTCCTGACCGAAAGGATTGGTCTGAAAGATTAAATGATGCATTGTGGGCTTACCGTACTGCTTTTAAGACACCAATTGGAATGTCTCCCTATAGACTTGTATTTGGAAAACCTTGTCATTTACCTGTGGAATTGGAACATCGTGCTTACTGGGCCATCAAAACTTTTAACTTTGATATGGACAAGGCTGGAACACTTCGCAAATTGCAACTCAATGAATTAGACGAAATTCGTAATGAGGCTTATGAGAATGCTAAGATTTACAAAGCTAGGACCAAAGTTTTTCATGATCAGTCAATCATGAGGAAGTCATTTGAGCCCGGTCAAAAAGTTTTGCTCTATAACTCCAGGTTACATCTCTTCCCAGGAAAGCTCCGTTCCCGATGGTCTGGACCTTTCATTGTGCACAAAGTATTTTCCCATGGAGCGGTTGACATTCAAAACCCTAAAGATAGAACTATTTTCAAAGTTAATGGGCAAAGATTGAAACCATAT
Source organism: Houttuynia cordata (assembly GCA_039654745.1). Lineage (NCBI taxonomy): Eukaryota > Viridiplantae > Streptophyta > Magnoliopsida > Piperales > Saururaceae > Houttuynia > Houttuynia cordata. The sequence goes on from CM077509.1 coordinate 21,953,203, forward strand.
TTAGAGGGTCTTACTGAAAGAGAGGAGATTGTTCTAGATTTGGATGAACCTAATGCTCCTACATGATTTTTGGTTACGTCTGGCTGAAGACATAAAACTTAGCGCTCTTGGGAGGCAACCCAAATTTTTTTTTTTTGGTTTTTGATAGCTTTTTATTTGTTTAATATTTAGGTTGTTGATACATGTGTGGGGATGCTACAATCTAGGTTTGGGGGTGTATTTTCTTTTTCCATATTTTGTACTTACTCCTCATTCTTAGTTTGTGTGTTCCAATGCTCTACATCTACCATGAGGCATCTCCATTTCAGGTGATTTCTTTCCTTACACTCCTTTTCTTTTAACTCGTTATTGTGATAGTTATTTTAGTAAACATTGAGGGCAATGTTTCGTTTAGGTTTGGGGGTGTAGAAAAGAAAAGTAGTATTCCTTTGGTTTTTATTATTATTAAAAAAAAATTGAAAAAAAAAACTATAAAAATTTACTTAGTTTTAGGTCGTTTGTTAGTAATTTTCTTAGGTTTTGATAGTTTATCCCTTTATGATGCATACTTCAATTTTTAAGAGATTAATTTGCATTGGAAGTGTGAGTAAGTATACTGGAGGATAGAGAAATTAACTGAGCAGTATCTTTCTGTTACAGTCCTCTTGGAACATGTGCTTGAGCTAATAAAACTCACTCACACACACTAGTTACATAAAGTAATACCGTCTAGAGATTTGTTGAATGCTAATTTACAGTGGGATATCTTTAGTCAGAGTCATTGGATGATATGTGGTTGTCTGTTGAGCTTAAAAGATCATGATAGACCATTTACTTGGCTATGGCAAGGGATTGGAACCGGAAATAGGTTGAGAGTATAATACAGCCTGGACAGAGTAAAGATGTGCTGAAAAATATGATTGATGAAAATGAAAATGCGAAAAAATGAAAACAAAATGAAAGAAAAGGGGCTGCTTGACTTTATAGGATTAACTTAGGCTGATGCTCGGGCCCGAAGCGGTCTTTTAAAACCTAATGCCCTAAGCTAATTTGGTTGAGAGTCATTGGCCTGAGTCATTGCTAAACCTAAGCATCTTGAAGTCAGGCCTTACACAGTCCTAGCGAAAAAAAAAAATTGTCTGCGGTGTATTATCCTCTCAAATCTAGAATGTTGAACCCGAAGGAGGCGCGCAGATCTGTGCTATCATGAACCTAAAGATTACGACGACTGTGTTGATTCTGATGTTCTTTGGTTGATGGGTCACACTGGATCTGTATAAAACAGAGATTTAGAATGTATTGCTACAATGTTCTACACTTTTACTATATAAAGTATCATGCTATATCATATTGAGCAGAAATTTCCAAGATGAAGGTGTAGAATAAAACCACTTACTTGAGGGCTTCTATATTCCAGTTGATTATAAATCCAAGTACATGTGGTTGATTTTCTTAAACATTGCAGTTTGCATTCGAAGGGATATTAGGATTGTTTGTTTTGTAGTGATTTTCTATTTCTTTTTACACTTAGTTTAAATAGGTTTATTTCATAAATACATGTTTGTGGGTAGCATGGATGCAAACCCTCACGAGACTTCACTCGTCCAGCCAGGGACACCTGGGGGTTTAAAAGGCTTGTTGCATGCGCTAAATGCAATCGCGATTTCCTGCGAAAGTGGATTAGTTAGATTTCTTTGTTTTGTTTTGTTTTGTTTTGCTCGAGGACTAGCAAAATGTAGGTTTGGGGGTATTTGATATATGCAAAATATACACATTTTTATATGCCTTTCTACCTATTTGTTAGTCGTATTTTTAGTTAAAGTAAGGATAATTAATGTCTATCTGTGTTAAGTGAATAATTAGGAGTTTAATGAATAAACGCGCTTAATTTAGTTATTTAGATGCATTAATTGGTTTTAATAGATTCATGTTTTATTATGCGTCTAATTACGATTTATTTTTATTTATGTAGGCTTTAGAACTCTAAATCAGATCGCCGCATGTGGAACGCGTCAAACAGCTCATGTGAAGATATTGAAGATCCGACGGACGTGATTGTTACGACGGGTTTTAACTCCATCAAAAGAAACAAAAAGAAAGAACCGGGTCAGCGGTTCAGTAACCGGTTTGGTCCGAAAAATAAAAAAAAAGGAAATTCAAAAGCAACCCCAGCCCGATGGCTCGGGCGCCTGGAACAGAACAGTGCACCGGAGGCTCTGTTCTGTCGGAGTGAGCACCGGAGGCTGAAATCCGGCGGCCAGAGGCGGTGGGTCATGCGCCAGCGATCACGGCGGCGAGGCTGACGAGCATGATGGATGAAGGCGGTGGAAAAGAAGCCAGCGACGGGAGAAAAGTCCGGTGTAAACAGAAAAAGGAAAAAAAAAGGGCCGCGATTGGGAAGTCCAAATTGGAAAGATCAGAGGTGTTCTTCGAATGGAAAGTTCGTCGATTGGGAAGGAAATTAGGGCTGGCCGGGATGTTATAAAGGAGGAGGCCGTGGTGGATCAGGGGGCGGACTGTTCTGAAAAGAAAAAAAAAAAACTACTGCTCTGTTCTGAAGAGGTGGGAGTCGCCGGCTCTGTCTGTGGAAGAGGGTCGCCGTCTGGGGTGAATCGAAGGAGGGCGGTTCTGCTGTGTGAAAAGGAGGGAGGCGGCCGGCTGTACTGCTCTGTTTTGGGTGTTCGGTCTGTTCGGTGGTAGCGGCTTTGTCGAGAGGCAGAGGAAGAGGGGGGGGTCAGTCTCTGTCGAGAGGACTGGGAGGCGACTCTGGTTGGTTTTGGGTGACCGGTTGGGCAGGAGGAAGCCGGAGTTCTGTTCTGTTGTGGTTCTGGTGGCTTTTGAGAGGAAGAGAGGTGAGGCCGGCGGGGCATTGTGTGGCACGACAGAGGAGAAGAGAGAAGCTGTCTCTGGGTGGTTTTTGGCTGTTCGGCTGTGCTAGAGAGAAGAACTGGTGCTGAGGAGGAAGGCGAAGGGCTGGCCGGAGAGGGTAAGGACGAGAGGAGCTCTCGACGGCAGATTTTTGCAGATTTGAACGGGTTGTCTGTTGAAAAGGGGCTCTGTTTTGTTCGAAAGAGGTGCTGAGTCAACACGGGAAAGAAGCTTTGCTTTGGCTGGAATTGGGGACTGTCTACTCTGTTCGAGAGAAAGAGTAGAACGGTTGAGGCGTGCAGTTGAGAGACTGTTGCTGAAGGTGGAGGAGAGAGCAAAGCAGGACGGAGAAGCAAGACATACTGAAAGCAGCAAACAGGCTTTTTATTATTTTATCTTTTGTTTAGTTAATTTCTGTGTTTTTAGATTAGTTGAACAATTGATTGCTTAAAAAGAAAATAAAAATTAGAACTTTACATTTCATTACTACTTGGTACATACTCTAGAATTAGGTTGAATATCTTACTAAGTCTCTGAGGGATCGACCTCGTAGCCACTATTCTGCTATAGATTCGTGCGCTTGCGAGTATTATATTAAAATTTACATCAATTGCTATACAAGCTAAGTAGCACAAATAGATAAATGATTTATACTCATCTTCCTTTTTTTTAATGGAACCTTCTAGGTTTCTTGGAAAGCTGGAAATACTGATTATGAAGGCATGGCCCTAAGCCGTTTGGGGCATGATTATTGCAAAACATCCTGACTGGATTTGGATATCTACTGTAGCATCCATGTTTTTTTTACATCCAAGTGTTTCAGCTGAATATATAAAATACCTTTATGCTACAGTGTAGTAAATGTTTTGCTTTTAATCACACCCCAAACGCCAAACTTGCATTTGCACTTTCACGTGGAACTCGATCTTCTCCGGCTGTAAGTATCACAATCATGACAAATAAAGGATAAAAAATTGAGCAAATAGTTTAAGCTGTCTCCTCCATGCATGTTTTTTTCTTGTTAATTCTTTTTTCTATGGTTTTTATATGGCCAGGTGAGAATATATACACCTGATGACATCTCAACTGAGCTAGAGAAAGCGAAGTTCGAATATCTACAAGCATCAATTGTGGTGATATCCACAAAGAAGATTTTGCTTCCCCAGCTATTAGTATCAACCATGTTTGATTTTGCAAGACTTGGATTCATTGGTGGAATGGGTTTGCAACCAGTTGCCAACATCCGGTTCTCCGAGGAATTCTATTAGGACAGTGATAACCCTACAGCAGATTCCTACACATTTCCATACACAGCTAATGTGTATGGAAATGAGTGGGTGAACTCATGTGGACTTTCAGAAGAGTGCATGCAGATGATGTATCAAACGACCAACAAATACTGAAAGTCAAAATTATACTGCATTACTTCCAAAATTTATGTACTTCAACTGTCTGGGCTCCTAATAGAATGGGAAATGATAATTGTACAGCATATTCCTACACATTTCCATGCACAGCTGATGTGTATAAAAATGCACATCACCATCAGGGGTATGGAAATGTGTAAGAATCTGCTGTACAAATATCATTTCCCATTCTATTAGGAGCCCAGACAGTTACAGAAATTTTGGAAGTAATGCAGTATAATTTTGACTTTCAGTATTTGTTGGTCGTTTGATACATCATCTGCATGCACTCTTTTGAAAGTAGATAAAAGTATGTACTATATGGAATTGTATCGCTTTCTATGAATTTATATTATATTGGGTAACTAAAAGAAAAAAAGAACGTCTCTTGCGAAGATGGTAGGCAGGCTCATCACCAGTTCACCACCAGGGGCTTTGCCGAGTCACGTACTCGTGTCTCTTGGGAACCAAACCCTTTCTTTTTGGATTTTTCAATTTGCTTATCTGTCTGTTCCGAACCTTTTAACCCACTGTTAACACACGCGTTCTTCTTCTGCTCATCATGAGTCAACCTGACTCAACTGCCTTACTGCCCATTACGTCATGCTCATCATCATTCTCGCCTGCAACTGGAACCATTTTCTCCCTCCTTCAATCCGCAGCTCCGAAGACTACCAGGCCACTACTCATCAGAGAGAGAGAGAGAGAGAGACGATGTGGGGAGGAAGCAGAGTGACAGCCGGGAAGATGGTGTGGGTGGCCGTGGTGGGTGTGCTGAGCCTGCTTCTTGTGTACGCCTACAACGCCCTGTGGAGGAGGCCGGAGAGGATTCGGGAGAGGCTCCGGAGGCAGGGGATAAGGGGGCCCGCTCCGTCGTACCTGGTGGGGAATATACGGGAGATGAGTCGTCACTCGGCGGAGGAGGCTGCGGCAGGCGGCGGAGGAGGTCCACCAAGGCACGATTACTTTGCTGGTCTCTATCCCTACTTCGCCCGGTGGTCTGAGAGCTACGGTACGTCCTAGTCCCCCCACCCGGGCCACCCCTACTATTTTTTTTAGGGTGATACTTTTCAGCACCCCAATTTTTTTTTACGGTATAATCCAAAGTTTTTAGACAGTCATATTATTCTCATTTACTGTCGATATCTGCCATTGAAATGCAATATTGGAGTGTTACATAGCATACTCGCCACATAGCATGCTTGAAAACATTGACTTTTTTCCATTCTTTTAAAAAGGGTGTTACCGACAAATTTTAGGGTGCTGAAAGCTAGCACCTTTTTTTAATGAAAATAATATTGTTCTTCTTACGTTATGTTACTTTTTTTCAACAGCTACGTTGATTATTTATTTTGATATAATCAATTGCATACCGGTTAATTTTATAAAAGGGGGGTGTTACTGACAAATTTTGGGGCGCTGAAACGTATCACCCTTTTTTTTGATGAAAAAAACATTGTTCTTTTTACGCTGTACTTTTTTTTTTGTAACAGCTACATTGATTTCATCTGTTTATTTTGATATAAGCAATTGCATACCGGTTAATTTTGAAAATCAATTGCTTATATTAAAAGAGAGTCAACGGATTCGGTATCCATGTGACGGTGTCACCTCTTCTTTAATGGAAAAAATATTGTTAATTGTACTTCACTAGTTTATTTTAATATAATCAACTGCACCGGTTAATTTTGAAAATCAATTGTATATATTAAAAGAGAGTGAGCCGATTCGGTATCCATGTGACGGTGTCCGGGGGACCCACAAACTAGGGACTGATTAACAGTCTAAAATACCAATATCACCCACTTTCTCAAGGCCCCCACAATACACATGTGCTCCGCTATATGCTCCCCGTTCCGCTCCTCCCCCGTCCAAAATTATGGTAGTTTTTAAAATGACACTCACCTACACGTGTGAGCAGAGGTGCATTTTTTCCCATATGCTTATTCTTTCTTTGATACATATTATTATAATTAATATTTTACAAATTATAATACTCCCTCTGTCCTGTTTTAATAGCTCCATCTAAAAATATGTTGATTTTTATTTATTGGTGGAAACCCCAAGTAACGGGGGAAGAAGATGTTCAAAATCCTCTTAAACTGACCATATAGAGATCTAAAATGGGGATGCCCTCCTCTTTTCCATATGGAGCATCTAAAATAGGACAAAGGGAGTAACAACTTTGAGATGGTAGTGAGAAATCAGAAACTTTAAGCTGATAATTAGTACACCTTAAGTTAATAGTAGTGTTTTTTCTCTGCTAGATAATAAATCATTGTATTCTAATATATCATATGATGCCATATACTCCCACCATCCAATATTACATGTCTGGATTAAAAAACCAAAATGAACTAAAATCAGTTCATTTTGGTTTTGTAATCTAGACAGGTAATCTTGGATGGAGGGAGTACTCCGTAATAGACAGTCAACTTGGATGTGCCACTTACCTAGTTGAAAAATTGAAGTGAATAATATTTGCATTGTGGGGCTTCTGTATTTTGGCATCAGCTTTATTTTATTTTCTCTCTCGCTGTTGCCGATATCCACAACTTTGCTGATCTTATGCAGTATAATGTTTTAGCACATGTATTTGCTCGCATGTGCTTGGCTGCTACTAAAATAAGGCCAACTAAGAGATCTAAATAAGATGGTAATGGGCCGAGGAAATATTGAAAAAAGTAAAAACACACAGATTTTGAGCCAATTTATACATATTTAGCCCCTTACTTGTGAAGCTCTGAGGCTGAAACTTGCTGAGCAGGGGGTAAAAGTTGACCTGATATGAGACCTCAATTAGCAACATGTCCAGCCAAATTGAACAGTAGAAAATTTCGAGCTATTAGGTGAAAATTTTACAGAAACTTTGGGGCCGATTTGGACATATGAACACCTGTGCTTGCGAAGTTTAAAGGCTGAAACATGCAGAGATTATGTGAAATTGGACCTTAGAGTTGGTGGTAAATGTGGACCTGATAATTAGCAAGATTTGTATACAGCCTACCAGACTCATAATTAAATGGAATTTTTGAAGTTGGGTGTATTTTGTAGAAAATGATATAAAAAAACAGAATAGAAATGGTTTATCATAAAATGATGTGTCAAATGAAATAACCTTCTTTTTTTTTCGCTTCAACTGCCCAAGGCAATGAAACCTCTTCTCGTCAGGGAGAGGTTGAACCGGTGCATCACTTGCTCGATTAATGATTACTTGTATAATATTCATCGAAATAGATGTGTTAATACTATTAGATACTAGATTGTGGTAATTTATTTAGACACTCGATTAATGTAGCAGCAATTGTGTCATTTGTGAACGTCTATTTACATTGGGAGGTGTAACCATGTTAGTGCAATTTATCCTTGACAATCAACAATATGTTTTGCAGTTTAGACCCTGGATTCAGTTTTTGTTTATGCAAGCACTGTCGATAGTATAGAAGGATGTTTAAATTCCCTTCTCCTCTTATGTTTTAAATTCTCTTGTCCTTTTTTTCTTTTCAGGACCAGTATATCTGTACTCGACAGGAAACATAGTGCTTTTATATGTGAGTGATCCAGATTTGGTGAAGGAGATAAACCACTGCAATTCTCTTGATTTAGGGAAGCCCTCGTACATGCAAAGGGAACGTGGACCTCTGTTCGGTCGTGGCATTCTTGCTTCCAATGGACCATTGTGGGCACATCAGAGGAAAATCATAGCACCAGAACTATATATGGACAAAGTAAAGGTATCAAATTTCTCTATTTTTTTTTTGCTGCATTAAGAAATATATGCAGGGCCACTATATATGGAGAAAAACAAGGTACAGTATGTTTACTAGCTAATGTTCCATCCTTGAGGCTACAGAGTTTGTTTTCACTGCATTTGTAATATGTAGCGTATGGTGGATTTAATGGTGGAGTCTACCATCCCACTTTTGGAGTCATGGGATAGAACAATCGAAAGAGGAAAAGGAATAGCAGACATGGGCATTGATGAGGGTCTGCGGGTCTTATCTGCAGATGTTATTTCCAGAGCTTGTTTTGGAAATTCCTATGAAAAGGGGAAGGAAATATTTTCCAAGATAAGGGCTCTTCAAGATGCCATGTCCGTGAAAAGCATACTTATCGGTATCCCTGGTTTTAGGTATGTATGCAATTTCATTATATATAATGTTTTAATTTCATGTGTGTGATGGAATATAATCTTTGCTTGTGATCTTCTTAGCTGGGATAAGGTGAATGATGACAATGGTCATGATCGATTGGATTAAAAACATAATCGTGATCGATAATCTTTATTGGTCACATTAGTTTTGATGCGTTTATTGCAAATATAATTCGGCCTTTAGTTTCTATCATTAGGTGAAACGCACGAACACGGTAGAAAGAAAAAATCATTCATCTTTTTCACTGTTAAGTGATCGTACATATTAGCAGAAGATAATTTAGCATGAAAAAATCAACTGAAATTGATAGCCATGCTATGATCTCTTAGATTAATGGAATCATTTCTAGCTCCCAGGGATAATTTTCAGAGAAATATGATTTGGAAGTTCTTACTCCCATTTATGGGCTCTCAGCCAACATGGTTTCCAGTTGATCTAACCACCTAGAAAGATGTAGTTTTTGAGTCATGCAAAGTAATTTTCTTCTTGCCTGATGTGCTAATTATATACTGCACCCTTCAACAGTAATTATGCTATCAATAGTACGTATATGAGTAATTAACTTGGGTTCTTATGGTTTTCTGTTGTCATTTTCGTATGCTTGATTGTCAACATGTAGTTGTCACTTTGCTATTAACTGAGGCTTTATTTGTGCAAGACATATTCCTACCAAGACCAATAGAAAGATCTGGAGGGCAGAGAAAGAGGTTCAGTCACTGATTCTGAAAGTAGTCAGGGAACGCAACAAGGGATCACAGGCCGAACATGATTTGCTGCAAGCCATTCTCGAAGGGGCCAAAGACAATACGATTGATACTTATTCAACTGACCAGTTTATTGTGGATAACTGCAAGAATATATACTTTGCTGGCCATGATACGATTGCAGTTGCTGCTGCTTGGAGCATGGTGCTTCTTGCTTCAAACCCAGATTGGCAGAGGCGTGCCCGTGAAGAAGTTGCTGAAGTTTGCTGTGGCCAATTGCCTGATGCTGATATGATTCGCAAGATGAAAACTGTAAGAACCATTTTGTTACACCAAATACTTCCATCTTAAAACATTTAGTCCATCATATCAGTTGAATCTCATTACACAATGAATCCACCAATTTAAATATGCTTGGGTTACCGCTTGGGAAGTCCTCGTCTTGCACCCTTTCTAACCATTAAAAAGAAGAAAAAGTGGTTGAAACATTTTGAGCAATTCTAATCTGACAAAAGTTAATATGCGATGTGCTAGCTCGCTTGGAACATGGGGCCAGCAGGTAATTCAAAAACCTCCTGTCCCCTGTTTAACTCTCAGCTATGCGTGCGTCGTGCACAGATAAACATTTCTAATTAGCTATGAAATAGCATGTAACAATTAAGAAGCAATCTGACATAATAAATAGAATCTAAATGACGTTTGTAAACTCTGTCTATTGATGCTAAACAAATCACTAATCCTGTTCCCAATCAGTTAACCATGGTGATCCAGGAGGCTCTGCGTCTGTACCCACCGGCACAATTTGTTTCAAGAGAGGCCTTGCAGAACATGAAGCTGAGAGATATTAACATTCCAAAAGGTGCCAACATTTGGGTTCCAATCTCATCACTGCACCAGGACCCCAACATCTGGGGGCCGGATGCTGGTGAGTTCAACCCAGACAGGTTTTCGCGGGGAATTTCCAATGCCTGCAAGCATCCGCATGTGTACATACCATTCGGGGTAGGTGCCAGAACGTGTGTTGGTCAGAATTTTGCAATGGTAGAACTCAAGGTTGTACTCTCTCTCATCTTGTCAAGGTTCACATTCTCCCTCTCCCCCAAGTACCGTCACTCTGTGGCCTTCAGGCTGACTGTGGTGCCTGAGTATGGGGTAGACCTTCTCATGCAGAAAGTTCAGCATTGATGACGCTTTTCACTGTTTGCACAATGTTCAGAATGAATTTGATCTCAATATAGAAATTCCATAGACAGGGGCATTCGTATTGTGATGTTGCTTGGCAGCTTCTAAAACGTCAACACTGTCCTTTGTTGATGTTGAGAGGGCAATCATATATCAGATAATTGATGCTGTTTTCCTTGATTTTTATTTCTCTAATATTGCATACTTCCTGCATCTGCGTCTGACTCTAATAGCAACATTTGGATTTACAAATCGAACATGGTGTAGGGAGTATCACTTTCCCCATTATCTTCTCTATTTTCTATCTTATATAAGAGTATCCTACATGATCGCCTTCTTTTTTTTTGGGCAAGGTCATCTTATGGATGGTCACGTTCTTATGATATAAGTATGGCAGGAATATTCTTTACTTATAACAACAATTAAAAATTATAAGAGAAGTTTGACTAGATCTATCTGCCACTTTAGTGCCACTGAGTCGGTGTAAATCTTTACATTTAGGAAGATAAAAAGGTTTAAATATTTGGATTTAGGAATATAAAGTCTGCGTAATTTTCTAGTTGCAAGAATTTTGCAACTCCACGATTAAGTTAGAATTTCGCAACTCCACGAGTAAGTTAGATCATCTGTGCCTTATAGACAGATTGTGCTTACTTTGTGACATCAACTTCCACAGAGATGGACCCACTTGTCTTTTTGGGTGGTACCCTTATGGCTATGGATCGCAGTAGTCGCTTGATTATCAGTTGCCCGGCATGATGCTTTTTTTTTTATACAAGACATGATGCTTTATTTCAGCCACTTTGTAGGTAGTGTTTTTATCAAAGTACTTCAAGGTTTTTCAAGGAAAAGAGAAAAATGGTTGCCCTTCAAAAAGAAGTGGAGGATGACTTATACCAGTTGGCCGTTGGGCGACCCCTTTGAGTTTGTCGGAAATGGAAGAGTTTGATGTCTAATGCTTGGGGTGGTAGATGCATCAATATTATGCTCCCAAGTTTTCTGCGTCTATGGTGAATTAGTGCTCATAGGTTCAATACGCTTCAAGCTGTTTCTTCCTCGTTGGATTGACTTCATCATTACTTTTTTCATACATTTGACTCTGCCATTATGTTTATGTAGGATTCTAGTTATAAATTTAATTTTCTTTTGAAGAGCTTTGTTTGAAGTATGTACGTTTGGCCCCAACTACGAGAGGCCAGGCGCCTCATGCGAGAGCTTATGTTTATAATATATGCTAGTGTCAATGTATGTTGGGCTCCTTATGTGAGAGCTCATCTAATATAAGTATATAACCCTCCTCTTGTGGGGAGGACTTTTATTGTGTAATTTAAAGCCATCTAATAGAACCGTCTTTTAGCAAAGAATAAAAATCCGTGGCTTGATTAGCTCAACAATGCGATTATCGAGCTCTTAAGAATTACTTTTTGTATACACAGTCTGATACTCACTTTGTCCCACATTAATAGTCTTATTTGGTTTTTTCAAATGAAAAAAGATTGGTTAATTCATTTTAAAAAAACTAAATGGGCTATCAAAGTGGGATGAGAGAATCTACTTTTTGCCACTGGAAAATATTTATCTTACTCACAAATGTTCCTCTATTTGTATGACATTTAAAAATTTATGGATTGCAGTATTGGTCATAAGCATATATACTAATTAAGCATATCTATACAGCGATTATTGGTCATAAGCAGATATAGACTTCTTACCTAAAGCTTGATTATTTTTCTTTTGCACAGTTGTTTGAATCTTCATGTCTTCTTTTATTAAACTCTTTAATGAGATAAAACTCCTTAAAATCGGGGCATCCCTCCAAAAACTCATAGTTCAAAATTTTCATTCAAATTAACTCAATACGAGAGACATTGCAATATGCAATCACATATCGAAGCAAATACATTCCAGAGTTAGTTTTTATTTATTTATTTTGATACTAAGAAGAATTTAAGTGGCTTGCAGAACATGCAATGAGGTTATTTTAATACTAAGAAGAATTTAGGTGGCTTGCAAAACATGCAATGAGGAAGTCATTTATTTCATAATTATTATATTTTAATTATGTTTTGCTACATAATTAATAAAATAGAATTCTGAATGAAGGTGAATCTTGCCTTAGCAAAATTTGAGCCTATCCATATTCTGTATGAAAGTTGACTTCAGTTCATTATGATTGACATATTATGCATATAAAGCAACAAATCTATATCAATTTTTGAAAGAAGTGTCCAGCCAAGCAATGGTGAAAATAATTAAATAAGACCTGCCGCCCAACTCCCATCTGGTACAAAGACTGCTGGTGGGGGTCAAGGAGGATAGAAAGAAGAGAAGAAGCAAAAATGGCGATTGAAGCCATGAAGCTTTGGTTTACATTGATGGTGGTGAGTTTTGTCAGTTTGGTTCTGTATTTCTACTACATAATTTGGTTGAAGCCAGAAAAGATAAGAGAGAAGCTAAGAAGGCAAGGCATTAGAGGCCCCCCACCTTCTCTTTTGTATGGAAACATGCTTCAGATGAAGAGAAATTATTCGAAGGCTGAGAAAGATCCAGACGACTGCGCAACTCATATATCACACAATTACAACCCTCTTCTCTTCCCCTACCTTGAGCAATGGCGAAAGGAATATGGTATGACCATGTTTATCATTTTTTTTTTCCGTTAAGAAATTTCCCATTAACAACACAAAGTCATACAAAGAGTGCTCATTACGCAAATGAAGGCTGCAAAAAACCATTAACGTATCACCAATTCGTGTCTACACAATAAAATCCTAGCGAGGAACATAAAGTCCAAATGCGCCAACACAAACACCAAAGTCCACTTCCACTATAGAGGATATTCTCACTCCAGTGGTTGAACAAACTGACTAGTACTAGTCAGGATTATCAAACAAAAAAAGAGATGAACTGAAATTAAATAAGAGAAGAGATATTCAATATATGGATTGGTTGTTATACTAGATGTATGTATATGTTTCAGGTGAAGATAATTTTGTGATGTGAATGAACAGGTCCATTATTCATGTATTCGAAGGGCAACATTGTAATGCTAAGTGTGGGTCGTCCGGATTTGGTGAAGGAGATAGGCCTCAGTACTGGATTGAAATTGGGGAAGCCTACATTTTTGAAGAAGGAACACGCACTTCTTTTCGGAGATGGCGTTTTGAGAGCCAATGGGCAATCTTGGGCTCATCAAAGGAAAATCATAGCACCAGAATTCTTCATGGAGAAAGTTAAGGTGCAATGTTCTCCCTTAATTTTGATTTGCCCATTACAAATGATAATAAAATTTATTGTAAATTACACATGCATCATCTTCGTGAAATATTGTATAAAACTACAAATACTTTATTTTTATGGTTATTATACAAAACCATGAAATAATTCCTATGGAAACGTATACAATATCATACTTTCTATAGGTACATCCACTATATCTAACTGGTTACATCTTTGCACTTTTTGAAACTTTTTTGAGAGAACAATATCCTTGGATATAAATTGCATTTAACCTATGAAACTAGGTGCAATTTTTTTGGGATAGCCAGGGATGTCTGACTCCGTAGGACTGCCTGGAAGAAGAAGGGCAACGAGCTTCTTAGAGCACTGTATTTTACCACAAATTTACCGCAATGGAGTGAGGGTAAATTTAGCTTCTACTTAAAATTTAATATTTTGGAATAATACCATTCAAGAATTTAGAGAGAGTATAAACGAATATCGTCCTTCTTCTTACCAAGGTGATTACTAACCAAAAAGTTCTAGATTTCCGTCCATTACTTACATTGTTGTTTAGGTTAGATTGGTTGCAATTTACAAGAATTAAGGTTAAAATATACATTTGATATATGATTTAAACATTGTCACAAGGAACACAAGTTTTAAGGTTAGGTAGGGTTTAGTAAGTCATGAGAGTTAAGTGCATGTAACAGTCATCCGTGGATAAGTGAAATCAAAGTCTCACAATCAAAATTTTGGTCAAATGTTTGCTGATATTGGTTTACTATTACTCCGTGTTTTATGCATGCTAGAGTTGGAATAATAACTTATATGAGGCCAGTTCCTGTTGTAGTTGTTGGATCTTGATCCCTCTATGTGTGTTTGCGCGCGCGTTGGCTTTTAGGGGCTGTTTGGTTCATGAATTTGTAGCAAATTCAGCTTGAATTTTAAGATAACTAACTGAATTATATTTGATTCATGAATTTGGGCTGAATTTAAAATTCAGCCTCAAATAGGATTGCCCCCCAATTCAGGCTTAATTTGTGAATCTTCTTATGAGGAGATCACCAAATTAAGATTGAATTGTGAACTTTCAATTCATCAACCAAACGGCATTCCTATTTTACACCAATTCAACCTTAAGAAATTCTCTCTTATTTAAGCTTCAGATTTATTAAAATTTAACCAACCAACAACCCCTTAGTATGGGGATATTCTTTACTCCAACTCACATGTCGTGTTGGAATATTTTTCCAAAAAAAGTCGCATTTCTAATATGTCGTGTTGTGATATTCTTTAAAAAAACTCATATTTAGTTTGCTTTCCTGATTGCTTCAGGTTGAGGCTTCTAACACTTATTAGGCAAAATCCCATTCATATAAAAACAAAAGAACATTATGGACCATTAGAAAAATCACGTTGCCCACTCTCCCACGACGATCTTTATGTAAATATATATGCTCCCACTGGTCTTTTTTAATAGGTGCAATTGGTTTTCAAAATGAATAGTTCACTTTGAAAATCAATTGCATCTATTAAAAAAGCCCGGAGGGAGTATACGAAAATAAATGTATGCTTTTGGGAAAAGTTAACATGCATCGTTGGATCGTTATTTGACAGCGTCCATATCGTAAAGAATAGGGATGGAACTTGGGTCGGGTTTTTACCCGACCCTACAAGACCCGGCCTTATTGGGCCGGTTCTGGGATTGCTTATGCAATACCCAGTTCGGTTTCGAGTTTGAAAGAGGAACCGACCCATCGGGTTGGGTCGGGTCCAGGTTTTCATGTAAAACCCGGACCCAACCCGGTTATATGATATATTCGGACTTGTATTTATTTTTTTTATGAATATTTTTTGGGGCGAAAGAACTCATATCTCTTAATTTGAATAGTTTGGATTTTTATGAATATATATTATTAATAAAAAAATTAAAAGAGTTAATAGTTTAATGTATATGACATTAAAAATATAAAAGTTCTGTTACCGGGGCGGGTCTGGGTTTCAAGTTCTGGTACCGGGGCGGTTCCGGGTCATTGAAACTGGACCCGTGGTGGGTTTGAGACGGTTCTGGGCTTGAAGAATTAAAATGGTTCCGGGCAGAGTATGTCAATACTTGACTCAAACCTGCCCCGGTTCCATCCCTAGTAAAGAAGTAACGTCAATTCAAGCATAGGCACGTGCATTCTAAAATGCACGCAGAAGTCGGTATGCTTCAAGTGCTTTTTGGTCGCACAATTTTGATCACGCAGCACCTGCTATCAGGAGCCCGCGGGTAGATGCTTTAAATGAAAATTGCTAGTGCTTTAAAAATGTCACTAGCTGCAAAGAACTTAATCGTCTGAATTGGTCTTTTCAAAATGAACTATATACGTGGGATGGAATGGGGATATTTTTTTTGAAGTATGGAAAGTTGACAGTTTTTTAGGCACATGATAGTGGGTAGTGACAATTCTATTTAGATTTGGGATTTTCTTATAATACAATGGCTAAAACTTTTTAGACAACCTTCATCTTGGAATACGAATTGATAGTCCAACCCTAAAAGCTCGAGCTTTTGGGATACGATAGTTATCACACATAATATCGGAGCCTAGGTCACCGGGCGTGGATGTGTGTTGCCTTTGTCTGTTTCCCAAAAGATTGAGGTTTTTGGAACAAAAGATGATTTCTAAAAAACCAAATAGGACACATACTATGGGACAAAGAGAATATTTAGTTCAAATTTAAACAATTTTAGGAGGTAAATTGAAATCATAATAAACATACGAACCCTTCATCAAATATCCCATCATGTTTCTCTTGCAACCATTCTCGGCTTTCCACAACCCTCCTCTTGAGGAGATTATGGTAGAAAGTGGTTGCAACATAAGCACTTCTCTTACCCAAATGTACCCTAATTAAGTGGTTTGGTACTTAAAAAATAGTCTCAAGAACTTCTTACAAGTCATTTGTCTGCTTAGCTTGTGAGATGAGTTGCAAGAAGCTTGTGAGATGCTTTTTTCAATACCCAACTAAGCTTTTACCATTCTCTAAGTTGTGGGTCCCATGATTTCCTACTGTGATGGAGGTATCAATTATGATTTGCGAAAGGGAGATTCATACTAGTGCTTTTGCAAACGCTCGCATTCATATTGGAATGGAGGAATTTCTCTGGAAAATGTAATTTTATGTTCTTTCTTTCTCTTCTTAATGTTCACTAACTAGTTGTATTCTCTCTTGTGCTTTAATAGTAATATTCTAGTTATCAAAAAATTAGTTAACATGTGCTAGGTTGCTTGTTTGAATCGAGCTGCCCAAATTAGTGCTTTTAAAAAAAGTATTCAACGTATGAAAGCTGTAATCTTACTGTAAACCTGTCTACGGGCCCGTTTGTTTACTCTTATTCAGATCTGAAATGTATCCCGTCTCTTTGCTTGCTTGCTCTCTCTCTCTCTCTCTCTCTCTCTCTTCCCATGAATTTTCTTCTGAAAACTCTTTCCTGGTCCTTTGCGAACTCCGAATCCGTGGCTGCCGATTTCATGCGCACAATCCGCGCGGCTCCCACTCCGGTTCAGGTAGAAGTTCACAGACCGGCGGAGGAGATGGCCGAGCAGCAGGGCGGGCTAGTGAGAGTGTCGTTGTTGACTCTGCTGGAAGAGGCGGACCATCACGCAGTACCGCTCGGCGGAGGGTCGGAGAAGGAGGCGGCAGCACGTCGTAGTACTCCGTCTCCTTCACCATTTCAGCTCGTCGACCGGTATCGGTTCTAGCAGACAGTCAGACAACCGAGAAAGGGGGTGGAGGGCGAAACTATCACCAATTGCTTGTGCTCCTCCTGTTCATCCACAGACGGATCCTGCGAGACCTCGACAACCGGAATGCCGGCAAACGCATCCTCACCAGGGCCGATCTCCAAATCAATCTCCTCCCCAATGTCCCTCACCATCAGCTGGTCCCTCTACGCAGCTGCGCTTGCCGCAGCAGATTCATTTCATCTATTGCGTGATTCAACCCTACCCAATTCATTCCATGTTCCGAATTTTAGAACACTAAGATAATTTGAGAACACGGCTCTGTAATTGAAAAGTTTGATGAGGAAATTCGAACGCAGGCTCAGCTTATCTATAGTGTCATGCCAGAAAACGATGAAGGGTCGAAAGGTGAGTGGAACCGAAGTGACTGCTGCTGAGGAACACGAGTGCAGAAGTGGTGGCCAGTTTGGTTTCCTGTTTGAGTAGGGACGAACCACAGATGACAGATGGTTTTTTCCGGGAGCATGCAAAAAAATTTAGGATTTCATATTAGATATCAAAATTTTAGATAAATAACTTTTTAGAATTTTCAGAAGGCTTTCATATTCAGTTTCAGATCAAACAAACGGACCCTAACTAGAAAAGTTTTTATTTTATAAGGTGTATATAAATTATAAAGGTACTGTAGCTTACTCTTCAGAAATCTTAGTTCATTGGTTTGATATTTGAAGTATAATTAATGCAGGGCATGGTAGATTTAATGGTGCAATCTACCATCTTATTGTTGGAATCATGGGCAAGTAAAATAGAGATCGAGGGTGGGATGGCAGACATAAAAGTTGATGACGATTTGAGAAACCTATCTGCAGATGTCATCTCAAGATCATGTTTTGGAAGTTCCTACGTCGAAGGTAATGAAATATTTGTGAGGTTAAGAGCACTTCAGGATGCCATCTCTAAGCAACACTTAGTCCCTGGTCTACCTGTCTTAAGGTACGTGAAACACCTTCATCCTCATCTAGAATCTAAAGATATATATTTTTTATATACTTCCTCTGTCCGGATTTATTATCACCATAAGCTTTTTCAAAATGAGCTAAAATCCCGACGGAGGGAAGGAGTAGCACCAATGGTTTTTCCAACGGAGTTATTAAAAGAGGACAGAGGGAGTATTTTTTTTTATTTGCTTCAAAATTGTGGCTTTAACTAGATTACCCAAACATGGAAAAACTTTACTCCCTTTATTCAGAAATAGAGGGAGGATTAAAAAAAACTGGTTAGCGTTAATAACACTAACCATATTTTTAAAATCCTCCCTCTATTTCTCAAAGGAGGGAGTATTGTTTATTTTTTGAAGTAATACCGTAACAAAATTGACTAATCATATTTTTTCAAGCAAGATGTCTGCCTACCAAGAAAAATAGAAAGATTGGGCTCATAGAGAGAGAGGTCAAATCAATGATCCTGAAGCTGGTAAAGGAGAGAAGAGAAGAACCCAGATCAGAGAAAGACTTTTTACACAGCATTATTGAGGAGTCCAACCATGAGAACATAAAAAATGGAGCAGCCGACCGGTTTATAGTGGACAACTGCAAGACCATCTTCTTTGCAGGGCATGAGACTGCAGCAGTTTCAGCCCTTTGGACCTTGATGCTGCTTGCATTGAACCAAAAATGGCAAGACCAAGCTCGTTCCGAGGTTCAGAACATCTGCGGATCCTGCCTGCCTAATGCCGATTTCGTTCGCCAAATGAAGATAGTAATTCATCCATTCTCTCTACGTATTTAAAATTCTAGCAAGATTAATTAACCACAAAAAATGTTACTTCCTCCATTCTAGTGAAGCTCGTCTGGATTTTGAAAAAAGACGAACCCAGCATTACCTGGCTGGGGTTGCTCTCTTAAGACCATTAAAAACACGGGAAGAGGGAGATAGATCGACTTTATTTTTTATACGAGCTTAGAGTCCAATAAATTTAACTCATTTTGTAATGCTGATAAGCTTCATTGGACGGAGGGAGAATATTAGTAATAATTTTTCACCCAATAGCTTAGGCGATTTTGAAATAAATTATTGCTTCACCACTTTAATAGTCTGATTTCGTGTTCAAAATGAACTCAAATGAGTTTTCGTTAAAAAAACAAATCAGACTATAAGTGGGATGCATGTCTATGTTTTAAATTTTTCAATGGAAAAGGTTAACACACGCCCCGGCTTATGTACGACTGCATGTGTCGGGTCATCACGAGTTGTTGGATAGTGATCCAATGGAGCATGTTAATAGAGGGGTGATCAGGTGACTCAAATATCTTTGATCTCCATACTAACACGTTCCACCGGATCAAAATGCAATGGCCCGTGAGGCCTTGTGCATGATGACACATGTGAGTGGCGCATACAAAACATTAATCAAGTTTTCCAGGTGAATAGATAACAAAATTTTCCCTGGAAACAATAGGCGGAAGCTAGGTGCATCTTCGGGAAAAGATGCCCCGGAATAGAAATGAGAGAAATATACAACTATTCCTTCCGACCAATGAAGCTTGTCACATTTGAAAATGAGTAAATTTATTGGACTCTAAGGCCCATGCAAAAAAACAGAGTTTTCCCCCTCTTTTTGGACATGATGGAGCAAGGCCAGCCATATAATGGACCCATATTTTTTCAAATACAGAGGCTTGATTGGACGAACAATCCATTTGATGACAAATAAGACCGTCCCATATATCATTCATGGCAAATGAGCCACAAATGGATTGCAAACGACACCTTAGTAAAAAGCTTGTTAGGAACCTTTTAGCTATGAGGAGGGACATCGAGCTACTCTTCACCACAATGGAGACTAAGCTCTTTTTTCTAAAAAAATGTGGGAGCTAAGAAAAGATAAGCAAATGAGCAAGGTCGAAGTTCAACTTTATTTGCCGTTTTTGTAAATTTTGGGCTTTTAATAAAAAGCACTCTCATAAACCACAAAGTTGAATTGATTATTATATAAAACTAATCAGAGTTTTAGATTGATTAGGCCAATTGAATATGACACTCACTCCCTATGTAGGTTATTTAATTTTGTTAGATCATATTTTTGTTTTCATTCTTTTACACTAAAATTTTCAGTCATTTTGACCCGCGGCATGAAATCTTGGTCCCGTCCCTGGACAGAGGATTATTGCAACAGAAACCCTGATTTTATAACCTGGCAACTGTGCCTTGTAGTGTGGCATTAAAAATTTGTATTGTACGCAGTTGACAATGGTGATTCAAGAGAGCTTGCGTCTGTACCCTCCAGCAACTTTTGTGGCCAGGGAGACTCTTCAAGACATGCATTTGGGAGGCTTCCATCTTCCTAAAGGCCTGAATTTGTGGATGCCAACGTCTGCATTGCATCATGACCGCGAGATATGGGGTCCGGACGCCGGCGAGTTCAATCCAGCCAGGTTTGCACATGGTGTCTTAGGGGCATGCGAGCACCCACATGTGTACATGCCTTTTGGTGTAGGTTCTCGTACATGTTTGGGCCAGAACTTGGCCATGGTGGAGCTAAAGGTTGTCCTCTCCCTCATCATCTCCAGGTTCACCATTTCACTTTCTCCCGAGTATTGCCATTCACCTTCACTAAAAATGGTTCTGGAGCCACAGCATGGCATGAGATTATTGTTGAGGAGGGTATAAGTCTATCGTCCTCGTTGGAAAAGCTCGAGTCTAATAAAAATTATATCGAAAATTGAAGCTCGAAACTACGAAGTTAATTGAGTGGTGTCGACTTAGAGTTTTTTTTTTTAGAATCGACTTGGAGTTTATAATAAAATCAGAAGCGGTGCGTTTGGTTAAAAGGAAATGAATAAAAATAAATATAACTTTATTTGGTGTAATAACATAAATTTTTTGGAAGTTCTACATTATTTTTTAACAAGTAAATTATTTGATATGAAATTATAGTTGAATTGCCGTGAAATAGATGATAACAAATTTTGGATCAAATGTATACTGGAGGAAGAAGTCATTGGGTTCGATGACTTTTGGAGTTTCACTCAGGAAATGCCTTGGGTAGTCAATGGCACCAATCATGAAACCATGCTCCCTTTGGACCAATATACTAGAGATATAGAGAATTTGCGTTGAAAAGATGAGCAGCGGAATTAAACAAGATCTTGGAGTCAAAATGAAGTTTTATAGCAGATGGACCTTGCTATTGAATAAAAAGGGTAAGGTTTAGTACAACGATTACACCTAATTTCATATATAATTTGGAATTAGAAAACCAAATTATTTCATTTCGTTTTTCTGATATAGGGGCTGTTTGGGGCGTGAAAAGACCAAAACATCTACGGTGAAAAATCCACTTTTACTATTTATTTTCGGATTTAGGAAGTGTTTCATACATTCACATTGAAAAATTCGGAAATGAATAGTGAAAGTGGATTTTTTTACTATAGATGTTTTGGTTTTTTTCACTCCCAAAACAACCCCTACAGACAAGTACTATGGCACAAAGGGAGTATATAACAACACAATTGTTGTCAATTCAGCCTTGATTAGGATAGATTACTTTCTCTACACTAATGTTGGAGACATCCCAGGGTCAGATCTCATTGGCCTACACCGTGAGGGTGTAAATATGAGTCTTACTCCCTCCGGTCACTTATAATCGAGACAATTAGCAAAATACGTGCTTCAAAATTAGATGATACCTTCTCTAATTATTATCTATATATGGCAATGACAGTCGTCTGACAGTGACCCTAGGTCGAAGTTGAGTTCGAAGGTCTCCGCAATGAAAGACACTTTCTCACTCACTCGGAAAGTTAGGCTTTTACTGTCCACCACATATCTCGATAAAATTGACCACTTATGCGATGGTCTCAATTAAAAGTGACTGGCAGGAGTACAATCTAAGATGAAAGGCACTTATGTGATGTATCCAATGGGCCTGCTTCCAATTATTGAACTGCATACATGTACGATGTATCTAAGAGCTAGGCCCATATTGGAGAATGGTTCATAAGAGCCAGGCCCATGTTTCTGGTCGTATTTTTGCCTTTTTGGCTCATGTTTTTGGTCCTATTGTTTTAACATGCTGACGTATCTCTCTATATATAGCACTATCATATGAGATTATACAATGTCCTTTCATGTAATTATTTCGCTTTTTTGCACATGACGTCTCAAGTGTTTGCAGGGAATGGTCTAGTGGTGGAGTCCACCATCTCATTATTGAGGAGAATTGAAACCAAGGGAGGGATGTTGGACATGCGAATAGATGAGGACTTGAGGAACTTTTCTGCGGATGTCATCTCAAGGGCATGCTTTGGGAGCTCTTATGTCCAAGGCAAAGAGATTTTTCAAAAGATTAGATTGCTTCAGCAAACCATGTCGGTACATGTTGGAGTTCCAGGCCTAAGGTATTGCAATCTTGAACCGAGGTGAATGTAAAATCCCGATTTTCAATCTTGCAAATGTTCATAACAATGTGATTGACTTGAAATAAACTGTTTACAAGGTACCCTCCCACGAAGAGCAAACGAACAATTTGGAGGCTAGAAAGAGAAATCCAAACATCAATTTTGAAAGTGGTTAAGCAGCGCCAAGAAAAGTCATCAGTGAATGGATGTGAGATGGATTTGTTACAAATTCTACTTGAAGAGGCCAAGATTAAGACCTGATTCTGAAAAGCTGCTTAATAGTTTCAGAGCTTGTGCATGATATTTGCTGAATGGTGACCTCGTCAGACCAAATAGAAGTCTTGCTCATGCAGTCAGCAACTTTTCATACCTTCTTGAACATTAGAACCAGCGTATCATATGGACCCTTAGATTCTAAAAGTAGTATCTAGTTTCTTAGAAGGACTTTCACAAGATTAAGCATGAGTTTAGTTATAATAATGTGTTTTATGGTGCAGTTGACAATGGTGATTAATGAAGCCTTGCGCTTGTACCCTCCTGGTGCCTTTGTTTCAAGGGAGGCCTTGCGAGACATGGACTTTGGTGGCATTGGCATTCCCAAAGGGACCAACGTCTGGGTCTCTGTCATGGCCTTGCACCGGGACGTCGACATCTGGGGCTCCGATGCCAGTGAATTCAATCCGGAGAGGTTCGCAAGTGGCATCTCTAAGGCCTGCAAGGCCCCGCATGCTTATGCACCATTTGGCTTGGGAATTCGCACGTGCTTGGGCATGAACTTTGCGATGGTGGAGCTCAAGATCCTCCTCTCACTCCTCCTGTCGAAATTCAGCTTCTCCCTCTCCCCTAATTATCGCCATTCTCCAGCGTTCAGAATGCTTTTGGAGCTCTCGTCTTTAAAATGTTGTAACTTTGCAACAGTAAAAAATGGTGCTCCATCCTTCCCATATGAATGACTCAATTTGGAATAGAAAGTTTGTCCCCTTATTGATAATTCTTCATTTGGCCCAATTTAAGTGGTGTCATAATCATAATTAAGTAGTGCATTTTCTTAATTATTTGAGATCGGCGACACGGATCTTACTCCTCCATTCCAGCTTGTTTTGGGCTACCTCTTTTGTAAGAGATAGTAAAGTCAAATCCTTTCTTATTAACTCCACCCAAGTTCTCTTAGGTCTCCCTCTCCCTCTTTTAGCATCGTTTACATGTATCCCTTCTAATCTTCTTATAGGGGCATCTAAAGGTCTTCTTTGCATATGCCCATACCAACACAACCTACATTCCCTCAACTTCTCCCCTAAAGGTGCTACTCCTAGGCTCTCATGAATATATTTATTTCTAATCCTATCTCTCATAGTTATCTCATTCATCCACCTTAACATTCTCATTTCGGCTACATTCAACTTATCTATATGACTCCTCCTTGATGCCCAGCACTCCGTTCCATAGAGTATTGCAGGCCTAATGGCCGTCCTATAGAACTTGTCTTTAAGTCTTTTTGGAACCCGCCTATCACACAACACTCCCGAGACTGCCCAATTTAAGTGGTGTAATTAAAAAAATTAAGTAGCTGATACCTTGGAATTGGTGAAAAGTGAGTATTTGATACAATTCAATAAAAATCACTATTTTTCCAAATGTACTATTAAAATGGAATGGAGGGAGTGTGTTATCAAGATCATTTTATTGCCAATTTGTCTATCAATAAATCAAAAAAGGTCACAACAAATTCAGGACTATAGTGGCATCGTGGTGTTCTTTTTGGAAAATGCTTTTTTCTTCCGAGTTGTGATCTTTTTTGATTTATTGACCCACGGGGTTTCGCATGATCCCGTATGCTCGTCTTGTATGAAAGTGAACGTCAAGGTGGAAGCATTTTTCGTATGCCTCCAAGCCATCCGCTAGTATATGCGCTCTAGCAAAAAGATGTCGGTATGATCGACGGCTCACATGAACAGAAAATATCTTGGCGGACAACCAGAGGCGGATCATAAAGTCTTCCCATCAAGGTAGCATGGTATGTATTTTTATAGACAGGGCGGCGCAAGCATCATCCTGTAACATAACATTGAGTGGTCGATAGGAGCTTTTCCTTGGTAGTTACGATCACTATTAATATTGATTAGTGAAGAATCATAATGTGGACTTCTCATTGTCTTCATGCATATGACATTTTTAAGGGACAGTCGTTTGGCAACCCATTTGTGAGTCTAAGAAATGAACATTTGTGGGGAGTTCATTTGTCAGTCAGACATATATACAAACAATTAGGCAGGCAGTTGATGTCCATGATGTCGTTGGACAGGCAGTTGAACTGACCACACGCTCAATTACTAGTTACATGTCATACATTGTAAAAAGAGAAAGAGTCATGACTTAGGTTTCCAATATTAACTTGAATGATGAGCATTATTAATCAAAGCAAACAACAGTAGTGCGGCAAGAGTTGATAAATAAAAAGATCACTGGAGTAAGATACACCATATTGCATGCATATCATATGACTGTGTTACACCCTAGTTAACATAACTCTCACTCCATATGCAGGCTCTAGAGCCAGTTTATATGCGGGACAATGACGATAAGACGGGGAGAGGGAGAGACTAAACCTAGATAGGATCATGGCGACAGCCACCTTCATCTCCATCATTGCTAAAGACTGCCCCAAGCATACTCGTGGACCATAACCAAAGGGAACGTAAACTTGAGGGATTTTGCAAGCACCAGAGATGCCATTCATAAACCTCTCTGGTCTGAACTCCAAGGCATCTGATCCCCATAGCTTGATATCCTGTTGGGCAGGCAATAGTGATATCCATATGATGGTGCCCTTTGGGATGAGCAAGTCTCCTATTTTTAGCTCTTCTGAAGCCTCCCTGTGGTAGAAGGGTCCAATCGGGTATAGGCGCAATGTCTCTTGTATCACCATTGTCAACTGCAGGATAGGGTAAAGCGTTCATAGAAACCAATCCCAAGTGTTGGAAACAATTTTATAAATGGCAAACAAACTTTTCTAATGAGGAATATTATGTAGTGTACAAGACATTACTACATTAGGTTACTCAAGATGTATTGCACATGTAGGATATTCTTAATTATCATGATTAATGTATATGTAGCATATCTTTCTAAAAAAGATAATAATTTGCTGTACTTTGATTTAGTTTCTAGAAATACCGTTTTCATTTTGCTTAGGATTTCTGCACTGATTATCATGCCAGGCCCACATGTCTCCTCCACCTCACGGCGGACACGTGTTTGCCAATCAGGGTGCAAGGCAAGGAGAAGCAGGATCCATGAGAGAGATATAGCAGTACTATCATGCCCAGCGAAGTAGATGACCTTGCAATTCTCAATGATAAAGTCAAGGCCTAGCCCAGATGAATATTGGTCATCCATCACGTTTTGCAGTATGGACTGTAGAAAATCTTTCTCGATCTCAGCCGTTGATCTTTCCCTCTCTTCCACCACTTTCAAAATCAAGGATGTGATTTCCTTCCGAAGCCTCTTTATCTCCCTATTTGTCTCAGTTGGAATGTACCTGTACCCTCCAATGGGGTAAAAATCTCATTAGTCTTGAAGCTGATGCAAAATTCCTAAGATGTAGATCAGTCTTTTCCCTACAAAAACATAATTAGATCTTATCTTCCAATGTTCATTAAGGAATGATTACACCGACACTGTACGCCAAATCCATACACTCGTGATTTTGTTGACGTTAAGAAGTGTACCATGAGTGTTTGAGTTTGTTGTACAGATTCAGTGCCAGCTTGATTTACCCTCTATATGTCCCATTTATGTTAGTAGTCTTTGAGCTTTGATCCAAAAGCATTTATCTGTTACAGACTTGAGGACTAGTTATGGTAGTACTAGATCCCATTCAAAAGGAGTTTGGGGAAGGAGACTAAAACCTCATGACAGAAAGTCCACTCAAGAGACTTTGCTTGGAAACTGCATTCTGCATAGCCTTAAGCTTTGAGAAAATGTGCTTCCCTTTGGAGAAGCTGCTGCCGAAGCATGCCCGCGAGATCACATCCGCAGTTAAGTTCTTTAAGTCCTGATCCACTGTAATTTCAGCGCATCCTCCTTCACTTTCGACCCTCATCTCCCATGAGTGCAATAATGGCATAAGTGACTCAACGATTAAGCCGGTCATTCCCTGTGGCATTAATTTCAAAATCTTCAGCTGAGATACCACAACCCATGTATGCCTACCTTAATCTTCATAATCATAATCGTAATCATATAGTTATAAAGATAAACAAGTATGATCACCTTAATCTTATCTACGAAAAACGCTGGAGCCATAATTCTTCGATGTTGCACCCAGACGTCACCAGTTGATGTAAAAACACTTTGGCCAAGGAGTGGAGCCATACTCTTCGTATAATAAGAAGGCTTCGATAAAGATGAAGGCTTGCAGATAAGTTCTTTTGCGAGAATGGGGTCAGTGACATAAAGAATAGGCATGTTACCTATTGTGTACACAAAAGTCGGACCTGCAACCACAGCCCAATAGCATTTGTATGGTTGTCAATGGCAAAAAGTAGTAGTCTTTCTTCAGGATTAAATTTGGACTTGTTATCATGGAATAATTAACACTAACAATCGAACTCACAATAGTTGGATAAATGCTTAATGTCGCTTCTGTTGTAAATTTATCATTGGTGCAGTTTGATTCTCCCTCGGTCGCATGCCAATAGCAACATTTGTAAAAATTAGTGATTTTTTATTGATTGGTGGAGCTTTTTTAATACCCAGCCACTTAAATCGAGCCAAACAAAGCAACTAACATGGGACATGCATTTTTTTCCAAATGTTGCCAAAATATGGGCCGGAGGGAGCTTTTTTTTTTTCCAAATGTTGACATGTATTTTTATCCATTGAACGTGATCCATGCTTATTTATGCATGAAACATAAAGGTTAAACATGGAATAAGCAAGCAAATGAAAGTTGAAAACAATACCATAATTCTTTCTCCAGTAATCAAATTGCGGAAAGAGGAATGGAAAATAGTCATGTGTCACTCTTCCATCCTTCAGTTCATGAGCCTTGGAAGCAATGGATTGGATCCTCTTCTCCTCCCAAACGTTCCCAAAAAGAAATGAAGGGGGAGGACCTTTGATTCCTTGGCTTCTTAGCCTCTTCCTTAACCTCTCAGGCCTCGACCACAAGATATCATAAAGATACAACATACAACCTAGTATACAAAGCAACAGAATGGATGCCCAAGTCTTCAGCAAGCTTTCCATGTTGTTGCTATTTTCTGCGTCTCTTCATGTGATGGATGTTGTTCTTATTCATAAATTTATAGGTATAGCAAGATACCAACATGCATTGCTTCCTTGAGGAGAGAAACACTTCGAGACAAAATCATCTGACTTTGTAAGGGACAAATCGAGGAGACTAAATGACCTGAAATTTAAAATTAGAAGATACTACCCAGCTGAAAAAAATTAAAGACATTGTAAAAGGGCTGATATATCTTTGTATGTATAGTACAAAAGAGTAGTTCATATATTTATCTTCAAAAACTAATAAACAAGGCTACAAGATGGAGGATTTATGGAGCTGTTAATGTCTTTGAAAAAATGATCCAAAGGTGCTATATATCTTATCTTCACGTCATCATAATAAATAACACGATGCGGAGTGGTTGTTAGGCGAATTAGTGATTAAATAGTGATAGAGATAGCTTTTTCAAGTATATATGCCTCTTTGATTCCCGGAGTGTACGAAGCATAAGACAAAAAAAAACACCTGACAGAACATGAGTGATGAGCCTGGGACCTTAAATCATTTGGCCATCCAGCCTGACCAGCTTTATTTTTTCCTAATAGAAGGCAATAGCCATGTTGGCCATGAGATCAGCCATCTCTTTTTTGGAAAGAAGAGGTCAACTGCCATCCTTCGTCAACTAGCGTTAGAAGTTTCCATGGGACAGAGTTAGCATGGTTTACTCGTACTTTGTGTGCCAATTTTAGTCCTTCCAGACAAGCATGCACTTCAGCTTGTAAACAATTCATTATTGGTGATAACCAGCTTGACCTACAGCCCATCCAAGAACTCACAGTCACGACATAAAGTTCCCCTGGTAGGCTGGCAGTTGCAACCTAACCTGGATTGCTCCTAGATGCCCCATCAAAATGTTTCTGATTCGGAAGCTTGATGGCCATGATTTCTAGAAAACAACCAGAATTGAATTCAAAAAATGTTTTTCTTACTAAAGCACCGCGACCATTTTATATACTCCCTCTTGGCCATGTTAGTTGTCTGCATTAGAAAGCCAAAATGAGATAAATTAAGTTGATTTTGGTCTTTTAATGCAAATAAGTAATATAGGACAGGTAAGATAGAAGTTTTAGTACATAGACAACTTTTGTAGTTTGGTCACCATTTCCATTGACTTGAGCTTGGGAGCCCCAATGCAATTTTTATTTCTAGGAACATGGAGGAGAAACAAACCTTTAGTATCTGGGATAGAGTGGCACCGAGCAGTTTTCCATCTATCTTGTAGGTTTTGTCACTTAAAAAGGTTTTAGTCACATTGCATAAAATTGATTTTTAATCCCCCAGTGGGGCTTGCAAGTTACAAGTGGGAAAAGTCGGAAAGTATTCAACCTTTGGGCTCAAAAAATGCCCCCTCTAGTCACCCATATAGCATCATTTGCCACCCAATGCAAAATGAACTTCGGGGTGAGAAGAGCAGTGATAACCCTACAGCAGATTCCTACACATTTCCATACACAGCTGATGTGTATGGAAATGAGTGGGTGAACTGATGTGACTCCACATCAGTTCACCCACTCATTTCCATACACATCAGCTGTGTATAGAAAATGTGTAGGAATCTGCTGTATAAATATCATTTCCCGGGTGAGAAGGTATCATTATAATCACATAATAATTCTACTATCACTTCACTTGAGGTTAGCTTGAATAGAGTCAATGCCACTGGACTTACTAGAAGTACGACTATACCTTTGCTCAAGACTTTTATTAAGTAAATGTGACTTTTTTTAGGCACCGATTTTTTTTAACTGTGACTTCATTGGACGGAGGAAGTAAAAATTATTTGTATCAGCTGTATCATATCAATATAGGCAATACACATCGATCGAATTAACACACACTCGAGATGATTTAAAAATTAGGGATTGCTTTCACCTGGATTCCTACCTAAGTACACCATTCCAGTTTGCGTGACCAAATATTGCAGTTTAGTTTTTAATCTCACTAGTAAAACCTGCAAGTGCATCTTGCACGTGCCACAAAGCCAATCACACAGTCTCGTCCTGCTCCAAGCTGTCATTAATCTTCAACGGTTCAACTTCCACAAGAAAAATAATAATATAGAAACTTAGTTGGTCAGGTTAAGGAGGAAATTATACACCAATAGAAATGGCGATTTCCAAATACAAAAAGGACATTTTACATCGCCAACACAATCTGAGAGACAGCTTCACATTTTGTTCACAAAAGGTAATGAACTATGCATCAGCAAAATAAACTACAATTACTGTATAAACCAATCGCATATGAACTAGAACACATAAATCCAGAGTCATTAACCCCCAAAAATGTACATCCAAGAGTCATACAGGAGCCAGGACGAGCAAGTACATACTAAAAGGATGAGAGGCTAAGAAGCATGGATACGGATACGGCGATACGATACGACACGATACGGACACAGGGACACGGCATTTTTCTAAAAAGTAGGATACGACACGGCTAATAAAAAATTACTTATATAATTTTAAAATATAGTTTTTTATATTGTAGTAACACAATTTTTCCTTTAAACTTTGTAAATGTTGCAGCTGTAAACTTGTGATTGAAAAATTATTTTTATTCATAATTTTCATGCAAAATTTGACAGTCTCCCCTATATTTTTAATATGTAAAAGCTCTGTAATAATCTAAAACACCAGTACAACATAAACCAATACTCCTGTACAACATACATGTCAACCAATGCAGTACCCAAAACTGGGTTCAACATAAACCTTTGTCTTTTACCAAGTATTTGACCTGCTTTCCCAACTCCAAAGCTCCTAGTCTTGCACAAGCAGATAGAACTCCAACCACTGTAAAACCATCAGGCTTCACATTATTCTTCTGCATCATATAGAAGACATCCAAAGCCTCCTTAGGAAGTCCATTCAAGGAGTATGCAGAAATCATAGTGCTTCAGGAACCACATCTCTCTGTTTCATCCCCACTGGGCTTTTTCCATGTGACCGAATTTTGCATACATATTGATCAAAGAAGTAGCCACAACTACATTTTGCTCCAAGCACTTCTCCTCAATATATCTATGTATCCACTTCCCATTCTTTATATCACCTGAATGTGCACAAGCAGACAATACCCGCGTAAGAGTAAATTCATCTGGCCTTAAACCCACCATTAACATTTTTCCAAACAAATCCACTGCCTCAATATATTGCTCATCCTCTATGTACCCACTTATCATAAAAGTCCAAGACAGCAAATTCCCCACAGGCATTTCATCGAACAGCTTCCTCGCATCTTCCAAATAACCGCATTTTGCATACATGGAGATCATGCCAATCTTCACAAAGACATCAAACTGAAAAACCAGTTTCACAACATGGGCATGAATCCTCCTTCCCAGTTTCAAGTCCAAAAGCCTCGCACACGCCTTGAACACGAATGGAAAAGTGAAGTTGTTAAGTAACAACCCGGCATTTAGCAAGCCAGTGAGCCACCATAGAATGGGAGAAGGGGGACGGGGGGAGCTAGGGCACGGGAGAAAGGAGGATGGGGAGGGGGGGGGGAGGGGAAAGTCAGGGCACGGGAGGGGGGAGAGAGCCAGGATACGTATCCGATGCGTGTCCCGCCGTGTCGGATACGTATCCTCTTTTTTCTTTTCTTTTTTTTTTTTAAAAAATAGCACGGATACGCAGGCAGCCGTGTCGCCAACGTATCCGTGTCGGATATGGATACGGCTGCCATTTTGCCGTGTCCGTGCTTCCTAGATGAGAGGTTAACCACCCCCAATTTTGGAACAGCCACCCCAAGAAACTATGGCGGTACCCCGCGAACCCCAAAAATGTACATCCAAGAATGATATAGGAGTCAGGACGAGCAAGCACGTACTAAAAGGATGAGAGGTTAACCACCCCCCAATCATAGAACGGCCACCCCAATAAATTATGGTGGGGCACCGCAGAACCCTCATTAAAGGGCCGTTAGGATTTTTGGGATAATCCATTAACCATGAGGTGTTTCAGCTTCCACTAACCTAGTGGATTTTTGGGAGTGGATGAAACTGATTTTACACGCCCCAAACGGCCCCTAAGTCGAGTTACCATTCATACATTGCCAAAAAGAAAAGTTATCCAACATAGCATGGTAGACAGCATGTGAACGCGACCAATGCTTCTATGTTAACGAAAGATATTACTCCCTCAGTCCATAAACCTTGTTGTACTTGAGAGATCACGGATCCAAAATTAAATGACTGGATTTGTACTACAAAGCCAATAGATCCTCGTGAGCGTGCATGTGTAAGTGTAAGTGGAGGCTTGAAATATTGTGTGCCCTATAGAAGGCAAATTAATTAGACTCATTTTCCAATGCTGCCAGGAATTTTTGGATGGAGGGAGTATTATAAATACGGGGGAGTAGACAAGTGAATCAGTCAAGTAAAGCAATATACGGCATTGTATATGAATTCGAACATGTTACACCCTAGTTAAGAGGACACTCACTCCATTTCCATCTTCTAAAACCATTCTATGTGCGGGACGATGGCGATAAGATGGGGAGAGGGAGATGGTGAACCTAGACAAGATCATGGAGACAGCAATCTTCATCTCAATCATGGCTAAAGCTTGCCCCAAGCAGACTCGAGGGCCAGTACCAAAGGGCACATAAACTTGAGGGATTTTGCAGGCCCCAGAGATGCCATTCATAAACCTTTCTGGTTTGAACCTAAGTGACAAAGTACGGGTACGGCAATAAAACAGCGAGGTAAGCGTACGGAACAAAACGGCAAAAAACGGAATATACGGGAAAATAACGTGAAAAAAACGGG
Organism: Houttuynia cordata; assembly: GCA_039654745.1. NCBI lineage: Eukaryota > Viridiplantae > Streptophyta > Magnoliopsida > Piperales > Saururaceae > Houttuynia > Houttuynia cordata. The sequence continues at coordinate 21,985,912 of CM077509.1, forward strand.
AAAATAATTAAAATAAAAAATTACTATAATAGGTATAAATATTAAATAATAATATATTGCAAAGTTGCGGAGTTGCACTTTAAATAAAAAAACGTGTTTTACGTGTTTAAACGCGTTTATCGGGATAAAACGCGTTTAAAACGGGAAAAATATGTTTTCCCGTTTTATACGCGGAGTTTTACGGCTAAGTGGCTGAAACGCGTAAAACGCATTTTATACGCGTTTTAAACGCGTTTCTGGTCACATAGGTTTGAACTCCATAACGTCTGGTCCCCATAAACTGGGGTCCTGCTGCATGGGCAATAGTGACGTCCAAACGACAGTGCCCTTTGGGATGAGCAACTCCCCTACTTTTAGCTCCACTGAAGCTTCCCTCTGTAAGTAGGGTGTAACAGGGTATAAGCGCATGGCTTCTTGTATCACCATTGTCAGCTGTAAGATCAAGTAGAATGCTCACAAAATCTGAAGGCAAAATTCGCATTTTCATTTGATTCCATATCAAAAGCCAAGTATATATGTGTATTTTCTAGTCTCCATTTATTTTACTAGAAATCAGGAGGTTAAGATCACTTCTTCCAAAACATGAGCAACTAACCTTAACTCTTAATAATAGTCATATCTTCCAAAGCATATAAATCATATCAGGTAGTTGTGCAAATATTTGGTAATGTATGAAATTGCTGAAACTATCCAAATAAAAAACTAGATGCTTAACAAGAGAATTTTTTGTGAGGGATAGTTTGGAGCAATTTGGATTGAGTGTGATAAGTGCAGGTATACATAGAGAAATAAAAAAAGCACTTGGGTATTGCAATTTTTAGAGCCATTTAGATGTACTTATTAGGCTATACTCCCTTCACCCAATGAAGAAAATCCGAATGTCATAAATAATAGCGTGAAGCTCAGGGAGAGCATTTTTTTGTACGGGGTGTAAAGTGTAAAAGTAAAAGTTATAACTTTGCCAATGTACTAATGTACTGGCAGTCTAATTTTTTTGGGGAGGGAGTACCCGTCCAATGAAGCCTATCTGCATTTGAAAATGAGTAAAATTTATTGGACTACAAGGCCCATATAAAAACATCATAGTTCTCCGCCCTCTTCGATGTATTTAGTCATGGAAGAGGAAAGTCAGCCATCTAATGAATGATGGATCTATGTTTTTTTAAATGTAGACATGCTTTATTGGGCCGAGGAAGTATTGAATACTCCCTTCCTCCAAAATTACATATTTGGATTATAAAATCAAAATCCAGATAGGTAATTTTAGGCGGAGGAAGTACAATACTATATTGATTTCTCCAAACTATTATGTATATATAAAGAGTCTATGAGCCGAATCACGTCGAACCATCAGTTGTCAAATCACAGGGCAGGTGAGTGTGGATCCGAGGGCTCGAGGTGACTTGGCTCATTCTAATGTGCGCGAGCCATGCCTCATTTTAACTTTTCCCATATCTATAAAAGGTGTTCTTAACGACCAACTTTAGTGTGTATATAGTTTTCAGCAATACCGTTTTCATTTTGCTTAGCGATTCTGCACTTGTCGTGTCGGGCCCACATCTCTCCTCGACCTCATGACGCACACGTGTCTGCCAGTCCGGGTGCAAGGCAAGGAGAAGTAGGACCCATGAGAGAGAAGTAGCAGTAGTCTCATGCCCAGCGAAGAAGATGGCCTTGCAATTCTCGATGACTAGGTCCTGGCCCACCCCAGGTGAAAATTGACCGTCCATCATGCTTTGCAGCATGGCCTGTAACAAATCATTCTCGATCTCAGCCGTAGAACTTTCCCGCACTTTCACCACTTTCAAAATTAGGGATGTGATTTCCTTCCGGAGCCTCTCTATCTCCCTGTTTGTCTCATTGGGAATATACCTGTGCCCTCCATTGGGGAAAATCATGTTAGTTTTGAAGCTTATGTAAAAATTCTTTGGATATAGCCTAGTCATGTGTTCCCCACAAAGACAAAAACACCCAATTAGTTAAATTTTTGCAAATTAAACTAACCCTAGAATGTCCCGTTTTGAATGTCACTTAAGCACGACTATTTATTTTGATTCCTCCCTAATGTTTGGTTTTATAATGAAAAAAAGGTTAATGAACCCCTGATCATGCTTGTTAGCCTGAGCCGTGACAATCTGAGTCGTCGTATTGAGATCCCACAGTATGCAGGCAGGCAGTGGACTGCCCCCTTGCATTAATGCCTGCCGCCGATTAGAAATCGCGTTGGCTCATGCGTGCATGAGCCATGGCCGATATGAAGTTAATTCTTTTATAATTTTCACAACTCACATATCATAACACTAACCATTTCATAACCCAGTAGTTCCTTTCCCTACAATTTGAAGTCATCAACATGCATCTTATGACTCCATTCTAGCCTTTTGTAAGAGGTAGCGAAGTAATATCATTTTTTGTTACTTCATTCAGTTTTCTTAGGTCTCCTTCTCCCTCTTTTGACATTACTTCGATTATACGCATCCCTTCCAATCTTTTTACTAGAGTATCAATTGGTCATTACATATGCCAATACGAACGCAACCTCTATACTCCTTAAACTTCTTCCTCTAAAGTTCTACCAGAAAGTTCTTACGAACATACTTGCATGGTAACACACACAAGGGAGCATCTAGCAGAACTTGAACTCATAGTTTGGGCTCTGATACCATGCTAGTTAACTTTTTTTTTTTTCCTAATATCTTAAAATTTAGAAAAATCAAAACTAATTATGTGCAATTGAAAACATTTGAGTAGAAGTTGTAGGAAGGAGACTAAAACCTCATCACAGGAAGTCCAATAAAGAGACTTTGCTTTGCAAGTGCATTCTGTATAGCCTTAAGCTTTGAGAAGATGTCCTTCCCTTTGGAGAAGCTACTGCCAAAGCATGCCCTTGAAATCACATCTGCAGTGAAGTTCTTAAAGTATTGATCCACTGTAATCTCTGCACATCCTCCTCCACTTTGAACCCTCATCTCCCATGAATTGAAAAATGGCATAAGTGACTCAACAATTAAGCCAATCATTCCCTGCATGTGACATTCAAAAATCTTCAGCTGGGATGAAACAAAAACTATAACAGACACGCAAATTGACCCATGAAGAAATTCTTTAAAATACAAATTCTGCCTGCCTTAATTTTATCTTTGAAAAACTCTGGAGCTATAATTTTTCTTTGGTGCGACCAGACCTCGCCATTTGCTGTTAAAACACTTTGGCCAAGTAGTGCTGCTATACTCTTCCTAAAATAAGAAGGCTTCCACAAATACGAATACTTTGAGAAAAGTTCTTTTGCTAGAATGGGGTCACTAATATATAGAATGGGCATGCTACCCATTGTGTACACAAAATTCGGACCTGCAGCCACAGCCCAGAGTTTTTTTTATAGTCAGAAATAAGCTGAGTCATTTCCGTAAAAGAAAGTTCCAAAGGTTATCTTGGAGTTTTTAGAACAAATATTCATTTTGAAAAAAAAAATAGGACACGATGTGGAACGGAGGGACCATTATAACTTCATGGTTATTGCAACTTGATTCTTCACTTTTTAATGTGAGATAGTGAATGCAGCAATGGATAAAAGATGAGACGTTTGTACCAAAAAAAGGGAGACTTTGTGGTCAGGTAGAGAGACAGTGTGAAGTAATGAGGTATCCATACAGATTAGAAGAAATCTATGAATATATTGATTTAGAGCGCGAATTATGCTAAAAACTAATGAAGGTGAAAACACTAATGCATGAAATTTAAATGTCAAACATATAATTATCCGAGTAAATGAAGGTAAAAACAGTACCATAAGTCTTTCTCCAGTGATCAAAATGCGGAAAGAGGGACGGAAAATAATCATGTGTCACTGTCGGATGCTCCAGTTGAGCCTTCGCAGCCTTGGATTGCATCTTCTTCACTTCCAAAACATTCCCATAGAAGAAAGAAGGGGAAGGACCTTTGATCCCTTGGCTTATTAGCCTCTTCCTCAACTTCTCAGACCTCAACCACAAGAGATCATAAAGATACAACACACAACCTAGTACACTCAGCAACAAGATGGATGTGAAAATGTTCAGCAAGCTTTCCATGTTCTTTCTACTTCCCTCCAGTTCTTTTTCTGTAATAGTGTTCTTATTCACAACTTTATAAGTTGCGGGGAAGATTCCAACATTATTGCATCTTGGGGAGGCAAACACTTGGTGACAAAACCATTTGACTTTGGAATTTAAAATGGATATAATTAAAACTAAAGGATATTTAAAATGGATATATATTATTTTCTAGAAGACAACAGCTAATGTTTGTATGAATAGAATTAAAAACTAGTTCAGATATTTGTATGTCAAAATAAGATACATTTCACTTTTTTCTGCTTCCAAAAAAAATGGGTACAGGAAGCTTATTTCTCAGCCAGAGTGACCTTTTCCCACTTGCCGAAAATTCATTTCTCAACACTGTACCTATCTTTTTCGGATGGAGGGAGTAATAAATAATGCTAAAAGATTGGACCTATTTTCCCACTTGCCGAAAATTCATTTCTCAACACTGTACCTATCTTTTTCGGATGGAGGGAGTAATAAATAATGCTAAAAGATTGGACCTATTATTCTCTTTAAAAATCAATCCAAGATGCCAAAGAAAACAAAAGATAAGTTAAGATGATTATGTAGTGATAGGTCTCTTTCTTTTATTCCTTTATTCCTGTAGTGAATGAAGCATAAGACAAAAAAAAAAGAAAATAATGCAGAAGGTTTGTCAGAAGTGGGATTTGAACCCACGCCCTCTCACGAGGACCAGAACTTGAGTCTGGCGCCTTAGACCACTCGGCCATCCTGACCAGCCCGCTACTTTCATTTTAATAAAACTACCCTATTTTAGGATGAATTGCAGACCATTGATATATATATATCTTTCTGACTAAAGAGCTGGATAGTTCCTTAGATCATCAGAACATGGAGCATTCATTTTATTGATCTTGAGTGTGGTCAGCCTGAAAGAACAATTTTTAGTTCATACAACTTAAAAGTCAGGCTCATGGTGTATTCTTAATACTAACTCTAATTTCAAAAAATAAGGTTCTAAAAAAAAAGCTACTATCAGCTTTCTTTACATCTATGAAAAAATAGAAGTTATTTGATTATTTATATACTCCCTCCGTTCTAAAATACTATATACATTTGATAAAATTCTTATTTTTATTGGACAAGTAAGTTACATGACTCCTCCCTGATATCCTAATCCCGTCCAACTCATATGCTCGTTCACGAACCAAGCTCAAGTCAATCCTTCCAAGTCTCCTCCAATTTCGAAAAGAAAAAGTCACATGATTTGACAAAATATACACAATATTTTGGAACAGTAAATATTTCTAAATGTACGTAATATTTTGGAACGGAGGGAATACTACATATGAGATTGCTTTGGCTTATGATAAACTAGCAAATTTTGCGTTGGGACATAAAAAAATGCCTTCGAAGCTGGGTTGAAGGGGGAAGAAAGGAAAAAGGTCGACTGTTGGTGTGCTCTAACGCGATGAGAATTCGAAATGTGCAGCTGACTGGAGAAGGTTTTTCCATTCTAGAATAAACAAAGAAAAGGAAGAGCGTGAAAGAGGAACCTACCTATCCATGTCAAATTAAATAATCCATCAAACGAATCACTATTCACTGGGCTGTGCCAGTAGAGCTCTCCTGTTTTGGTCGTGTTTAGGATTTCCGGGACAAGTCAGCGTCCACTGAAGGAGAAGGGTTTTTAGGGTCTTCTAAAGGATTTTCATTATCCAATTACAAACCTAATAAAACAAGTCCTCCTCAAATAACAAATTCAACTCTAAAAATGAAAAACTACATATTGGACCGACACTCAGATAGTAGACTATACTAAGGGGCCGTTTGGGGCGTGATTATTACAAAATATCCAGAGTGGATTTTGGGCATCCACTGTAGCATCTATGTTTTTTTTTACATCCGGCTGAAACACGTCCTGAGGTGTTTCATACCTGGATGCTACAGTGTAGCAAAACATCCCATCTAGATGTTTTGCTTTTAGTCACGCCCCGAACGGCTAGAGAGTAATTAAAGTCAGAAACTAATCATTCAAGCCAAAGGTTGTTGACTCTACGCCGGCGCCCATTCATGCACGTGGCCAGAAGCTCGAGTCCAGTGTCCGCACCATGCTTCTTCGACAGAGAATCAAAGCCCTGTTTCATAGCTCTTCTGTTTATAATCTCAAGAAGAGCCTTTCTCCCTTGTTCTGCGCTCTCAAGATACTCTCCTATAGGTGGAAGATGTCCCAACTCCATGCTAATGCAAGCTTGGCCCCTAATGATCTGTCAACAAATAATATGGCATTGTCATATACTGTAGATGAATGTATTTACAAGAAAAAGAAATAAGAGCAATCTTGAACCTTGGATGCCCATCGTCTTTCCGCCCGTCGGCAAACATCCCTGATATCTCTTCCAGACATCCTGAAGAATTTAAAACATAAGCACGATACCATAGATAGCATATCAGGTAAGTGTAGGGAGTAGTGATAACTAATGGCTGTACGGGCCTCAGTTTTAGACTAGTCAAGCCTTCCGGGTGCCATACAGAGGCTTATAGGACAGCTGCCATCAGACCCCCAAGGAGGCTAAAAGATATACCATGCAAAGTCGCTGAAAAGACTGAGGAAATAGAAAATGCTCACTGAGAATGAACAATGATGCATGGTGCAAAGGCTGATTGGGGAATATATGTGCTAGACCAAATAAGCCTTCAATCAGAACCATTTACTTCTTTCGACTTAGTATTTCATATTCTAATCGGTTTGAGAGGAAGTTAGCAGAGTATTTCAAATGTGCAAAAATTGTCAATGCTTGATATGTTCAGTCTGCAACAAGAAGCTCATCTTTTGGAAGGATCAATAAACTTTTTGATGCAACCATTTCTTCACCATTCGGCATTGTAATCATAAATTTTTTATGAAAAATCAACTTCAGTTTTAGATCAATAGTACTGCAGTAGTTAATGGAAAAAAAAATAGCATATGTTAATAGCTGCAAGAAGTGTAAAAGTAAAACTTAATTACATATTTCAAAAATTAGGGGTACGAAAAAATAGATAATTACACAAGTCAACTTGTTTTTATAGCCCTATGTAGATTGCATGTTTAGGCACTCCAAATTAGTTGGCCTTGGAAGTTCTCTTTTCATTAACATTCCTCTCTTCCTATCCATTAATCCGAACATCAAATATTACCCAGTAGATTTATCTTTTTTCTTGGATGACAGGGTGTAATTGGTGTGTTCATATCCTTAAGATCAACTAATGTGGCAGGGCAATCAGCATCTTAGAGCACTGTATCCAGACACCTCTCCTCTCGGGCTCGTGCAACACCCAAACATTACACGTAGTGGTTAAGTCGAGCCATAATCCCTGGAGGTGGCCATTAGAGAGTGTGTGTGGGTGGGTGGGTGGGTGGGGAATTCAAACTCCAGCTTCCTAAGGATGCAAAACACCGAAACATTACACGTAACATAAAGTCCCGATATAGTCTCTCCATGTGGCCATTGGAGTGAGAGTTTGAGCTCCGGCTTCCTAAGGCGTGGTCTTGGACATTCCACCACTGCTCTTCTGATTCATATTTACTATTTCATGCAGTTTTAGAAAGAAATTGGGGTGTTCTGCTAGCTTAACATTTGATGTTTTAACATTTGTTATTTTAAACTATTCTTCTGTCAAACTATGACAACTTATGCCATGTAATTACCTTCTAGGGAGCGAGCTTATTGTAATTCGCTTGTCGAGTAGGCGTATTAGGGAGTCTACAATACAATTAGGAGAGTACTACAAGAAGAAAGGCTCTCTCCAAAACCCATTATCTGCAATTCCTAACGCTGATGCAGTTGATCAAAATTCTGTAGGAAAGGTATTAAGAGGCCTTTTCGTGCGGTTCTAGAACATGAGCCTTAATACGCAAAAGATCACTACACATGGGGCATTTACAGAAGTTCTGATGGATCAGCTCCAGAACATAATAGATTCAGGTAAGATCCACGATGTTAAGAAAGGCAATTTATCTAAACCGGAATTATGAGATAATTACACGAAATTCCTCTGCCCAACTATACAAAAGCTTATATGTTGGCGTCCCCAATCCTCTCCTCTTCAGGATGTAAAAGTTGAAAGAGGACCATTTGATCAGGATACACAATAGCAAAAGCCCATTTCCCCATGAACTTTATCCTTCTTTCAACCACACCAAAAACCACCCCAATTGGGCCAAAAAACAAGAAGTGAACAGCCTTTAAGATCATATTGAAACCTGTACACTTCATTCTCATTTCCTTCAATTACAGGATTGAAGTTTTGTATTTTAGGTGGAGTAATCCACTCCCATTAGACTGGGGCTAATTTCAATGACATTGTATTTTGGTTGTTTTCATACCTTCTTCTCGAGCATAGATGCATGTGACCCACATTTAAGGACCAAGTGAAATACAATGAAGCTAAGTAAAAACATTTTACAAGGAAACGGATTTGAACCTTAAACAAAAGTAAAAGCTTACTCGTCTGTAGCTGCAGCAAGCTGAATTAATTCTGATTTTGTCAGTTGTTTTGCGTATTGAGCTGCAATTTTCTCCCGGGCATTTTCATCAGGAAGGCCAAAAGCAATTATGGAGTCGAAGCAGCTGGAGATGGAAAAAGACGTATAAAACATCTGACAAAACTAAGTACCATTACGTCATGCACCCTAATTTTCCATCTTGCTCACACATTTACCTCATGAGAGCAGGATCAAGGTCGTCTTTTCTATTCGTTGCTGCAATTACTGCTAGTCTCTTGTCCTGCTCAGAGCTGTCAATCTTCAAATTTCAACAACAAAAAAACATTTTGTGTCAGATTCAAGGAGGAGAATAAACAAGTAAAAACTGAGACTGCCAAATGAACAGGATATTTTACATTAGCAACAGAATCTGGGAGACGGCCTCACATTTTGAACACAGAAAGGCAAGGAGAATGATTCAGCAAAATGAATCCCAATTTATTCATAAGACTCGCAAAAGTTAAAAAACAGAGTTAAGAATGATGACCCTCCAAGAATGTATGCACATCATATTGGAAACAGGACAAGCGAGCGCATACTAGCCCCAGTGGGAAACTAAAGATACAGGAATGGGAGGGGGGAGGGTTTGTGATTGGCATGTCCACAGTAAATTAAAAGGTAAACTTGGACAACAATGGGACTTGCAAATTATATGTTTTGGCAAAAGAGGAAAGTCTGATAGTAGTAAGATGAGAATGTTGAGATGGATAAGGTGGTTTTATGGTCATTAACTATTATTAGGATGATGATGATAATGAGAAGCACATATAATTGTGATAGCAGATTTACCTGACGCAATAGCATAAATAAAAGCGAAGCGGTACCTTCGCCCATTTCACCGTCACAAGTTGTTGAAAGTGAATCAACCTACAAAGCAAGAAAAAAATGCCACGGCTGAGAATATCTCATGGCTATAGAAGAGTAAGCCAAATTACAAAAGGTCAAATGTCCAACACATAATAGATAGGATAATAACCAGATAAACAAACACTAATCTGGGATTACCTCATCTAGAAAAATAAGTGCTCCATTAGGCAATTCATTTGCAAAAGAGAATACTTGACCAAGTAAGCGTACACTTTTTCTATGATAATTAGACATAATGACATCAAGTGGCACATACAATAAGGGAATGCCCTGAAATAAGCACATGCCATCAGTTTCTATTAACTTATCCTGAAAACTTTGACCAATATGCAACTTATGTACACGTAGCTACAAGTAAAAAATAATAAATTTAGAAAAAGAACAATACAGTGCAATTGCATGCTGTGAATGGTCATGATCAATTCAATACCTTGATGATGTGTACTGTCTCCCAACATAAACAATGATAGAAGATGCTGGCAAGTGTTGCATACCAAAACCAAGAACCACATGGATTTTATGTTTGTAAATCACAATTCACAAGATTAAATAAAAACAAAATCATGCTCATAAGATCAATACAAAAGGCCAGTTCATCCTAGAGGCAACGACTAACAACATGACATGAAAATAAATATGCCACGTTGTCTCTAACAACTGTCTCTCTGCCGTGATAGATGTATATACTGAATTTCAATTGTTATTCTATATGATCCACCTATTGCTTTGTGGAATGTGTGCAAACATGAACATCAAAAAGTCTCTGCATAAATATACCTCCAGGATAGACTACCACATCTCTACTGCATATTCACATCATGTGCTGATATATCTCTCAATTCACCAAGGTTGATCTTTCCCATAATTCAGATAATAAATTTTCAATAGTGCATAGTATAGTATTTTCATAAGCCATTAGTATCATAATCATAATCAAGTAGCGCCTTTTCCCAACTATTTGGGGTCGGTGACACGGATTTTACTCCTCCATTCAGGCCTGTTTTGGGCTACCTCTTTTGTAAGAGATAGTAAAGTCAAATCTTGTTTTATTAACTCCATCCAAGTTCTCTTAGGTCTCCCTCTCCCTCTCTTAGCATCGGTTGCATGTATCCCTTCTAATCTTCGCACAGGGGCATCTAAAGGTCTTCTTTGTATATGCCCATACCAATGCAACCTACACTCCATCAGCTTTTCCCCTAAAGGAACTACTCCTAGACTCTCACGAATATATTCATTTTTAATCCTATCTCTCCTAGTTATCCCACTCATCCACCTTAACATTCTCATTTCGGTTACATTCAACTTATCTATATGACTCTTCTTTGGTGCCCAACACTCCGCTCCATAGAGTATTGCCGGCCTAATGGCTGTCCTATAGAACTCGCATTTAAGCCTTTTTGGCACACGCCTATCACACAACACTCCCGAGGCTACCCTCCACTTTACCCACCCCGCATTAATCCTATGCACCACATCACTATCAATATCCCCTTCTTTATGGAAAATAGATCCTAAGTAACGGAATTAATCACACATTGGCACTTCTTGCCCATCTATTTCAACTAAGGCTTTATCTATCGTTCTACCTTCCTTAAAATTAAATTCCATGCACTCTGTCTTAGTCCTACTTATTTTAAACCTTTTGATTCCAGAGCATCCCTCCACAATTCCAATTTCTCATTCAAACCTACTTTACTCTCATCAATTAAAACTACATCATCTGCAAAAAGCATACACCAAGGTACATTATCTTGCAAATGACTAGTAAGCTCATCCATAACTAAAGCGAAAAGATAAGGGCTTAAGGCCGACCCTTGATGAAGACCTACCGTAACTGGAAACTCCTTAGTGTCCCCCCCAATAGTCCGCACACTAGTCACAACCCCCTCATATTAGTATACTTCCCTTCAAATCGACAATAATATTTTATCCTATTTTGGTTATATATTAAATTGGAGTGATAAGAATATCTAATGTCAAGGCAAGCTAATGCTCGTGCACTTTGACTAGTAGTACAAAAATGCCTCTAACAACACTTTAGAAAATTGAACTTCAATTGATCCTTACTACATCACGTAGATTTGAGGTTGAAGTAAGATTATATTTCCATCTTAACAACCTTGGGTGAGAGTTTTCTATAACTCCTGGACTCTAATCTTGGAGAAAGCTGGGCAATCACCCAGTAACACTACAAGGAGAAAAAAGATCACCCAATACCACTCATGGCTTTTCTGCAATGATAGATTGCACTGGATCTAGTATTAAGTGAAGAAAGTTGTAATTAAACATGCTCAAAGTATACATACACTACAAACGTGAACAGAAGAAAGAAAAGAAGTCATACCGCTTGGTTAGCAATTACCCGAGCACATGATGTCTTTCCAGTACCTAAAATCATATGTGAAAACCACCACTTCCTAAGTAATTGGAACTTACAATACGAGATAGGAAAAAACTGAAAAGAGTACAGGATCAACAATTAAACCATAAACTTATATTATTGACAGCTTTTCATTTCCTCACAAATAACAAAAAAGGCATGCAAGGGAAATCTATAATAAAACTATTCACATGCACCTTAAACCATAGAAGTACACCAAATTTCAGAAATAATTCTATGATGAAAGTTAGCAAAGTCCAGTTTTGTAATAATTCTTTTACGCCTCATTATGCCTAGTTAATCTTCACTCTCTTATGTATTATATAATATCAGCATTAAAACGAAAAAAAATAAAAAGAATTGTATGATGCTGTCACATTCGCTTGCATGATAGCAAGTTCCCTCATTCAACTTTCCTATGGTACTAAAATTCCCTTCAATAACAAGCTCAGAATGGACGTAACTATCTCATAATATAACAACCAAAAAGAGAAAAGGTTTTATCTTTTCACTATAAAAGAGAAAAAATACTTCATGGTATATAATGCTTGGCTTAATTTCCATGTGAGCATTGACTATTGAGTATGCTTTTCTTTCAGAAGTCCAGAATTTCTAAACACAATCTATTCATATAATCGCCACAATATCATCAACCATATGTTGTTTTCCCCATACATACATGAAATTCAGATCACTGATGGAACTTCTTTATGAACAACTCAACAATTTGTAGACAGCAAAATATTTTATTTTAAGATGCTTGTAGCATATAAGACAAACGGTAACACCACGATAATGTTTGAAGACAAAACTACAACATCAAAAAATGGATAAATTTTAATAAATCCTCATGAATAGGAAACATATGCATATAGAAAAATTAGACCAACTTCAACAACATACATAACATCCCTATTAGACTAACACAGAAAAGGGTGATTCATATGTCAGAAATGTCATCATCATACGCCTTATCCCAGCTATCTGGGGTAGGCGGCATGGATTATATACCGCATTTGACTTTGATCGGAATCAAAGTGGTACAAAATCCATACAAAGAAACATAGTGGCAAGTTTTTATGCCAGATTCCCTTCCTGACGCACATATGTCAGAAATGTGCTTGCTAAAAAAAGGTTATATGATAGTGTCTCAGATGTATCTTTTGCAGTTGCCAAAAGATCAAAAGATGTATCTTCTGCGCATCTAGACTGCATAAACATAATCACAATCAAGTAGCACCTTTTTCCAACTATTTCGGGTCGGCGACATTAGGGCCGGGAAAAACCTACCCGACCCTATTGCAAAATAGGGTCTGGTAAGGGTTTGAAAATTTTACCCTATTTAAAATAGGGTCGGGTAGGGTAATTCGGGAGGGTCGGGTAGGGAAATTACCCGAATTACCCGCACAACCCGACCCCAACCCGATGTACCTATTATAAAATATTATAATATACGTTTAATATCAAATAATCTAATTTTTAAAGATAATTTTATTTCTAAATCACCAAAAACTTTATATTAACCTTATCTATATTAAAATTTAATCAAATAAAGGCCAATTTTGATTTTTTAAATACTAGATTAGTAAATAAAAGTACTTATTTTATTTTTTAAAAAAAAGTAGGGTCTGGTCATTACCCGACCCTATTTAGGTAGGGTAAAGGGCGACCCGACCCTATTTTACCCAACCCGACACAATTCCCAGCCCTAGGCGACATGGATCTTACTCCTCCGTTCAGGCCTACTTTGGGCTACCTCTTTTGTAAGAGATAGTAAAGTCAAATCCTTTTTTATTAACTCCATCCAAGTTCTCTTAGGTCTCCCTCTTTTGGCATTATTTACATGCATCCCTTCTAATCTTCTCATAAAGCTATCTATTAGTCTTCTTTGCATATGCCCGTACCAACGCAGCCTACATTCCCTCAGCTTCTCCCCTAAAGGAGCTACCCCTAAACTCTCACAAATATATTCATTTCTAATCCTATCTCTTCTAGTTATCCCACTCATCCACCTTAGCATTCTCATTTCCGCTACATTCAACTTATCTATATGACTTCTCTTCGGTGCCCAGCACTCCGCTCCATAGAGTATTGCAGGCCTAATGGTTGTCCTATAGAACTTGCCTTTAAGCCTTTTTGGAGCACGCCTATCACACAACACTCCCGAGGCTACCCTCCATTTTACCCACCCTGCATTTATCCTATGCACCACATCACTATCAATATCCCCTTCTTTATGGATAATAAATCTTAAGTAACGGAAATAAACACACCTTAGCACTTCTTGCCCATCTATTTCAACTAAGGCTCTACCTATAATTCTACCTTCCTTAAAATTAAATTTTATGCAGTCTGTCTTAGTCTTACTTATTTTGAAACTTTTTTATTCTAGAGCCTCCCTCCATAATTCTTCACATTCAAACCTACTTTACTCTCATCAATTAAAACAACATCATCTGCAAAAAAGCATACACTATCGCTCATCCATAACTAAAGCGAAAAGATAAGGACTTAAGGCTGGCCCTTGATGAAGACATACCATAACCGAAAACTCTTTGGTTCCCCCCGCCCTAATTGTTCGTACACTAGTCACAAGCCCCTCATACATATCCTTTATGATATCTATGCAACCTCTTATGACTCCCTACTTCTTCAAAGCACTCCAAACAAGCTCTTTTGACACTCTGTTGTAGGCTTTTTCAAAATCTATGAAGGTTATATAAAGGTCTTGTTTTCTATCCCTATACCTCTCTATGAACTGCCATAATAAAAATATAGCTTCCGTTGTTGACCTCCCCGACATGAAACTAAATTGATTCTCTGTTATTTTAGTTACTCTCTCATAACTTCATAGCATGCCAGATAACTTTTATACCTATATAATTTGTACAACTTTGGATGTCCCTTTCATTTTTATACAAGGGTATGAGGGTGCTTCTCCTCCACTCCTCTGGCATTCTCTTAAACTTCCAAATCTTGTTAAACAAACTAGTCAACCAAATTAAGCCATCATTTCCTAGTGCCTTCCAAACTTCAATAGGAATTCCATCGGGCCCTAGAGCTTTGCCTTTCTTCATCTTCCTTAACGCAGTTACTACCTCCCCTATAGAGAATCTCCTAAAATAAGTTATTTTTAACGGTGTAGACTCAAAATTCATCCCACTACACTGCATCTCTCAGAAATATTCAATGCAATAAATTTCTTCAAAATAAAACCAGGAAATAGCCACCAGTCCTTAATATATACTATACAGATAAGCATGCAAAAACACAAAATATCTAGTCAAAGAGGGAAAACCTGGTGGGCCCTCGAGCAGTATAGCCCGAGATCGATTAGACTCAAAAACAGATCTGGTTCCATGAGCAATATTGTCATACACTTCAGGACTTCGTAAAGCCAATACAACCGTATCTTCTATTTCCCTATAGAACTAGTTAAAGTCAATAAAACACTCTCACAGACAAAACAACCTTATTGCAGCTTACAAGTACAGAACTATCCATATCTCTCCAACTTCAAGCAGAACTACTATACAAAATTAGAAAAACGATATTCAACATGTAATTTAAAAAAATACCACCAGCTAAAGGCAATACATGATGGAAGTGTGCCACTGATGATGATACCATCGGCTATTACATGTTGGATATGTTCATAGGGATGGTAGCTTATTTACATTAAAATTCCCACGCTAGAAATGTGAATGATAGCTAATAAAGCTTATTAGCTACAACCCATATTAACATATTCAACACATCTTAGCAGTTGATTAATAGTTTAACTATTATCATTAGTGATTAAAGTGTTCTCAAAGATAATCAAAATAAGTACGATATTTGAACATCTATGAATATAGAGTCATAGACATCCTTCCCTAAAAAAGAAAATCATGAAACATGTATAGAAAACTCAAAGGCAGATAATTGACTTTGAAATAACACGAATAATTTTTACAGCATATGACTCCAATCCGTCTGCCTCCTTTTCTGCTTACTTTATCCTTATTTGGTTATATAATTACCATCTTAATCCATGTAAAATTTATTAAAAAATGACACTCCCTTCTTCCCACTTAATAGTCGAATTTATTATTTCAAAATGAACTAAAATTAGTTCAATTTCAGAAACCAAATTGGAACAGAGGGAGTATCAGAATTTTCTAAACATTTTAAAATTCATATGAAAAGGAAGATGCAACAGAACATATAAGATCAGCTTTAGAGTGGCAACAAAGAATTTACAATCTAATTACATACCGCTTTTGTTCATCATATGCAGCAATATTACCCCATGAGACAACACCTTCATGAGCAGGCACACAATTGGCTTCATCAAGTCCAAAGACTTTCACTCCCATGGTCTCCAAAGCAGCTATGGAATTTTCTACGGGAGGATATTTTGAAATGCTTGGACTGTAGTCTCTTCTATCTGAATTCGCTGAAATTTTCATCATAGATCTCTTTGATTCTCCTCTAGTGCTGGCTATTTTTAGTGCTGATGCCACAGCCTCAAGCTCCTCAATGCTAAATCTCCCTTGCTTTATGAATTTAATTTCCTGGCACAAAATCAATGAAAGTAGACCCAGATTGAATGGTAGTGCATATGTAGCTGTGAAAAGAAAGAAGACTTGTATTCAGGAATCTCAATGAGTGTGGATCACTATTGGTATATTTAGCAGTCACACATCATCATGACTAGATTATAATATATGGTGACAAAGAGCAGTTAATTTATCTTCTGGTTAAGCCTGTAGTCAACTAACAATGTATAGTGCTGGTGTTTCCAGGCATGAACCCTAAACTTATGGAAATTCATATAAACTTACGAATCATAGGTGTTCTAAACTTAGAATTTTTTAAATCCTAAATGTGTACTCCATTTCCCCTCCTTTATCTTGTATATTGCCCTTTCTTGCTTTTACAGTAACATCTTGAGTTCCTCGAGATATCCATATTTAAACCTCAAGAACGAATTATGGAGAACAGAGGGCTACATCACTGGGATTTCTCTCTTTTCTTCCAAAATTTCTTCTATATAACTCATTTCTTGCGTTCTAATTCTTCATGTCATACTTTTCCCTCTATATTCTCTGCTAAGTTCACGTATGGAATTCCATAATTGGTAGGTATTATATCTTATAACTGGTTACTTTGGAATGCAGGAACTAACAGTATCCTCAGAGGTGATGAGTGACTCAAACATAGTTATGCAGAGTGCTCCGTCATGTTTTTCCTTTGCTTCAAGTCTGCTATTTTCATGGATGTCCTGCATTTCTGGATGACTCAACATAAGCTGACGAGCGACAGCACTGAAATAAAGATTTATAAAAAAATTAAACAATTTACAGACTTGTCATGAAAATGATAAAGTAGATCATAAGTATCATGCAATATAAAAATAAGTAAGAGAAAAACATAAAATGGTGGATATGGCACACATTAGATATAAGAAGAAAGGTACTGAAAATCGTTATTATATAAAAAACAATGACTTTACGGGTATGTTAGTTATTCCCTATGTTAGTAGTAGCAGGCACTTCGTATAGGTAGAGGTCTATTGTTAGGTGCATTACTCTTGTTATTATCAGGGTACTACAGTTTGATGCCAGACAGCATGTCATGGCAAAGGGAAATGTTGGAAAAGATGGTAAAAGTGGGTAGGGGATAAGCCTTTGAGTCCACCAAGGGTCCACCAAAAGAAGGGCTACTGGAGTCCACCAGCAAGGTCATCAAAGTCCATTGATAGGAGAAGAAAACTCTTCAGTTAGAAAATATCAAATCAAGATCATTGGAGTCCTAAATATTTGGAAATACGTGAATTGTACTAAATATAGGGGTTACATTAAATCTACAGTCTTAAATAAAATAAAATCTCTAGCTCAGGCAGCTAGGTCTTGCAGTTCGGGCAGCTCCTATATAAGAAACATTCTCTATAGAAAAACTTCAAATAAAATTAACATTTTTATTAAAATAACATTCTAAGTTAAGGATTTGGCCAGTTCATAAACTATGGCTGGGGCTCACTTGAGCATCGCCAAGAGGATACAAATCCCTTTCCTCTCCTGACATTTTTCTCCAAGAATTTCAGACCTAAAAATTATACTTTGTCACTTTGCACTTGCAGGATATGACGCTTACAAACCTGACAAGGAGCTTGCAGACATTAGAAATTTATAATGTCTAATATTGAAGTTGTTATGCAAACTGAATCAACAGATACTGATGAAAGTGATTGCTGCTACGCTGAAAAAGTGAGAAAAATCTGGCAGTCTGCTGTAATACTGGTTACGGGGGGCAAGCAAAATTCTACATTATTTGAAATGTAATATTTGGAACATGAAACAGAACAAAATTTAATGCGAAACATTGCAACCACAAGGTAGTTATTATATAATGCAGAGAACAATAAGCCCAACTACACACTTCCACTTCATTGTTAAAACTAAGGTCAGATTTTGTTTTGTAAATTAGCTCTATGGTATTGTTGTATAAGGAAGACATGAGTATGCTATCTCTTGTGAGAGAGTTAGCATGAGACAGGCTAGAGCATTGTCACACGTTTGTGATTTGGGCATTCGGTTTTGGAAAAAAACGAACAAAACCGTGAAAAATAGATATGATCTGGTAATGAAATATTATAGAAAGACGAGATCCTTTAATACAAAGGCATTGTTTTAGATTGGTTAAACAATGTATAAACTCCAGCAACACCAATATTTATTTACCCATTAAAGATATGATGCATTTCCAGCATAAATGGATTCTCAAGTTTCAAGAACATAAACGAATCAACAACTTTTAGACACATTCCCACCTAGAAAAATGTCATACCCTACGAAGAGCCGTATAGTGATCACCACCAAATATTCCCAAAAATCTGAAAGTCAACAACGTCCAAATCTCTAAACTTGGTAACACCAGAAGATGACTCTTATATCATAAGGGCAATCAGGTGGTGCTTTAACAAACCTGTCCCATGAACGTAAGATCATACGTGAACCACTTCTATGCTCCCCTGCTTTCAGTCCAAGGCGTGCAACAAGATCAGCAATCATATATGAGACATGACATCTTTGAGGAACTTGGAATTTGACAATAACCTAAAAATAGCACAGATAACTTTTAAGTTTTTATGCCACTGGTGACACACGTGGTAAGACGAACAAGCGAGAAGAAAATCTGACCTATTTCCGCAATTTACAAGCACAACAGAAAAACTATTGCATTGGTCTTGATATTCAAATTTAAATTCCAAGTGTGATACTTCCAACTGAACTTCTGGGTTAATAAAACTTGACGTTTGATTTGCAAAATTTGGGTCATTGATAGAAAGATGCAGGGTAAAAGTATTAGTGCTTCTCCATCCTCCTAAAAAGTCTAAGGCAAAAGGATGATTAGTATTAGTGCTTCTGTATGCTTAGATTGGATAAATACAAGTAAAATACCCGTTCTTGGGCCATTGATAATATTGTCCACATAATCTATGCTATATTTTTTCCTTGCTTGCTTAAGCCTAGCCCTAAGATAATTTCTGAGTTATCATGAACCTATCTCTATTGGTGCTCTAAATTGTCCAATACCGGTGCCAATAGTTAATTTACTTAGCTGTTGATTAGACTTCATTTTGCTCACTTAAATTGCTAGGGTTTTTATTTTTCCTTGCTTGCTTGACTTTTAATTGGATCTCTAGTTAGTTTCATTAGTTGTCCTGAATCACATTCAATGCATGCTGATACATTGTCTCACATTCATTGTATGCTGATATTTTGTCTATTTAGGTCACCAACACGTGATCAAGATCTGATAAAGCAACTGCTGACGCACAGGAACCATTCAAACAAATATATCATACAGGATTGCATTTTGAAGGATATGGTAAAATGCAAAGGGAAATTTATAAAAATTATGAAGCCAACACAAGGCCAGAAATATGCATGAACATCTCTTAATATATCAAGCTTTGATAGCTTATCTATTGCAGTACTAAAACATAAACATGGTAAAGCTCATGATATGTTTCAGTTACAGCTTTGAGACATTTCGTTACATCCAGTAGAAATGATTTCAAGACAGGTGCAACCAAACAACAAAACTCGAAAGTGTCATTTTATTTTGTTACATCTAGTAGACATGATTTAAAACAGGTGTAACCGAACAATAAAAACCGAAAGTGTCATTTGCAGGAGTGACATTTTTCAAAAACAACTTCGGAAATAGCATACTTCTGAATTTTTAAGAATTTATTGGACAACTCTCTCAAAACTACAGTGAATAATATACGACATATGATCCTTAAGCTGTAGACCTCGTTGAAATGGTTTTTTTTCCTGCAGCTTTGAATTAGTTACTGCAGTCACTGGACACTGGTATCTCATGATTCAATCTTACATGAACAGTTCTAGGACTAAACTTCTGTCTATGCCAGACAAGTTTAGAAAAATCAGAATTTTCATAAATATAGAAAACAATTAATCAAATTCAAAATGCAACTATATACATAAACCAAAGAAAAAATAAAAATTATTCTCATAAGAACAGATGAAGAAAATAGTATAGTAACCCTCCCATAATACTACACTAAGAGATAGTAGATAAGAACCTCTCTACCTGTTGGCGCTTGATAGAAACGCTAAAGGGTGGATAAGAGCCATCCAACATTTCTTTACATTTAAGCATCTCTTCTAACCGTTTTCGCTCTTGACTAACAATCTTGTCAATATCACCATATTCTGCTGGCCACTCCAATACAGTTTGATGAGCCCTAGCTTCTGAAAGCTCATTGTCATCTAAAGCATTGATTTCAACATCTGAATCGGGCCCTAGGTGTCCAAGTTCTTGAGTTTGCTTTATCGCTTTGTTTATTGCCAACTTCTTCTTACTCTCCTTCTTGAGTTTTAATAAAACCTTGCGCACATTTTCAGGACAACTTGGGCACCGTGCAACATCCCCTTGACCACCAATCAAATGATTCTTCAATCTTGTCACACCCCCAGTCTTCATAACTTTTCCGCAATAGTTACATTGAGAACCTGCAGTGCCCACTAGCGTTCCATGCTCCCATCCCATATCCTTATTATCTCCCCTCGATGCCATTATCAAAATTTTCACCTGATAGCACACAACACAAACGCACATTTAAAAAAAAACATAAGAAGAAGAAGCAAAAGGAGGGGGGTTGCATCGACCTCGCACTGCTCTTTGCTCACCATACTTGTGACAATTGGCATTTTAGTATATCCAGCCAATGTATAATTAGGAAATATACAAAAAGGATCTTGAGTCTCAACTCTTATGCCCATCTTTCTTTTTCTTGGGCAACTATTAAACTTTTTATATATGAAGAAGCCGGTTTACATGAGATTGTTCTCATGTAGCTTGCATTAGCCAAACCATCTCCATCCATCAGATCGCAGGTATCAAAACACCGGGTTTCACTCACCAATAGAGTGAAAGACTTACAAAATTTGTCACATTTTTAGAACTAAGACAACCCACCTCCCTCTATGTATTTAGGTGATGTTAAGTAATTTAGGAGGTTAGTGAGATAGGAATGTGGATAGTGGGATAGTATATTTTGTTGGGTAAATAATTTCAGGGGTTAGTGAACAATTGTTACAGAGTGGGGGAACATATCTACCTGGGGTTTACACGATTCCCACTATAGCACTCAAATTACCATCAAAGTCGGAATTCAGTTTCTCACCTCCGAAGATCAAATTCACGAGTTGAGGCTCTCTGTAGCCTCATTCTCAATTACCTCACTAACCCCCAACTTCACTGCCACAATAAATTCCCACTTTACTCACTAACCCGTGGACCTTAAAAACTGACCTAAAACTCTCCAACCCCAGAGAAATATTTTCTACTATCTAAAATACACTTTACACCATGAATCTCCTTTTATATTCCACTTACACCCGAATTAACTCACTAACGTGTGGATCTTGAAAACTGGCCTAAACCCCCCAAAGCCCTGAGAATTACTTTCACCATCTGAAATACACTTCACGCCATGAAGCTCTTTTTATATGGAAATTTTTATATTTCACTCACACCCCCACCCCCTTTATTTGGTCCCCCAAGAAGATTATTTTCAACTTGAACTTGAAACATTCCAGAGACTAATGAACTTGAACCATTTCATCCCATGCTTATAAAAAAAGTGATTATTGGAAAAAGTTCAAATAGGAATTAAAAAAAATGGAAAATCGTTCATAGTTCAACAAGCACCAATAACCAAAATAATTACCCTAATAAAATGCACATTCAGCAACCACGTATCAACAAAACAATGATTACAAAAAACATGAAATTAATTAAACGAAGACCTGACTTCGATGAACTTGGTCATGAACCCTTCACCAACCAACAAGTATTCACACGTTTCAAGCTCAGAGAAGTCATCCAAACATTGCAGGTCTAGTCAACTTCTCAAAAGAAGCCTTATTTACCCAATCAAGTGAAGGAGACAGTTGAACTGCCGGCTGACGGCCAGTTGTTCGACAGCTGGCGATCAACTGCCATCCCAAAAGGAAAGAAGGGCCGGAAGAAGAAGGATACCTCCGCCGACGGAGTGCTGGCCGCCGGAGACGACCGTCGACCACCGGAAACTGGCAGATCTAGCTTCGACGATGCTCAAAGTCCCAACCTTGGTGCCCTCTCGCTCCTTTCGCTGGTATCGGCGAGTTGGGGGAAGATATTTAGCGAAATCTCGACGATATGTGGTAAAAATACTTCTCGTCGAGATTTTTCCCTTTATTGTTTGATCTCTAATGGGCTTGGATAGAAAAATCCTCAAGAAAAATGTTTCACCCAGGTTAAGGGGCCATTTGGAACGTAAAAAATCCCAAAAATCCACTCCCAATCAGGTGGAGTTTTGAGATTATCCACTAAACCAGCTGAAATACCTCATGTGATTTTTGGGAGTGGATATTTTTTATTTTTCACGCACCGAATGGCTACTAAGTTCTCCATAATTTCACCCACAGGCTGATGTGGCAGAGAATTATTAGGTACGCATCGCATACGAAAAAGTCTTGCTCAAGGCCTATGTAAGACTCATAAATTAGAAATTGTGTCAATCACCAATTGGTAATGAGTAAAACCTCCTAGTACGCGATACCTAATAACTTTGGTAAATCTAAAAGGACAATTTTACATCACTCGCTTTCCATTCCATTGGAAAATGCCAGCCCGTGGGTGACCTAGCGTATAGGTAGCATTACTCAAAACCTCCAATTGGCATTTTACAGGGTCCTTTTTCTTCTTCTGTTTTTGTAATTCTTTTCTTTGTTTTTTGTGTTGATGCTATCTCTGCAATATCTATGTGAAATCCTATCTCTGCGATATCTGTTAGAAGTGGGTATTAAAGAGGGAGTTATAACCCGTAAGTGGGCGTTAAAGAGAGAGTTATAACTCATATTAAAACTCACTTACTATTGATATGAATGAGTGAATTGGGTGAAGGATGGATAGTCTCACATCCACACCAAAGAAGAGTTGTGGATGGTATATAAGGTCCAAGGTTGGCCTTAGAAGTTAGGCCCAAGGGCCACCCCACTTTTGTGAGGGAGAGAGATGTTGGACCCACGCACCTGATCTATACATGAAATATGCATTTTATTATCTCCTAAACTTATATTTATGCTAGTGTTTGATTAGAATTACTACTACTTTAATATAGTTTTTGGTTTTTGTAGGAAACAAGAGTAATATACAAAAATGAGGTGAAAACGGACTTCAATGGTTAAATCTTCATAACTTCGTGTACATATATCAGATTGGACTGATTCAAGCTTCATGTTAAATTTCAAGAAGTCAGATTTCCAACGCCACTGACCGCGCATAATTCGGAGTTCGGAGCGAAAAGTTATGACCATTGGAAAATCGTGCTGCAAAATGAATAGTAAACCGATCGATCGGCACAAAGTGATAGATCGCAAAGCGATCGATCGGCCATAAAAGTGATCGATCGCCGTATAATCAGAATTGAAATAAGGCCTATTTTGACTTGGATTTGGAAGGGGATTTGAGGGTTTTCCTTCACCCCTATATATATGCCTTAAGGGAGAACGTATTGGGCATTAGAGAATAGAGTTTTGAGTCCCTTTGGAGGCTAGAGAGGAGCAAGAGAAGGAGCTTTTGGAGCAAAAAGAAGAAGAAAGATTCATGACGATGGATCTACATAAACAGGCTTTTCTTTTCTCTCTTCCTATGTGTAACTAAACTTTTATTCAAGGCTTGATGAAGCCCTAGATGTGTATTGCTACTCTTGATAGTTTAATTCTATAAAGTTGATTATGATTCATGCTTAATGCGATTTCATGAGTATTCTTTTGAGTGCTTGATCATAGACTTGATTGATTATGAATGAAATTAGATATTGTGATTGATTTTATGCCCGATCAAGGATAAGATTAATTGCATTATAATAGAGTTATGATTGATTCTATGCCCGATCAAGGATAGGATTAATTACAAAATAGTGGATGAACTTTCGTGTCCGATCAAGAACGTTAGTGAATTCATTATTAATTCGTGTGTCCGATCAAGAACACGAATTACCATATCATGTTAACTTATGCTTAATAATAATTGAGAGTAGTAATTGCATGTCTAGTGGTGGATTCTCTGCCTTGATATTTCTCCATATTGATTAAATCTCAGTTAGATTCGATAAAGTCCATTGCTTTCTTTAGAATTAATTAAACTACATCTTTTTCTCCTCTTGAATTTGGTAAAAGATTAATCCGTCCCTGAGGTTCGACAACCCTTTAATACTCGCCGTAGTACAATTGCCTTGTGCACTTGCAAGGGTTTATATTTAAACGATCAGCACCTAGGTGGGCTAACCCACACATGCGCACGCCGCCGCCGCCGCCTTCCGTCCGGCCGGCCGGTTCGGTTCGCACGCGCAGCCGGCCGGGCGGGCCGGGCCGGGCCAGGTCAAGTTGGGTTGGGTCAACAAGATAATATTATTTTGGGACAAATTCAATGGTTTGGTTTTCT
This sequence comes from Houttuynia cordata, assembly GCA_039654745.1. NCBI lineage: Eukaryota > Viridiplantae > Streptophyta > Magnoliopsida > Piperales > Saururaceae > Houttuynia > Houttuynia cordata. The sequence goes on from CM077509.1 coordinate 22,010,738, forward strand.
AATTTATTTTGGTTCAACCAAAATAGGTCCGTTTTATTATGACTGTTAACAGACGAACGCGTCCGTTTAACGGGAAAGGGTTTCAACGGACTTTAACGGGATTTTTATAAAACTTGTAAAAAAGGGTTTTTCTGTACGGATTTTTTTTCCTGCACTTCATCTTCTTCCTTTCTCCACTCTTCTATGAAAGCATTACACATCTGTGGTTCGCTACGCGTGCCGTTTGGAGTGCTCCTACAGTACGTGGTTGATCGTCTTATCCTGGGGGGCAGACGCCCAAGAGTCCTAAGCACCGTAGGGAGGGCGCATTCTGTCTTAAGGACAAAGTGCTTCGCTTGATTCGATCATAAATTTCTTCTAACTATTTTTTCGTCTTTGCAAATGTACACATTTCTCATCATTAAGACAGTAGCAGTAAGTAAAATTCGTAACAATCTTAAGACAAAATATACTGCTGTTAATTTTAATTATTGTACAGTACTGAGATAATCTTCTGATTAATTTCTGTATTTTACTGAAATAATCTTTTGTGATTTGCAAAGTTACAGAAATGGCTACTGAGAACTTCACTCCGGTACTGATTCCCACTCCGGTGAATGCTCCTGTTCAAGTTTAAGGGGAGAAACCAGAAAAATTCAATGGTGTAGATTTCAAAAGATGGCAACAGAAAATGTTGTTCTATCTTACCACGCTGAATTTGGCCCGATTCCTTATAGAGGAAGTACCCGTTCTCACTGAGGAGAAACGGGAAGACAAAACGACTGTTGCGGAAGTAGATGCATGGAAACCTGCAGATTTCTTATGCAGTAATTATATCCTTAACGGATTGGACAACACATTATATAATGTGTACAGTTCAATGACAAGTGCTAAGGCAATGTGGGAGTCTTTAGACAAGAAGTACAAAACTGAAGATGCTGGAACGAAGAAATTTGTGGTTGGCAAATTTTTGGACTTCAAAATGGTGGACTCTAAGACTGTGATCAATCAAGTTCAAGATCTACAAGTTATCCTTCATGAAATTCATGCAGAAGACATGACTTTAAGTGAATCTTTCCAAGTGGCAGCAATAATTGAAAAACTACCACCATCCTGGAAGGATTTCAAGAATTACTTAAAGCATAAGAGGAAGGAGATGAACTTGGAAGATCTGATTGTGAGGTTAAGGATTGAAGAGGACAACCGTTCTTCTGAAAAGAAAACTGGGGGTCATGGCATGGAGGCCAAAGTAAATGTTGTGGAACAAGGGCATAAAAGTAATGACTTTACCAACAAAAAGAGGAAACATCCTGGGGGTTAGTCAAACAATGACTCCAACAATAACAAGTTCAAGGGCAAGTGCTATGTGTGTGACAAGGTGGGCCATAAGGCTAAGGATTGTTACAAACTGAAGAAACAAGATGGTTTCAAGAAGAAGAAGGCACAAGCCCACATGACCGAAGTGGAGAATCTCTCCACCAATGTGCATGACATCAACCTTTCTGCTGTGATTTCAGAAGTGAATTTGGTCACTAATGATAGGGAATGGTGGGTGGATACTGGGGCTACCCGTCATGTGTGCTCAAACAGGAAGATGTTCTCCACTTATCACTCTGTGGAAAATGGTGAACAACTGTTTATGGGCAACTCTTCTATTGCTAAGGTTGAAGGAATTGGAAAGGTGGTGCTCAAGCTGACTTCGAGCAAAGAACTTCCGCTCAACAATGTGATGCATGTGCCAGAAATTCGAAAGAATTTAGTGTCTGGATCATTGCTGAGCAAGAATGGCTTCAAGTTGGTATTTGAGTCGGACAAATTTGTTTTGACCAAGGGTGGGATGTACGTGGAAAAAGGGTATCTGAATGAAGGGCTTTTCAAGCTCAATGTATTAAATATTGTACCTGCTATTTTTAATATGAATGAGAATGCTTCTTCCTCTTATATGATTGAGTCATGTGATGTGTGGCATGGTAGATTAGGACATGTTAATTATGATGCTTTACGAAGATTGATTAATATGGAATATCTACCTAAATTTAATATTGACTTTAATCATAAGTGTCAAACTTGTGTGGAATCTAAATTAACAAGGAAATCATTTCAAAGTATGGAAAGATGTACTGAACCTCTTGAATTAATTCACAGCAATGTCTGTGACTTAAAACTTGTTCAAACAAGAGGAGGTAAAAAGTACTTTATTACATTTATTGACGATTGCACTCGTTATTGTTATGTATACTTGCTGAGAAGTAAAGATGAGGCTATAAACATGTTTATATTATATAAAACAGAGGTTGAGAATCAACTTGGCAAGAAAATAAAAGTTCTAAGAAGTGATAGAGGTGGAGAATATGAATCACCTTTTGGTGAATTCTGTTCACAACATGGTATTATGCACCAAACCACAGCACCTTATTCACCTCAGCAAAATGGAGTTGCTGAAAGGAAAAATAGAACTTTAAAAGAAATGATGAATGCCATGTTAATCAGTTCTGGGTTACCTCATAACATGTGGGGGGAAGCTTTGCTTTCAGTCAATTATATTCTCAACAAAATACCTCATAAGAAAACCTTGCAGACACCATATGAGTTATAGAAAGGTCGAAAGCCTTCCTACAACTTCTTAAAAGTGTGGGGGTGTCTAGCAAAAGTGGCGGTCCCTAATCCCAAGATGATTAAAATTGGACCAAAGACCATTGATTGCGTATTCATTGGTTATGCCAATAATAGCAGTGCATATTGATTTCTTGTTCATAAATCGGATATTCCTGATGTAAATGTCAATACTGTGATTGAATCAAGGAATGCTTCATTTTTTAAACATATTTTTCCTTTGAATTCTACACAAAATGAAAGTTCTCATAAAAGACTTTGGATATTGCTACGGACAATAGTGAAGACCAAGAAGGAGAAGATGATGAACCTAGACGTAGTAAATGTGCTAGAACATCAAAATCCTTTGGTCTAGATTTTCTAACTTATTTGGTAGAAAATGAGCCTCAAAGCTTTAAGGAAGCAATGTCTTCTCCTGAAGCACAATATTGGAAGGATGTTGTAAATAGTGAAATTGAATCCATTATGCAAAATCACACTTGGGAGTTGGTAGATCTACCTCCAGGGAGTAAACCTCTCGGATACAAGTGGATCTTTAAGAGGAAGATAAAGGCTGATGGATCAATTGACAAATATAAAGCAAGACTTGTTATCAAAGGATACAAGTAAAAGGAAGGTCAAGATTATTTTGATATATATTCACCAGTCACAAGAATAACTTCCATTAGGATGTTAATTGCTATGGGTGCTTTGTATAATCTTGAAATACATCAAATGGATGTAAAAACAACATTCTTGAATGGTGACTTGAATGAGGAAATATATATGCAACAACCTGAAGGGTTTATTGTATCGGGTCAAGAAAACAAAGTGTGCAGACTTGTTAAATCTCTTTATGGGCTTAAACAAGCACCTAAGCAATGGCATGAAAAATTTGACAAAATGATGATGTCAGATGGATTCAAAATCAATGAATGTGACAAATGTGTTTATGTCAAATCCAGGCCTGAAGGCTATGTTATAGTATGCCTCTATGTAGATGATATGCTTATTATTAGTAGTAATGATAATATCATTAAAGCTACTAAGAGGATGTTAAACAAACAGTTTGACATGAAGGATATGGGTGTTGCAGATGTTATACTAGGGATGAAAATTACTAGAACATCTGATGGATATGTGTTATCTCAATCTCATTAAGTAAAAATCCTAGACAAATTTAATGAGAATGATAATCGTCCAGCGAGAACACCTGTAGATGTGACATTGCATGTAAGCAAAAACACGGGTGAGAGCATATCACAACTCCAATATTCTCAAATTATTGGAAGTCTCATGTACCTCATGAATTGTACGAGACCGGACATTACATATTCAGTAAGTAAACTGAGTAGATATAATAGCAATCCAGGGGAAAACCACTGGAAGGCTCTAATCAGGGTTCTTAGATATCTAAGATATACCTTGGACTATGGACTGCACTATACGAGATATCCAGCAGTACTAGAGGGGTAATGTGATGCAAATTAGATATCTGATACAAAAGACTCCAAATCCACAAGTGGATATATCTTTACTATTGGAGGTGCAGTAGTGTCTTGGAAATCTTCTAAACAAATGTGCATTGCAAGATCCACAATGGAATCAGAATTCATTACACTTGATAAAGCAGGTGAAGAAGCTGAGCGGCTTCATCATTTTTTAGAAGATATTCCAACGTGGGGGAAACCTGTGCCACCTATATGTATCTATTGTGATAGTCAATCTGCTATAGGAAGAGCACAAAGTAACTTGTATAATAGTAAGTCTCGACATATACGTCAGAGGCATAATACCATAAAATAATTGCTCTCTAGTGGAATAATCTCCACTGAGTATGTTCGGTCAAAAGAAAATATTGCGGATCCGCTTACAAAGGGTTTGACCAAAGAACAAGTGTGCAATTCATCGAGGGGAATGGGCTTGAAGCCTATATATTAAGAATCACCATAATGGCAACCCAACCTAGTTGACTGGAGATCCCAAGATCTAGGTTCAAAAGGGACAACCGAATTGTGGGGGGATTCAAGGGGAATCACTATGGAGATAAAATCTCGTTCCCATTCCTATGATGAGATAGTGATACCTGCTGAATGAATCAGGATAAGTTTTGCTTTTAATAGTTCTCATAGCTTGACTTAGTTCGAGTGGGGTATTGCAGGATGCTCGTAATGAGAACCGAACCGAGTCGAACTAGGTTCGAAATTAGCTTGTACTCTGTTTGTTTTTTGTATTTTTCTCATATTTTTTGTTTTTTACCATATTTCTTTTGACTTCACCGTACAATTATCATATGCGTACCTTTTTACTTAGGTTGTATTCTCCTTCACTTTCATCTTTTCAAATTTCAACAGAAAAAATATACTTAAATTATCACCCTTTTTTTAATTTTGTTATTAAAATCTTAATTATTTCCTTTTTGATAACACCCCGTTCATTTGTCTCCCTCCTCCATTATCTCCATTTCAACCTGCGTCCTTTACTTTTAATAGATACAATTTTTTTTCAATAAGCTAATTTTTTCGCTCATTTGAAAAAAAATTGTATCCATTAAAAGTGGCCCGAAGAAGTATCTTTTTAGTGCTGACACATTTTTGCAGTTTAACAAAGTACTTTTTTTTTCCATGGAGGTGTATATCAATTTCCAATCTTGTCACTTAGCTTCAAGATTGTTATATTATCTCCACAATTCTGAACGCGCAAATTTTCCTACAACTCACCTTTTTTGACCGAGATGCCTCTTTACGCTCACATTGCCCTGGACCCAATCAAGGTACATTTTATAGAATGTTCATCTAATTAAATACTCTCTGGTCCCTACATTAATAGTCCCATGTCGTTTTCCAATAGTTCAATTTTGAATTGAAATGGGAAGGGAAAAGTCAAGAATAGTTGAAACTAATGACTTGGGCAACTTTCCGTGAAGATCCCAAGTCTTCAACGACCTTACCTGTCAAATTGGTGGAAAGTTCGAACCTTTTGCAAGCATCAATTGACAAATGGTATAAGAATTACTTTAATGTTACGAGCCTTCGTTCTTGACTGCATTCTAAAAACAAGAAAAGGTATTAGAACTACGAAGAAGCTTTTAGCTTATGCTTGGTTCCAGTTTTAGTTTTATTTCTATTATAATGAGGGGTGTCTGAGCCCTTAATGATCCCAAATAATTAATTAATAGATTTAAGTAAGTTTGGAAAATGCCTAAGATAACTTTTGTCAACATGCAAAAACTTCTAAGAAAAATCAAGGCTAAGTTGGGTGAGGGGTTAATGAAAAAGCAAAAACGCGGCTCCTTTCATTAACGGTCCCATCATGTTGTAAGAGAGGCACTTTTCCTAATCCTAGTCAGGAGGAGATTCTCTGGAAAAGCAAGTGCGGCCCCTTTCATTAATGGTCCCATCACGCTCTAAGAGAGACACTTTTCCGGTAGAGGTTCTCCAAAAAAAAAAAAGCAGCTTCTAGAGAAGCGCTTTACATTCCCAAGCACATTAATTAATACATGAGTAAAGTTTTACACTCAATATATAATATTTAGAAAAAGTTTAAATAAGATTAGTTTCATGTACCTTACATGAGCCTGAGTAATCTTGAGCCGTCATATCTTGATCTAATGATGCCAAGGATGACTCATGAAATATTAATCGGCAGGTGAGTGTGAATCACCACACTCCCCCGACATCATTACATCAACATCTGACCGCTCAAGATTACTCAGATTCATGCAAGCCGTGTGAGACCAGTCTTATTTAAACTTCTCCCATATTTTATACTATGCAATATAATTTATACTACAAAATTTTATTGTGGGCTTATTACTCTTTTGACAAGGATTTTAGGCTTATCATTTCCAAAATAGCACAAAGACATAACTTACAACCTCATTTCCAGAATTACTAGGTGCATATGTCGTGTGGGCTGTGTACATGCCCAAGGGGAGTGGATGCTCGAAATCTAAGAGGCTGGTTAGGATTGGGCCGATTGGCAAGCTCAAACGTCTAAAAGGCTGGTTGAGCTGCGCTTCTAGTCGCGTCTCGAGAACTCAAACACCCCTCGTCCTAGGAAAAAACAACCTCATATCTAATTATCTTTCTTAAAATGGGTATAATAACCATAGTTAACAACTTAATCCCCTACAAATTAAATTTCTTGATGCTCTCACAAATTAATTTCTTACACAAGCTCTTCCCCTTTATCTGAAGCATATTTATCAGCCCCAGGATTTCAGCATAGAAATCAGCCATCATATAGGAGCCGTCGATCCACGAGGAATTCCTTGAGGCAGATTATAAATGCTTCTACGCACATCACGCTTTTGTAGAAGCTACTTACACGTACCATCAATTAGAAGATTCTACGATTCTTTGAACAAAGAGAAACAACGTGCTTTAAAAAACATGTCCAAGTTGTTAACCGTCAGATATGTGGGCCCGAAAGATCTGACGGTTCAAAGCTATACACGTTTTGGGCATGTTGATATTTGGGCACGTTAAATAACATTCTTCATGATCTTTTCGCTTTTCAAAAAAAGTGTGGAGCCATAAAGAAAGCACTTTAACGTCGGTGGATCTAAACGCGCTCTTGGGACGAAATCAAAACGCGGACTTCTTCAGCTTTTCTTGTTTATAAAAAGCAGCTTTAAATCAGAGCAAAGCTAAAAACGACCACTCTCTCCCTTGTGATTTTTGCATTTCCATAAGCGCTTAACATGTCTCCAGCGCCGCCGCTCCAAAGGCCGACACTCGGCCGAGCCTTGCCGTCCTTCCGCCTCCGCACGACCAGCCTCAACGCCCTCCGCCTCCGCCGCATATTCGACGTATTCGACCGCAACAGCGACGGCGTCATCACCCTGGCTGAGCTGGGCCAGGCCCTCCGACAGCTCGGCCTGGAGTCCGACCCCGTCGAGCTCGAGCTCACCGTGTCGTCCTACATCAAGCCTGGACTCAGCGGGCTCGAGTACGACGACTTTGAAAAGCTGCACCGGGCGCTCGGAGACGCGTTCCTCGGCGGGGAGGACGAGCTGGTGCCGGAAAAAAACGGAGAGCATGAGGAGGACGACCTGACGGAGGCGTTCAAGGTGTTCGACGAGGACGGGGACGGGTTCATATCAGCGGCGGAGCTGCAAGCGGTGCTGAAGAAACTGGGGCTGCCGGAGGGCCGGGAAATTGACCAGGTGAGGAAGATGATTTGCTCCGTAGACGAGAACCTGGACGGCCAGGTCGATTTCCGCGAGTTCAAACATATGATGCAGAGCGTTACGGTTCAAAGCGCCTGAAACTTGTTGTATACTCCGTTTTCATTCTTCTGTCATACAAAGAAACATGGTTACTGTTGAAGCTTCTGCTAATGGATTTTGTGTATGTTAATGAGAATTTGCGTAAGTTCTGGACTGTACTTTGATTGAGAATGCGTGTTTGCGCTTTCTGCACTCGGTGCGGCGCGGAAGGGGTGGCCATTGATGGGGGAAGAAGAGCTGACCCACCTCCGGCCTGTTGGAATGGTCCACGCCGCCGTTGAGGAAGAAGAGAGGGGGGCGTTGACTGGTCTAGATCTGACGGCGCGCGTGTTTTAGAGAGTGGGTGAAATTTTAAACTTTCCGCATATGGGTGACCGCAGGGTATGGGCGTGCATCAGGCGCATCAAGGAGTCAATTTAGAAAAGAACGCGAGTATATTGTCATCTCAACAATATCACTTAAAACATGTTACCGTAACACCCAAACTGAATTAAGCAAAATCTAGGGTTGTTCACAAGCCCAACCGAATCAAGTTTTGGCTTAGCTCGATTCAAGCACGACTACTAGGGCAGGGAATCAGGTAGGGTCAGGTAAAATAGGGTCGGGCTGCCCTTTACTCTACCTAAATTACCCGACCATATTCATGAGTAGGGTCGAGAATGGCTGACCCTAACCCTACTTCGGTCCAGGCGGGTCGGGTAATGACCCGACCCTACTTTTTAAAAAAATAAAATAAATACTTTCATTTGCTAATCTAATACTTAAAAAGTCAAAATTAACTTTTATTTGACTAAATTTTAATATAGATAAAGTTAATATAAAATTTTTGGTGATTTAGAAATAAAATTATCTTTAATCTTGGTGATTTAGAAATAAAATTATCTTTAAAAATTAGATTATTTAATATTAAACGTATATTATAATATTTTATAATAGGTACATCGGGTTAGGGTCGGGTTGTGCGGGTAATTCGGTTAATTACCCTACCCGACCCTATTTTAAATAGGGTAAAATTTTCAAACCCTTACCTGACCCTATTTTGCAATTCGGGTCGGGTCGGGTAGGTTTTTCCCAGCCCTAAGCACGACTTCTAGAAGCTTATAGCTCGAGCTTGGCTCGCCATGTAATTTGAGAACTCGGCTCGAGCTCGGGCTTGATTATACCCTATGCTTGGAAATCAAGCCTAGGCTCGACCTTTCTCTTTTTTAAAAAAAATTATAGATATAGTTTATTACAATTAGAAGCATTACTAGAACTACACCAAAGAAAAAGAAAAAACAAGGTAGCATGACCACACCTGGCCGTGATTATTTTTTTTATTACAACCTGATTGTTATAGAGGTTTATTAGCACCCATTCATCTCCAATTAGATGATCTTCATTGATTGGAAAATCAACCATGGCCCCTTCTGTAGTATAAGCCATAAGTCTTATGGGCATAGAATGTCGTATCGGATATCGGTAAAATATCGGTCGGCCAAAGATACGAAATATCGGAGATATATCGGAGATATTGTGTAAAAAAATATCGGTAGTCAAAAACTAGTTTTTACCGTATATTTTCACAATCTAACTTCTAAAATGAGTTATACTAATTCAAACAAAGAATAAATTTCAAAATATGCATATTAGGATAGAAAACAAACATGAAAGTTTTTTTTTCAAAAAAAATAAAAAAAATTTGATTTTTTTTTAAAATATTTTTTTATTCAAAAAATACCGATATATCAGTCCGAAACCGATATATCGCCGATATATCAGTGATATTTGGAATTTTAAAAAAAAACGATACTAATTGCCGATAAACGATGATTTTGCATCATGTTGGTTGTAAACGTAACCGATTGCCTAAAATCGGAGTGATCCTTTGTCATACATTTTTAAAATGCGAACAAAATACCTATCTAAGTCTCTGATGTTGAAAAGTCGTAATCTTTAAGTCAGAGTCCAGTATGATAGAATGTTGTATGTCTAAGTTTAGGTGTCCTAATTATGATTACATGAGACAATCATACTAGAATGCATGTTAGCAAATCAAGTAATGTATCTAAGTACATACCATGCTAAGCAATGAATTAATTAACTTAAAATTTATAAAACCCAATCTATGTCGTACTAATGGAGTCTGACATCATGTCAGGAGGTCACTATTCACTGTGGTGTCTGGGAATTCATGGCATAATTGTACGATGTGAGCAATGGATTAAGTGGAGAGAATCACTAATCAGGTTTCAAATTTCAGAACTATTTGGGTTCTGTAAAAGTTGTTAAGAATGTCATGATAACGTCAGAAAGAGTCATTTATGAATTAATAAAGTATATATCATTAGTTAATTAATATAACTTAAGTTAATTATTCTCGGCCAGGACTAGTCTTGCACCGACGAACCCTAATCAGAAAATTATAACTAATTGTACAAAAATCTAAAAATTATGCCGTCTATCAGGTTGTAAACTAGACTCCCAGGGCTACCTGTATTAAAATTTTCAGAGGTTGATTCACTCTGTACAAGAAGTGGTGATCATTTGAAGTGGACTATTCTGTTTAGGACAGAACACTATTTTTGTTCTAAAAACCCTAAACCATAATATTACTATTAATTATGGATTAAAACAGTATTTAAAACACTAATTAAATGTGATAAGACCTCTAGGGCCTTTGTAACAGTAATTATAAAAGTTTACTTTTGGTCTTAGAGCTGAGAACATTTGTCCGTAATTAATCATCCTTTGTGTCTCTTATCTTGAACAATCCTTTGTTCAAGAGGTCTTATTGCTTGACCTGTATTTAGTGCCTATGATATGATCTATTATGGGCATGTTATTCAATCGTTTCTGTATCGGGGATTGTCAACTCTAGGGCTAGGTACGGTGAAGGTGGCAGAACGTGATCTTTGGCAAATCTTGTGGCGTGTCTCGTTGATGAGTCATTTTGTTGGGTCTCAGTTGAGTTCCCAGACTCAATTGTTTCAAGATATTAAACACTCCTTTATGAGTCAATTCGAGTTATGTCTGAACATGGTCTTACACTCCTACGAAAAGTCGAATTTAGAATGTCATGTTTCAAGCCTCTTAATGAGATGGCTCAGATATATTCAGTGTCACTCGGTTGAAATATATGTTTCTCCGCTAAGAGTCATTTATGAGAACTCTTAGTTGGAATCATAGTATGCTCATGAGCCATAGCTAGACCCATGGTGGTCTCAGATTTATTGAACCTCTGTAGTTCAGCCGATGATGGCAATCACGTGCGCTTTAGATTGTATGACATTATGAAAGGTTTGCAATCTCCGCCCATTGTTCCCGTAAGCACCGATGGGGCCAGCATCCCTAGACGCATGGCCGGGTTCCTCTATAGAACCTCTAGGATGTTCTGGTATTGATGTCCATAAGGGAAGTGGACAGAGCTGAGAGCAGAAATTGTTATCTCCAACCCTTTGGATGTTTGGAGCAGATACTCTTGTGACATCTCCTTACTCTCTGTAGTTTAGAATTTTATATATTGATTTTATCCTTCCTTGACCTTTGAGAGTCTCATATGATGATTGGTTTCCTGGTAAGCAAACTGCATAATTGCTGATCCTGAGTCTATTTGTACTTGTCTTCAATCTTTGAATCTTTTGGCATTTGAATAATTATTCCATTGTGGGTTTTCTTGTATCCTACTGGGTATTTCCTATGGAATACTCATGCATCCTCTGATGTAGGAATTAAGATGGAACGGAAGTGATCGGCTTTTACTTTTGGTGATGTTGGGTGCTGAAGTCAGAAGACAAGTTACTTTTAATTTATTGTTTATGTTGTTGATTGTGGAACTTGCGGCCTGTGTGCCATTTTAGTTGTTAATCGTGGAAACTTGTCGAATAATGTAATAATTAAATCAGACTTCTTTTTGTCATTCTATCTCATGTACATGGATATGGTTTAAGTCTTATCGATCCAGTATGACCCAAGCATATAAATGGGTATGTGATGATTCGAGTATTCGGTCCGTCCCAGATTCCTACCCATATAACCTTAATTAGATTATCGCTTCCGCACATATTGGGGTTGTGGAAATTTGGGGCGTGATAATATCGATGTATCGGTTTAGACCCGATACCGATATATCGGCGATGCGAGACGATTTTCCATGCTTATGGGTCATCTTAACATCGGGATACTCAACGAGCTCAAGTTTATTCAGGGGTCAAGCTTCGAATTAATATGAGCCAAGTTTTGCCAAGCTGAGCCGAGTTGAATTAGAAGGGTATTCGAGGCTTGCTTCGTAAAATATCGAGCCCGAGCCGAGCTAGTCATGAGTCGAGTCAAGGACCGATCCTAGCCGGAATAACTTTTGAGCTAGCTTGATTGATGAACCCCTTTAGCAAAATCTCTCACCATTATCTGCCCCCAACCCAAAAATATTACTCAGCTTTACCCTACACAATTACTCCCCTATCACCCCTCTGCTCTTCTCTATTCCTCTTGTCTTTTTTGTTAATGCGATCATTTTATGGTGAAAGACTATCGACGACTTCATCCATCTCTTTGTCCATTTTCGATGCAAGACCTTAGGAAAATGGTAAGAAGTTTGTAAGACGCCCTTTACGGACATGAGATTTTTTATTATACTGATAATAATTCCGGACAGTGGGAGTAGAATGTTAAAATGATTAAGTTACCAAAAGAGATATACATCATACATATCAAGACACTCCACCCCGCTTATATGAGGTGCCTGTATGCGTTAGATGCTTTTCGGTCGTGGTTTATGTGATCATGCAGTGGGATCTTAGGGGGCAGGCAAGTTTGGCTGCCCTTGCCTGCTTACCCTTGCGCGCCACTCGGCACACCGACCATCTTTTTTTTTTATATAATTAGCACACCGACCATCCTTTGTTTTTTTGTTTTAGAAAAGCTCCACAGCTGATCAGCCCTTTGTCCTATTTGGATTTCTCTTGTATATTTTTTCTTTACTTTTTACGATTTCTATATATGCATGTTTGAGGTGCATAAAGTGGTTCATGGCATGTGAAAGGCGTTCTTCTTGAATGTTTTACATGTGGGGATCGGATTGATCGATCGCGGGCCATATTGTAACACTTGCAAGTCTATTTTTTTCCTCCGTCCCTTTCCTAATCTTTTTTTTCAAAATGAATTGGAGATATATCATACGATTTTTGTGGATTCAAAGTTCAAACACATCAACGCCTCCCAAAATGTGTGACTTTTATCTAGTTTTTCAATATGTGTACTTGAATCAATATATGAGTCCGACTTAGCACTTCTAACGGCTTGTTTAATCTCCCTAAATCCCCCAATTCGCTATGTTTTTTAGGGCTTGCTGTGATTTTCTGTGCAATCAAACTTTTCAGATGCGAAAATAAAACATCTGTCTTCAAAATCCTTATGCTTTCTTTATTTCTCTGGTGAGTATTTCGACTTCCCGTTAATAATAGTTCCTCTTTTTACCTCGTAGATAATTGATCGGTTCTAATAGAAGAAATTATTGGGTAGCATGGCCTGACCACGACTTTTTATGCTAGCTAGGGCACGAGGGATCTGTTGATTTTAGAGGTGGACATCTCGAGTAGTATGCTAGGGACAACAGCTATCGGTCCCCTAAGAAAGGGTGACTTAGGGGCTGTTTGGGAGGTTATTTCCCACTTCATTTCCCATCATTTCCCACCATTTCCCATTAAAATGTGTTTGGGAGGCACATTTCATTTTCATTTACCTTCAGCGGGTGAATGATCATAATGGTCATTTTCATTCTTGGTGTGAATGTCCTCATGAGGACATTCACTTGTCAAATGGGTTTTTAAATGGGAATCTTGTGACGAATGACCATATTTACCCTTCCATCATTCATTTTCCCTTTTGAATCCCTAAAGCCCATACTTCAATCATCAAATGAAAAGGAAAATTTTTTCCTTTCCTACGATTGTTGTATGGCCTCCCAAACAGCCCCTTAATAGGTTAGTTGTTGAGGCTTTGGCTTCATTCTTTTTCGGACTGAAGAATTATTCATTCGAACCATGGTTTTCAAAACCGGATCGGACCGGCCGGTCCGACCGCGGAGAACCGGAACCGGGCTGGAAACCGGTTCGGTTCACCCGGTTTACCCCGGTCTGGTAAACCGGCCGGTTTTTTTCAAACCGGCCGGTTTGTCTTAAACCGGACCGGTCACGGATATTTTTTTTTTTTTTGAAAAAAGTTGTTGTTTGAGGGGGGATTTTTTTTTTGTTTTTTGAAAATACACCAGACCAACCAATACATGCACGTAAGTTGGCTTTTATGGTACGAGTAAGATAGTAGCACATTTGCTCTCATTCTAAATGGAAATTAAGATCAAAACTGAACCAGTTCACCTATCGAGAGCAGCAAGCAATGAAAAATTGTACAGGCAGTTGTAAGGCGTGAACTTTGGTGCAAACACTCAAGTTCAGCTCCCTGAAGAGGGGCATTCAACAAATTTAAGTGTAGGCTTAGACAAATTACTTGCCAGGCTTTTCAGCAGTTTCCTATATAAAGAACTATAACTGCAAGTATATACCTCTTCATCTCCATGTTGAGGTTCCAATGTAGAAAAGTCGACAGTACGGATGTCAACCCGTGCAGGGTTCCAGTCTTCAACCGATCAGTTTCAAACCTAAGATTTTGTAAGTTCTCAGTGAGTCCATGAGATGCTGACTCACCGGCTCTGCTTGCCGGCATGGATGCTCTGCCAACCCAGATTTTCCCACTCATAAAAGTTCCAGTTGTGAGTATAATAGATGAAGCATAAATCTTCACACCAAAAAAATGTTCTGACACCTTCCACATTGTGATTTTTGCCAACCATAATTTCAGTCACCATGGCCTCTCTTATAGAAAGATTTGGGATGCTGAAATCAATTTCAATATATACTATAAACACATAGATATACAATATATACTGTATCGGCCAACGGGCTTCCAGGCTTAGCCCGAATTTTTTATCCGGGCCCGAGCCCGGCCCTAAATTTAGCTGGCTTAAAATTTTGAGACCCAGCCCGACCCTGTGCCTTAAAATTCCGGCCCATACCCGTAGTTTTACGGGCCGGGTAGGGTCGGGCTTGCGGGCCGGCCCAGTTGCACCCCTAGTTGTAATAGATCGATGGCGCACGCAAGATATATACATATATATATATATAAGAAAAAGTTTAAATGAGATCTCTCTCATATAGCTTATATGAGGCCAATTTAATTTGTAGCCTTTGGATTTTGATATGACAGTTATAAACAACTACAATGAATTCACCTACTTACTGTGACACACTCACATATCCACTAAATTAGCCTCATGCTCCTTATATGAGAACGATCTTATGTAAAACCGTTCATATATATATATATATATATATATATATATATATATATATATATATATATATATATATATACTTAAGCCAAATAGCCGAGTGCATGCTTTCGATCTTAGAGATCACTGACTACCTGGCAGCTTGGAATAGTGACAACAACCCCGATGACTAAGCGTCAGTCAATAAATGTTTGTGTAGAAAGTACACTAAAAAATACTCATCTTTTAAATTGTCAAGGGAAACCAAGGGTGAGTGAGACTTTTCAGCACCTTATTTTTTTTTTTCAATAACACTACATGTTTAGTAGAACCCAAATTTTTTTTACCATCATTGAATAACACTATGTTGTTCTCATTCATGATCTTGTCATGTAAAATATTTTTTTGATCACATTATGTGAACAGAAAGCATGACCAAAAGGACAAGTGGAGGGGAAGCCAATAATTTTAAGTAAAGTTATAATTTTTTTATTCAGCCCTTTCTTCATCTTTTTTAATGATATGTCAAGTGGTAAAGTGATGGTGGTAATGAAAATTGGTCAGGCCAGACATGCCCATCTTGTCGTAGACTCTAGTGTCTTAGGTTAGCCCGTATTTTATTGTCAAATGTATAACAACGGATCCTTATCACCAGTTTGATTTTAATAAAACGGAGGATATTAACCGTAATTTATTTCTAATGAATGTCACTATCAAATAGTGAAATTTGTGTCGAGCAACATCACCCGTATAATATAACAGTGGGGCGTTATTGATCATGCTAGAAAAAAATGATTTTTTTAGGTGCTTAAAAGCATCACCCATTACCCAACCGGGAAAAGAAGGAAAGCCTAGAAAAGCAGTTCAGGGGTCGCACTTTTCACCCCCTTGGATTGCCAGAATCGACGGCAGATACACACCCATCTGTTTTTTGGCCCCGGCAAACATCATCAATCGTCCCTTGCTCGTACAAAAACCCTACCTCTTCGAAGTTCCCACACAGCCCGCCTCGCCCTCCCTCTCTGCTTCCTTTCGCGCCTTGTCCTCCGTCGCTCCCAATCCCCGCCATCGCCTCCGGCGTTTCCCCGCTCCTTTCCCGGTACTCTCTCTCTCTCTCTTTCACAATTAGAAGTTCTTAGGCGGCTCTCCTCGCCAGGTCTCGTGCGAGCGTGCTTATATTTGCGGGAGGAAGCCGATCGGGATGCCGGCCACGGCCGCTACTGCCCTCTGTCTCAAAAGAGCAACTTGGGGGCGTAGTTTGGTTTTGTTGCATATCGAAATTGCATCTAAAGATTTGTTTTTTCTTTAGCTGTAGCTTTTGTAATTTGTTTTGTGGAAAAAAAAAGGTGGGATTTTAAGCTTTAGATTGAACTAGAAGGCATGTCTCTGTGTTAATAAGACTACGGGTAAAACTGATCCTTAGATTGATGAACTTGTGTCAACCTGTTTTGGGCAACGAGGGTGTTTTATTTTACAGAATTGTTGTAGCTCATGTTTAAGGCTTTTAGTCAAAAAATTTAGAGCAATTTGCCAAAAGTGAAATCTGTATCTAGTGGTGCATAATGTCTAGTATGTTAATTTTGTTTTTCTAAAGTTGGATGCTAATTAGTTATGACATTAGTGGTGCATACATTATTTTGCCCTGATTGTATAAGAAAGTTTCTTTTGAGTGCTTGTTTTATTTATTTAAAAGTATAAATCGGTAAAAGTAGAGCTTTTGCCTCTAATCACTTGCATCGAATGCCGTGGAGCGGGCTTGATGGAGTTATCAGCTTTTCTGTTTTCTAATTTTTGATGTGTACTATGTTGCAAGTCTAGCAAATACTGTTGCAACGTGCCTTTGTCACACAAAATGCAATTTTAACTGTATGCAATAATCTAGATGGGAGAAAGAATGAGCCCAGAGTATCAAATCATATTGCTTGAAGGCACGACTTATGACAATCACAATGGAATGTTGCTTGTGTCTAAGTAATGAATCTTTGGGCTTTGAGTAATAAGTAGTGCAGTCTGCTAAGTTTGTGTCATAACTCATAGGTTATGAAGACGTGGTGTTCACTTTTTATATATGGAAATGCAACAAAAAAGATAAAAAACATGACTGGTTGGCCTGCTTTTACACACTTGATAATCATAATCAAGTAGCGCCTTTTCCCAACTATTTGGGGTCGGCGACACGGATCTTACTCCTCCATTCCAGCCTGTTTTGGGCTACCTCTTTTGTAAGAGATAGTAAAGTCAAATCCTTTCTTATTAACTCCATCCAAGTTCTCTTAGGTCTCCCTCTCCCTCTTTTAGCATCGTTTACATGTATCCCTTCTAATCTTCTCACAGGGGCATCTAAAGGTCTTTTTTCCATATGCTCATACCAACGCAACCTACATTCTCTCAGCTTCTCTCCTAAAGGCGCTACTCCTAGGCTCTCACGAATATATTCATTTCTAATCCTATCTCTCCTAGTTATCCCACTCATCCACCTTAACATTCTCATTTCGGCTACATTCAACTTATCTATATGATTCCTTTTTGGTGCCCAGCACTCCGCTCCATAGAGTATTGCAGGCCTAATGTCCGTCTTATAGAACTTGCCTTTTAAGTCTTTTTGGAACCCGCCTATCACACAACACTCCCGAGGCTGCTCTCCACTTTACCTACCCCGCATTTATCCTATGCACCACATCACTATCAATATCCCCTTCTTAAGTAACGGAATTGATCACACCTTGACACTTCTTGCCCATCTATTTCAACTAAGGCTCTATCTATAGTTCTACCGTCCTTAAAATTAAATTCCATGCACTCTGTCTTAGTCCTACTTAATAATACTAGTTAAAAATGTTTGGGACAGTTATGCCGCTAACTTTTCTCCACTATATTGAGGCATTATTGCATCAAAGGAAATTTGCACGTTCTTTGTAGAAAGCATTATTGCATGATTGAGGTATTTTTTTTGGCAATAATATGTATATGCACTTGGAACCAATAAAATGCTAACTTTTTTCTAATTTAAAACTCTGAGTATGCTGATGCTTTTGCTGCCCTCTTTTTTATGTACAGATAGCTAGCTGTGCACTGGAAGTATGGAAGATCAAATGGAGACAGATGTATGTTCTCAGTGCAAATGCCCAGACACGGAGACAACCTGGATTTTTAAATCTAAAGATCACAAATTAGTTCAAGATGATGGAGACAAGGCTTTAGGCCCTGACACCCCTTTTCTGGACAAAGAAAATATCAAGCCCCTTATTGGAATTGACACTTCTCTTACATCAACACCGGAGAGCCATGTGTTTGATCCCTTTGCCCCAGGGCCTGAAGAGCTGGTATTGGCCCCTCGCAAGAAGCCTCTTGAGGGTTCTCATCCTTTTGTAGTACGGAGGCTAGTTTTTGAAAGCAATGACAGTTCTGCACGGAATTTGGACGAGGATTCTGAAATGCTTTTCTTGGAATCCATGTACAAGTTAGTTATGGATGTTGTGTCAACAAACTGTGCCAAGGATGATACCTGTAGAAAACTTTTTGAGTTGGATTCGCCAGAAGGGTGTAAGACACCTCGTTGTTTGCCTCTGTTGACAGGGATTGCAGATGCCTGTCCTGGAGCACCTACCAAAGCTCCCTCCTCGAGGCCAAGGAGGTTCTTTGCGCCAAGTTTGTGCAGGAAACTTTTTGAAAGCTAGATACTTCTTACCATGGAAGAACTCTTTAAACAGATAGGTGCAAGCAATTTTTTTTCTGAAGAAACGTGCACCAAATT
This sequence comes from Houttuynia cordata, assembly GCA_039654745.1. Lineage (NCBI taxonomy): Eukaryota > Viridiplantae > Streptophyta > Magnoliopsida > Piperales > Saururaceae > Houttuynia > Houttuynia cordata. The sequence continues at coordinate 22,029,599 of CM077509.1, forward strand.
TACTAACAAGTGATGGTCCAGTTTGGACTCAGTGGGAACTATGCGAGTTTTGAGAAGGCGTATCAGATGAAGGCTGCAGTTTAGTCTTTGTCATGAAGTTTGTAATGGTAACTCTTAACATCCATTTTTTAGGTTAAATGTGCATATCTTACGGGCTAATCGTAGGAAGAGGCCATGGACTGTAAAATTTATAGTGTCAGTGATGTAATAGGATAAGTGGTCAAGGATAGCAGTCCTCATTTCTTGTTGTAGCTCGTCACATATGTATTTATTAGTTGATTTCAGGAGTAGTGAATTGTATTCCTCACAAAAAATCATGCACTTCGTCTTATATACATTTGTGTATTTGTTAGCTTTGTTATTATTGGTCGGAGAAGTAAACAGTTGATTTTTCGTCTTAGAAACTGTTGTCTTGGATCTGGTTTTTCTAGCAAACCAGGAAATGCATAGGAAAATTGAAAATACTGACATTTTCTGGCTGTTTTGAAAAATGTTAAGTCTGGCCAATAAGCAGGTTGCACGCTATCTGATGCAAAAAGGAAGGGGCATTCCGAGAATTGAACTCGGGACCTCTCGCACCCTAAGCGAGAATCATACCACTAGACCAAATGCCCGCATTTGTCGTTATGTGCAAACATTTCATGAAATCTAGAATTTTGGGAATTTTGGGACAATTGCAGCTAACTATTGCAGTTTAACGCTTTCAGTGAGTTCTTTCATCTTTTGAAACTCCATTGATCACTGTTTTTTTTTTATGTATTGGAAAATAAGTGAATTTTATTACACTCGTACAAAAAATAGAATTATCTAGTTCCTTTTTCCTGTTTTTGGCTTTAAGGAGATTGAACACAGCCATATAATGTTGGACCTGTAATTTTCTAAATCCAGATTAGCTTCATGTGATGGTAGGAGTACGGGGTGCAAGCGGATCGAGCTATTGCGGGCCGAAGATTGGCCTTACCCGAGCCCTAACAGCTAGAATTTCGACCCTAGCCCAACCCAAGCCCTAAGCCAATTTTAAAAATCCAGCCCGGTCTTATTCCTAAGGGGGCTTAGGGTTGGGTTGCGGGCTTTCAAGCCTCTCTCACTGGTGCGCATCAGAGTATCTAGTAAGTTTCGATTCTGGTGCAACATACGATTTCGCTACATACTCGTCGATGCGCCACTAGCCGATGGCCGGACGTGTCATCGATGCTATCAACGGTTCAGTCAAAGGCTGGAACGTGCCGTCAGTGACATGGATAGTTCAGCGGATGTCGATTGTGAAGCAGGTCCCATGTCGTGGTGGTGGCATATATGCATTTGCCGCCATGGCTGACCCCGAACGTGGGCTAGCTTCACGCCATGCCAGCGATCACAACCATGATTGCAAAGAGAAAAAAGGCGGCGGCAGCGTCCATGGCCACATCCCATGATACCGTCGTGGGTCCCAATTGCCGTCACAGTTGCTGTGGCTGTTGATACTTCAAAGACAGCGGGGGAGAAGATGAAAGGAGGATGGAGACGGTGACGACTGACCTCAATTGAAGCCGTAGCGGCGGCGGCAACAACGGCGAAGTGGCAAAAAGTCACGACATTTCTTCTCCGTCAATGTCGTGGACAGATCCATCATCGGTTGAGCTTGAGGTCAGAGAAGGATGAGGCGGCACTGTCGCCGTTGTGCTCGCTGCCGCTAAGTGGCACAAGTATCTATGCGATGGCCTGTGGTGGCTCCCATAGCTGTTGCTATAAGGATGACTAGTCAACTGGAGAGAACTGAGAAGCCGAAGAGGTAAAAAAATTGCTTACTTGGCCTACGGGCTTGCGAGCTTAAACATTTTTTTTACCTTGGCCCTTACCCGAGCCTAAGTTTAGCGGGCTTAAAATTTTACCGTCCAGCCCGGCCCTATGCCTCAAAATTTTGGCCCATACCCGCAGTTTTGCAGGCCGGTTAAGGTCGCGCTTGCGGACTGGCACTTTTTCATTCTTTTGGCTTTCGGCAAAGATGCAAAGGAAATCCAAAAGGAAGAAATCGCAAGAGAGTGGGCCAAAAACCACCGTCTTTTTATGCTTGCAGCTTTTGTGGGTTAAGCTCCATGTGAAGTGTTCTAGAGCTGAGAGCATGATGCTGCATGCTGATAACTCTAGTGGTTTATCTGAGCAAATGAAACTCCATCACTCCCACATAAGTAGATACTGATTAGCGAAGATACATGGCAACGCGCAAGCATTAAGAGTGAATAAGATTCTTATACTATGCACCGGCTCACGCGAGTCGATGGGCTGTCGGAGTTTGATCAGGCGGCTAGTTTTGGTACATATTTGTACTTTTTATGTTTGATAAAAAGATAATTTTATTGAACAACTAAACGAGAGTACAAGCAAGCAGGTTAAGTTGGCTAACCAAGTTATACGATTATGGCAAATAAACTAAAGTAGGGCTGATATAGGAACCGATAGCAGGAAAATTTATCCAAAGCTTGCTAACAATGTTTTGATAGCACTTAGCATACAGCAAGCATATCAAGAGTCTCATTATAGGAGTCCGGTTCACGCAAGCCTTCATGAGTCGAGACAATTGGGGACCATGTGATCTGATGGAAATCATGCAGCAGGTGTTAATACAGAGAGGCACGCTTTAGGGGCCGTTTGGGGCGTGATTAAAAGCAAAACATCCAGATGGGATGTTTTGCTACACTGTAGCATCTGGATATTTTATATATCCAGCTGAAACACCTCAAGACGTGTTTAAGCTGGATGTAAAAATCCACCTGAATGCTACAGTAGATATTCAGAATCCAGTCTGGATGTTTTGCAATAATCACGCCCCAAACGGCCCCTTAATCAGAGCCTACGTTTAGGCCCGGAAGAGGGAGGGGTGGGGGAGTCGCACCTTTTAAGGATCACACCTTGTGATTTAAAGGACATGATTTTATGAATCACACCTTTAAATCGAGGTTGCAAAATGCATCCTTAAGGATTTTATTAGCACATCAATATTTTTTGTTTGCTATGGTCACTCGGCTTATAATTTTTTCAGGGAAGAACCTTTTTAGGTACTTGAAGCTGACAAATGTTAGTTTGTTCACAATACTAGAGAAATTAGGAATTGACAAAATAATGTACACTGAACTGCAAAAACTTCGAGGCAATATTAAGCTAATATTAGCTTCTTGCCAAAAGATAAAAAAGAAAAGAAAGAAAAATTGTTCAAGGTTTTACCTGTTAGAAGTGGCTATAATAACCCATATTAAAACTCACTTTTGATATGAATGAGTGAATTGGGTGAAGGATGAATAATCCCACATCCACACCAAAGAGGTGTTGTGGATGGTATATAAGGTCCAAGGTTGGCCTTAGAAGTTAGGCCCAAAGGCCACCCCACTTTTGTGGAGGAGAGAGATGTTGGACCCATGCACCTAGGTGGACTAATCCACACGCGCACCACCGCTGTCCGGCCATTTCGGTTCGGTTCGCACGTGCGGCCAGTCGGGTCGGATTGGGTTGGGTCAACAAGATAATATTATTTTAAGATAAATTTAATTGATTCGATTTTTTAAATTTATTTTGGTTCAACTAAAATGGATCCGGTTTAGTTTCTTATGACCGTTAACGGATTTCTAGAAAACGGGTTTTTCTGTACGGATTTTTCCTACACTTCATCTTCTTCCCTTCTCCACTCTTCTGTGAAAGCACATAACACATCAGTAGTTCGCTGCGCGTGATGTTTGGAGTGCTCCTACATTGCGTGGTTGATCGTCTTATCCTGGAAGGCAGACGCCCAAGAGTCCTAAGCACCGTAGGGAGGGCGAATTCTGTCTTAAGGACAAAGTGTTTCGCTTTATTCGATCATAAACTCTTCTACTTTATTATCATCTTTGCAAAAGGTACACACAGATCATCTTTAATACAGTAGCAGTAAAGTAAAATTTATAACATTGCCTTACTAGATACGGGCGGTAGGAAGGTCTCCCACCATCCACTCTCATATTTTGTGTATGGTGCCACCCAATTCTCTGGCTTTTTGAAGATAAAGTCAGTAGGATTGGAAGCCAGTGCTTCCTCAACGCTATCTGCTTCGTAACTCTCTACCAAAACTCGATCCAGCCTCAATTTCATGAACCTGAAAGATTGGCAGCATGACATGAATTCCCTTTAATAACAGAATTTGAAGCTGGTTGGCATCAACAAGTGTTGGAGGACTATTTCATGCATATGACCAACAAAGGGAAGAAAAGACTACGTGATCCAGGGGCCATTGGTTGAGACGAGGGCCACTGCAGGCCTCTTGAGGCGCTTGGTGATGTTGGGGAACTTGTCCAGGAATTTGGGCTCAATGACCAGCCAGAAATTCTGCTCCTTATTCGAGCTCCTTGAAATGCTCTTCCTCATCCAGCATGAACTTTGCGTTCGCAACCGTGAAGTAATACTTCTTGGGTGATTCCTGCAAATTCAGAGTGTTTGATAAATGAAATGATGTTGCAAAACCACATCTCCCTCATCTCATATCATTAACCACATTTGCAGAAATTGTCATTTTATTGAAATAATAAAGTACGTAGTTGCTCATACTGAGGATTAACGCTTAAATTGAGCCACTTGTATTAATCCGTTTGAAAGACCTTGACGTGCTGATGGCTTCTCGTGGTGTTTGATTTAGAAAAATCCCACTCGGAAGAGCATTTGCCACTTAAATTTTTCTCAAATGTGGTTATTAGTATAGGACGGACGGAGGATAAACAACCATTGGTAGATACTAAATCATATCGCAACACCACATATAACCCATCTAGGATATCATGAAATTGTTTCAATGATATAATAGAATTTTGCGGCATTTAGCCGAACATACTCAATATGTACGAAAGGAATTGAAGCTTTAAATTCCGCCGCATCGACATGAACACAAGTAAAACCATTAATTTTACGTATAGAAACAAATATCTGACCAAATGTTTCAAATGTTTGTAAGGTTCAAGTGTGTTCAAGGCGTATATTCAAATGTACAAAATAGGTTGTAGATTCTCAAATAATGATACCCCCTCCGTCCAGATTTATTTTTAACATAAGGTTTTTCAAAAGGAACTAAAATTAGTTCGTTTGGTAAAACCTTATGTTAGCAATAATTCCTGACGGAGGGAGCAATACTGATGATGAAAATTTAAATTCTTATATGGGGAGCGGACCTTTTCAGCTGGCTCCGAGGAACCCAACTGGTCGGAATCGACGGCGACCGCTCTGACAAACGGAGCCGGTCGGATCAAAGGTCTGCGGCCAGAGAGAGGAGCTACAGCATGACTTGTGCTGTGGAGAAGGTGGAAGGCAGTGGTGGATAGCTTGGGGCGGGAGAAGAAAGCCTTATCGGCTTGTCCTGGAGGCAGTCCCGCACAGGAGCCGAGTGAGAGAGCTGCCGGAACTGACATCGCCACTCTCTCAGTGGGAGTGTGTATGATGATGCTGCGTTCGAGTGACAGTCGACGAAGAAAACACTGACAGTGGGAAAATCCTTTATCTTCAACAACGACAGTGGCATCCAAAACTGTGGTCTTTTGGCGAGGCCTGTTAAGCTTGGTTAGTAGCAGCCCACAGTTTTGCTGTAGGAGAGTAGGAGCCTAATGTCATGAAAATTCTTTTTTGTTTTTGATTAAGATGTCTAGAATTCTTCCTCCTTTTTTTTAAGTGAGCGATGTCTAAATCCTCAGGAATCGACTAGAAGGAGCAGGACAACCAGATCCCGAGACCAATTCCCTTGCCTAAACGTGCCTACACCGCCCTCACAATATACGCACTAGTTAAATGGGAATATAAATGGAGTATAAATGGGAATATAAATGCAGTGGCAGCTCAAACCCAGGATGATTGCTTGAAAACAGCAGCCTATCTATCACACCAGTGGGCCTTGATAAACAGTAGCCAAAAAGATAAACAGCAGTTGTAAAACAAAAAGAGAGATTTAGCTTTACAAAAAAAAAAGTCGTATGAATAGATTTTGCAAAAGAAATGTCATATGTTGAGTCTTTTACTTGGGTTCAGGTCCAATGCAGGAGAACTCGTAAACTTCAGCATTTCTGCCCAGAGTACCTAAATTTCAGGTTCAGCTTGTTACCATGGATACAAACACACAGCGCACTGCTATGGTGTACTTGAATTCACAATAGTAGACCAAAACGTGAATTTTGAGTACTATTGCAACATTGACCTGAAACGTGATAAAACACTCGACTATCCGGCCTGTTTAACGCAGACCCTACTAGCCCAGATTGTGTATGGGCTCAAGTTTTTGCACCTAGGGTGCTGAATCATTAGAATTCACAAATTTACAACACCACTTTTTATGTTTGCCAAAATGAATTCCATATTTGAGATTCACATCATATTTGAAGTTTTAACCTAAGAGGGGATATTCGACTGGAAACGTTTGCTTCCTCTGCGATGTTATTTTCGTCTTTCGATTTAGGAACCGCGTCTAGTCTGTCGACAATGAAAAAGGGGACAGTGTAGATGGGTAGAATTAGCATAAAATCCATCAAAAGTGTAATTTTCTAGCACCGGAGATTCTTATTGTTTTGTCTACTACACCCCTAGGAAGTGAAGTGGCAAGCATGAACCACTAGAGCATTGGTTCGGATCAAGGACTGCATCTACAATAACAGAAGAATTTAGTAGAAGTCCAATCGACAGGGTGCTGGTGGGATGGTCTTGACCACCTGAAAAAGAAAAAAAAACTAAAAATGAAATAATTGAATACAATAATATGGGATGGAAGTAGTAATTAAAGATTATCAGTGGCCAACTCGAGTTTTTTTGTTAAAGAGGAGATGGACATCTGAGTCCTTATTAGAACCCGACTAGAAAGAATGGCATTTGGCCTCTTAGAGCACCCACGTATCCCGTTGCATTAGAATTGGCATTTAAGGTTGTTGTTAGAAAACAATCTGCATTCAAGGCACTCACCAATGGAGAAATTTTTCGGTGTAGATACGACTCCAAGCTGGCATGCTAGAGTGGTGTAGGTCATCAATCAACGAGAGACATGCAACCCTGTGTGGGCCCCTGTTAAACTCGTTAAAACCATGTGGGTGACGCTAACGCACCCACACTCTTGTTGTATGTCTCTGTTTGATTGGTGTTCAACACCATATCTACACTTGGTGTATGGTGCGTGTGAGGTATAAGCTGGTGGTTGACCACTAAACTTAGTGGCCAGGGCCCATTTACTAGCTTACAGTCAATCGATGACCTTAACGTAGAATGGTTAATGTCTTCTAATCCAGACACGTAATTTTGGATGGAAGGAGTATTAGCTAGAGGCTCGGTTTGAATTAACTCTATTTGAAGCTTAACCTTGAGGTGAGAACCGAGCTACCATTGAATGGGTAGAAATCTTATGAAGTGTGTTGTATGTTATACTAGGCAGATTGAAAAGGAAGAGAATTTCAATAAATAGTAAAATCTGTGTTGTGTACAGTATTTGTAGAGAAGACCCACGGAGACAAATCCGGGGTGAATCCCTACGTATCATGTGAGAATATTACAGAGAATCCCAGATTGGGAGTAGATCGTGTGAGAATATTACAGAGAATCCCAGGAGGGATTTGGGTCCCTTAATACACCCCTGTAAACTCAAGGCGGTGTGAGTAGCCGTGAGTTTGGTAGTGAGAGACTGAAACTGAGCGATGGGCAGCGGCTTGGTAAGAATGTCTGCAAGTTGATCTTTAGAGGAGACGTGGCGAACCTCCATGTGGCCAGCTAGAACTTGCTCCCGAATGTAGTGATGATCAATCTCAATGTGTTTGGTGCGAGCATGGAAGACCGGGTTGGCGGTTGAGAGCAATGGCAGACTGATTGTCGCACAATAGTGTAGGCGTGGTAGGAGAAGAGATACCTAGAAACTTGAGAACCATGGAGGCCCAGACAATTTCAGTAGCTGTGGAGGAGAGCGCACGATACTCAGCTTCAGTGGAGGAGCGGGCAACAGTGACTTGCTTTTTAGACTTCCAAATGATGAGGTTAGGGCCCATGAAGACGCAGTATCCGGTGGTCAAGGTGGTCACCAGCCCAATCAGAGTCAGAGTAGGCAATAAGGGTACAGGGCCCGGGTTGGAAGAGAATACCGCGGGACAGAGTGCCTTGAAGAAACCTGAGGATCCGCTTAACAACCATGTAGTGTGTAAGGGTGGGGTTATGCATATGTTGGCAGACATAGTTCACGGCATAGGCGATGTCTGGGCGGGTGTTTGTGAGGTATTGGAGGGCACCGACGATGCTTTTGTAGTGGGACGGGTCAGAGAATAGGGGGTCGTTGGGGGAGGTGGGGGGTTGTTTGTGGCCGGTAGGAGTGGGAGTTGGTTTGCAGTGGTCCATTTGGGCACGATGGAGGATGTCGCGAGCACAGTGGGCTTGAGAGAGGAAGAGGCCATTTGGGGTAGTGGTGAACTCAATGCCAAGGAAGTGGTGAAGGGGACCCAGGTCTTTGACGGCGAAGGCACGGCCAAGAAGAGATATGAGGGATGTGTCAGCGTGGTATGACCGAAAACCAAGATGGGTTAAGTAGGAGGAAAGTTTGGCGTACCATTGGCGAGGGGCTTGTTTGAGACCATAGAGAGCTTTGTGGAGGCGACATACGTGGTGAGGGTGGGAGGGGTCAATGAAACCGGGTGGTTGGGCCATGTAGAGTTCCTCCAAAATGGTGCCATGAAGAAAAGCATTAGATACATCAAGTTGTTTGATGGCCCAGGCATGGGAAAGAGCAAGGCTGAGGACAATGCAGATGGTATAAGGTTTGACCACTGGGCTAAAAGTTTCATGGTAGTCATGGCCTTCTTCCTGAGTAAAGCCTTTGGCAACCAGGAGGGCCTTATACCTGGATATGGTACCGTCAGGGCCACGCTTGATCTTATAGGTCCATCGGCATCCAATGATGTTGGAAGTGGGTGGGGTTGGGACGAGGCTCCAGGTATCTTGGTTGATGAGGGCGCCATACTCAAAGCGCATGGCAGCACACCATTCAGGGGATTGAGCAGCGAGACAGTAGGAGGTGGGTTCTGTTTCAGGGGGGGTTTGGGTGGTGAGAGAAAGAGGAATGCGGGGACGAAAGATGCTGGCTTTGCTACGAGTAATCATGTGGTGAGTCGGTCCAGGGGAGGGAGAGGATGAGGGGAAGGGCGGAGGGGGGGAGGGGGAAGGGGAGACAGGAGTTAGAGGTGAGGGTTCGAGGGGAGAGGGGGGGAGTGGGTGGGATGCGGGGGAAGGATGAGGAAGGTGATGGGAGGTGGGGAGGAGGCACCGGTGGTAGGGGTAGGGGGGAAAGGAGGGGTGAAGGGGGGTAGTAGTGGGGAGTGAGACCGGAAGGGGAAGTCATGTTCAATGAATCGGACATGGCGAGAGATGTAGACACGGTGACTGGAGGGGTCTAGACACCTATAGCCTTTGGTGGTGGGACAGTAGCCGATGAAGACACAAGGGACAGACCGGACGTCTAATTTATGTTGTGAGTAGGGGCGGGTCCATGGGTAGCATCAACAGCCAAAAACACGGAGGTGAGAGTAGTCGGGAGGGGTATTATGGAGGAGTTGGTAGGGGGAGGCATTATGAAGGGTGGGGGAGGGAAGTATATTGATGAGGTAGGTGGCGGTGTAGGCGGCATCAACCCAATAGGTGGGAGGCATGTGGGCGGAAGTAAGTAGAGTAAGGGTGGTTTCAATAATGTGGCGGTGTTTACGTTCAGCGACTCCATTTTGTTCAGGTGTATGAGGACAAGAGAATTGGTGAGTGATCCCGTGGGTGTGGAAGTGAGAGGTGAAGTGGGAATTGACAAATTCGCGGCCATTATCAGAACGGAAGGTGGTGATACGATGGGGGAATGTATTTTCGACCATGGATTGGAAGGTAAGGAAGGTGGCAAAGGCATCAGACTTGAGTTTGAGGGGGTAAAGCCAAGTGTAGCGGGTGAAGTCATCTATGAAGATGATATAATATTGGTAGCCAAGGAAAGAGGTAACTGGAGATGGTCCCCAAAGGTTAGAGTGGATGAGTTGGAGGGGGCGAGTGGTAGAGCGATGAGACTTTGAAAAAGGCATTTTATGTGATTTGCTAACGTGATAACTATTACACTCTAAGTGTTTTATTTTGGAAACATGGAAAGGAAATGAAGAAACGATGGTCTGAAAGGTGGCGGAGGCTGGGTGACCGAGTCGTTGATGCCAGATGGAAGAGGAGGAGGCAGTAGCAGTGAAGGCACTTGGGATTGTAGGAGAGAGGGGGTAGACGCCGTTCTGACTTGGACCACGATAGAGGAGGTGACCGGTCTTGTTATCCTGGATAGACACATCAGAGGCAGAGAAGGTTAGAGAGCAATCATTGTCACGTGCAAGTTTATGGACAGAGAGAAGGTTGTGAGCAATGGAGGGAGTGTGGAGGACGGTAGAAAGTTGGAGTGTAGAATGGGGAAGAGTTAGGGAGGAGCTGCCGGTAGAGGAGACGGGAAGGGATTGACCATTACCTATGTTGACATAAGGAGGGCCAGGGTAGGGAGAGGGGGAAGTGAGTTGGGTCGCATCCGGGGTAATATGGTCGCTTGTGCCAGAATCGAGGAGCCAGTTTGGGGGCATTGGGCCCCACCATTTGCTAGCGCAGTCATGGCAGCAGCACGATTCCCGGTGGAACCCATGTAGGAAGCGTTATAGCGGGCACCGCATTTTGGGGCACTGTGGTCAAAAGACCCACATATTTGGCAGGAGGGGCGAGGGGGACGAAATCCACCACGTCCACGGCCATAGCGCGGGTAACCCCCACCCCCACGGTGAAAGTTGGGGCGGGGAGGGCGATAGGGTGTTACAGGGGGAGTGGGGAGGAGTCCCTGAGCCGCATAGGCAGTAGCCGGTGAGGGGGGCGTGGTGGCCGGAGGGGCACCCGAGGGAGGGCCGAGGAGGAGGTGCCTGTGGCGACGTGAAGCGTCGTGGGATGGGCGAGCGGCGGTCCGACGGGGGCAGTCTGTTGGAGTTTGAGGGCGGATTCTTCGGCAAGGAGGAGGTTCCACAGTTCGGAGACGGGGACGAGGGCACCACGGGCACGAATACCGGCGGCGAAGGCTGTGTAGTCTGGAGGGAGTCCGGCGAGCGTATGGTGGAGTAAGTCAGGTTCGTTTACCAGAACTCCAACGGCAGCTAGTTGGTCTACCAACTGCCGGAGCTGGTCGAGGTAGGCCGCCATCCCGGTGGAGCCAAAGCGGCACTGGTGGAGCTCACCCATGAGGTGGATGACCGCTGCCGGAGAGGCGGACAGGTATCGAGCAGCGACGGCAGCCCATAGATCAGCGGCAGTTGTGTGAGTGAGGAAGTGGCGGACGAGATGCGGCTCGATGGTGGTTCGGAGAAAGACCAGGAGATGTTGATCTGTGGCAAGCCAGTCGAAGTGAGAAGGGCGAGCAGATGAGTCGGCCGACGAGGGGCATGGCAGGGAGCCATCGACATAGGGGAGGAGATGGTAGGCGGCCAAGACAGAGGCAGTGGTCGTGCACCAGACCAGGAAGTTGGAGCCATCGAGACGGACGGTGATCAAACTGGACAGATTGGCAACAAGGAATTTGATGGAGGTGGGAACGGACTGGAGGAAATCGGTCGCAGTGGGGGGGGGGGGGGGGGGAGGAAGACAAATGGTGATCAGGGGAGGAGGAGGCGATGGTGGGTGCGGGAGAGACGAGGGGATCCATTGGGACGGGGAGGACGAGACGGCGAGGGGACGGGGGGGGGGGGGGGGAGGCGGTTTTTTTTTGTTTGGATTTGGATGGGCTCGAGGTAGACAGCACGGGGAACCGGGGGTGATAGGACAGAGGGTGAGGAGGGAAACGGGAGGAAATCGACTGGGCGCACTTTGTGTTAGGCGTTACCATGAAAAGGAAGAGAATTTCAATAAATAGTAAAATCTGTGTTGTGTACAGTATTTGTAAAGAAGATCCACAGAGACAAATCCGGGGTGAATCCCTACATATCATCTGAGAATATTACAGAGAATCCCAGATTGGGAGTAGATCGTGTGAGAATATTACAGAGAATCCGAGATTGGGAGTAGATCGTGTGAGAATATTACAGAGAATCCGAGATTGGGAGTAGATCGTGTGAGAATATTACAGAGAATCCAAGGAGGGATTTGGGTCCCTTAATACAGATATTAGCTTAAGAGTAATAGTTTTATATAAATTTGAGTAGTGCTATTCCTCAGGCTTTTTTATCACGGCCAAACTCACGTGCTAGTATTGAGGAAAGAAATGAAATGTAGGGCCTTCCAGTATTTCCATGATGGCACGTGAGATGGCCGTGAAAATAAAGAAGGAGAAGAAGCATTTTTCTATGAATTTATACATTAATGTTAGCTTAAATTTCAATAGGTAAATATGAGAAAATAATCAACTAGAGCTAAACCAAGCCCAGCTCAGCTTCGCTTAAACTCCACTCGGCTCGATGAGAAACTTTCAGTGTATTTTGCACACCACATTGTCCATGTATTCGACCATTCATCAACTAACACGTAATGGTTTTTTTTTGTCTCCCCACCGATGGGTCATCGGCACTTTTTCCGGCGACGGCCGTCCACCCCCCTGCCTCCAGCCCACCCTCTCCCTTCAATGAAAGAGGCCAACTTTCCCCCTTTTTTCTTACACTCCAGTCTCCCTCCGCCCCCTTCACTTCCACCTCTCTGCTGGCCTCCCCACAAACCGCCACCTCCGCCCTTCTCGACCGTCGTCGGATAGTTATGTTTATGCTTTCTTGCCGTTTGTTTTGTTTTGCTTGGGTCATGTAGGGAGTGTTGGATGTCCCTCCTTTTGAGAGAGTCTGATTGTTCGTCGAGGACGGCGATGGATGGTGAATATCCACGCTACATGTATACATCAGGATGGCGGATATCCACTGTTTGTGCATAAGGTGGTGGGCTGGCTATAACCGGCGGTGGCGAACATCTAGATTCTTGGGCTTAAGTACTCTTATTGCTCTCTCGGCTTTGTTGAGAGATGCTGAAGACTTGAACAAACTAGTGGGAGTAGCTGCTTCAAGAATTCAGAGTCAATTGACCTATGTATCAGGATGGATTTAAGCTCAGCACACACCGCCAACGGTCATATTGATCAATATTTTTACGCAGCATAGCACTGTACAAATTTTGTGTTATAAAGATAAAAAGCTTTGTCCGGATTTGACATACAATAAAAATTTATTTTCATAAAGAAAATATGAGTATCTCTATGTAAAGATGACATAATTTTATGGGATAAACTAACTCTGAGCTTAAGAGTTTAGCCAGGAAATTTTAAGGTTTAGAAATGTTCTCACCTGCAGAAACAGTTTCACAAACTTAACCGGAAGTTTTCTTCTACTGTCAACGGTCAAAGATTTCACAAAATATGATTCAAATATTTGCTTGATTGTTTAATTTAAATAAAAGAAAGAAAAAAGAAATACTGCAAATAGACAAAAAGAAGGCTTTTCACATTCAATGCTGATCTAAATCTTATAATCAAACACATTTCGTATTCTGATCAAGAAAACAAAAAACACATGTACATAACTTAGCGTCTGTAACTTGTTTCCCATGTGTACATAAAGGTATTTATACTGCCTTCTTGTGATCTTGCATATGAGTTTAGGCTATCCACATCTTTAAATTGGTAAATAAAATATATCATCTTTCAATCAGCTCATGATATGTGCCAACAGAAAACACATTTGGTATTCTCATCAACGAAGCGAAAAGACTCATGTAAGCATAACTTACTGTCTGTAGCTTAATTCCCATGTGTCCATGAAGAAATATTATTCTGCCTTCTTGTGATCTTTAGCTTTTTACGTTTTGCATATAAGTTTAGGTAATTCACATCTTTAAATTAGTAACTGGAATATATTACATATCTTGATCAGCTCATGGTATATGCCAACAAAAAATGGATTTGATGCTATTACTTGTCTCTTTCCTCAATGTAATTTAGAGAGCTTCAACTATATTGTGCAATTCTTTAGATATTTTTTTCTGTTCAAGACAATATCAACATATAGAAACTAAGATATACTAACTTCCAGCATGTATAGAACGTTGAGACAATCAAATCTATATCATCAAATAAATAAACGCAGAAACTAATGGATAAAAAGAATAAAATATAAATAATCCCATAAAGTTTGGGACATACGCTCTGTACGTCATTGTCATATACATGAAATAAGATATAATCCTCAAATTGGTTCAATCTAGCTTCACAACGTAGTTTTATACCTGCATACATTACTCACCAAATACATGAAATAAGATATAATCCTCAGATTGGTTCAATCTAGCTTCACAACGTAGTTTTATACCTACATACATTACTCACCAAAGTTCGGTTCCAAACATCAATATCCAAATCACAGAAACTGTATGTAACCAAGTGATGCCTAAACAAGTTCAAAATGGTTACCTTTCCAGAAACTCTTGTAGTAGTTTGAAAGAGCAGCCTACCCGCAATAACATCAGAATAGATAGCGGAATTGGAGATCAGCCGGTCTGCTAGTATTGCCAGAGTCACACCAATTTCCTTTGTGTCATCAGCAAATATCTCTCCTTCCGGTATTTCTGCTTCTCCAACTAGGATTCCCCTGTAGTATAAGTAGGCAGAACTGTTCTTGTACCTGAAGCTAGCTGGATTGGGGTTCTTAACAGAAACATCCAAGTCAAGGGTCACATTCAAATCAACCCCCAATCGTGGGACATTGATCCCTGCATTTAGGTTCTTCAATTTTACAGCATTGACAGTAGTGATCGCATGCTTTGCTTTGAAGACAGTCAATGCCAAAATCACAATGACAATAACCAAAATGATGACGATGCCAAATGCTATGTGGAGTTTCTTTTGCTTGTGACTTTTATGATCCTTGTCCATTGAAGAAGATTGAATAAAGCTTGAATTCTGCAGAAACAACGTCAATGTAGAAAAATAAGTAATCTTTCTAGCCTCCACAGTTTAAGGAATGAATAGCCGAGAAAATATCATCAAAATTTCCAGGCAGTGTAGACATTGATCCTTTGTTCCAAATACATAAACTAGAGCTTAGCACTTTCTGAGACTGGATTTAAAATTTCAATGGCTTCAGGTACACTAAATGAATTATGTAGACCAATCCAAAAACCCCAGAGCAAGCAACCAAGCTAAACAGTAAAACCCCTTGGAAAGAACATTCGTGGTTCCGTGCACAGTAAGATATCATTTTATATATATATATATATATATATATAGAGAGAGAGAGAGAGAGAGAGAGAGAGAGAGAGAGATTATAAAAAAGAAAATAGAAAGTAATATTGATTAGAAGGTTTTTGAGAAAACATGCACAGACACCAAACTGTTGTAATGAATGTGACCTCAGAAAATTGAAGAAATCCAAAGTCTTAACACCTCGAGCAACTCCAAACTCGATTTGGAATTCACTGGAAAAACTAAAAAGTTTGCATACAACCAACCTCTAAAACCCATAAACGAAGCAAAGGCACACTCCAAATCCGCCAGGATGAACCATTTTGGCGATTCCTTGAATCAAAAGTGATCTCAAACAACCTATATTTGAAATACCCAGCTTATAGACAAAGAAGGTAAACACTTGGAATGCCATGAACTCAAACAACACAAAGTTCCAACCTTTCCAACACCCCCGTATAGTTGAGCCCGGAATCAAACAAACCCATAATACCCTTTTGAAAAACTAGTCTCAAAATCCCAGAAAAAAAGTAACATCTAGTTACCTCTCACAAGTCTCATCTGTAGTTCCTTGAAAGAGATCATAATCTACATGTACTTGGACAAGAAAATGGCAGAGAGGGGATTAAAAAAGGATGGAGGAAGGAGGGAGATCAAACAATTCCCACCTAATTCCTACTGAATCTCACAAATTTCCACTTTCTTTATTCGTCAACTAATGACGAAGAATTGCAGCTGGAGCAGACTCTTTGATTCAGAGTGAGTTGGCTACCTTCCCTCAAAGAAGAAAAGGAAAGGTTGGCTGACTTTCCCGCCCCCGCCCATGACATGTGGGCTGGATTTAAATTGATGATGTGTGCCCATGTGTGTCTAATTGGATGATGGGCTGGGATTGACGATGTGGGTCGATGAACTAGTCTTAAAGCCTGCCCTTAAGTTAACGGTCATCTAATCTCACTATGAATTCTAAATCTTCAGCTCCAAAATCTTCACGGATGAGGAGTTCACCACCCTAGGATTTAGCCACCCCCTATACACAGACGGAGGAGACAGGATCTGCTGACGAAGTACTAATACCATCTTACTTTTTCCTTTCTAATCCTCACATTAAAAAAAATATACTCCATCCTTCCTGTTTTAGATGCTCCATATGGTCAATTTAAGTGGATTTTGACCCTCTTCTTTCCCCGATTGGTCCACAATCCAATAAAAATCAACATTATTTTTTCAGATGGAACATCTAAAACAGAATGGAGGGAATATGACAAACTCATGACATAGAAAAACAAGTAGCTTCTCCCTCTCGCATACCAAAAAGAAAAAAGAGCTTCTCCCTCTCTTTTTCTCCCAGTGGGAACATTTATACCTTTATTCGATATAGGATATAACCATCTGACGGAGCAAATAAATAGTACACGTAAGTCTCTTTTTATATGTTAAAGCAAGTCAAATCGAAGACTACGCGCTAATAGCTCCTTCCTATAATTCTCTTCTTGTCCCTCGTTTCGTGACATGAGGTGATATTTTTCTAGCATTTTGTGGTATACGTTAGTACCAAGTAGGAGGGGGGCGGTGAACTGTCAAGAAGTTGATTGAGATAGGAAGGGCCCTTTGGTAGTTGAGACAAATTTCAATGAATTGCATGGCAATGAGTTGGCATACATCACAATCAGATTGTTTCTCATTCATTGTTAATTAAGTAGGCTCATAGACTGATAATATTAGGAATTATGTTTCGTATGCTCGTTCCACGTCTGCTCGTCGCATGCTCGCCATGAAGTCCGGGCCCCATAAGCAGCTTGGCCTATGCCTACACTCAGGTCCAATGTGGCCATCTTGGCAAAGATGCACCAAGCAGACATGGGAAGCTTGGCCTATGAAATTTGTCTATTTCAGTTCATCCAGGAATAGAATGTTAGTACAGATCCTACACCCAAACTTCGTTTTCTTTTTATTGTTGGGTACAATACAACCAAGATATGTTGGTGCACGAGAAGTACAAGAAAAAAATAAAGAAGGCTGAGATGTCATGGATCAAGGGGAATAACAGAGAAAAGGTAAAGGGAAGTTACCCTTTCATGTGGTGGATCCCAGAACTTGCCTGCATAAATCCATCTACATAGCACTATAAGGCCTGCTCATTTCAATGGTATGGGGTCGCTCTACACAAGATCAGCAATTGGTAAGCAGAACGTCGCATCTATTTTCTGGATACATTGTGGAACATCACATCTGCTTGTCCGGTGCAAATGAGTCTTTTTCTCCACGTGAGATGAGATTGTTTATTACTTTCTACAAAAGCCTGAAAGCTGAGAGAAAATGCACATGTCTGTTTTTCACTTGTTCATCAAGTGAAAGAAGAACTCCCTAGCTCCATCCCATTTTAAGTGTTCATTTGAATAAAAAGAATATGGTACTTAACATATAAATATGGCTGGGAAATCAGCCTAACTATTGGACACAGAAAAAGAAAAATGTGTCTACCTATTCCGGACGGATGGAGCTTATGGAGTTCTGAATCTTCTGATCGTTTGCTGGGCTTGTTTTTTACGCGTGGGCCTAGTTGAAGCTGGGACCAACAAAGCACATGGGCTGACGGATACTTTGTACCCCAGAAAGTCAACCCAAAACACTTTTGCGGAGTAAAAGTCAGAATACCAATGCTACCCATAGGTCCAAGCCCAGAATTGCAGCAATAGCCACCAACGAACGGGAGTCCCGTTGAGGGGCTTTTTCGTCAAAGCGTTGGGGGAAAGATTTGGCGCACGTAAGAAAGCGTATTCTCTTGGAAGCAAAGCATGTCCACTTGGTGCATGTGACGTGGCTTCACGGGTACGGTGATCCAAAGTGGGTCCCTTTGATCACTTCCTCTGAACGCTTTTCAGATTGCCACGATGTTGGCCCCACCGGCCACCGCCATACTTCTACTTTGTTTAGAGAAGTCATTATTCTTACAAAGGCACTTGCATAAGGGCTCCGGTGTAGTGAAGGCTCACGCCCTTTGACATGCGCCATGGTGCTACAAGCCGTCAATTCGAGATCCGATAGCATGCTTTAATCCAGGATGGGGCCGTGTGATTTGAATCCGTCGGATCTGAGTGCCTATTTGCACGTGAGCCAGGATGCGTACTAATGGTGTTTTATTTTGTTAACAAGCATGTTGGAAGTGGGAAGGCAACCAATCTCTTAGAGCACCCCAATCCCCTCGAACATGTACAGCGTGTGCACCGAGTACACATGAAATCCTTATCAATAGCCAAGGGAGCAAAGGTTTGTAATAAGTATGCAAGATTGCATACTTGCCATTTTGTTTGCTCTCTACTTAAGTAGTGTGCACATAAATCCTCTTTACTTCGCAAGACAATTAGTACAAGAAACAACAACGTCTTACACCAAGTAAACAAAGAAAAAAGATACTCCAACAGAGTTCCACTGATAGGCAATGATAATTACATCACTTTGGTCTGCAATGTACTTGGTCTAATTATTTAGTGCACCTGGCATGTCACATAACACGTCAATCTCCAGCTCTTTCCCACTAATAGCTGGAGTGCAAGCTCACTCCCTGTGGTATATAGATTTTCAAGATCAATGGCTCGTATCACGTGTGGGCTGTATCCCAATTCTCAAGTGGCACGCTTGGCGCACTGCATAATTACTGATTTCCGAAGATTTAGTAGAAAGGTGATGTTAAAATAATAGGGATCAGGCTAGTGTTGGTTTTGGGAGGGCGGAAATGCCCTCGGGCTTGTGGCAAAGTGACACAAAAGGGCAGACAGGGACAAGAATCTTTCATTTTCCTAGACCTCGCAAATGCCTCTCATACTTTTTCGATAATCTACTGCAGGAATCTGGATGTCCATTGTCAATTTGGACTAATTTACCCCCTTCTATTATTTACAAATTACAATGGTTTTTGTTCAGGCGGACAACTTACTCGGGAAAATAATCATTGGTAGATGATGTCTGTTAGTTTTTATATTAAATTGCATACACTGAGGGGCTGTTTGGGCCATAGAAAATTCAGCAATAAAGGATTGCTAAATCCATTCCGGGCTTGATTCGGGGACTAGATGTGGACGAGTGGATAAAACTAGAAAATCAACGTCTAGCCCCCTGGATGTGATTAAAATTAAAGGGTCAAATGTCATATCCAAGTTAAAGGCAATAATGCGGTAATTTTTTTTTCATACCCCAAAGCAATGATGGCCTAGTTGAAATTCACAATTGCCTTCTTCAACAAGCGCCAAACAGCCCCCAAGGGTGCGTTTATTAACCTTGATTTAAATTTAGATGTGTAATTATTGAAATCATGTCATTGAAAGAATCTCATGTGATTCTTACAATTGCCTTCTCCAACAAGGGCTACCCTCTTTCAAGTTATAATCAGAATCAAGTTATAATCATAATCACATTATTCTGAGGTGAGATTTTGGAAAAGAATCAAATCGTTCCTAAAAAGGAGTTGCCAAACGCAGGATTTAGGTAAATAACGTGATTCTTAAAATCATAGGGTCTAAATCTACATTGCCAAATGCACCCTTAATGTATTATCTTTTTTTTTTCAGTTTAGAAAAAAATGCATACTCCCTACGTTCCAAAATACTATGTATATTTAGAAATATTCACTATTCCAAAATATTGTATACATTTTGCCAAATCAAATATCTTACTCTTTCCAAAATTGAAAAAGACTTTGAAGGATTGACTAGAAGTTGGTTCGTGAACGAGTATACTAGTTGGACGGAATATTAGGGAAAATAAGTCATGTGACTTCTTTGTGGGCTTCATGGTCCAATAAAAATATGAATTTTATCAAATATACGGATGGAGTGTTTTTTTTTCATGAAAAATATATACCTTTTTTATTTTGCTTGCAATTCCATTTATGAAGCACTGGCTCACACACATGGGCGTGAGTTGAGACAATCTTGGCTGTCAAACTTTCATCCGGTCATCTCAGCTCATGGGCAACAGCAGATTTCGAATCACTCGGATCTCATTCCAACGGACCAGATCTCATGCCTATGCACATGAGTCGTGGCTCATATTAACTTCATCTTTTTAGTTTAGGATAATCTTGTTCTTCTGAAATTGTACAATCAGTTAACATGATATGTGCCCACAAAATCATCTCCTTAGTGTGATTAAATGAGTGATACGATTTCTCTTTCATGTCATCTTTTTGTATCGAATTTACTTGTTCACAGAATAGAAGGGGAGGAGATAATGGCGGAGAATTCACTAGTGGGTCACAATGGAGCCTATAAGAGTCATTAGCGACAAGGTGCTGACTAATTGCACCCCGGTTCCCCTTTGGTTCCTATTGTCAAAGTCATATAGGACCATCAGGATCTAGAAGATCTCCATGTGAATGAGGTTTTCATAAACTTCAGCCTCCTCCTTAACAAGTCTATTCGAACCTATGAAGAGGTTTTTAATTTTAAGATTTGGAAGCACAAGTTGTTTGTAAAAGCCACTTTGAAGCGTCTTTATAGCTACATAAATCTAATGGTTTAAAAATTTGTTGAAAAATTATCTATAAGAAAAATCATATACCAAACTGAAGTCGGAAGAAAATCCCAACGGCTTTGGCTTCCGACATCTTTGAAGCTTATACTTCTCCATGAGCCAAGCCTATTTGGCTGGATTGAACGTCAAGCCGAGTTCAAATGGATTCAGCTTGACTTTATTAAGTGAATAATTTCCTGTTTTTTACGTTTCTTAATACAAGATACGTTATTACTGCTTTAAAACGTTACATTTTCATAAAAGTGCATTCGTTCTAAAAATTATAATAAAACATAAGGTAGGAACAAAAGATGTACTAGGAAAAAAGTTGTTGCATAAGTATGCATAGAAATAAAATAAAGATAGCCTAAATTGCTTGAGCCATTTTTTTTTCTAACATAGCTAAGTCAAGCGAAGATGAGCTCGAGATCGGCTCAAAGAGCCTGTTTCAAGCACGAATCAAGCCTGTTAAAAAATCTAAGGAACACCATAAAAGTTTCAAAGGGCATGTTCAAGTTGAAACTTGAAAGAGCCATGTTGATGTTGGCACTCGGCAAAGCTGGCAAACACAACCTAAGCCAACTCATGCAATTGCATGTTACCCCAAAAGTAGTCTCCAAGAAAGTGCCTTCAGGCCTCAATTCAATCATCCCTTCCATCCTCAAAGTTCAACAAGGCTGGACCCAAGAGCCCCACGCACATTCATGACATTATGGTTCGATGATAAAAATCTCCATCTCTCTCTATCGTAGCTAGTATTTTTCATAGCCGATTGACTTGTCCATAGCCAAAAGCAACTCATCTGCCTCTCCTATGAATTGCCAGTCGTAAGAGAACTGTCATCAAGCAGCAAACAACCACTTACAGCCACAAATAAACATATTCTCCTTTCGTCCAACGAAGCTCATCTGGATTATAAAATGAGTGAGAATTATTTTTTGCCGTACAAAAAAAGCTTTCCTTTTCCATTTATATTTTTTGGTCTTGAATGATCAAACCCGCCACGTAATATTGGACCATGATAGGTCTTTTTTCTAAAACCAGACGAGCTTCATTGGACAAAGGGAGTATGTGTGATTAAAGGGGAGACCAATGTAGAATCATAAGTAGATACAAAAAGGCCATTATGTTAATAGATCCTTAAGCGGATCAAATTTCAAACTACAATAAATTAATCAGAGACATAACCATGGACTTCAAGAGCATGGGCATTTCCGTCAAATCAAGTAAAAAAAAGACTAAAAAAGTAACAAAAAAGCGCAGGGTCGCGTAACGCGGAGTGGCACAGAAGTAATTTACTTAAAATCTGAGGGTATATTCCCAAACCAGCTGATCTGCTCACTACAAAGCACTGAGCTAGGAGCCACCTCCACCCTCCCCAGGAGCCCAAGCGGGAGGGAAAGAAGACGAGAATCCGTGCAATCCTTGCCATAATGCAGGTGAACAGATCCACTTCTGGCAACTTTGTCCTCTTTCATTCAATTTTTTATTTTTTTCTGGATTTTTTCCTGTCCAAAATGGCGTTGTATGAGGAATGCTGAGGAAAGATTAAATTTTGATGGATTTTTTAGTTTGCAAAAGGGAAAAAGAATCTGGATTTCCTATGGGAAAGTGATTTTGTTCTAAACAAGGGATCTTTAGGAAGTGGGTCGTTGTAGTTAACTAGATTTGGGTGTAAATGGAGTATCTTTTTTGGATCTTCTTTGTAGTATTTTTAGCTTTTCGTGCAAATGTAAGCTTCAAGTTTTAGTCCCTGTTTGAATTGGTTGGATTCTGCATTTTTTTTGGACAAAATTGGTTCTTTTTGTTCCTGACTGACTTTCGTTTTTTTTAATGTTCTGATTTATGAATTTCTGAAGGTGTTTTAGTGGGGTTTTATGTCCTTTTCGGTTCTAAGTTTCTAATAGGTTTGGCTAATTGGCGCCGAGTTTGCGCTTAGTTGGTATGAGTTCTCTTTTGTAACTGTGCAAATGGTACATTATGAGTTTTGTTTTTTTGGGAGTTATCTGGGTTTCAGTGAGGCAATTTGTTGATTTTTTTTACTACTAGATTTGGACAAAATAGCATTTTTGCTTTCTGTGATTCGTCCAAGATTTGTTTTGTTTTGAAAGATGATTAGAGATGAAGATAACATATCCTTCTTGATTTAGAAGACAGTTGGGTGCTAATTATCCAAAAAAAGGCAGTTGGGTGCTTTTATGGTGTCAATGATGTGAAATTGTATTTTACTCTCTTTAGATTGATTTGAGTTGAATCTCACCTTGACTGTAGTAACATCTACCTGTGCATAATTTTTGTTATTAATTGAGTCCAATAATTAATACTTTTATGGCTTTGTCAAATTGTTTGCCCAATTTTTAGTTCTCTAATAAAAAGAAAGAGTTTATAGTTCGACATCTTGACCTGAGAGATGTTGAGGTTTTTATCTTCTTTATAAGTTTGTGTAGAATAAGTGAGGATATTTGCTTGTAGATTTGTTCTTCTGAATCATGCTTACTACTCACTTATAATGGACATTTTGTTATGTGGTGAAGCTACCTAGTAGTTTCTTCATACGCATTGCAGTAAAAACATTTTTATTAATTAAATCTTAAACTATTTTTTTTGTTTCAATGTGCCGATTTCTCTTATTTATTGCAGTGCAGTCCCCTTGGTTAAAGGCATAGAGAATAAGTTGCTGGGAATTGGGATCAATACTCTGGAGAAACTGATTTCCAGACAGCAAAGAGGACAATGGACGGAGGAATAGATGCAGATACTCCACTAGATTATGCATCCTTCCAAATTTCACCAGTGCAAAACAGGTCTGGTCTTTCCTACTATTGCAGAAATTAGTCTTTCGATAGTTTCTGAAACTGATTTTATCAACTTTGCGTTTTCTCAAACGTAGTGAATTTTGCCGTTCATTTTACTTGTGCAAAATATGCTGATTACCTATTCGGGAGTTTGTGCTTTTCCTGACTTCTTTCGTGCGTTATATTGTAGGTATGAAGCATATGCTTGCTGCGAAGGCAGAACTGAGAAACTAGCTACTGGGTTACTTGAGCATCTTGTGTTACACTTATCACCTGATAGGGTCTCACTTTCTGCTGGATCAAATAACAACTTCAGGCTCGAATTGCCTGAAGAATTTACTGGTTCGCATTGGTTCACTAAGACTACTCTTTCAAGGTGTTTGCTAATAAGATCCTTAATTTTCTCTTTTGATGATTCTATGTGGTATAGGAGAAGGATACTGTCTATATAAACTTTACAGGACATATCTAATGTCATCTATTTATCAGGTTTCTACATATTGTCGGAGCGCCCGAGTTGTTCAAAAATGTAAATGGAATTTTAGATGAGCTGTCGCAGCTGGAGGAAGCCAGAAACTTTCATCTTGCTTTATATACTCAGGTATTCTTTGTTGTCCTTTAGTTTTCATAATAACTTCCTCTTGTAGCATCTATTGACATAATTTTTCCATTTTCAGAATAATCCGTCTGCAGATGAGACTACAGGTATGCTGTTTTATATGCTTCTAGTAAATTGAACGTGCATATATTTTCTACAGCCTTGTATATTTATTTTGTTGCATGTTTGTTTTATTTGAATCGTGAAGGCCATTGAGCTTGATGATCATTTTGACCTATGTGCATAGAAGTAACAGAATGCCCTTGTTCTGGTTCTAGATCCTTAACTCTGATAATTTTTTTGGTTGCTTTCAATTTGCCTGTGGACTTTTATGCCTTTTATCACCAAAGTAGGCATAAATTCTTCTTAGCTATCCAATACGGTATGAAGAAGAAACAAAACGGAGAAATAACTCCATGATAACATTTATCTTAATCTCACATTTGTAAAATGCATTACTTTCTGAGGACAAAATTTGACTTATGTTTAGCCTCTGGTTGGCTATATTTTATAGCGAATAAATGTTTCATTTAGTTCCCTTGTAGTCACTGATAATTCTCTTTTGAACCATTGCCCACAGATAATATCAACTCAAAAGGGACGGGAAAAATGCAAAATGTAATTTTTTTCTCTGTTAGAGTTTCTTAAATTCTTACTAGTTTAGTTGACAATTCAGATTCACAAGATCTTGCATGTATAACTTGTAATTGGCATTGCTTACTACTTGCAGCCTAGAACGATGGAAGGGTCATCAGATGCAACAAAGTGAGTAATCTCTATTTTTCTCTGATAATTTATTTATAAAAATTTTCTCCCAAGCAGAAGGGATCTTAAAGATGAATATAAATGGTATGCAAACACCGAGTTGGTTAGGTGGGGGGGACTAAGGGTTGGACTGAAATTGATTACATCAATAGAGCCTGTGAGGAACCTAAGTATGTGACGAGGAGAAAGTCATACAAGACAACCATTAGCATCTTGTAAGCAAATGTAGCCAATAGATTCTGGATGTGTATTGGGGCAGAGAATAACTGAGGATGTCAAGGTATTGTACTTTATCATCATCATCATCATCTTACACCTTATCCCAGCTATCTGGGGTCAGCAACATGGATTATATACTAAATTTGGTTCTTATCAGAATAAAAAAGGTGGTTCAAATCCATACATAGAAACATATAGTGGTAAGTTTTTATGCCGGATGCCCTTCCTGACGCAATGCTTTAAAGAGGGAACAATGAGAAGAAGGTTCAACAACATCATCTTTATAATACACCATGAGATAATGGTTGCACATGAAATATTAGTATGTTCATGTTCCATCACAAAGCTGGTAACAATAAAAGCAGTTTGCTTTTACATGGAAGCATGAGACAAAACAGTTTGTACTTTATAGCAAGGCTAAATTATGAAGAAGCATCTGTTGCATGTTCAAAAAGTTTTTACTGGATGTATCGTAACAAAGATGATGAACTATGATGAACCATCATGACTTTTATAATTTAACAAAACGTTTCTTTTCTGTTTACTTCTGGCCATTACTAAGCTTAATGTCAACTGAGTTGGTGGACTTGCATATTGTCAGGAATGAACTGCTGCGAGCAATGGATGTGAGGCTAACAACACTGAAGGAAAAGTTGGCCTCTTCTATAGCCCAGGCTGCAGGGGCTTCGTGCTCCATTAAACAAATTACTGATTTGGCTGAATTTTCTGGTCATTTTGGTGCAATGAGTTTAAGGTGCATAATTTCGAACTCATTACTTTAACAGTACTATGTCCTTTGACTGTGTTTCTGAGTGAGGCTTTGCAGGATAATATTCTACTACTTTCCTTGTTTCTCTCGCTGAAAATTATCATGGGAGAGTGTGATAAAACTTCCTTTCCTCCATAATCTTTACAGGAATTCTTTGCTCAAGTGTTCGTCACTGTTTCCAAAGGAGCAGGCTTGTCATCTGAAAAATGAACAGTCGCACCATTCAAGCAACATGAGCCAGGTAGGTGGTCCTGGGTATACTGTAGAACCAGGGGAATTATTTGAGTCTCCTGCAAGAGTTGCCCGAGAAGAAAATCGGAGCCCCATAGAGAGTGAGGAGTCATCCAACTCAAGTGAGGAAGATCAGTCACGTGCAGATAGAAGCAGGGCACTTGCACGGTCTGCATCTCCTAGAAGATCAGCATCTCCTATGCGACGAGTTCAAATAGGCAGGTCTGGTTCCCGCCGATCAACAGCATTGACAATTAAAAGCCTTGGTTACTTTCCAGCTCGGGAAAAGATTTCATTGTATAGGGCTGCAGTTGGAGACAGTAGTGATGATGAAGAAACAAAACTGCCCGAGAAGAAGACAGAAAGCAATCCTGTCCGCAGAATGAGTGTTCAAGATGCAATTAGTTTGTTTGAGAGCAAACAGAAAGATCAAAAATCAGATTACCAAAGATTGAAAACTTCAGCAGACGGCTCAGTTGGTACCACAAATAGATCTGTCTTGCGAAGATGGAGTGCAGGCATGGGTGAATCGTCCATGCCATGTGGGCCGGAAAATTCCTCTCAAGGCGATTCTAGGTTGATTGTTACTAATATAGGGCAAGATCAGATACATGATAACACTGTAGCAGAGCCAAAGTTTGATGATGAATCTTTAGGATCTGGTGAAGTTACTAAACCAAAAGCAATGGAGACAAAAGAAGTTGATAACCAGATTGAGCCATTTACAACTGAGCAAACAATTGAGCCAACTACAGACAAACAAGAGGTCTCCAATGGTTTTACAAATTCAGCCGAATGGACCAGGAAGAAGGAAGCTGAACTAAACCAAATGCTAATGAAAATGATGGAGGCTAAGCCGAACAGGCATCAAATACCAACAGTTGCATCCAAAGAAATTGAAAAGAAGAAATCCTCTGGTGAGAGAAAAGGAAACTTCTATGATCACTACAAGGAGAAGAGAGATGAGAAGCTTCGAGGAGAGAATGCTGGCCGAAAGGCTGAGAAAGATGCACAATTCAAGGCCATGCGTGAAATACTTGATCAAAGGAAAGCAGAGATGGCTTCAAAGAATATGGGTTCTTCTGGAAAGCGAGAATCAGTGACTCACTTGCAGAAAGCACGTAGAAATTCGTTACCATCTGTTGGAGGAAAAAAAGAAACTCCTTCTAAACCAGTTGTCCCGAGGAAGGCTTCTCCCAAGTCATCATCACCTTTACCTGCTACACGTAATTCATGGCCGTCCGCGCCGTCACCTAGATCAATTGCACCGTCACCAACTAAAACCTCAGGCGGAGCTTTTACCACTGGACCCATACCCAACCGCTGTAAGACCCCAACAGCACCACCTTCCGTGCAGCAAGCTCCTAAAGCAGAAAGATTAAAATCTCAACAGAAGGTCACAAAACTGCCACAGGCTGAAACGAAACGAACCTCAAAAGTTCAAGAACAGAAGAAGCAGCTAACGGCTGCTAAAACTGGAAAATCCACAAAGTTGAAATTGTCAATGACATCTACAGATGATTCTGTATCTAGGCCTGCCAAGCCAAGTTTCTACAACAAAGTGACAAAGAAAGGCAGTGTGGTCCCCCTCGAGACAAAGCCATTCTTACGGAAAGGTGCTGGGATGGGCCCCAGTGGTGCTGCTTCTGTCAAAACAAAAACATCTCAGTCCGATGAAGCTTCAAAAGGAAGTGGGAATCAGGTGCACGCTCAGGAAGTTGTAATTCCTGAAACCGTTGGGGCAGAAATGCAAGTGCCCGAGGAGCATCTGGTTCAGCTGGAACCTGAGAAACTTCTGTTAGAGGTTTCAGAGAGTACTGAACAAATTTGTGAACGTACTGAGGATGCTCATCCAGCTGCCCCTGAAGCTAATGAAAATTTTGAGAAAGTAGAAGAATTCTCAGATGAAATCCAACCAGATGAGGAATCAGGCATCTCTTCCTCAGCCTGGGTTGAAGCAGACCTCCCAAGTGAACTGCCTCAGAGCAAGGCAGAACTTAGGCTATCACAAATGGTAATTCCAGGGGATATAGCCCCAGCACCAGTCTCTAGTCCCCGCGTTCGACATTCATTATCACAAATGCTGCAAGCTGAAAGCTGTGAACCAGATCTTGTTGAGTGGGGAAATGCTGAAAATCCCCCAGCTTTGATATATCAGAAGGACTCCCCAAAGGGATTCAAGAGGCTTTTAAAGTTCGCCAGGAAAAGTAAGGGGGAGACAAATTCAACTGGGTGGGCCAGTCCATCTGTTTTCTCTGAAGGAGAGGAGGACGCGGAGGAATCCAAAGGTGTCAGCAAGAGGAGCTCAGACGCTTTAAGGAAGTCTACGCATCAAGCCAAGGGCTTTGGACATCAGAAAACCATGCTAGGTGAAAGTTATGATGAAATATTGTCAGGTAATTTTTTGTGAACAACTGGATAACTGCAACTAGTTTTAACGTCCTTCAGGAGAGATGAGCAAAATGAGTAGCTTGGGTCGAGCATCATCTAATGATTGCAGCATTGCTAATATGGAAAGTAGATAGCTCTTTTGGTAGGAAAATGTGAACATGATAAAAATGCTATTCTTCACTCCTGCATAATACAACATTAAAAGTTATGATGCCCTATTTGCAGCTCAATCAAATGTGAGAAACTTTTCGTCTCACAACTCTATAATGAGGGATGGGCACGGCTCATCAGGTGTTGTCTCATCTAAAGGTGAAGTTCTTTACTCTGTTTCTCAGACAACATTGTCTGTTATCTGTGTTATACGCTCCCTCATACTTGCGTAGTTTTATCCTTTCAGGATCCCGTTCATTTTTCTCGCTTTCCACATTTAGAAGTGGCAAGTCAAGTGAAACAAAGCTCCGGTAGCACAATTCAAAGGTGCAGCGCACAGCTAATTGTAATACCTCTCACCAGAAACTAGCTCGTGAAAAGGCGTACAGATGCCTAATATGTCTCTTATTGCTATATTTGTTGTAGTTGCCAATTTTTTTCTTGTTTCATGTGTTAAAGCTAACGTAGTAAATGAATGGAATTACACTTGAGAACGGGAAATCTTTTTGGGCATATCGGATTTGCTTTCTTATGAAACACATGAGTCCAACATGTGGGTCTGTCACTATATTTCATGTAAAGAGAACTCGAAACATGAATGCTAAATGCTTGCCCAAGTCACACTTCTATTAATGTTAGCTAAAAAGAGAAAGAAAATCACGCTTCTATTAAAATGTTGAAGCAAATGGTCCATCAGTTCAGGGCTCTTTCTGTGCAACCTCGTAGAGAAGAGTGCAAATGACATGGATAATTAATTGTGTGACATTCTACTTCATCGTGTATGTCGGTGCAACACAAAAGATTAATCCTTGCTAGTGCAATATTTACTTGCAGAAAAATACATGGCCAGATCAATGCTCGCAACTAAAAGATCGATCGTGTGGTAGAAATTTTTCTGAGTCAGTGCTGCAAGAGATGTGTCTTGGTGCAAGCGATATAATTGTCATTGGTGCATCTCTTAGTCTTGCCAATATTTGTCCCACAAATTCCAGAGTGCATCTCGCAGGATTGTTATCTTGTTGGATTCCAGTAACCAGAATCATCGCAGCTGGAATCCACTTCTCTCAAATTCTCTTGCTAATGTTTACTGAGAGATTGAAAATATCCATGGGAAATTGCCCCAATAATGGAATATCAGAAAGCATAGAGACATACATATAAAAACCCTAGTGGTTACCACTGGGAAACTACTTTTCTTTTGCTGAAAGGGAAACTACCTTATGATCAGTAAAAAAAGCCTAGCACTTAATTGGTTCAATAACTAAAATAAAAGTAACCTATTGGTACCTTAAATCAATCTGATTTACCTTGCCATTCTGCTTTGTCTCAACAATAGATAAAATATGAGAAACGAGGGTTCTTAGTTGCAGGATCGTAGTAAGAGTCTTGATGTATACGCTAAGTAAAGGGATTTTTGAGGTAAATAATCCCACGTAATTGCATGATTATTCCATGATGCACACTGGTCAAAAGCTCTGCCATATTTTACTGCATTACATTTGAGAAATATCCTCAAACCAGAAAAAGTTCGGGCATGCATGGCTAGTTTAAACGCAAGCAGATAATGTAGTCTTTTCAATCTTGACTGATTTTCTTAGTGCTTTTAACTTTACTGAGCAGCCCAAGTTGCTATGCCGGTTCAACTGTGGCAATTTCTACTAGCATTACAGTGTCAGCAAAACACTTCTTCTAATATTATGTTTAAAACATGTGGAATCAATTGATAAAAGCTTATATTTTAAATTAATTCCTTACACAATGCTGGACAAAGAAGGATGGAAAAATAAAGTGGATATTGTGACAAAAAACCAAACGAACAACGACCATGCCTCAGCTACCCCATCACAGAACCCACGTGCTGAATAACAAATCCATATATTTTTCTTTTCAAGCTCTCAATCATCCCAATCACCTTTTTATCTTCCCTATTTTTTGCAACCTGGTCCAGCCATTCATTGACCTTCTTAAGCTGTGATAAAATCACAGTTACCTGACCATTGCCTCCCTCATTGTTTGTATAAGATTCACCTCCAACTCGAAATCCGGCTTCCAGAGCTTCATCTAGGAACTTGAAAAACCAAATCTTCATTTCCTGACACAAATTACTTGCTAGCACCAATGTTTCTTTAATTCCAGCACCGCGGGACCAGAACACTATATCCGATGCCGAAGAGGATGAAGAACGTGGTGGAGACTGTACCTTCGTGCTCTTTTTGGTGGCCGGTGTACTAAGAGAATGCCGCTTTGTTACACTACTCCTTGCAGGTGAGGCAGTAACCTTCTCAGGAATTTGGATGGCAGGGACCTTATCCGATTGAATGCTTAAGAGGGAGACAACTTCAAGGTTGGTAGCTAAGGCAGCCTCAACCCAGAGAGAGACAACATTTTTAGGACGCTGAGGATATGGTGAGCCTGAGAGCTCTCGTTCACTTTCAGAGGTTTGACGAGCAACCAAAGAATCAATAATCGATGCGGCAGCAATGACCTCTCCATAAAGTGACAGAAACCGATCGATGCTAGGAAGAGGATTTTGGGCCTTGGACCATGAACAAAGGTCGGAGAACATGCTGAGATGAAAAAATATCATGGGAATCATTATCCTCATTTTGCATCTTAAAACATTTTTACTAAAAGTATGATGAAAGAAGAAAACCATGAAGGGACTATAAATGAGGAAGTAATAAGCATGGCCATCACTTCAATTTTATGCATTTAGATTCATCATATGCCTATCAAGCATCAATTTCCACTATTCTTTAAACTAAAGAAGGAACTAGAGGGATGCCATGGGATGTTCCAGGCTGCTATTCATCCAATTTTGACTAATGTTAAATGACTATCTACAGTTAAATAAAAAATTCATCTCTGAAATGGTTTCTTTTGTCCAACAATACATACTTTTTTCTGGAGTAAGCTTCATATGTGTATTTTGTTGCTTACTCCCTCATAGAAGAGCCTAATAGATAATTACCTTAGATTCCTTATAATAGATTCGGTTGCCGCAGCTTCCTCTAATGCCTCGGCTGCTGCTATAGAAGCAATCATTCGCCTATGTAATGCTTCCTGTAATTAAAAAAATCCTACTTCAATTGGAGAAATTATTAAGAGAAGCATATATTATACGATCTCAGTTTAATTACCTTTCCAAGATTTGCCAGTGTCAAAGGCAAGGAATCCCATGACACACTCCCGTCTGTCCACTTGCGATCATGAATAGTGATCTTAGCACGGTCCGTGCCAGCGGTTTCATCTGCTGTAGAAAAAGCTTCATTTCTGCAGCTAGGCGGAGGCTTCTCATTGTTAAGAGCATCCTCCTGTGATGGTTCTCCTCCATTGATATCACTCACTCGCTTTGACATTGCAATCTGAATATTTACAAATAATCCAATCATTACGAGAGCAATCGAATAAGACTAAGAAAGCTCATTTCCAGTAACTCCTACGGCCTACCAGAATAATATATAACCAGAGCTATTCTTTTTTAAAAAAAAAAGATTTAACCAGAAATATCGGACAATTCATACTGCAAAACTGAATAGAACATATAATCATTAAATAGTTTAAATATCTCCAGGAGTTAAATTGACAATATTCTTATGGATGATTATCTACAGTATATCAGGCCACACTTCACAACCTCACTTCACTGTTCTAATCCAAAAGCACGGGAAGACTGAATCAATCCCCACGATTTGAATTGCCAATGGTTGGTAATCTACAGTACTCAGTCCCGACCAAGTAGCAACTAGCAACTAGCAACTAGCAATAAATAGTTAGTTAATTCAAATTTCAGAGCGCACAATTTGAATTATCAGTGGATAGACAGCAAAAAGCTTCTGAAAAAGATAATTGATAAGAGAGAGTTTGTACCTGAGTTCGTATGATAGATTGTACATCTGGCTTGTTTTTCCCCACGGCCCCGGCCTTCTCCTTGGACTCTGTAGCCACCGCCATTGCTGGGTCGTCCCAGCCCTTCCTCGATAACTTTGCAGACCCCATGAGGGCATCAGAAACCTTAGATATCCCCGCGGCAATGGTTGCCATCTTCTTCTTACCAGCTGAATCTGCAATGATAGCGGGCGACATTTTCAAGCCTGAGAGCCGCCTACCGGGGGAAATCGACATTCTCCGTCCACTGCTAGGCGAAGCCTGCCTCCTTCCGGCAGTGGGTGAAGGGTTCCGGTACCTGGAAGGAACAACAATCGCCGGCTCCTTTGAAGCCCTCCTAGAAGAATGATTCTCCTCTCTTGCCGCCACCAAGCTCGGAACTTCACATTTCGAAGGAACTGGCGAAGACGGCCTGGATACAGGCCCCTTCCTCGCAGGCGAATTTTCCACTCCGGGTCTCCGCCCAGCTGATGCCGACCTCCTTTCCTTCCTGCCGGCTGCAGGTGACGAGAATCTCTTCTTCTCTGCAGGTGGCACCGCTTCTGCCTTCTTCTTGGCCGTCTCCTCCTCATCACCCTGCAATTTGTTCTCTTTCGGCGCAAAGACACGCCGCGACCCAACGACCCCACTGTGTGCGGAAACCGGAGCGGAGGCGGTGGCTGCAGGGGGTTGTTCGGGCTTTGCTTTTAGGAAATAGGAGGAAATGGGGTGATGGCCCTCGGGGAGAGGCTGTATAACAAACCCCCCACTGTTGGAAGGAGAGAGCTTGGCGACAAGTGGCTCGGGTGCGCCCACAAAGGGATGCCGTCCAGGAAGGGGGCGGAGGCCGATGGCACGGGGGAGGGGAGGGGAGTCAAAGAGGAGGCGGTCGAGATGGAGGAACTGGCCGAGGTGGAGGCGGTCGGCGAGGATGAGGTCCGTGTCAGGATGAGAAAGTGAGACGTAGGTGGAGTGGGCGGAGTCGGAGAGCTGGAGGTAAAATCCAGCATTTGGCCAGAGGTCGGAGGGGCCGGCGAGGGCGGGGACGATGTTGATCACCTGGAGGAGGGCCGAACGGTGCTCGCCGGCCACCTTGGCATCGGTGTTCATCGACTGCAGAAGCTTCAGCAGTATCCCCGGCGTTAAAGTTGCCATCTTTTTGGCTTTTTCAGGTCTCTCTCTGTCTCTTCTCTGGAGAAGAAGAAGAAAGGATTCGAATTTTTAAAGGGCGCGCTCCCTGACCCGAAATTTTAAATTTTGATTTTTTTTATCCGTTACGGAACCCGTGAGAGGTATTTCCGTCTTGGTTCGTGATTACACCCAGCTGAAAAAAATTCAGCTGGAAGTTGAAAACATCCCAAAAACACAGTGGATAATCCACTGCAGATGTTTTGCTGACGCCCCAAACAGCTTACTCCAACTGGGTATGACCATTATTTTGATCTCGCTTGCTTGGAAAGCCTAGGCTTTTATTGTAAACTTCCAATTATGTAAAGTCTACTCTCAACTTAAAGTAACTGGAAGGAGTATGATTTTCAAAAAATGAGAAGTTTGATGTGTGCCGGGTGATAGGCGGTAGTGTATTTGAAAAATATGCACCCAGGACATCGCGTGATCTGACAGCTTGTGAGGGGGGAGGCAGCTGATTTAGTGGCCGTTTGGGGCGTGATTAAAATCAAAACATCCAATATGGAGTCGGGATGTTTTGCTACATTGTAGCATCCAGGTTTTTTCCATATCCGACTGAAACACCTCAGGCTGGATATGGAAAAAAATATGGATGCTACAGTGGACATCCAAAATCCACTCCGGATATTTTGGCTTTTTCACGCCCCAAATGGCCCCTTAAAACAAGTGTGAGAACATACTTCCCCATCTCACCGAGATCTTTGTCTCTGTGCCTCTTCCAGGATTTGATCGGAGTGAAAGTGTTTTACATGGTCTCGGATAGGTCCCGCCTTGATTGCCCAAAAAATGGCAAAATAGGCGAGATATCTTTGTGCTACATAATGTACCCTCTCCGTTTCATTTCGATTTAGGGGAAAAGTTTGCAAACAAAAAAGTGGTTTGACTTTGACATGAGTATTTGTATTTTACGTGTTAAAATCGAGTGATAAATGCATCAAGTAGACATCTAGTTTTGAATAGAAGCATAACCCGCCCTAACACTCTCTTGGTACTGCCTTTTGCCAATCTCGATTTCATTGCAATTTACTCTCTAGTCTTTTTAAGTCGCTAGTTAGACAATTTCAATTCATAGTCAATTTCCCTATTTAAAAGCTTGTTTCGATAAATCAAGCAGATTTTAATTAGAATTAAATTTAGTTTAGGCTAAATTAGAGTAGTTCTACCATTCACTCTATGTGGTTCAACACTTGGACTTACTGAGATTATATTTCGATTGACAACGCACTTTGAGATTCAATAAAAATTTGGCGCCGTTGTAGGGAGTAACGTCTGAATTAGTACTTTTTTTAGTAGGCTCCACATACCAATAAATTTACCTCATTTTTGCAATGAGGCCGTAATTATTATTTTTGGGACAGTGGTGAGTCCATAGATCATCAAATATATATGACGATTGGTGAGTTCATAGATCATCAAATATATGGCAATGCAGCAAAGATAACTTTACTAGATATCTTTCCAAGTTCTCTTTGGGATGTGGCCTCTTTGGCTGGCTGAGAAGAAACCGAAATTTGAGACGCCAACCATGGCTGAGAGAGCACCTGTCACAAGCGAACGCCCGTGCCGGGCTCATATAAACAGGACTCTTTGAGAAATGATGTTCTTGCAATGATCCTGCAGCAATCAGTTTGGAGCTGCCATTTTTTCCAATTTGGTTTAGAACTGCCATTTGAAGTTACATAGGCAAAGGCTTATAGAAATGACCAAGACTATTTAACTTAGTAAAGGTTACATCTCCATTTGGAAGTACACTCACCAGCTACAATAATTTGAGCTACAAGATTAAGGTCAAAAACTTCCAGTAGCCTCCCACTAGGGGGGGTGTCTTCCAAAATTTTATTTTAGGAGATACGGCTTGGGAACCACGTCCTCGTGCTCCCATTATGGTATTAATAAAGTACAAAAATTGTATGCAAAATCTTCCTGCAGTAAGATAAATTGGTGTGAACTGTCCTCTCAGGCGTCCACAACTTCAACGAGAGTTGTTTCATAGTCACTAGGGGCTTCAAAACCATGGATGTTCATGACAGTCGCTGCGACATTAGCAAGCCCACCATTAGGCACGTCCTTCCGGAATCTGGCACCCGGATGCAGCCCAGGACCACCAATGGCAATTGGAACCTGCATAATAGATTCAAAGTTTTCAATCGTTAGGAAGAAATAAATTCAAGCAACTATGATCGCCAGCGTTCAGAATTTCAGTTCACTTACAGGTTGCAGTGTATGAGAAGTGAGGATTTGAACTTTGCCATCTTTGTCAAGCTGAGGCTTGCCTTTCTTGTCCCTCTTGACCATGTCTTCAGCATTTCCATGATCGGCAGTAACAACATAAACCCCACCAACTTGCTCAATCGCATCAAGGATCATCTACAATGACAGACAATAGCAACTATTCATACCTTTACAAAATTTCAAGAAAACCTCTTACATAAAATTTGAACCAACTTCAATAAGTTCCCGTTAGAGTCACTACGAAAACAAAATATGTAGAACCCTTCAACCTGATTCGTATCTTCTACAACAATACCACATCTAGGCAAGCTTCTAAATTTAAAAAACAAACGAGTTCTTTACCTTAACAGCTTCATCAGCAGCCTTGCAAGCAACCACCGTGGCATCTACATCACCAGTGTGCCCAACCATGTCACCATTAGGCAAATTAACTCGTACCTATAAACATATACAAGACACATAGTGATCACTTTATAGATAATAATTATAACTAATAAACGTTAAATAATACTTGAAAAGACGACCATAAATAGTAGTAACAGGATCATCACAAATTATAACCAATATAACCATAGCTAAAGAAAGAAAAGAAACTATTAAATATATTGATCATGAACGTTAGCCACGGTATACAGCTTCAGCTCCCTATTCTCTAAGACATTGGCCCCCAGCCTTATCCAGCCTCCATGGCCGCAGTTGTTGCTGTCCCTCCCACAAAACATCATGAGGCTACCAATTGTTGGATGCCTATAACCTTTGACACTTCTATCTAAGGTTCAATACTTTCTTTGCCATCTAGGCAAAATCCAACCCCGCTCTAAATCTGACAAATTATATATGACGAATGCCACTCCCACTGCAACATCTAAAGGACATCCTAACTAGGGTCAAGTCGGGTATCAGAATAACCTGACTTTAAGTGACTTCCCTACTGTTTTGGAAGTTTGGGATCAGTGGTTAATATGTAAACAATGAAGCAAGGAAACCCAAAGGGACAAACATTAATATCCCTCCATGGCACATGAGGGATACGTCATGAGGGTAGTCATTTGGGCAAAAGCTGCCCAACAAGATTTCATACACCAAATACAGTTTTCTCTCTGTCCTACATTAATAGCCTGGCTTGAAAATCAGATACGAATTACTTGGAGTTCATTTTGGATTTCCAATCTAGATAATCAATATGGGACAGAGGGAATATTGTCGATCATTAATAAAATGTTTTAATATGGGACTAAGAATATAAAATAGTAATTTGTTGCACAGATCATTATCTTGCATATATGAGCTAGGTGTAGAATATACCTGGTCAAACTTGCGACTAAGGATAGCATCCCTTGCTTTCTCAGCAATTTCCAATGCCTTCATTTTTGGTTGGACATTGAAAGTAATTCCAGAATCACTAGGAATTTCAACATATTCTTCCATCTCTGGGTTAAAGTATCCTGACCGGTTTCCATTCCAAAAGAATGTGACATGACCAAACTTCACTGTCTCACTGATTGGTGGAGGTAAGAATACATCAGCAACACAACCATTAATTCAGACAATCAACTACCAAATAATAACACGGTACAAAAGTAACGTTGATAATAAACAATTGGCAGCTGTAAGTTAGCATCTTTTAAATATCCTCCAAACTAGTAAAAATCTAGCCCACTCACTACTGGTGCATGCAAGACCTCACCGTGCACCAATGGAAAAAGCAACTTGACCAGGTTGCCATGGGAGGTGCTCTCAAAACATTGAGCGCTATAGCATACTGCAGGAGGAGATGAAGGGGGGAAAAGGAAGGCCCAAAACTATGCTCCGTAGAGTATTGCAGGCCTTACCACTCTCCTATATAATTTTCCTATAACCCTATTTAAAATCATTCACGAAGCAGCTCTCTATTTTGTCCACCTTGCATTTTTCCTATGTACCACATCACTATGTCCTTGTCTATTCTTTCCCTTATAAAAATGAAGCTACATATCTGAATCACTCACACCTTAGCACTTCTTCCCCATCTATCTTAACTAAGGGTCCACCTATAGTTCTACATTTCCTAACATTAAATTCCATATATTTTGTCTTAGTTCTACTATTCCTTTTCCACCTACGGCTTCTTTCCACAAATTTGACCCTACTATAGCCTCCTCGCCTAACCTATGACATCCACAAAAAACCCACTATGAATTAGAAAAGGTAAAGGCTTAAGGCTGACCTAATATAATTAGGAATTCTTTCGTTTCTCCCCCCAATTTCTTCTTACTCTAGTGACTAGTTTATCACTTATCTCTTTTATTCTGTTCGTGTATCCTCTCATAACTCCATTCTATTTTACAACACTCTTAAATAAACTCTCTAAGCACACTATTGTATGGCTTTTCTTTGTCGTTTATCCGTATATTTTGGACTTATTTCCTAAAAGGAACAAATTCATATTTTTCCTAATAAACATGCTACTATAAAGTCAGGACATAAAAGTAGACATTTCATCTACTTTAATTTATAATTCTTAAGGAACGTTAGAAAAGCAATGGTATACCTTATTAGAAAGAGTTTTGGTCTTCAGCAGCGATCTTGTAGGAACCAATAAATAAATAAAAAACACATTGGCTTGTAAAACCAAGAGCAAATTGATTCATATGTCCAAGCTAAATTTACTAACAAATATCTTTACCTGCAAGCAAAAGTTCGAATTCCATTATGCACTAAATATTCTCCAGATGTCCTTTCTATCTCGGGAGGAGATACAAGGTACTTATTTGGTAGCTTCAATTCACCATCATACTGTAGCATTCCTGCGTAGCGAATTTTAGGAACACGAACCCGATCAAATTTGTCAAAATCTTCATATTCTAGAGCCTTAGCTATCATAACCATTCGATCTGCTCTAAAATTAAAGGTGACAACAGCATCTCCATCCACTATAGGGCCCACCGCTTGACCCTTCCCATCAACTATGACAAAAGGGGGCAAGTATTGATCGTTTTGACCCTCTCTAAGCTTTTTGACAGCTTCAAGGGCACTTCTAAACTTGTATGGAGCTTCACCAAGAACTTGGGCATCCCATCCACGTTTAACTACACTCCAATCATTCTGCAAAGAAACAGACGAGCAGAGTTTAGACTTTTACCGATAGACTCAAGAATTGTGCCCCAACTTCAAACCCACACATTGTGTGATGGACGAGTTATTTTGCACATGCTTGTCAAGTCAACAAAAATACACAAAATATATTCTGCTTTCCTAGGATAATGCATTTACATATATGCAAACCAAATTCCCAAAATGTAGCAGTTCAAATGTACCTCATATCTGTCCATAGTAACGTACATCCTGCCTCCACCAGATGCAATCAGAGCATCAATCCCTTTTGCACGTAAATCCGCAAGATCTTTCTCTATTGTCTCTACAAATCCAATACTTGAACCATCCAACACATCACGACCATCAGTAAGAATATGCAACCGGATTTTTTTGGCTCCACGCTCACTTGCACCTTTCAGCAGCAGCTGCAATCAAGGTGGAAAAATGCATAAAGCTCAACGGGCTTCCTCTTCTCTTCAAGGCAAGTAAATTATTGCCGTCCCCACACAGAAAAAAGAAAAAGAAATAGAAATAGTAGAATGCACGTGAGGATAAGAACAATTCCTGCTGTTATGAATTGAAGATAAACTAAACAATTATTGCCATCCAATGAAATCATATATGGAGTAAACTATTAAGTTAGTTTAATTTGAAAAATCAAGTAGGACACCTATTGACCATTGTAGGACCAACGGAGCAAAATATTAACCTGTATCTGATCAAGACGTGAATGAACTCCACCATCACTCAGCAAACCAATAAGGTGAAGAGTATTTGTCTCAAAGCATTCCTTAATGTACTTGAAACCTTCTCCATCATATATTTTTCCAGAGGCAAGCGCAAGGTCAACTAATTTAGCCCTGCCACAATAAGGTGAAGAGTATTTGTCTCAAAGCATTCCTTAATGTACTTGAAACCTTCTCCATCATATATTTTTCCAGAGGCAAGCGCAAGGTCAACTAATTCCTTAGTGCACAGAACGAACATTAAAAGTATGGCAAAAAAAGAGTAAAACAAAAAAAAATAGAAGACAGAGTAATGTTATCCACTCTTAGACAATTTCATTAATCCTATGATGCAATTTCTTCAGTTAGCACCATTTACTGTATCATCCAATTTCTCTTTCACTATTATATCATAATCATAATCATAATCATAATCATAATCAAATAGCGCCTTTTCTCAACTATCTGGGGTCGGCGACACAGATCTTACTCCTCCATTCAAGCCTGTTTTGGGCTACCTCTTTTGTAAGAGATAGTAAAGTCAAATCCTTCTTTCACTATTATAGCTAACAAAAAAACTCCCTCCGTCCCACATTATTAGGTCCATTTGGTTTTTCAAGATCTCCATTTGGTTTTCAAAATGACCTAAACCAAATGGTGTTATTAATAAGGGACGGATAGAGAACCTAATTATCCTTGACTAATGGAATGAATTTAAAGAAGCTACACTCAGCAAATAGAGGCCATCAATGTTCTTTATTTGGAAATACATAATTAGTTTAATCAGCTAATTCAGATGTTTACTCATAATAACTACATCCTAAATTATCAATAGCAACACTAGTACAACTTTTCTAACATAGGTATACTTTTCTAAAATGTTAACTCCTGGCTAATTTAAGAATAAATAATCAAAAGTTGAGAAACAATTTTTCGCTACCCTTGAGCATATATCCGTCCAGCCCCCAAGGCATTGTGCCCTACTTCACTGTTGCCCATGTCATCATCAGTAGGAAGACCCACTGCCTTGCCATGAGCCTTAACTAATCTCCACTTCTCTGGAGCACCCTGCATGCAGAAAATCACATTTTACAAGTAGCAAAAGTTTGCCTGACAATTCAAAGAAAAGGCTACTTACTCCCAAACAACTACAGCCAAGACAGCCATAATTGGCGTTAGGGCAATATGTATGCAATTGTAATTAGAAGGTATAAAAATTAACTACAGCCAGCAGCTTCATGAACAAATAACTACGATTACATCAGAATACGTAAACTCCAAAAGGAACCATCATTCTAATTGTAAAGTAATCTCAGACTTTTCAAATTTCCAACAAATATATGTACCTCTTTCAGTGAATCCATGGTTGGCGTTTCAGCAACATGGATGCAGTTATACTTGTCAGCATCAGCCTCACCCCATCCATCCAAAACAATAAGTGCCACAGTCTTGCCCTTTGGAAACTTTGGGTGATCGACCAGTTTCCATGAAAATTCAGCGCTGCCCATTTTTTTAATCTGGAAAATAAAATTTATAGATGTGAGGAAGGATGTTGGAAGACACCAAACATCCAAAAATAACCAACCAATTCAATGTGTTAATGAATAAGTGCATAAAATAAGGTGACCCGAGATGAATAATTATACATAAGAATCAAAGAGATCATTTCCAACCCCCTGAACCGCATTAAAATTACAAATGAGATATTAAAGTGTATACAATTCAAAGGAATTGGACGTCAGGAATCATTATCATTGATCATTAACAAACAAAATGAGCAAAAGACTCCACCTTTAACCAGATCCCTGACTGTTACAAATATCGTCAATGAGAATAACTTAAAAATCAGTCTTTACTCATAAAAAAAAGTAGAATCTCGAGCCGAAATTTATATCTATCAAACTAACGTAATCAAAAGCAACATGTCTCACTGGAAAAAAATATTAAAAATCACAGAAATATGAGAGAAAGCAGATAGATCTACTATCTACGTTCTAAGACGGCCAAACAATGCTTTCCCATGTAAAGAAACAACCTTTCTGCAAGCTTTTAAGATCAAATCACGATAAACCATTCATACACGCGATAATTAACAAAAACTGAGACGAACCCACAACCTCCAATCCCACAAACAGATCAATTGCAGAAACGCAAAGTAGGCACTTATGATATCTAAGAAGAGGAAGATAAATACTGATATGGGCATTCACCTGTACGATTCTGGTTCAGAGCAAACAACGATGGAGAAGCACGGGGGGTAGGGGGTGTATATATGAGAGGTCCAGGAGGAGGGGAGGACGATTGGTGACTGTTGAAAGGTAGGCAGGCGTGAATCGTGATGCGGCACCCCGGCTCTGACGTCGACCAACGACTGCTTGGCAAACGCGCCAGGACGAGCACGATCCCGAGATGCGCATCTAGTTTAGGAGATGCTGACTGGTTTAGCCCTTCCTGTATTGTACCCCAAGGAAATGCTGTATCTAGTCCTTCCTTGACAGGTGTATGTGATTAAAAGCCCAACATCTCGTATGTATCGAGGTCATGTTTGGTTCCCCAAAAAGAAGCTGGATTGTTAACTGAGTAGATTTCCCAAAAGAATTGGTGGCAAATGGGGTAATTTCTGAAAGAAGATAGGGGTATTTTTTTAAAAAAAATGAGGTTTCAGTTAATGATGAAGTTTTTTGTTATCAAATGCCATTGTCTTCTTTTGAAAATTATACCAAATGCCATCATGACCTAAATTCATCAAAAGAAGTGAATTTTGGCCAACCAAGCACCTTATTTCTTAAACCTAGCTTCATCTAAAGAATTTGGATTTACTACTCCTAAAAGTGCTAACCAAACAGAGCCCTAGTGTTTTGCTATTATGTAGCATCCATATTTTTTTCATATCCAGCGTGAAAAAATATGGATGCCACAGTGGATTTTGTGGATATTTGCTTATAATCACGCCCCAAACCACTTGGGGCCTGAAAAAGCCAAAAGATCCAAAGTGGGTTTTGGATATCCACTGTAGCATTTATGTTTTTTCCATATTCAGTTAAAACATCTCAAAAAAACATAAATGCTACAGTGTAGCAAAACATCAGGTGGATGTTTTGCTTTTAATCACGCCCAAATGGCCCCTAAGGCTTAGCTTTATAATAACCATTAAAATTGTTCATACTCCTATATAATTTTTTTTTTGTATAATCATGGGTGTTTGAATCTTTAGGACCTAACTAGAAGGGGAAGGCAACGTAACTATTAGAGCACTACCGCTAATCCCCTATGGTGCGGCCCACCCATCATACACACAGAGATAATCCCGGGTGGGCGGCCAACGGGTTGGGGGTCAAACTCTGAACCTCCTATAATAATAAACTAGGATAAGTCAAGATGGGTCACATGTTGTCTAATTTTTTTTATAACAAGGGATGCTAGGGGTTTTCGAGTCCTTAGGTCCTGAACAGAAGAAAAAAATTTCACGTGACAAATGTGATCCTTTATCCAATAAAAAACTAGTGTAGGCCTTTGAAGAATAATTTTCGATGTATAAAGATCTTTTCCTTGGCTTCCCCATCCTTAAGATTGACTTGTTAACCACTAGTATTTGTCTTAAAATCACGAGAAAATGATTGGTACTTGCTTTTAACTTGACAAGGGTGTGTTTAGTCAATTTCACTAGAATCGAGGGTTATTTATGGAGTAGCATGTTTGGTACACTGATTCATGAGAAGCGTGGCAAGAAGTGAATGCCCGGAAGAATTTATTTTAGGGAAAAAAATTAGCTTTTCATAAAAATT
Organism: Houttuynia cordata; assembly: GCA_039654745.1. Taxonomy (NCBI): domain Eukaryota; kingdom Viridiplantae; phylum Streptophyta; class Magnoliopsida; order Piperales; family Saururaceae; genus Houttuynia; species Houttuynia cordata. Next base: position 22,073,096 of record CM077509.1, read on the forward strand.
CCTCTTGAGGTTACTGAAGAATTAAGTAATGACAATTTTTGTAATTGTTCAAAGTTGGCAAAACGCATGAGAGAAAATATGTTTTTTAGACCCTGTGCATTTTCTCCCTGTCATATGTTGGCGACTTTGAATATTTACAAAAATTACCAAAACTTCTACTTCTAGCAAAATTTGCCAACCAAACACCTATATTCTCATGAAAAATCAGAGTCCCCACTTCTCCGTTCAGTTTTGATTCTACTACTAGCATAATTGGTTGTCAAATGCACCACCCTCATATGTCATTTAAACAACATGCTTGATATTACAGTCCATATAAATACAAATACAATCGTCATACACAAACTCACATCACCAAGTCAACTTATCGTAAATAAAATGTTTTCCGCATAAAAAAACATTTGTGTCCCTTGTATTATGTGTGCCATGCGATCCCCAAATGCACCAAGCTGCACACGTATGGGTGCATACAAACAAGATTTTTTTCCATAACGTTTCAAGTCGGCTTGTTCGGTTGACACATTGAACCAAATTGCCTTCTTTTTTGTACAATTTGGCAATATACCAAAAACAAATGCCATTTTCTTGGTCCAATGCCAGTTGCTAAGTTTAATCAAACTAAACCTCAAAGGTAGACGCTAATACAAACAGTGATACAACATAGCCAAGCTCCATCTACCAAGTTCTAAAATTACTTCCACTCTACCCGCATTCAAGTGTGGCACGCCTTGGCAGTAGAATTTTGGGCATGTCTACAAGGACTTCTTCTTGCTCCGGACCTTGGCATTTCCCATATTGTATTGCAAGGTGACTCCAAAGTACTCACTGGCATGTTCTTATTGTACTCCACCGCCCGTGGCAGAATGTGTCCACCGTTATGGCCATACAACAACTGCTATCACAGTTTAGCATACATAGACAAGCCAAACGGGTGACTGATTTCTTACATAAATTTGCGCTTGACCAGTAGGATGAGGAGTCCACCACCCCCACAGTTTAGCTAGCCCACCCCTTTACATGGCTGATGGATGTCCACCGTCCCTATAATTTTATTACAACCGTCTGTGTATAGGAGGTGCGGGCGGCTGAGCCATGGTGTGGTGAAGCCCTCCTGATGCATTGTTGCCTACTTTAAAGACCCGACTATCTTAACTATACTTCCCACAGATCAATTCAATGCCCTAAGAGTTAAGGCCGCCGTTGTTATCATTGAACAGGTATGAAATGTGACTCCTAGGCCAACAAACAAAGTCCTATGAGGCTCATGGGTTCAGCTTGGGTCCATGTTTTTTCTTTTGGTAAAAAGGGGTGTCCGAGTCCCTTATACCTAAGCGCAACCCGTCTCTTAGGGCACCGCATCCTGCCGCCAAACCCCTCGGATGCATACATAACTCACGCAACATCCGCACGGGTTAAATCGAGATATAATTCCTGTGAGTGGCTAACGGAGTGGGGGTTCAAACTTTCCGTCCATATCAACCCAGCTCGCAAACCTGCGGTTGAAACTTTCACCCCTCCCCATGCTCAAAAAGCCAAAAGCCAAAAGTCAAAAGCCAACATATAAGCCTCTCATCACTTTCGAGGCGCCTCCGCTCGTCCGATTTCACAGCGCGCTCCCGCTGCTTCTTGTCATAACTCCGACTAGAAACCCTTCTGCTCCGATCTCAACTTTCCGATCGCGATTCCAGCCGCCGGCGGTGTCGCCTCTATATCGTGCCCTGCCGTGGGGTTTCCACTTCCGACTTGCTCTCGATTCTCCGCCATGACCTTGCCCCTTCCTTAGGGCAGAGCTGGTAACGAATCTCACGACGTAAGTGGAAACGATTTAATTTGTACATGAAAGTTCAATCCTCTGCAATGCATTTGATGTTTTATTGCGTTTCTTGAAGTATGAAATGCTTCAAAATTTTCATTAAGGGCATAAGTCACGACCTTTGAAATGTTATTTAAAGTAAATGATGCCAATGTCTTCTGTGGTATGGAGTCTGTGATTAAGGTATTGCTTAAATGAGTGTATATATGGTCGAACTCAGTTTGATTTTACTGCTGCAGAGCTTCTGAAGGATTTGTTAAGTGTTAATTTTGATGATTTATTGCAATTTAAGTGAGAATACTGTAATTGCAAGTAGATATATGTCAGGAACTTTGAAGTGTTATGTTTGATGATTTATTACTTCTGAAGTGAGATTACTGTATATTTGTATGTAGATATAATGCTAGTGACTTCTGTAAAAGGGATTTTGTTATTAAAGTATTGCTTCTATGAGTGTATATGTGTTGAAAGTCAGTTGGATTTTAAAAGTCAGTTGGATTTTACTGCTGCAGAATTTCTGAAAGTTGGATACTCTTCAAGATCTTTCAAGCTGCTACTTTGGATCGTTTAGGCCTTGGTGGAGATCTCGGCTTCTCCAATGACTGGGCTTCTCAATGTAATTATTTCCTAGTGCCTATAACTTTCTTATTTATTGATCAGTTATGAGGTGAGAATTTCTCTGTTGCGTGGAAAACGCAAATGGCCTCATTCACTTGGGATGCATATTTGCACCTTAACTTCTCTTTTTTCCATTGGAATTTAACTTGTGAGTTGGATGTGTCTGAAGAATATATTAATTAGGAATTTATATAGAGTCTTCACCCTCTTGTCGTGTTACTGTTTTTCATATGTGACAGCCACTTGCTGTTACTCTTAGGTGGGGCAGACAATCTTTTTTCACAAATTTGTGTAGTTAACGGTGTCTACCGCTGCGCTATAGGTTTTGGTCACTTTAATTATTTGAAAGTTTCTGTTAGGATACAAATGAAGTAATTAACCGGACATGACGGCTCCCACCTATTGGTGATCCTGCTAGTTTGGTCCTTCGAAAGTCTGCTGTCTAGTGTAGAAGCAATATACATTCACTTGATTCTTATATCGTAATTGTATCACTCTGTAGAGTAGCAGATGCCGGATACTGGTTTCCTGTAGGCTTGGTGATGCATTTGTTTACGGACGGGAGTAAATACCTGTTGATGGTTTATGTAACTGTATTTTGTATGAGCTTGATAACTTTCTGCATTTCATTGATGCGCCTGCTGAAAGTGATTTCCGGTGATGTATCCTTGTGTATGTCGAAGTGCTTCCTATACTTTGTTCATGGTTAGTTTTTCTTTTGGGCGTAAGGGTTCACGCTCGATCATTTTTTTTAGGGGGGGGGGGGGATGTTCCGAGTCAGCTTCACATCTCAACTTTTGACAGTGTAAATTGACGTTTTGCTTTTGCTAAATTTTGATGCAGTCAAACCTGAATGGCTCAAATTCCAATCTGTTAGATTCGTCAGGTCGACCTTTCACTACCCAATTTTCTGCTCAATCTGCTACAAATCCTGTTTTCCATCATTCTGGTGAGTGTTTATGATGTAGTCTCCTGTTTTATTTGGCCAATAAGTATGGACAGGAAGTAACCAGTAATTGTATGGCATGTTTTGATGAGCAGGAGCAATGCAAGGGCTACATAACATTCACGGGACCTTCAATGTTCCCAACATGCCAGTCTCACTTGCATCAAGAAATTCAGCAATGGTTGGTGTTCCTTCCAGTGGAGTTCAGCAGCCTGGAGGAAGTCTTTCCAGTGGAAGATTTGTGTCAAATAATCTTCCCATGGCACTGTCTCAGGTTGCTTTCATGCCAAGTTTGCTCACAACTTGTACAACAACTGTTATTTCAAGATCTCTAATTTCTTTCTGCTTTTTAAAATTTGATATAGATATCCCCTAGTAATTCACATGGACATTCAGCTGTTACGAATAGAGGAGGTAAAAAAACTACAGATGTTGCAGTAGTCTTTCTATTATTGGTAGTTACACTCGAATTCATGTGTTAGCGACGTGAGTGAGTTTATTGCTAACAATGTTCCTGTTACAGGTTTGGGGGTGTCACCTATGTTGGGGAACACAGGCGCTAGAATCACAAGTTCAATGGGAAATATTGTTGGAGGTGGCAGCAACATTGGAAGGAACTTAGGTGCTGGAGGAGGTTTATCCGTGCCTGGTCTGACTTCACGGATAAATTTATCTGCAAACGGTGGATCAGGGAGTCTTGGGGTGCAAGCACAGAGTAGACTTATGAGTGGTGTGCTTCAACAAGGTGTGTCGCATGGGGTCATTATATTTTTTTTGTTTCAAAGTTTGATAGTGAGATATTATTTCTCACGGCACTAGCTTAAGGAGTCAATAACCACGAAATTGAGATCAATATGGAAGTACATATTAGTAAGCAATTTAGGTGTTCAGGGAACTCCCTCACGGGGCAACAAGGCAGTGAATATTTATAATTTCGCTTAACATTAACCAACTGACTGCAGTTGTGGATACTGCATACTAAATGAAGATTTTTTAATCCTGGGCATTTGTGAGTAAAAATCTTGGTGGTTTTCTTGCTGTGAATGAAATGTGATTTTTTAATATTTATGACGTCTTTTGTAAACTCCTTCTCTCTCTTAAACACACACCATTATACTTTCCCATTTTTACTGGTGTGTCGCACTTTTCAGCCCCACAGGTGATTTCCATGCTTGGAAATTCTTATCCAACTTCTGGAGGACAGTTGACACAAAGCCAAGTTCAAGCAGGCAACAATACATTGAGCTCTATGGGAGTCTTGAATGATCCAAGCTCAAATGACAACTCTCCATTTGACCTGAACGATTTCCCTCAGTTGACAGGTCGCCCAAGTTCTGCTGGGGGCCCTCCTGGACAATTAAGTGTGCTGCCAACTGTAGTATAACTTGGTTGCGCTATTTGTTAGCATTTCTTCGGTGTCTTTTCTTGTAACGAATTATTTATTAGCCTATGCTGTATACCTGCAGGTTCTCTCCGCAAGCAAGGTGTTGGTGTAAGTTCTTTAGTTCAGCAGAACCAAGAATTTAGCATCCAAAACGAGGATTTTCCTGCTTTACCAGGTTTTAAAGGTGTGTTTAAATTACACACCGTCGCCTGCAATTGCTTTCTTGTATATGTTACTATTTAGGTTGTTTGCAATTGCTTTCATGTATATGTTACTATTTAGGTTGTCTTATATTTTACTAATGCAGGCAACAACAATGACTTTGCTACCATGGATTTGCATCACAAAGAGCAACAACTTCATGATAATGCTGTGTCAATGATGCAAAATCAGCAGTTTCCAGTGAGTACTTGATTTGTGGCTTATGCGAATAATAATTTTGATTTAAAAATGTTTAATTTGATGCAGATGACAAGATCTGCTGGCTTCAGCTTAGGAGCGGCTTATTCATCTCACCGCCAACAGCAACAGCAACAGCAGCAGCAACAACATGCTTCTTCTGTCAGTGGCTCTGGTGGTGTTTCCTTTCCATCTGCTAACAGCCAGGACCATCTTCACATGCATGGAGGATCTGATCTATTCCCTTCTTCATTTCACAGACAGGTAGCATTTTCGTCTTGTCTTTTTGACAAAGTGATGTCTTTTATAAGACATGAAGTTGATACTTCCATGGAAGAAGGATAATTTTTTCTACATTGTAGTTATTATCCTGTTGTTTTCACATTGGCTATTTAGGTTCAAACTAGTGGACCCCTTAGCATTGGATTAAGGCCTCTCAGTTCTGCAAACTCTGTTTCCGGAATGGGATCTTATGACCAATTTGTTCAGCAATATCAACAACAAATGCACAATCAGTCACAAATCCGATTGCAGCAGCATATATCCGCATCTGCTACCCAGTCATATAGAGATCAGAGTTTGAAATCTTTACAGGGCACCACAAATCAGGCTACCCCCGTTGATAAATATGGTTTGCTGGGTTTATTGCATGTTATCAGGATGAATAATTCTGATCTTGCATCACTTGCTTTGGGAATTGATCTGACAATGTTGGGATTGAATCTGAACTCATCCGATAACCTATATAAAACATTTGCATCTCCATGGGCTGATGGGCCCACTAAAGGAGAACCTGAGTATGTTGTGCCAGAATGTTACTATGCAGAGCAACCTCCTGCTTTACATGTATGTACTCTCTCTCTCTCTCTATTGTGTGTGTATGTATCTGCGTGTGTGTGCATGTGTGTTCAAGTAAAATGAAATCTTATTGTTAGTTTATTGTGAGCAGCGAGGATATTTCTCCAAGTTTCGACTAGACACGTTGTTTTATATATTTTACAGGTAGCCTCATTTGTTAATATCCTTTTATCATATTCATGATGCATTTGTAACCTTTTTCTTTTGTAATGTTCAGCATGCCAAAAGATGAAGCTCAGATACATGCTGCTAATGAACTGTATGCTCTCTCTCTCTCTCTCTCTCTCTCTCTCTCTCTCTCTCTCTCTCTCTCTCTCTCTTACACGTATACTTTATGCCCTTGGTTGCTGTCATTAACTTGAATTGCCGAATAACCTATATTAGTCTTTTTGTTTAAGATGCTGGAATGGCTTTTTTTAGTTTTGTTTTTCCTATTTTGTTATTAGTTTTCATTTAGGGTAAATTGCACTTAACCTCTACAAATCACAGCCAAAATGCAATTCGTGCTTTAGCTTGAAACCCTAAAATTTTCATCTCACATGCCAGGCATGATTATCCACTGATTACATCAGTGCAAAAGCAGTCATCCTGCCTCTAGTTTGTCAGCTGGGTTCCTCCTCCCAACCCACAGCTGCAGACGATGATAGTCTTACCCAAGTTTTTTATCGAAACATTAATGGGGAATCATTGAACAATGAGTCGTAGCTTTGATTCAAATCCTGGGAAAGATTTATCAAAATTGTTGAATAAATGATAAATAAATTTATTTTTCTCTTATACGTAAGAAGAAGGGTAAAATTGACTTAGAATTAAATTTTCCATTAATGCACTTGACATGATGGGGTTTTGTCCTAATTTTCAAAAGACAGAAGTTAAGTGCATTTTAGTTATAACTCATAGGGTTCAAGTGCAGTTTACCCTTTCATTTAATCACCTTGGCAAAGCTGAGATCTCAGCGAGATGGACCTTAGGTCTGTTTGGTTCATGAATTTGGCCAAATTCAAAGAAAATTTGACCCAATTCAGAAAAATTTTGCTGGGTTCCTGAGTTTGAAATTCAGTCTGAAGGTGGATCCTTCCTTAATTCAGGCTGAATTTGCAAATTCACAAATTCAGTACTCCCTCCATTTGGAATTACTTGGAAATTATCTCTGTTCGGAAATACTATGTACATTTGGCCTAGTCACGTGATTTCTTACCAAGTGATTCAGCTTCGACATGCGGGCCTTCAGCGCGAGGTTGGAGGAAAGCTTCTGCCAGGGAACAGCAAGCTCGGAGAGGACGAGGACGCGGCCGCCGGGGGCAGCGAGCATGGCTCTGTGGCGGGCCCACGCTGAGCCGAGAGGGGGGAGGCGGCGGAAGCAGTGAGTGAGGGGGTTGCAGGCGGCGAGGGTCTTGTGGGGGGAGGAGGGCTTGGGGGAGTCGACCCAGAGGTAGAGGAGGCCGGTGGAGGAGGCGACGGGGGAGGCAAGGAAGTCAAGGGGGAGGTGGACCCAACGGTCGCAGGCGGGGTCGAGGGCGAGGAGGTGAAATCCGGCGGAGGAGGAGCCACGGAGGGCGAGGAGAGGGATAGGGGGGAGGAGGGAAGGGGAGGCTAGGGTTTCAAGGAGGGGTGGCGGTGGAGAGGGGGAAGGAACTGAGGCCGGTGGAGGAGACATTTTCGGGGAGGGTTTGGCAGGATCGATGGCTGGCGGGGGAGAGGATGGGACAGGAGCGGACTTGGGAGCGGCAGAGGGGGCGGAGGCAGGGGCTTGGGCGGAGACAGTGGTGGAAGCGGCCATTGTTTCTCTTCTGTTTTTTTGCCCTGGAAACTTCGAACAGTAGAAGTATCAGAGCGACTGTGGGACAACTAGGGTTTGGAGTGGGACGGGGGGTCAGGAGAAGAAGTCACGTGACTTGCTTGTGGGCCCCATGGTCCAATAAAAAAGGCAATTTTCTCTAATATACACAGTAATTCTGAACGGAGGGAGTAATTTATAAACCAAACAGAATTCCAACTCTCTGCACTCATCTCTTAAATTCCTCGTGAATTGAGATTCAGATTCTTCTAGATGCGTGAACCAAAGAGCCCCTTAGCGAGCAAGTCCTACTTCTTTATTTGTTTTTTCGTTACTTCTTCAATAAGGGTGTTGGAGCAAAAATGATAAATAAGAGTTTTTCTTATGAGCTTACTAGTCCAAAATGTGGGTTGGACTAACTGAAGCTCCTACAACAGAAGGAAAAAAATACTGGTAAAAATTCTGAGAATAACTTAGAAAATTTCTGGTAAAGACAATTTGGAGTGACCTATTATCTACTACATCCCATATTAAGTATCCTATTTGATTTTGTAAATGAACTAAATAGGTCATTTTGAAAAACCCAATATGTCACTTAATCTGGGATGGAGTATAATTTTTTGGCTGATATGACCTGTAGTTAAGCTTCTTGTGTTAGTAGAAAGGTTAGGGAGGTGAATTCACATCACTTTTTCTACAAAATTTGCTGCACAAGTGTCTCGACCAATTGGGGCCTTTGGTTTTTAAAATTTTACTGGTGCCTTTTGAAATATGTTTTTTACTTGATGCCAAAATGTTATGTGTGTCTGGTGTTTTCAAAAGTTATTCCAACTTAAGATGATTTTCCAACTTGTTGGTTTGTTTTTAGGCATGCACGTGGATGGTTCTACTACAGAGAGCTCCGTCAGTGGCTCAGTAGGCCCCCAAATATGGAGCCATTAGTGAAGACAGCCACGTATGAGCGTGGAACCTATCATTATTTTAATGTCAACTCATGGGAGATACTTCTTAAGGTCTGCATAACCACCACTCTTTGTTTTCTTTGAATTTATTACTTGTTCATGGTTATGATGAAGAACATCTGAAGCCGAGCATCATTGCAGGAAAATATCGTGGTCCACTATGACCAAGTGGAAAAGAGACCAATCCTGCAGCATGCGTAAAGGTGCACCATAGTTTCCCATTCATTCTTGACAAGTGGCTGCATTCTTTTCTGATATTGACCACCAATTGTAAATTCCTGTGATGTAGAGAAGTTTTTGCAGTTGGGGGATTGCCTTTTTTTTCCTGTACTAACCCCCTTCCCATAGGTAATATGTAGAAAGATTTCTTATTCAATTTCATGTAGAGCAGAGCGGACTTCTATTAGATCACACGTGTCTATTGAGCTCTTCAGCATTGGTGGATTTTTAGTCGGGAAAAGAATGATTTTATTCACCTGCATTTTTAGAAATTGCAACGAGAAGATTTATGTTGCCTTAAGTGTCGTGTTAGTAGATATGCCCGAGGGAAGTTAAAAGTCTTTCTCACTTTTTTTTTGTTAAAAAGGTTGTTATTATCTTATATCATCTGAACTTGTTACATGGAATCTATATGGCAAAAGAGCAGGGGTTTAGGAGAGTTGTCTTTGAAAAGTTTAAAAACCATCAAGAAGATATCTCACAGTTGAGAAATTTGGTGGTTCGGGCTTTTGAAGACATCTCGTGGTTCGATTTTGCATCTCCCTTCTGTTCCTAGAAGTGCTAATGGTGTTGCTCACTGCATGGCATGCGCAGCACATTGGTGATTCAATGGCATGGAGTGTAGCATGCCGAGGTTTCTTGATATTTGGATTTTTGAAGAAATAATTGAATTGTGCACTCAGTACACCAAATCCCAACACCAGGCTTTGGGCTTAATTGGACAGATAAGGTCGACAAAAAGGTTACTTTTTTTTCAGTCCAATCAAAACCAAGTGTCGGGTTTGGTGTAAGTACTTGTACGAAATTTATTTCCAAAGGAGATTTTGGGATTAGGTAAGTGTGTAGATGGATAATTAGTAAAGTACCTAATGGTAACTTTATATTTAACGATATTGGTAACTTAGAGTTATGATGCTGTATTACAAAAAATGCTACTCCCTCCATCCAAAAACCAGAGGTCTCCTTGCAAAATGAGGTCAACTTCTTGCTATGTAAGGCCCACAAAATTTCAAACCCTACAACGTCATCCCACCTTCTAACCATTTCCCATTATATCATTATGCCTACTTACTTTTCACTAGGCTCTAAGCAAAAACGAGGGTATGATCATACATGATTTTTAAAATATCACATGAGGCATTTTATTCATGGATCTCAAAAATCTCAAATGTGGCCTGAATTTTTTTAAACGGAGGGAGTAGTATTTTTTGTATCCTCTTATTGCTTGATAGTCACTCCCTCTCTCTCTCTGCCTGATCACAAAGCCTCCCTACCCTAAGAAGGATCCAGTATCCACTCTGTCAGGGAAGCTGATAACTCTACACGAGTGTGGACATATACCAATGTTTTAACTGGATAGTAAGCGTGGGCCTCACAATATTGGTATATGGGCTAGCAACAACATACATTATGTAATGTAACCAGGTCCGAGATTCTTAAGGCCGAGGGACGATCTCAAAAGTCAAAACCAGTCATTCTTTTCAGGAAATTTATCTAATAATATATATTAAATTAAATAATAATAAATCGGGAAATATAAAAATTTATTTCCCGATGCGGTTATCTAATATGCCACGTAGGCACCAACGTGGCCTTACCCCTGAGCAGTTTGTTTTTACCATGACCCGAAAAGACGTCACTGGAAGAGACACCTTCCCATTGTAATGAGGAAATACGTTGTTTTAATTTACGCTTTATATTTTATTAACTAATGCATTACGTTGCTTCCACTTGTAATAAGAAAATGCATTATTTTAACTCACGATTTCTATTTTATTAAGCTTTTCAACTAAGATGTCGCTTTTATTGATACCTTAGTTTTTTTTACCGATCCAAAAAAAATAAGGTGTCATTATAAGTGATGTCTTCATATACTATTTCGTAAAAAGAGTAAAACGTCATTTCAAATGACAGTTTCAAAGTATTTTTGTTAGTTTAAAATATAATAAAATATAAAATGTTAATAGGAGATATGTTTTCCTTGTCGATCACATATGAGAGATTATGTGATTAGGTCATACTCTGTGGTTAGGTATGACTATATACTATTATTTTTTTTGTCAATCTTACTATGTCTAATTATGTAATATTTCCTTAATATATATATATATATATATGTGATTATGCCATACTCTGTGGTTAGGTATGGCCCTATAATGAGAAAACGCTCTATGATAAGGTGGAGTAAGATTGAACACAAAAAACATAGTACAAGGCAATACATAACCACAAAGTATGGCTTGATCATATAGTCTCGTGTAATGAAGAAATACTATCTGAAAATGCGGAGTAAGACTGACAAAAAAAATATGATAGCACATGGCCATGCCTAACCATATAAGGTCTCATCACATAGTCCTAATCAGTACAAGATGATACGTAACTATAAGGCCAAATCACATCGTCTCCCCATTATATGATAGACAAGGAAAACATCTCTTATATTTTATTAAATTTTTAATTATAATGTCATTTTAAATAACGTCTTAAAAAAATAAATCTCCAGAGACAAGTCTGCCGCCTTAGTTTCAAAGGGGAATTTATATAATAAATTGTAAAAAAAAATTATGAAAATTACACACTGTAGCAAATATTTGCAAAATAGGGTATCTGACAAGCCACGCAGGCGCCCGCGTGGCGCGGGCGCTTGCGTGTTTTTTTTTTAAAAACAAAACCGAAAGATGTCGGTTGAACCGACGTCTTTTATTGCCTTATGATTTTCCGTCCCATTTTAAATAGGCACCCACTTCAACGATACATATCTCTCTCATTTCTAACCCATTTTCGCCCATTTTTTTTCATTCTTCCTTATTTTTAGTGCTCTTTGTAGTCATTATGATATCATAAAGATGTTGAGCCATCACATACCATTTATAGTAGTTTTTGTAGTATTTTTTTGGATAAATAGCATGCGATAGATCATCATCTTTGCGATATCATTATGACCAGAAAGATCACTAAAAATAAGGAAGAATGAAAAAAAAGGGCAAAAATGGATAAAGAATGAGAGAGATATGCATCATTGAAGTTATCACCCATTTAAAATGGGATAGATTTGTTTTAGTGGGACAAATTTCAATCATGCATATCTATCTCATTCTTCATTCATTTTTGCCCATTTTTTTTTTCATTCTTCCTTATTTTTAGTGGTCTTTCTGGTCATAATGATATCGCAAAGATGTTGATCCATCGCATGCCATTTATCAAAAAAAATACAACAAAAATTACTATAAATGGTATGTGATGGCTCAACATCTTTATGATATCATAATGACTAGAAAGAGCACTAAAAATAAGGAAGAAAAATGGGCAAAAATGGGTTAGAAATGAGAGAGATATGTATCGTTGAAGTGAGTGCCTATTTAAAATGAGACGGAAAATCATAAGGCAGTAAAAGGCGTCGGTTCAACCGACGCCTTTCGGTTTGGTTTTAAAAAAAAAGCAACGCCACGCGGGCCCCTGCGTGGCTTGTCAGATACCCTATTTTGCAAATATTTGCTACAGTGTGTCATTTTTATAATTTTTTTATAATTTATTATATAAATTCCCTTTTTTTTAATTAGTAAAAAAAATAATACATCAATGAAAGTGACGGTTTAGGGGCCGTTTGGGGCGTGATTAAAAAAGCAAAACATCCAAAATCCAGTCTCGATATTTTATATATCCAGCATAGATATATATCCAGATGTAAAAATCCACATGGATGCTACAGTAGATATCCAAAATCCAGTCTCGATATTTTTGCAATAATCACGCCCCAAACGGCTCCTATAGATATCCAAAATCCAGTCTCTGTATTTTTGCAATAATCACCCCCCAAACGGCCCCTTGGGGCGTGATTAAAAGCAAAACATCCAGATGGGATGTTTTGCTACACTGTAGCATCTGGATATTTTATATATCCAGCTAAAACACCTCATGAGGTGTTTCAGCTGGATGTAAAAATCCACATTGATGCTACAGTATATATCCAATATCCAGTCTGGATATTTTTGCAATAATCACGCCCCAAACGGCCCCTTAGTTGAAAATTTTAACCAAATAATATGATATGTCAATTCAAAGTTTGAAACTGCGGCTTTCCGAGGAGGTCACATGTCAGCACTCGCCATTTCAACCAGCTCCCCCTCCCCGGCGCCATTCGGCTCTTCCTCCCCTTCCGCCTCCGCCTCCGCCTCCGACGAGATCGCCTCGTACGCATTTCCCTCTCACCTTCTCTTCCGCCATGGACTCCTCCAAGGTGAACTGCTAATGTCAAAGAAGAAAAGTTTGATATCTTTTTTCTGTTGTTTTCAACGCGGGGATCTGATGTGGTTTCAGGCTGATGAACCCGAGTTTTACAAGTTCGGACAGTACAAAATAAGCGTGAAGGAGGTGTCCTACACCACCCAGCTATCCTACGTCTTTGTCAACCTGAGGCCTATCTTGCCTGGTATCAAATTTTCCTTCCAATTTTGCTATTTTTACTAGTAAAGTATGGATAGATTAGAAACAAATACTATGATTACATTGAGACGCCGTTGTTGGGTTGGTGAATCATTTTTTTTAAGGATTTGGGATAGTTCGATTTGTCTGGGTAGTGCACTAGCTAGAAGGTCAGGCTTATGATTGCATCCTTGCTTTTTGTTGTGTTAATCATGTCTGTAGGTGAATTAATTTTAGTATATCAGTGTAAATTATACTAATGTGGATTGATGATTAGCCCTAAACCCTAACGTGGCTTCAAAACTGTGTTTTCTGCGTTGATGTCCCAAATTGTCTATTTTAATTTCTTTGTGTAGTACACTAGCTGAAAGCTCATGCTTAAGGTTGCATCCTTGGTTGTGGTTGTGTTAATCATGCATGTAGGTCAATAACTATCCAGATTCACTGCTTTTTGTTGATATATACTCCTTCCCTTATATTTTGATAGCCCTATTTGGTTTTTCAAATTGACCTGATTTTATTTCATTTTGCAATATGCAAATAGTAGGACTGTTAATATGGAACAGAGGGAGTATTTCTTACTTTTATAAATTTAGTATTTTCATTGTCAATTATATAAATGTTGCTTAGTTATAAACCCTATACCCTGATGCGGCTACTAAACTGTTTTTGCAGCATTGATGACCCAATCTGTCTAGTTCAATTTGTTGTGTACACTAGCTGAAAGCTCATGCCCACCCTCATAATTGCATCCTTACTTGTGGTCTGCAGATCAATAACTGTCTAAATTACCAATCTCTGATACTATATAGTATTACTTGTTTTTTTACATTTTAGTATCTTTATCAAATAGTGTAGTTTACTTTGTTTGTGTAGTACACTAGCTGAAAGTTCAAGCTCATGATTGATTTTTTTTATTTGTTTGCAATTTATTATGTCAGTGGCTCGCTCTTTTTTTTATTCATTTTCTTCAATTTGCCAAATATATCTTATATCTTTTCCTCTTTCTCTAAATATGCAGGTCATATCCTTTTTACTTCGCGCTCCATATCATTTCAATTGTTTCAACAAAAAAAGGACCTTTATGGCTCAACCACTTACATCTAAAAGCTTCAGTCACTCTTGGGCTATCTGTTTCATAGAAGAATTTTTTCAAGTTGGAAAGGAAAGTGACCATCACTTGGTTGCTATCACTGTGGAAAGTCCTATTGACTGGTGTTTGTTATTGCCTTAGAGAACCCCTTTGAACAGACCTGCGCCTATCATACTTATGGTTGCAATATTGCACACCAAAGACCCATTCACAACTGTATGTTGATATGGTAAATGCAGGTCTCTGTAGAGCCTGCAGCTGCAGTGAAATCATTTTTTATATATTTGTCAATCATATCTACATGGCTTATGATCTGGTGGATAGATATAACATATAGATAGAGCATGATGATATTTTATTTGTAGATACCCTCACATATATCCTTGGAGACATGCTATCTGATACCTGACTACTCAGTAAATTGCTAGACTAAGACGTGGATGTGTGCCTGTAGCTTTGCATTTGAATTCTTAGTGATATTTACATGCATATAAATATCCTCTCATGAGATTATGTAGAACATAGGCACTCTGCAATTTGGTTTACTTAACAGTGTCCACATGTACTAGTATGCCCCAAACGTGAAGTAGTGCGTGTTGTTGATCTTACCCCTGAAGAGACGAGTGATCTATGGCTCACTGCACAAAAGGTTGGAGGTCAACTTGAACACCACTATGGTGCAACATCTCTTACATTCGGTATACAGGTAGAATCTGCTCAAGTGTTATCTTTTCATTCTCTTTTCTTCACTAATGTCCTTTCAAAAGTTCCCATTACAAAAGCTTTCTACAACTACAAGTAATGGACAAGGTTTTTAAGGTATAATGTTATTGAATTTTCTTGTTTTAAATTGTACTCCTTTTAGATGACTGAGGGGGATATCAATAATTAAGTAGCGCCTTCCCCCAAGAGGGTCAAGGGAGATGATTGACTAAAAATTGCTTTGAGTTTTACAGAGGCATAGACGTTGGGCATTTAAGAAGTTCATGAATCAAAATAGTATATATTTTAAAGTTTATGTTGGATTGGGATGAATTCACATGATGTAAGAATGTAATTCTTGTGACAGAAAAAGAATATGATACTCAGATCTTAAATTCGAACGACTTCAAGAATTCCTTTTAGTAGTCATTGGAGATTTGGATTTGGACCTTATTTGAATAAATATAAAAAAACATCTAGAATGTTAGTTATTTGTGTTTAAACTATATACTGATTTTCTAATTTAACTTTTGTCATGTAAATATAATCATTATAATAACATTCAAGTCCAGCACATAAGGTTAGTATAACGTTATTATTATTTATTACATGTTCATATTACTGTTGTTTGGACGAAGCGCACAAGAACATTACATGATTGGTGCCAATGGCTAGTAAATGCTGACCTTGGCCTAGCAGTCATAGCCGATGGCTTTCCATGGTTCTGATCAAGATGCTAGTAGAGAATACCAAATAAGGTTTTACCTCATTTTTTTAGATTTTTTAGAATACCAAATATCCAGGTGCCAAATTTCATATTAACAATGTTTAAGAGTAGGAAAACAATGTAAGTTTTTATAATTGCCTGTAGTTACGTCTATCCCTAGATTTTGTCTCTGGTAAGACAAATATCAAACAGCTCAACTCTACATCTAAGTGTAAATCTGTCCTTAATTTTGATTGACAGCCTCTTAATTCTAAATATTTTGTGTATCTAACACCTTGTTTAGTCTATACTTGTCTAATGAACCATTATGTACGGGATTTTGTTGGCTCTTCAGGATGGTCCCCAGGCAGGGCAGACAGTGCCCCATGTCCACATCCATATTGTGCCCAGAAGAGCTAATGACTTCGAGAACAATGATGAGATCTATGTAGAGGTAAGAAATAATGCTTACTACATTATGCTTCAGTTTTTTTCTAAACCACATCATGTGCAAGACTACCTTTAATGGGTTTTTCTGGCAAGAGAGCACCAGATGTGTGTACAATTTTGCAGTAATTTTCATTTTCTTTCACTAGATGGATATAAAGGAAAGGGAGCTGAAGGCTAGGCTGGATTTGGACAAGGAAAGGAAAGACAGAACAAGGGAAGAAATGGCTCAAGAGGCAGATGAACTTCGTGCACTTTTCTGTTAGGATTTTGAGCACATTCCATTTAGATATTTTTTTAAAAAAAACTGAGATAATCATTTTTCAAGTAGATACAACTTGTTCTCATGGGAAAACTTTTCACGAGAAGGGCATATCCACAATTTCTTTCTCCCTATGAACCTATTCTCCTCATAGGAAAACTACATCCTCGAAAGATTTCATTATTCTCGAATCTTTTAATCAAGAATCAGGATGGAGCTTACTTTTTGTCAGAAAAATGTGTCTTCACCCCCTAAATGACTTAGGTGTCTCCAGAAGCTCCAAGGAGTAGAGGTGATGCAGTGATTTGAAGTTTTTGATGTCTTCTATTGTTAAGAGCTTGTCTATATGACCATGTAAATGAGCTGGACGTGTGTTATAGAGAGTGAATTTGGCATATTCATTCGGTTTAAACAGGTTTTTTAGGTCGGGGCTAGAATCAGATTGATTCCTTCCCATTTAGAACGGTGGACTTATTTAAGTGAATAGTGAATATAATGTGAGTTGCGTTATTTGCTTGTGGGGTTTGTTGAAGATGACAAAAAAACGCATGCTACACCGGATTATAGTCAAAAGCAAACGGAAAAGATTGCCGCCTCCCCCAAATCAAGATGGGCATAGAGTGTGATTTATCTGATCTTTTCTGGTATTGATTTGATATGAAACAGTGATATGTCTCTGGAATAATCAAGTTACAAGAAAAAGGAATTTTCTGGCAAAATATTTTAAGGAATTGGCCTTTGTGTATTTGTCTTGCACATGCCTTAGGCCTTTTAAAATGAAGGGAATGGTTGCTGAGCTCCGTCTCTATGTGTTATATGTCATTTTCATAGTATCTCATTCACCTAATTTAAGATTGCATTTTTTACGTCCAATATGGACCGTGGTCGTGGTCTATCTAATACTAAAATTGTTTTGTGAATTGTAGCCATAGGAGGGTTGCTTCGGATTCACCTTCTCCCTTCCCTTGGAACTTTCTTTCTTTTTCTTTGTTGTTGTTCTTTTTCGGCTAAACTTCACAGGCAACTTCCATCAATCTTGATCCCACAGCTCAGACTAAGGGCAGACAAGCACAGGGGCATGCAAACCGCCTTCCCCCCCTTTGTGTTAATGGATGTCCAAAATCAAACTTGCATGGCCAAAATGTGCATGGGCTGGATACATATAAACGGGGCTTTATTATATGGGAAGGGTTTACATGAGATCGTTCTCATATAAGGAGCATGAGGCCAATCTTTATAGCCGTTGGATTCCGATCAGAGGATGAATATTAAATCAGTGGGTAGGTAAGTGTGTCACATCAGGGGGTGGGTGAGATCATTATGACTATTTATAGCCGTTAGATCAAGATCTAAGGGCTACGATTTAAAGTGGCCTCATATAAGCTATATGAGAGCGATCTCATTTAAACTTTTCCCTTATATATTCATATAACTCTTCAATGTAGTTGGTTAGTACAAACGCCAAACAACTTGCATATGTGGAAAAGAAACATTGCGTTGAAGTATTCTATTGAGACATACAAGCAATTTTTTTCTATTGAAAATATTAACACAAGTGATGGTCTCTAGTAGCTTTGCAGACCCCATTTCAGTTTCTCGTATCCCTAAACCATTTCCATATAATTACAAAAAAAAAATAGGCACTAATGGTTTGCGACAAATGCGATCTATAATGATAATGAAAGCCATTATCAATTCAGTACTAAATCCGGGTTGAATGACCAAGCTGAATACATCTTCGCTTAGCAAAATTGTGGATTTAACTCTCTTCCTAGATATTTCAGCCACCACCTCACCAGTTGCAGAGAGAATCTTGCAATTCCTTCTCCTGAAGCTGCCTTTGATTCGAAAATCTGGTGTTGTTCGCCTCCTCAATCCACCCATGTAAACTTCAGCTTCATCATTCTTCTGAAATGCTGATCGTCGCTTTAATGAGAAAACTGGAATTACTGGTTTAGAATTTGAGTCTCCATCTCCTTCAAATGCATTCCATTGGTAGCATGCACTCAAAATCTGTCCATATAGATTGTCACGTGAGTTAATGTATAAGCTTTGAATGTGCATTTGTTACATAAAAGAATAGAACTGAAAAGATAAATTCAATCTAAAGACTATAATTGTTCTATCAAATGTATAACCCACCAGCATGCTTAATTCAACTTATAATGCAATAATATTCTACAAAAAATAACTAATGCATGTTACGTGCATGAGTTCATGAGCTGTTCAACCAGTGAAGCTCTTAATGTCCCCTCAAAGAATAGGATCCTTTGAAAGACTCAAAGTTGACCATGAATGTGACATAGATCTACCATAAGCTTTTGCAAAGTGGTCCTAGACCTTTTTAGCGTAAACATTGGCTGCTAAGACCTAATGACCATTGAAGTCCAAAAAGTTTCTCTAGATGCTGACCTGTGGTCTTAGAGTTAGCAAGGGGCTCCCTTGTCCATCCATTAGAACAACCCTTCCAGTGAAACATCGGCTTCTCCTTGAGTAGTTGTCAACTCGAAAGACCAACTTTCCTTGTTTGTCAAACACTGAGAATCCATCTGTCCCCTGGAATGCCATGCTTGATTTCTTCCACACTGTTAGAACACAAGGACCAGCAGCCTTGGCAGACTCATCCCTTGGCACCCACCTAGTCTGTGCGGGGTGTATCCTAGACATTGCCATGGACGACTCGAAGAAGAAGATGAGTTTCTTGGCTTGACAATATGCATGGAATGTGAGAAAGGAGGAGGGCTTTTTAATGCAGAAAAAGGGATCTATGGGGGGGAGGACGTGGAAAGGAGGGCCACTTGGGGGACTATATGGTTTGTTTAGGGAGTTTTGTAGTGGATTACACGAGAGTGAACGAGAGCCTACGTGGGTTTTTGGAACTTTATTGCCGCCTACTGGAGAAATCGAAGAGATTCCATGGCTGTTCCATTACAAAGTGGGAAGAGTGCTGGCCTCATGTTAGGTTCATTCACCATCTCATGATGGATATCTAGATGCTCACCTTCTTCCGTACTCCACTACATTCATAGTTGTACATATATGCTTTTTGGGCAACATAGTTGCAAAGGTTTTTATGGAATGAGACTTTCTCTAAAATTTTTTTCTTTTCTTGGTTATGAATGGGACATTCCTTTATTTGTGAAGGAAAAAGTTTTTTTTTATATCAATAAGGCATATGTCACTGACAGTTTATGGCAACAATAGTTGGCAAGTGTAAATAAGAGTGATCAGGATGTACTTAATGAGCTGTAATGGAAGTGATAAATGAAGAAAAGAAAGTTCTCTGATTATAACTTATAAGGTTGGAAATGTTTCACTGATCTATTGTGCTAATAATAGTTGGCAAGTATGGATAAAGAGTGATTAATTAGAATGTACTCAGTCTGTCCCATATTGCGTCCTATTTGGTTTTTCAACATGAATTCTTTTTTTTTAACATGAATTTTCACATTATTATAGAACCCTTATTATGGGATATTGGATGGAGTATATCATAAATTGTGTTGTATACACTAGCTTGCTTAGAGGTCGGTAAGCTTACGTAGAGTAAATAGAATTGAGTGCATGTTTATCTATTTAATGAAGTAACGTTAAACAAAGTTTGAAGGTGTGATTCTAGTATCTTTTGGTCGGAAATTTTCGTCTAAATCATTCTGCTTTTCCACTCCTTTACGGCTTAACTTTTTGCTTAAAGTTCTAGTGTCGAGAGTTACGCTCGCTTGAGTCAATAACCGGGTACGTAATTACTGCTGTTACTCTGATAGTCTGATGTATGCATGATCATTCTTCAACATAAATCAAGTTGCTTTAGTAACTTTCAAAAGTAAAACCATGAGCTCAGTTGCCTTAGTTTCCGACATCAATTCAAACAGCAGTAGCCGCATAAATTTCGCAATTAAAGTAAGATAAAAATGGCAAGTGGGAGATGGATTTCCAATTATCTATTTGTTCTGGCTTACCGCCACCCGATAGTCTAAATTATATATTGGTCTAATTACTACTAGCATTTTAATTTAGTGCCCCTAGTTTTTATGTTTCTAGTCTCCATCACTTCATGGTCGCTAGCAAAATGAAATTATATGGTTGCATATATATATATATATATATATATATATAGAGAGAGAGAGAGAGAGAGAGAGAGAGAGAAAGAAAGAAAGAGACCCGCTTATATGAGAGCATGAGAACAGTTTTTTTGGCCATTGGATTCTAATCCGACGGTGGGTATC
Source organism: Houttuynia cordata (assembly GCA_039654745.1). Lineage (NCBI taxonomy): Eukaryota > Viridiplantae > Streptophyta > Magnoliopsida > Piperales > Saururaceae > Houttuynia > Houttuynia cordata. The sequence continues at coordinate 22,093,933 of CM077509.1, forward strand.
AAATTAGTGGGTGAGTGAGTGTGAACCGTTACTCACCCTTGTAGCCGTCAGATCAAGATCCAACGGCTACGACTTGAACTTGCCTCATATAAGCCAAATGAGAGCAATCTCATTTAAACTTTTTCCTATATATATACAATACTTAAAATGGAATTTAACTAAAAATAATAATAAGCAAGCTCGTTTACGCAAAAATGACACCACTAAGGACAGAATTAGGTGAAACTCAATTGTCTAAGGAATGTTTCTAGTCATGCCCAAATTCTTAACTCGTCCTTTGATGCTGATCTATCTCCAAATATTTTATCTTCTATCGTACGTGAGTATGACTACGCAATTCTTCATGTAGTGGACATGAAAATAAACATGTCTTTTGGCAAGGATAAAGCCACATAATGACCTTTATGTCATGTTCCACAAAGCTGGCTACACACTTGAAAGTTGAAACCATAAGGCAATACTTCACATCACCCATTGGCTCATGGCAATATTTAGTTTAGTTTTTATGGTCGGCCACATCCTATGGATAAGCTAAACACAAAAGCAATTTTTTATGATTGAAACTCATTTGTCAAATCGGCCGAGCTAGTGTTCTCAACTGTTGCTGATTGGCTGGCCCAAGGATAATTACTTGGCTTAGAACATAATCAAATTGAAGTTCTCCACTAGGTTGACATGGAGCCACTTTCATGGCTGCCCAATGTTGTATATGACTGGAAGTGGCACCCGGAAGGTACTGAAAATGACTCCAAGATAGGGAGATAAGAGAGGTACACCATAACAGACCACTTGTACGAGATTGGCAGGGTTAAGAACTGGGTGCGCACTCAAATTGACAAAGAGTCAGACTTGCCACCCTCTTTTTATATGCATGTGCTAGAAAATGGGGTGGCGGTCTTCTTCCTGGACTGACTTCCAAGCGCTGGATAGCACTATAGAACAAATCTTTTCATAAGGGAGGACTTTGTGCAAATGATTTTGCTTAGCACAATATGAATTAATCTCAAAGTCAACCATGCAAAAGGATTTAGAATGTTAATATAGAAATTAATACACTAGTTAAATCGGATTTGCACTTCACAGTTCCTGAGCCGGCCGGACTACTTTAGTAAGTTGCAAGGTTTGCACTAATTTAGCTCATATTCTGAGGCTGGTCGTAGGCCGGCTTATGATTTAGGGGCAGTATAGAAAGCTAATCTTAATAAATCCGTATTTCATCAGGTAATACATCCTTAGTCCTCTATTAAGGATTCCATTTGGTTTTCAAAATGTGCTTCATCTTGAAACCCGTATTAATATTGGATGGATGGAGGAAGTTCATTAAAACCCATTTGGTTTTAATGAATATACGTAATTCAAGAGGAATTTTGTTGGTAAGCTAATGGTGCAATAAAAGCCAATAACAACCATTCCGAGCAAATCTGATCTCAAGGTACATGCAATATGAAGGGCTTCCAATGGACAGATTATGGTTAAGACTCCTTCCATTACCATAACTCTTTTCGAAATTTTTACCCACAACCATTCTGTCACTGTAGGACCTATTCCATAATCGTTCTATTAACCATTATCCATCGAGTTACGTGGTTAACCATTACTTGTTTGTCTGGTATTTTTAGATTTTATCCACTTAACTTAAAAACTCCAGTTCATCTAGGAAATAGTAATTATTATCTTCAATTGGTGTTAATCCGTAATGCTCTTCTTTGTTTAACATAATTTGAACTTCCCTTCCCAAAAAAAAAGCCAAAAAACGCTTGAAAAGAGACAATGAGCCTATTTTTATGAAAATAACCATATATAATTACAGAAAAGAGTTGGATTTACAAAATAAGTGCACAAATTTTTAAGGAAAGTGTTCAATAAACTATAATTATTCCTTCTAAGGTATACGGTTTAAGGTTATTCACATTGTAGTAAATAAAATTTATCTAAGTCGGCCCCATCTCTATTAGAAAATTTATCTTGATTTTAAAATCGGCCGCCTATCCTGCCACCCGGCTTATTTGCAGGCGCCCCCAAATTGTCAGCTTGTTATGGTAAGTAGTAAAAATATGGAGAATTTATTAAATAATACTTAAAAAAATATCGATGGGGAATATTGTTCAAAATATTTCCCGATATGGATATTTGACGAGTCACGCAGACACCAGCGTGGCAGGATGAATGAAAAAAATGAATGAAAACGGATCAGAAATGAAAGAGATGTACATATTTAAAATTTGTCCCACTAAAATAGCTAAAAATAATAGAAGTTTCATTCCGACGCCTTTCGGGTCAATTTTTTTAAAAAAAACTACGCAGGCGCTAGCATGGCTCGTGAGATACCCAGATCGAGAAATATTTTGAACAGTGTTCCGGATCGGTAATTTTTTTTAGTATTATTTAATAAATTCCCCTAAAAATATTCGATGTTATTTCATCTTCTAGGGGCACCCATGCTATGAGAAGGTGTTTTGCATGGCCCCCAACAGAGACCCACCTATTTTCCTCCATCCTTGGGGCACCCAATGGTTAAAAGAGGAAAAGTAAAATAACAGTAAGTTTCATTGGATATGTAATCCCCCAAATTAAGCTTCCTCAATATAGAAAATTTGAAGACCAAAATGTTAAAAAATAAAACGCTACAGAAGGCTGCCTGCAGTTGTGCCTGTTTTGGCAGTCACATTGTACAAATTTTGTTTTTTCCTTCCATGTCCCAAAATCTCTTGTCCATCGACCTGCTTCTTGTCTCTTCAATTATGCATACAACGCATCCAGTCACACAAGTATTTGTTGCATGCCCTTCGTCTTCTGCTCTAGTCCTCTGCTAACACCCTCATTGGCATGTTGAGCATCAATATAGTCTATGTGGACTTGATGATGGCCGTGGTCGGCACATATGCCACTTTGGGTGAAGTCTGGTATGCCATCCCTTCCCGAACTCCAACTTTCTCCGCCTCGGCCGTAATGACATTCCGCTGCCACTCCACCAGCTACCACGCTTCATTGAGGGTATGCCCAACACAGAAAGTAGATGGGTGGGTGCCCACGCTCCCAATTGAAAAAAAGAGAGTGGCCCTTCAATTGGAAAAAAATGGCTAGTATTTCTCTCCCTCATATGTGTGCCCCTGCAAAACATAAATAAAATAGATGGGGACCCCTGTGTGGCAGGATAGGCAGCCATTAAAATCTTCTATGCTTCATCTTGAAGAAATATGCTTCCATCAAATTTGGAAAGTAATTACGGCCAATGTAATAAAAAAATATAGAGTTCATAGTTCTATTGCTTGTTTCTTTCTTTCAGTAGAATGTATTAGATGGTAAATGTCTTTTGATTGTATTTTCACAAACTATTTTGTTTCAGTCGCAGGTTTAGACTGCTATATTGGTATTTCACACTTTTTCCCTATATGAACTTTGTTCAGTCTTGTTCATTAATAATTGAAATGAAAGTCTTTATATCCGGTGCAGCATTTTGTCAAGAGGTACGCGGATCAATTTCTTGAGCATGGTAGCCAAGAAGCAGCAGGCAAAAGGGAACTGCCTCTCTCTTGTGTGTGCCAAATACACTCCCCTTATCAAAGTGAGAAGAGAAAAAAAAAAATTGGAGAGAAATGATATGGAAGAGTTTGTTGCTCTCTGGTTGTATGAAATTTTTTTGTTGACATGCCCCCTCCATTTATTGTTTGTATATAGACTGGAGGTGGTCATATGAAAGTTTCTTGTTGACACCTTGCTACATTTTAAAGCTGGTGTCAATATGGTGTACATACATTTTGATCATGTTGTAGATGTCAAGATGATGTATCTCTCTGTTTTTTTGAGATTGGGAGATGAGAAGAAGTGGTGGCACTGTTTTTGGAGAAGGGCGCTGGGGGTCGGAGGAGGAGGAGGAGCTGCCGGAGAAGGGTACCACAACGGAGAAGACCACGGGGGAGGGAGATATTCTTTCTGAAGAGGGGTTTTTTATGTGTCCGGTCCATAGTCCATATCGACAGTCCCGGACATAAACGAACCAACGGATACGGATATCCTTGAACACCCCTATGTATGACCGTAGAAAAAGTCCCCACACACACGCAAGCACGAGCCGAGACATTCAGAGCCACGCGCAGGGCGGGCAACAACCCTGCCTACCTCCTTCTATTAATGCAATGCTTGCTCTTGGAGAAAGACTCGTGCCTATCACAGGATTTTTTTTTTTGTTATTTATTCAAATGTTAAAAACACACAAGTGGCCCCCATTGAAAATAATATGTAAAGGGAAAAACCTAGCCCAGTTGCATTGTAGTCGGACAGCCGTCAGATCAATGGGCCCTACATGAGCCCCATGTGATCTGACGGCTACTTGCCTACTGGCGCTACAGCGCAGGCTAAGCCTACTCTACCTATTTTTTTTGGCTATATAATATTCCCTCCGTCCAACATTACCTGGCTAGATTAAAATCCAGACAGGTACTATTGCAGGGAGCAAGGAATGAGTGGGCTTCTGAGATGCTCGGGCAGAAAAAGAAAAAAAAAAGCGGGAAATGAAAAGCTCGCTTTCCTCCCTCCAAAAGCCAAAGCGGCTGCTGTGAGCTGCCGTCTGCCGAACACCCGCAGGTGAAGGGCTGAGAAGACATGGAGGCGGTTCTAAAGGTAGTCTCTTTCAAAGCCCACAATCCCACCTTCCTGAAAGCTTCTTCCTTCATTTCAAAAAAATTCATTTGTTTCTTGTTTCCTGGGAAACAGCATGATCCTAGCTAAATCCATAAACTTGGTCTTTTGTTTTTCCATTTCAAGTTGTTCTTAGTGTTCCCATTTTTAGTACTTGCTGCATTGCTCGAAAGGTGTAATCTTTTTCATTCTTTCCGAATTGTACCTGTTGTATTTGGAAGTGGCAGGAATAATTTTGATAGAAATTGTTTATTTGTCTGACCGGCATATATCATTTCTGTACAATGCAGAAGTACTTTGGGTATGCAGCTTTCCGGGCATCACAAAAAGAGGTTATAAATGAAGTATTATGTGGAAAGGACTGCTTGGTGGTCATGGCCACTGGAAGTGGGAAGTCTCTTTGGTACGTTGTTCGACTTAGTGGTTGTTAATCTTATGACACTACGTGTAGAACTAGTTTAGTGTGATTTACTAGGTGCATCTCCTCATATAAGCGTGCAGTTAATTGGGTATCGTACTGGAAGAAAGTCTATCCTACATTTGTATGTAATGTAGGGTAAGAGATGGTTAGGTTGGACCAGATTCTGTGAAACAGGGTAATTAGTCTAGAGTTGCTGAGTTTGTGAAAGGAATAGCAACCCGAGGTGGTTTACGAGAAAGACGTGCTAAACAAACTGAAGGGAGGGGAGGATTTATCTGGAGGCCCATAAATATGGGCATTTTATAAGTGGACAGTGTGTTGGGTGAGAAACATGTATCATACATGTCTGATGTCTCCAATAAATTTGAGGATTTAAGATGGATGTGGGGAAAGAATTGATAAACAGTATTCGAAATTGTGTATCAAAGAAATTTGAGGTTGCATCAATAGGGTGATGAAGGAAGGCGAAGTTAAACACATTCAATAAAGAAGTCTGACAGCAGTATTAAATGGATACACACAGAGGTTTCAATATTTGTCTGAAAGAGAGAGGGGAAGATCAAGGAGAACGTGGTTGGAATTAGTAAAAGACATAGCTATAATATTCTTTGAACCTTGATAAGGCATGTCAATGAGCTTAATGGCTAAACATATTTTTTACTGTTTGATCCAATCCTGTAGTAAACCGTCATAGAGTGTATCCCTAAAACTCAATCTTAACTAAACAATATCTATAAAGTTGTTGGCTATCTCTTATGCTTCGTCATTGTTACATAGTTTTCTAGTTTTGTATTTTATATACTTTGGCCCAAGATATTTACCTACACATGGTACCTTCCTTAGATGTGTGGCACCTGCTAACTCATGGTGTTACACTCCACTTCTAAAGAAAATACAGACAGGCATGCTGTATTTAAAATATTTTGCCTCCAAATCATGATTTAAGTTTTAACCTGTTTAAGTTGTTGAAAAATTATTGTCGTACTTGCTTTGCTATCCAGCTATCAGCTTCCACCCCTAATTACGGGGAAGACTGCTGTAGTCATAAGCCCTCTTTTGTCATTGATGCAAGATCAGGTATGTGTTTAGGTGACTTCAGATCTTTTCAACTTTATCAAGATCCCTGCTTAATGTAATGTCTTTTATGTTAGGTCATGAGTCTAAAACAACGTGATATTAAAGCTGAATACCTTGGGAGTTCTCAGACTGACCAAACTGCCCACTCTAGTGCTGAGAGAGGCCAATTTGACATTTTGTACATGACACCAGAAAAAGCTTGCTCAGTTACTTCAAAGTAAGACGTTCAGATTTATTACTTGTTTATACTGTTGCAGTATGTGTCTAAATTTCGTTTACTATCACTTAAATGTTTACAAAAGAAAAGTGTTCGTATTAGTCTATCACTAAGAACTAGTTACATCAAGAGAACCATTCATCTCATGCTTGTCTTAGATATCAATTGTATGAGCTTTAACAATGTTCTTAAAATAGAGGCTGTCGCGGACTTTTCAATTATCACATCATAGGAATTTATTAATTGGAAAAAATGGGCTTTGCAGGTTTTGGTCGAACTTGCTAATGGCAGGGATATGTTTGTTGGCCGTTGATGAAGCACACTGCATTTCAGAATGGGGACATGATTTCAGGTCAATTATATAACACTTTGCAATCCTCTTCTATTATAATTACTTTTCTGTTGCAACATTTTTTACTTTTTCTCGCTAGAGGTGCTATCAGTTTTGCACCAAGTGCAAGATATCCTTTTTTATTGCAATTTATGTTGCAACTGCTATGATTTAAGTCTCTTGGGCGAGATTGACTACTTCTCATCTCTCTCTCTCTCTCTCTCTATGTTTGACTAGGATGACTCGTATTATAGCAATTGAAAAATAGGAAAACCTACTTCGTATATGTTCAAACTAGACCAAAATACTGTGATAGTCTCTGCTGTTAGCGCTAATCTAGTATGGATATTTACTACAGGAAAGAATACAAGCAGCTGGACAAGTTACGCAATTCTCTTATTGGTGTTCCTTTTCTTGCTCTGACAGCAACCGCAACCGAAAAGTATGTACAAATTGTAACTTTTTGTTCTGAGATTTTGGATAGCAATGACTTACGGAGGCAGGACATGGTTTCTAAGAGTCCTAAAATATACATAAGTAATACTTGTAAGTGCAGGGTTCTAGGCTGCCTAACTTGTCGATTCTCTCTCTACACCCACACACATCAAAGACATATGTGACCCCATGTGGGTGTGTATTCTTGGGCCTTCCTGATGGCTAATGTTTTTTTTTTCCACAGTTCTTTGAAGATACGAATTTCTGTATATCAAATTTATTACTTGGAGATTCATGAAACTGGAAAATAACTACTAGAACCATGCAGTGTTTTATTCTTGTTGGCCTTCTTGTAATTTTGTTCTTTCATGTATGTTGTTCTTTTAAAATAAGTAGGACTAAGACAGAGTGCATGGATTTTAATTTTAAGGAAGATAGAACTATAGGTGGAGCCTTAGTTGAAATAGATGGGCAAGAAGTGCGAAGGTATGATCAATTTCGCTACTTAGGATCCATTATCCATAAAGAAGGGGATATTGATAGTGATGTGGTGCATATGATAAATGTG